>OY729167.1:14714627-15314627 GCA_958299025.2 Drosophila histrio | reverse complement strand
TATTTTTTGCGTGCTCGCATAATTTGTATCTGTGTGCCTTATATACATAAATGCTAGCACATATGTATAGGTAGATGCAAAAATATGTAGCACACATATATGCAGACACAGCTGACCCAGTTTTCGTTGACCTTGTGGCCTTCGAGGGAGCATATACATGCATACAGACATACATACATACTTTCCTGCATGAATGTGCCATATATACAATAGACGAAGTCTACCTATCAGTACAACAACAACAACAAGTTGACTTGATTGCTTGCATTATCCGATTTGGCCATGGCTTATATAAATGCAACACACAGTTGTCAATTTGATTATTTTGTCGAGGTCGTGTTACCAGCAAGTATTTAACATTTATTATCAATAATACTAAATACATGTACTACATGCATTCGCTGTTTTGAGACAGCATGTAAATTTTTAATTTTTGTTTACTTTTTAAGACGATCCATATATACAAACACACACACACTGGCAAATACTCTCTCTTTCCTCTCTCTCGCTCTTTGTATTTGCTTTTTACACTCGCTCATTTGCTTGCTCTACTCTCTTCCCCCCAACTTCTATTGCGTTTACTACGACGCCTCTCAGCTGTTTTGCATGGTCTAGCGGTACTTTGCCTTAGGCATTTTACGTGCTCAACAAATCGTCAAGCAGCGGACAGCAGACAGAGCGGACAGCAGAGACAGAGGACAGCGGACAACGGACAGAGGTTAATGTGTATAGAATCACGTATTACGTGTGCGGAACGAACGCAAATGTAAAATGCACAAATGCGAGGGCAGCTTAATGTCTTATGAATGCATATGTTTCGATTTGTTAAATACTTCTTAAACCACCCTCGCCAAATCCGTGTGACCATTGCATTTTATTATTGTGTCAAGCCAAACAGTGTGCACCTAATAAAACGAATTGAATTGAAGCTATTTAGTTTAGTTTCGTTTACGTCGAATGCGAATTATGAATAGAAATTTGAATTTGAATATGAATTGAAATGAATCTACTCAAGCGCTTTTAGACTTGTTGACGACGTGTGAAATTCACTTATGTATGTATGTATGTATGTAGTATGTACATTTGTGGGCCAAAAGTTCATGCTTCTCTTAAGTTGTGATTTTTTTTATCTTCCATTCGCGACTTGAGTGTGAATCAGAATGTGATACATGTAAGCAAAACACATTTATTTATTTAATTTTATTCATTTTGTTATTTATGAAATTGTAATTGTTTATAGTTGACAATAGATAAATAAATAGATACATAATTCATAGAGTATTGCTCAATTAAACCAAATACAGACTTAAATTTATGCCAGAGCCATATACGATCATGTTCACATTGGTATTATATGTAGAAATGTAAGCTTATAGTAGCTGGCACATACATTTACATACATACATATGTACATACATCCCATATACATGGACACATTTGTAAATATTAATTTAGATCTCTGTCTATCAGCAATTTTAGATCTACGATGTGACGAGGCAATCATATATGTTTGTAAATATATATATATATATATACAAATGTTCAGTTATGTATGTATAGCAATGGAAAAAGTAATAGAAACATTTCAAACAAATTATGTTGGTGGTAATATAATAATGATAAGTTGTCCTACACTAAAATTGATACTTTAAATATCAAAAGTTCGATTGCTATGAACATTTAAGCAAATACCTTATAAAAGATGGAACTATCAAAGTTTATTTTGTCAACAGGGCACCTCTAATAGAGTTATCTGGGAACTTATAGACCGAAGTGGTATGTGGATGTTTTGCAGAATCAATTGATAGTTAAAAAATCAATCTATTATAATATTTTTGGAATAAAGTAAGTAAATATGCTCAGCAGTAGACTGATAACTTATTCCGTGAAAGAAATGGCTTTAAAGTTGGAATTTCAGCAAGATAATCGATCCAAAACAATTTTCAAACCTGTTTAACTAATTGTTCCAGCAGAATAGAGTTTTCATTATAAAGTTTTCTTTTCAAAACCATAGAACACCTCTGCGGGTATATTAAATAAATGACTAAGTTGGTTTACTTCTAAAAATAAGAATGATTTTATGGAACAAAGTATAGCATCGAGTTGTGCTCCATTGATCTTTGAATTTGGGACAATCTTTTGGATTCTATTGGTTGTCAATGCATCGACATTTTACATAATCGTGATGAAAGAATATAATATTTAAGTTAAACATGTTTACTTGTTGAATAAGTGAGTTTGATTATTATTACAGATAAATATTAAGGAAAAACGATGGAAAATGTGATTTTCATACACTTTGGGGGTATATTAAGTTTGTTAAAAGTATGTAACAGGCAAAAAGTATATACTTATATTCCTGATCAGCATCAATAGCCAAGTCGATATAGCCATGTCCGTCTGTCTGTCTGTCCGTCAGTCTGCCTGTCTGTCCGTCAGTTTGTCTGTCTGTCCATCAGTCACACACAGATAGACAGACTGATGGACAGACGGACAGTCCATCAGTCTGTCTATCTGTGTCTGTCCCTCCGTCTGTCTGTCCGTCCGTCTGTCTGTCCGTCCGTCTGTCTGCCCATATAATCCAAAGAATCTCCGAGATGGTAAGAGCTAGAAGCTTGCACTTGGTCCTCCAGCACATCTAACATTTGCAGGCAGATCAAGTTTATTTATTATTTGGTAAGCCAAGCCCCCTTTACCCACAAATCAAATAAAAGCTCATAGCAATAGCAGTTTTCCTGCTACAGACTTAAGATTTGGCACACATGATGACTAATTTGGAGTGGATGTGTCTAGAAAATTTCATCAGGATGCGACGTCCACTTCGCCCACAAATTGATCAGGCGTGAATTGGAGTGGGTCCCTGTAGAGCAGGGTATATAACAGGGTATAGAACAGGGTATATTACGGTCGGTTTCCCGGCACATACAGGCTATTTCAATTATTTCTTCCATCACTGTATATACAGACGACCCAGACACAACTATAAGATAGATAAATTTGTAGATAGCATGTTGCATTTTCAGTAAATGAAAACACACACAAGCGCAGATTTAAGTGAGTATAAGATAATATTTATCAGAGCTCTATTTGTTTATATTTCTAGATTTATACACCCTATAACTGGTTTGATCTAGGCTTTATTTGTTCTTAATAATCTTTATTGTTAAGTTGTTTTCATTAACTTTCACTGGTTATTTACTTCCGTCTTCTGCTAGTTACAAGTTTCATTCAGTTTAGTTTTTGATGATATTCTGAAGTGTGTTTTTTATTGTTGTTGTGTTTGATTCGCGCTTTACTCAAATTCGCAACACGTTCGATTGCCTTTTTTTTAAATTGGTTTTGATGGTTTTTCATTTAAGCTGAATGTACGGCATTCATTTAAAATATATGTATGTGTGTGTGTGTGTGTGTACATACAGAAATACATACAGAAGGGGGAAGGGGAAAAGTCAGTCACATGGTCATTGACTGTCCGTCAGTTGTTTTTTTTTTATTTTTTGGATTCGTCGTCAGTCTGAAACATAACACAAAGCGGACGAGTTGTGGTCTCGACTTGTAGATCACTTTTTGGCCATTTTTCGTTATTTTGTATATAGTAAAAAATTCAATTTTCAAATTTGTCAATTCGTCAACCTTGGGCAATAATTTTAACGTGATTTAATATGTATTTATTTCTGTTGTTCTATTTCCCACGTGCGCGCCACGAGCAGTTATAAAAAAACAAAACAACAACAACAACAGCAAAATGCAATTGAACTGTCAGATATTGAAAACTGCAGTTCAAAGCTAAAGTGAAGAAATAAAGAAAGGGACAACAATATCTAAAAGTAAACGAACGCAGCTCCAAAATTGAATTGGATACGTGATTTTTTGTGTGCGACAGAGAACAGAAGAACGCGACGCCGCCGCGACGTCTCTTTGTCATACATTTATGGTTTGTTTTTGTTATTATTGTAAGCAGCAGCAGCAGCAGCAGCGGTAGCGGCAGCAGAAGCAACAAGAAAGAAGTTAACGCAAGAGAGAGAGAAGCAGGGAAGCGTCGCGACGCAGCGTATCATCAAAAGACGCAATTTGTGAATAATTTAATCGTGCATTCACACGAAGACAGCAAACAACGGACAGGGAAGAGCTCTGCGTGATTGAGTGAGTGAGTGAGAGTGAGTGTAGCAACACTCTAAGAGAGCAGCAAGGGAGCAAGCGAACGAGTTAGTGACTTTGATAAAGAGTTAAAGCTCTCGGCTTGCAGACAACAAAGGAAGAAAAAAAAACGCTTAATGTTTGCGCGCAGCGGAATTAGCACTTCCCCCAATGGGGGTGGCGCAAGAGGAAGCAGCGACGGTGGCGGCAGCAGCAGCGGTGGTGGCGGCGGCGGCGGCACTGCTGCTGGCAGCATTGAACTGCTATGTCCACCCAGCGGCAGCAGCAGCATTAGTGGCAGCGGCAGTTTCAGCAGCAGCGGCGCAAGCACAACGGCAACCAATAGCACTAGCGTCAGCGTCAGTGCATCAACGCCGGCATCGACAGCGGATAGTAGCGAGAGTAACAACAATGCGAATGCCAATCGTAATCTGAGCTTACAACTGTGTAATAATAATAACAACAACAATAGCAACACTCACCACAGCAACAACAGCAACAGCAACAATAATAATAATCACAGTGGCGGCGGTAGTACAAATCTAATCAGCGGCATCTGCAGCAGCATTTGGCGTACCGCAACCTTTGGCAGCGCTGCGCCCGTTGCTAGCATAATGGCGGCCAACGGCAGCAGCAACAGCAGCGGCAGCAGCAGCAGCAGCAATGGCGTCAGTTATACGTCCAACACATGCTCAATTTCGCCAACAGGTGACGAAGTTTGCATTGTCGAGCAGCAGCAGAGCAAGCGTACGGTGGCCACCAACACTAACTTGCAAATGCAGCTGGGCGGGGAGCAGGACGAGTCCGTAAGAATACAATAACAAAAAAAAAAAACAAAAGAAAAAGCTTTGATTTTGGTTTACACTCCACTCCACCTACTCGATATGGCATCTCTCAACGGTCATTCATCAAGGCAGCCATCTTGTCACGCCTCTCCTTGCCTTGCCCCTGTCTAGCCACACTCCTCCTCTATGTTTCTCTCTCTTTCTCTCTGTCTCGCTGAGCATTGTTCATCCAATTAATTTGTTTCGTTTATTTTTTTCTTTCTTTTTTGTGTTTAAGAATTTTTTGGGGCAGCCTCAATTAAGAATTGAAGTTAATTGTTTTGTTTTGGTACAGCAAATTCATTAAGTTTCTATTAAAATCACTTCATATACTTAAAGCTATACGTATGTACAATGTATATCGCACACATTTAATGAAATTGTTGAAGCCAGCGTTGCCAACTTAGCTATTTATACGCTAGTAACTGAGGAGTTGACAACACTGGTTGAAATAAAAAAAAAGTCAACGACATCTCTCTCAGAGAGATCGATAGATAAGTTTATATGGTTACACTTAATCCTGTCTACATTGTGCGATATATATATAAGGGTATCTTTGTATCTAGTCGCTGTGTACTAATTGTAAGATACATTTTCTTGCAGCAAACATTCCTAGGCGCCACCGAACTGGACGATGAGCTAATCAAACAACTGCCAAAGGAGGTATTGCTACGTGTTTTCTCCTACCTGGATGTCGTCTCGCTATGCCGCTGTGCTCAGGTGTGTGTGTGTATAGAAAAATGTGACTACCCTTTTATCATTTCGATTTAACTAAACTAATATAACTTCCCTGGCAGGTGTGCAAATATTGGAACGTACTCGCTTTAGATGGTTCCAGCTGGCAAAAAATCAATTTATTCGATTTTCAACGTGATATTGAGGTGTGTCCTTAGAAAGATAATCATTTGAAAGCCCTAAAACATATCATTGTCATTCCACAGGGTCCAGTGATTGAGAATATATCGCAACGATGCGGCGGATTTCTCAGATCACTATCGTTACGTGGTTGCCAATCGGTGGGAGATCAGTCCATCAAGTAAATAATAACCACAATATTAATAATCAAATTAGTTGCTTATATTATTAAATTTTCAATTAGAACTCTAGCAAATCACTGCCACAACATCGAACAGTTGGATCTGTCGGAGTGCAAGAAGATCACAGATATATCCGTCACAGATATAAGCCGATATTGCGGCAAGCTGACAGCCATTAATTTGGATTCCTGCTCCAATTTAACAGACAATAGCCTCAAATATATATCGGATGGCTGTCCGGTAAATTGTTTAGTTTAATTGACTTTTAGTTTCTGTTAATTGATGGATTTCATTTATATATAGCACCTGCTCGAGATCAACGTGTCCTGGTGTCATTTGGTCTCGGAAAATGGTATCGAGGCGCTGGCACGCGGTTGTGTCAGGCTGCGAAAGTTCAGCAGTAAAGGTTGTAAACAGATTAACGACAATGCCATCACGTGCCTGGCTAAATACTGTCCCGATCTAATGGTGCTAAATCTACACAGTTGCGAGGTAAGCATTAGAATTGATTGGAGTCTTTTTAAAAGGGGGTAAAGGTGTGCAATAACTTGTTTAAGTTAGTGGCAATGTAAGCAAAAAGAGCAGAAGAGGACAGCATATCTAAAATGCAGGCAACATAATGATTATAATATTATTTTGATCACTGATTTATGCAGTCAACATATTAATGAAACAACGTTAACTCTTATTTGCTCTTAGTTGCTGATGGGGCTTAAAATATTATATGCTTAATCACAATCAATCTATCCGTACTTATAAGCACCTAATATAGAGTACAGCTAAATAAAGGTATAGAAAATGAATAGATAATTATATTATTATATAAAAGTAAAGACTAGAAGACAGCAACTTAAAGCCTTGATTAAAACCATAAAATGGGTTTAACTGAAGTGCCAATTTAAGCTGAAAATTTCATTGCAATCGCTAAATAAAACAAGTTACTTAACAAAATATTATACATATCTCTTTTGAACCCTATTAATTCAATTGCTGCCTTCTTTTTCGTTTATTTCTTGCCACATTTAGACCATCAGCGATGCGTCTATTCGACAGCTGGCGGCCAATTGCCACAAGTTGCAGAAACTGTGCGTTTCCAAGTGTGCGGAATTAACTGATCTCTCGCTGTTGGCTATGTCGCAGCATAATCCCCAGCTAAATACGCTCGAGGTGTCCGGATGTCGCAATTTCACGGACATTGGCTTTCAGGCGCTGGGACGCAATTGCAAGTATCTGGAGCGCATGGATCTGGAGGAATGCAGCCAGATCACGGATCTGACGCTGGCACATTTGGCCACAGGCTGTCCCAGTCTAGAGAAGCTGGTGAGTTGAAATATTTGCTTGAGTTACAATTAAAATATATTGATATATTGATCTTACTTTAGACGCTGTCGCACTGCGAATTGATAACTGACGATGGCATTCGTCATCTGACCACTGGCAGCTGTGCAGCCGAAAGTCTTTCGGTGCTGGAACTTGACAATTGTCCACTGATCACGGATCGCACGCTGGAGCATTTAGTGTCATGCCACAATCTGCAGCGTATTGAGCTCTTTGACTGCCAGCTCATCTCTCGGGCCGCCATACGCAAGCTGAAGGTGCTGAGAATTATATATACATATACTATTACTACAATACAATAACTAATATTATATATTTGCAGAATCATCTACCAAATATCAAGGTGCATGCTTATTTTGCACCTGTAACACCGCCAGCTGTGACAACCGGACATCGGCCGAGATATTGTCGCTGCTGTGAGATTCTCTGAGATACGGCCATTGGCTTTGCCAGGAGAATAATGCGTAAATCCGCCACAGACTGATGTTGGCCCGTCTGCATCGTCATGATCGCCGTCGTGTTTAGCCTGATCCTCATCTCGATGCTTTATTTGCTCGGTATGCTCGAGGACGTCTGGTGAATGTCCAGCCACAACAAAAGAAAAACACACACACACACACATCTCACACACACTCACACACACATTCACCAATAAAAAACTGTGTATAACTAAAGCAAGATTCTAATATCGAAACAAAAGAAACAGAAAAAAATTGTAACGAAATTCGTAGAACCCAAGCTAACTTTTTAGTATTTAGTTTGCGAGAGTTTCTAAAACTTCCCTCAATATGTAAAATTGTGATTATTTTATTTAATATGCTAAGCTGTTATTATAACTACAACTAGTTAACAATTTTATTTTTTGTATTTATAATTTCCATTTTCCTGTAGTCGAGTTTCTCGTGTGCATTAAGTATTAGAAGATTTTATGTGTTTGTATTGTGTTTTATATCTCTAACTATTGTCTAGCTTGATGATGTAGATGTAAATATATCTACTTTATGCTAAATATTATCTACACACACACACACAGAGTCACACACACTCACATTGGTAGCTTAAAGTATGCATGCAGATTAAATGTTGATAATTTATGCTTATGATTTATGCTGCATATTTAAAATAATAATATATAACTGAGATTTTAATAAAGTCTAAACATGTCGATAGAACCACTAAGCGTTCACCTACACACAAACACACACACACTCACTTTACACACTTTAAGCTATTCCCTAATAATTGTTGCTAAATCATTTTTTTAATAGTGCCAGGTAAAACTATTTAATATATATATATAGACACACAAATGTGTCTACACACTGTGTTAAACGAAATGCAAATTGTATATTACACCCAGAACAAAACGAAACAGAAAAGATACAGATAAAGATAAAGATACAAAATACAAAATACGATGATAAATAAAATCAACACTAAAGTGCAAGCATTGTCTTTTACACACAAACAAAACAAAAAAAAACAACCAGATGGATCAGCGTTTCTAAAACACAACCTTCTCATACAACACAAATGATAAATAAATCTATATATATATATATTATAAAAACAAAAAGAAGATAAATATATATTATATACACATACATACTTATGTACATGTTTAATTGTCTATTTTGTAAATGTATTCCGCACTTTAGACGGGTACAAAAGTCGCCAACATTTAAATGACTTTTTAGCGCACAATTTAATTAAAAATTCCTTTAATTTAAAACCCATGTATTTTTCATTTTGCTTGATTGTTTTGGTTAACTAACGGTTTCCTCAAACAAAATACAAAAAAAAGAATATATAGTTGTAAAAAAATCAAACAAAACTATCCTCTAATTAATTGTGCGCCCAAAAAACAAAACAAATCAAATCACAAAGAGAAAACTAAACAATCGTTTGGGGTATTCCCCCCTTTCGCAATCTATCCCACTCTTTTTTGGGTTGTTAGGCGAAAGAAGAAGAAGAAGTTTCATCTAGTTCAGCATTTCAAATTTAAATTAGTTGAAATTATACTATGTGCATAAGGGAAATGGTGAAAATGTGGAAAAGCCATAATATAATAAAAATAAATTTCTTGTTCTTGTGTTTCAAGCGTATTATAGCATTTTAAATACCGTTTATTGCCACAATTTAATAGCTTTTAGTTTCATAATCTATATAGCTTATTACTTTCTAATATATAAATATATATAGATATATATATGTGTGTTTATATTTTAAACCAAGAAAAAACTCAATAGATTTACGAAATCGAATACTTGAATTGATTTAATTTAAGGAGCAAATTGCAATTGCAATAGATATTAATTTATAAAATAAAATGCGTTGTACTAATCGTGCTGAGAAATTAGGAAGAAAAAGAAAATTGAACAGTATGCTTTGGAAATACATGAAATGAATAAATAATTTTGAATTTACTGTAGTTTTAACGTTGGCGCGCACGCTATACAGTGTTGCTCACCCAACAAAAGATCTTCTTTTTTTGTGGTATAGGACAACACTATTAGCTGGCGCAGATATATCGTTATCGTTTAACCGCCACCAATTAATCGTAATATACGCTCGATAATTGTATGGTACTCATCGATTTTATCGGCTTGCACTTGTATTGGTTTGCGGTAGACGAAGGCGTAGCGAAGTTATAAACAAAAAATTATGTCGAGATTTATAAACAATCTGCTGTTGTTTCAGTTATAGTTGAGACTGGATGTAAGTGTGCGTGTGTGTGAGTGCGTGCGCGTAACTATGCAAAGCGTATCAGCTAAAGGCGCTCCTCCAAACGGCGGTGAAAGTGTTGTTGTTGCAACGAAATTGGTTTTCGTGGCTCGCAACAGCAGTTGTGATTCAATTTGTTGTGGCATTCGCAATGATCAATTTTCCCCCAAATAAAGGCAACGAAGTGAGAAGTAGAGAAGTGTAAGAAAGCGAAAAAGAGGAGCAACAGAAGTGCGGGCGACAAGTAAATAACACTTGGCGTTTTTCTTTTAATTATTTTTCGGTTTTTGCAATTTATTTGCCAATAATAAACTTGCGGTGTTGCTCGCGCTTACAGTTACATATGCGTCTGTATGTATGTATGTAATAAGTTCAAGGAAAGCAGCAGAAAGCAAAATGCAAGAAACAGAATATGCAATGCAGTAAAATAAACGACGCCCGCTGTTTTTGGGGCTCGCCTGCAACCGTTATACATATACATATATTATGTAAAAAGAAAATAAAAGAAAACGCCATTTAACCTGTTTTTTTTTGCGAGTGCAATATAAAATATACATATATACGATATATGTTAATTGGAATTAAGTGGCAAAATGAAAATCCAGCAGTATAATCGATGTGCGAAAATTTGCCATTATCTGCTGTTGGTTGTCGCGGGGGCAGCGCAGTAGCAGCAACAAAGCACAGCTGAGCGACAGCGTTATCTTGTGCTAGTGTGAGTGTGCATAAGGCGGAGGAGGCAAACAGCAGAAGAAGAAGAAGCAGCAGAGGCAGCAGCAGCAGGAGCCGAAACGGATCGAAAGCAGCAAATCAATAGTTGTTATGTGAAACCGAAAATAAACTGCAATAATGTCAAATTGATTGGCAAAATAGCAATAATATAATACCTACTATATACTACATATAAGTATAAATTGGAGAGCAGCGTCAACCTTGCAAAATTCTTTGCTGCTCTTATTTAATTCGTTTATTAAACGGTAAGTCGGCCATTTTGATTGCATATTTTACTTTGCTTTGCGCCTTTTAAGAATTACAAGTGTACTCGTGTATGTGTATAAGCATATACTATTATTATGAAGCCAACAAATTGCTTTTAATTAGTTTGAACTTTCTGCGGGCTTAAACTCCTCTTTGTGCATATAAAACACAAAATTTATGGCTGTTAGAATTTCAATTTCACAAGAGAACTTTGTAGATTGCGTTGTTGTTGAGGTTAAAACTTGTTTCTGCTTTGAATGTGCGTACATAGAAATGGACATACATACATACATGCATAAAATCGCATAGCAACGTTTTACTTATGTACATATATATATATATGTATATAACTCGGATTATATACTGGTTTCTTTCCCTATAATGCCAAAGTAAATGATTTCAATTCACGTCTCACTGCGTCGCATTTCTGTTTTTGTTTGTTGACAGACAAATGGCAGCAACAGCATCAGCAGCAGTAGCCCCCCGCATCCTACACTTGCCGAGCTCATGCTCATCCGCCCGCACTCCGTACATACACACGTTTACATTTGTTATTGCTGTCTTAATCAGCTGTGTGACGCTCTCTCTCTCACTCTGTCTCTCTTCCTGCTGCTGCTGCTGCTGCTCTTGTTGTTGTTCTTGTTGGATAGCCTTGTTCTTTGCAGTCAGCAGCACAGACAAAGAAACTGTTAACGCGCTCTCGCTGTGTATCCTTGATTTTGTCGTTTGCGCTTTGAAGCTACATTTTATTTCCTTTTTGCGCGAAGAGCAGACAACAAAGAGAATTGTCTAAGTGCCTGTGTGTGTGTGTGTGTGAGTCGGCAAGTGTGTGCCTATTGATTTAATATTTGATAAAGTATTTAGAATTTGAGCTTCTTCAACTTTGAAGTTCAAACTGGTTGGAACGAGTTTAATAATGAAAGCTTTTAAAGTGGCATATCTTTGTTGATTAATAGCCATAAATTAAGTTGAGTTTATCACTTGCTTTTCATCATTTCATTCAACTGTGGTTTGCATACCTTGAATTCGTATCTCTCAGTTGCAGTTCATGGCTATCGATCACGTAGAGTACTGATAAATACGATATTCTCTTATCATTCTGGTTTCTCTCCTTTTCCGTCTTTAAAACCCAGTAATAAATGAGCCATAAATTAATGCTCTTAACACTCAATTACTTTATTTTTGTAGCCCTTATGTTGCATTAACATAGTTTTCATTTTTTCCTTGCTGATAAGTCGCTTATCTTCAAAGTCAACAAAAATAAATACCCAAAATTAACACATATTTTGTTTATCAATATATATACCCTGTATTCTATGTATAATTGCAGTTGGATAGCTTAGAAAACGTGCTTTAGTCAATTGTGGTAGGAAAACAGTTTTAAAAACAATTTAAAAGTGTTATTTAAACTTAATTTACAAGAGTTTTAATGTGAGATAAAGTTTAAAGTCACTTAGGGTATCCCTAAGTCGTTTTATAACAATTCAAACAGGTTTGTTTGTGTTTTTTTGGTTACATTTTAAGCCCTGACGACGTATTCATATTTTCATTTATTTATTTATATGGGCCTGTGGGCCAGATAACAGAAAATGAACAGAGTCTAACGGTCTAAGGCTTATCAAATGCTGACGTTCAGTTTATGTGCGAGAATTTCAGATTATCTGAGTATGCTGAGGGATGGGAGGTGGAGAAGTGCCATGCACTTATTCAGGGTCGTCGTATATTAGTTTTTGATGATAAACGAAGCGTTGTTAGGAAACATTTAAAACAATATTACAAGTGGACGATAATAATACAAAAACAACAATGGCCACTGATTTACAGTTCTCTTAAAAAGTACTAAAAATAAGGCGAAACGTGTTTATCTTTGAGTTGATCTCTCTGTCAATCTGAAATCGCTTCTAAATGAGTTTCAATGAGCACATCCTGAGTTCTTTGTGTTTGAGTTGTTTTTGCTGTTTGGTTGGGTGGTCACACTGACCATAAGCAAGAGCTTTCGGTGGCTTCTTTATATACTACGCAATATTTTCAAATTTTACTTGTTGTTGTTGCTGTTGTTGCTGGTTAACTGACGGGGAAAGAGGGAGAGTGAGAGTGAGAGAGAGCGCACAGTGACCCCGCAGTAGCTGCTATTGCTTTTCTCCTTTTGCGTTTTATTTTACGTTATTTGGTTTTTGGGTTGAATGACTTTGGACAACGTGTGCGCGCAAAAAAAAAACCAAAAACAAAAATGTAAAGAAAATAAAGAGCGTAACATTTGAGCGTTGTTGTTGTTTTTGTTGCCAGAGAGCCATTGAACTCACCAAAATGTAGACAGCTGATGGACGCTGGTTGTAATAAGAGTAAGGGGAGAAGAGAGAGAATATGCTTGTGATGTTAGTAGGAGGTGGGTCGGTATGTAGATGTCTCGTGTCAACCCGCAATGACAGTTACAACAACATTAGCAGAAGGGGGGTGGCTGCTGTTTACGCTGCTGCTGTTTATGCTACATTGCCCTTTAGCTCAAGGAAAGGAAAGAGAAGAAAGCGAAGCCCGTTAGACTTGGACAATTTCGCTTTGATTGATATTCGTATGCATTGTTGTTTTGCTGGAATTTGCGTTAATTTCTTTGTTTTATTTACTGTACACACACAGTCACACACACACACACTTGCAATTTCTCCAAACACGTTACCATAAAACATTTTATTTAGCCTGCATTTGTAATGTACAAAAATAAACAACTAATAATCAAATGACGATTTAAAATTTAATATTACTTGATTTTCTGTTGCACTCGCCGCACATTTTTCTCATCTAGTATTTTTGTTATTTTCATTTCGTGCGTCATTTTGTGAATATTATGTGATATAAACCAAAATTGGTGCTTCTAACTTTATTACATTTATGTAAACATACAAAGCAGATGATTAAATTATCGTCATCAGCTGTAACGTAATCAGGCAATTGAATAATTCAATTACGCGCAATAAATGTGTATTTCCATACATACATACATACATATATGTATATATATGTACATATGTGTTGTACTCTCTTCACTTATATATTTATCGATCAACTATCGAACAAAATGAACACGCAGTACCTCCTCCCACTCGCACTTCCACATTTTTTGCGTGTCAGTGCAAACCAGCGTTGCCAACTACTCGCCAAAAAACCAACACTTGAAGCGAACTGAGAAAAGTGGAGATAAAAGGCTAAACAAAGTGCAAATGGAGTTCCTATCATTTTTAAATATTTGTTGAGCGAAGGACAAAGTCAATGGCAATGTTAATTGCCAAATGTATAAAACAGAATAGATTTCCGTATGGGAGATGTTTAATACACATGCATACATTTATTGCGCATGCAATGGTTTTACAAAGAATAGATCTATACGAGAAAAGGTTAAGTTGGCAACACTGAGACAGACAGCAAGAGATTTTACAGCTGACCACACACACATGGACACTGAAAGGAATGCTTGATCTCTTGTGAAGCAGCAAAGAGAGACCTTTCTGCAGCATGCACGTGTATCTACGCATTAAACGTGTGTTTATATGTATGTATATGCATATGTATGTACATACATATGTATATACATTTAGAGGTAACACTTGGACTTGTGTAACAATCGTCTGTCAAGCGTCTATATTTGCTCACAATCAATCTCAAGCGTCGGTCCAATGGTCGCATCACAAATATAAACACACACACACACATACAAACACAAACGCACACCTATTTACAGAGATACATATATACAGAGAGACACAACAATTGCGTTCTACACAATTTCACATTTATAGCAACGTGCGGAATATAACAAAAGTAAGCACGATGTAATTTATAAGTTATGGTAAATAAAGTCACCCACACAAGCACACACATGGCGAGCGAGAGAGCGAGAAAGAGACAGCGACAGAGATAGAGCATACAAAGTTGTCACTGACAAAGTTAAATAAATGTTTTGTGTATACATATGCATACATATTGTTGTTATGGCTTAGTTTTTTTTATTATTATCGTTTGTTGTGTCTCCGCTTTCGTAAGGTTTTTAACCGTTTGATTATCAAAACAGCTGATCGCAACAATTAATGAAAACAACTGCGCACATACAAACACATCTACACATAGCAATCGACATACTCACATGCAAAGAGTCATAGATAGAAGCGTTTGCCCTTTTTATCAACACCTCTCTTCGACTGCGAGAGAGAGAGAGAGAGGGAGAGGAAGCAGTGAGAGCACACATGCTGGCAACATTTTTGGCATGGCCCCCCACACGCACATACACAAACACAAACACACACACAGTGAAGAGCAAAACAGTGTGTGCCCATTAGTGTTAGAGGAAAATAAGCAATTAAGTCGCTTGGGCGAAATAAGAAACAAGAACAACAACAGTGTGTTGTATATACATTGTATCTAACTTAGTATGTCTGTGTGTGTGTGTGTGTGTGTGTGTAGGCAGCAACGATCACTCAAATGATGTCTTTAAGTTTTTCAAATCTCGCTATCAAAATGGGTATAACAAGCTTTTTGCTATATTTAGACATGCTCTCAACAAATTAATTGGCATTCAAATAACATAATCATCATTGTTATTATTATTATTATTGTTTATATATATTGTATAGGGTATGCTTATAGTCGTGCCGTTTAATCAGTTCTGCAGAATTCCACTTAATTAAAGTTGCTCGTCTAAAGCTTTTAATTGAATGTAAGTCGAACATTTTTAGTCACATGTTGAGTTCTTTCTGACTTCATCTTAAATGTAACCTTGATGTTTCCCCTTCCACTCTATCCCTTCCTCTTCCCCTCCTTCCCCTTTTCCTTGTCAGCTGTAAACTATTTGACGCACCTTGTTTTTTCTTAACCCAACAGCGACATTCTTAGTATTACCGTTCTCTGTTTTTCTTTTTTGATTGCTCTAAGAAACATATTTTTTTTAACATGATGAACCCTCTGTTGAAACTACCTGCATTAGTGTACAGAGTTCATTTTTGGTGGCAAACACGTTCTATTTGTAGTACTAAGCACATAATGCGAGATAAAGGAAAAACAACTGAACCAATAGAGTCAATATTGGCTGAAAACTTGCCGCTTATCTATTGATAGAGTCCGATAAGCTGACTGACCTTTGCGTCTCTGTCAAGTCTATGGGAAGGAACTAGGGAAAGGTATCTCACAACTGTTGAAATAAACAATAAGCAAGAGCTGACGTAATCCGGCTTTGCCCGTGGCTTAATGTTTTACCCGACTTTAAACTTAGCAATATATATGAAAGTTCTTAAATCAATTTGATAAACTATTAACAATTTCATAAATATCAATCTACAACAAGTCGAACAGTCGTGACCCCGAACATAATATACCCTGTGGCCTGTTACATACTTTCAACAAACCTTATATACCCCCACAGGGTATAAAAATAAAAACTGCCAACTAATCATTATTTATGCTTCACAGATAACCATTATATATGATTTTGAACTCACTTAACATGCTTAGAACTTTACTTAATATTGTTAAATACAAAAGGAAGCCAGAGGAAGCAACCAGTTCAAAAATATGTATTGAAAGCAATTGCTTAAGTGTCTTTTTTAATTCGTTTTTAAATTAAAACAGTCTTTATAAATTTAAGATTACGTTTTGATTCTAAGAGCGTTTATTTATGTTATAGTAAATTGTTTATATGCATAGATTGTTTTTCTTTCTTTATTTGAATTTGTTGGACAATATATATAACATAATTATGTATTTTTATTTATTTCTTCATTTTGTAAGAAGATTATTTCCGGATAGCGATAATAACTACAGAAATGTATATTTTAAACTAGCCCATAAATTGCACTAGGTAATTACCATGACCAGCTGGCTAAATGCGGTTAAAACATCCGTACTCTAGGCGGTAGACACGTATACGGAACCCCGTTGTTAAGTTAACCTGATATCTTGGCCAACATCAGATGCTTTTAGTTGAAATTGCAAATATAAGCAGAAATATTACCTTAAATGGAATGTTATCTTTAAAGCCAAAAGATTTTAAAGTATGTAAACATAATTAAAATATCTATGACTTATTCATATGTATGCGTATGTGTTTGTGTGTGTGTGCCTGAGTGTCTGTGTGTGTGTGTCTGACTCTGTGTGCAGACAGCAGACTAATCCCAATTCCAATTTCAAGGGTTCAACAATTTCTTTACTTTCCTGTTTTCGCGCAGGAGACAGACAAAACAAATACAAGCAGACACTCGCTGTGTGTGTGTGTGTGTGTGTGAGAGCAGTGCAGACCAGAACCCAGACAACAGAAGAGAAGAGTAGAAGAGTAGCGAGAAGAAGAGTGGAGAAGACGCCAAAGCGATTTCTTTGTTTGCAGGGCAAAAGACTCTTTGTTGTCGCTGACGCCGTTCGTTTGTCCTCCAACTTTAACTTCTTAACGGCCATTAAAGCTCTCACTTTGTGTGCAAAGGGAATAAATTGAACGGAATCATATCAGCATGTTGATAATAATGAGTAGAACGCAACATAAACGTGTGTATGTATATAAACATATCTATGTATATATGAGTGTGATAAGGTGTTGATGCAGTCCAAGAACAATGCAGGGAATCATAAAGCAAACAAACATAAATCGTATAATGCCTGGAACGTTGTTCTTGTTGTTGTTGTTGTTGTGGTTGTTGTTATTGTTGTCTGGGACGCAGACGGCGGCGCATGCGTTTTTAGCGTTGTTTATTTACTTTGCAAAGTAAGTGAGCCAACAAGTACTTACACACATACATACATACAAAAGCTAAAGAGAATCTTGCATGTACATACATACGTATGTATATAAAGCAAAAGCAACATCAGCATTTAACGACTTGACAGAAGCGCAACGACAGCGCAGCAACAGCGCAGCGACAGCGACGCCAGCATCAAGCATCAAACATATGGAAACGAGTTCGCTGTCTATACTTGTATGTGTGTGTACGTGTCGCGTTGTCTGCATGGTTTGCTTTTGTTATTGAATCGCTATCACGGACACAGCAACAACAATTTGCTTCCATATACACACACAGTGATATATATATATATATACTCATTCTCTTATTTACTTGTCACGCATATGTTTTGGCTTGCTGCTTCTCACTCTTTCTCTCGCTCTCAAACGCTTGAAAATTCCATATGATTTTTGTATACATGCGCTGCGCAGCAACAATGTTGACGCAGCAAAGTGCTGGCAACATATATTTTAGTATGTTGCTAACAACGTGTAGCTTCCCCTATATGCCAAAAAAAAAAAACAAACAAAAAGGAAAAACTAGCCACATAAATAAATGTGTGTGTTGTTGTACATATATAAATAAATGTACGACGTAGTTTCTATACACATACAACACAAGTATATAAGCCACGTTCGCGTTGTACATAAATATGTATATAAACAAGACAACAAAGCAAACAGGCAGCGAATGTATATATACATGTATACGTATGTGTGTGTGTGTGTATTTATCTGGCGTGTGTTGTTGTGCGCTGTTGCTGTCGTGTGGCGGAGACTCTCGTCGACGTCGCTCAGCTGTTTTAGAAAGTTGCTGGCAGCGCTTATGTTCATTCAAGCAGCGACAGCGCAAGCGACAACATCAAAACGTCCCAGGTCCAAAAACACACAAAAAAAACACACAAAGCAAAAGCTCAAGCAAGAAAAAAATACAAATTGTGTAGCTGGCAAGCGCAGCAAAAGTGCAAGAGGGAAAAAAAAACAGACAAATATCAAAATCTAAGCAGTGAACAACAAGTTTTTTTCAATAATCTTTTGCGTTTCGTCAGTTTCCACACAGTGCAAAAAGTTTGCCAAGACATTTCGCGGAGTTGTTGCGCCTGCTGACGTTTTGTTTTCTTTTATATTTTGTTTCGCGCTCAGCACACAGTGGGAGAGAAGAGGAGAAAGAAAAAGAGACAGAGAGAGAGAGACTGTTGGTGTGTTTAGTGTTTGTGTGTGTGTATGCGTGTGTCGTCAATTTGTCGATTTGATTTGATTCAATTCACGTTGAAAACGCAACGCAAAACCGTTGAAAATTCAAATGCTACGTTCACATTTGGAATGCTGCTGCCGTTGTCAGCCGCTGAGAACTAAAACGAAGCAACAACAACAGCAACAAAGTCGACAAACAGCAGCAACAACAACAACAGCTGCTGTAAACAGTTAAAATTATGAAAACACATGAAGAAACAGTTGAAAATGCAAATTGAGCAAATGCCAAAGTTTTGAATAAGCAGCTAAAGTCAATTGAGCAAAAGAGTTTAATATAGTGCGAAATATTAAAAAATTAAGGTTTGTATATTGCAGAAATTATATAGAAATAATTGTAAACGTATGTATGTATGTATGTATGTGTAAGCGTTGTGTGTGACGTCGCTGTGGCCACTCAGCTGTGCGTTCCGCATGTGTTGGTGACGTAATGCCTTTGGCACAGCAACAACAAAGTAATAGCGCTGTAGCTTGCACTCCCACACTTGAACGACTGTACGTGTGTGTGTGTGTGTGTGAGAGTGACACACGCGTTTAAGCTTTGCAGTCAGCGTCAAAGTTGATCGCACACACATAGACATCACTCTGGGAGACTATGCGACGCCCCCTTCAGCGTTGGCGTTGCGCTTGTATAACAAATAAATAACAGAAAAGCAATTCAAATATATTGCTCTTAGCGCTCTCATTTGTTTGCTCTCCCGCTCGCGCGCTCACTCGCTCCACTCCCTCAAGGTGCATGTGTGTGTGTATGTGTGGAGTCGGAATAAATACTCGCTTTTAGTTGTTTTATTTAGTTTTTTTTTTGTAATATAATTGACACACATTTTCTAATTGTAGCGTAAACTCGTCGTTTGCTTGCTCGCTCGCACACACACTCATGTAAAACGTGGATCGTTTGTCAAGCTGTCAACTATTGAGGCGCGGCGCTGCCAACTCGTGTCACAATCAGCTGTAACGGCACAGGTGTGAACAAGAGCAAACATGTCGTGCAGTTGCTAGTTAGAGTCTTAGTTAACAGCTGCTAGACGTTGATTAACTCACTCCACTTTGCATACGATAAGAACTTTAAATAGAGCGTTCAGCAGTTGCGCAACTTTAGTTTATAGATACATATGTATCTACGTATGTATGTATCTCAAGCTGCAAATGAAGAAGCATCAAGGTTAAATGTGGCTTTGAAATCAAAACTTAAGAAAACTTGGTATTTATAATTTTAAATTGCAATTAAATAGATTTATTAGAGACATTCAGACATTTATGGCAATTCTAAGAAATTGCTTATGCACACATATGTACTTATATGTAGATAAATGTATGTACATATATGCTGCTACATTTAGAAGTAAAGAAGCCAATGCCCAAAAATGGACAAAGCGCATAAAATGTGAAACTGAAAATAAAAGCAAAGAGCAAAAAACAGAAAAGCAAAACAGACAGCAAACAGCTGTTGTTATCACACTCTTAATTTACATTTGTATGTGTGTGTATGTACGTATGCATAAAAACTAATTTTGTTTTGCTTTCGCTTCGTTGTGGTTTTTGGGGCCAATTTTAGGGCAGGGGTAGCGAATGGGATGGTGGGGGGAATGAAAGAGCGATAAACACAAAATGCGTCGCATAGCGTGTAATTTTATACTATGTGCGCAGTTGGTAATGTAAATGGAAAGCCATAATTAAATCGAAATGCGCAAACGAAATGTAAAAGTAAAAATATACAACAGGAGGAGGAGGAGATGGAACTTCTTTTTTGCCTTCTTCTTCTTCGTCTTCTTTCACTTGACGCGACCGCGCGGTCATTTGCTTTTGCTCCTCCTCGACACACGTTTTCTTAAAAGTCAATTCTTAGTGTGAGTGTAAAATGTGAATGTGAAGTTTGCTCTCAATTTGCAAAGCAGCAGAATTTGTTTTTGGGCTAAAAATAAAACGCATTGCATTGCTGCCCGCACTCGACACAGACACACGCACACTTGTCACTGATTGCGTCTCGTTGTCCTTTCCTGGCCATGGCACCTCAACGCTCTCTCTCCAGGCGACAAGCTCCATATCTTTCATTAGTGTGTGGAAGCGAGACATGCACACGTGCTCACGTTACAGACAAAAAGAGGAGCAAGAGCAAGCAGCAGCAGCAGAGTGAACGCAATTGTTGTTGTTGTTGCTGCTCTGCTGCCTTGCGTTTGTTTACAATTTAATCTTTTGGTTTTGTTTTTGCCTTTTCCGTTTGTTCGTTTACTGCGCACATGTGAGTGAAGCTCTTCCGTATGTGTGTGGTTGAGGTGAGCGAGAGAGTGAGAGCGCGAAGCCATGTAACTCTTTGTGTAAAAAAAAACAGGGTGTCCCTGTGCAGCATTGTGAATTGTATTTGACTGCTTAAATAATTAATTCTCTATTGACTGAACACAGATAATAGGCATGCCTGAACAATGCCTCATTATGTACATATCTTTATATTTATATATATATACATTTTATAGCTGACTAACTACTATTAACTGGCAATTAAACAACTTTTTTCTTCTTCTTCCATTCTAATTGCAGCAACAAAGCTAAAATAATGGATTTTTAACAAAGTAAATAGAGGTAAGTGCACAAATTACTTGCTGCAAAGTGACAGTAAGCAGAATTGAGTCTACAAATATTCGCATATTTTAGAAGGGTATTAGAAAGTCGTATTTCTGTTAGACTTTATAATTTTCTCAGTTAAAGCTAGTTTTATTATTATAAATAATTGTAAATTTAATTATTTAGCACTTTAATAAGCGAGTAATTAATAAATAAATAAATTGTCTTACATTTAAAGCTTTCAATGCCTTTTTTCTCTATTCTATTCTTCTCTTTCTGATTTTAATTTATTTCTAATATGATTTTGAGAAACCTTGAGTTATGGTAACATGTCGACACACACACTCACACATTTACACACTTCTCCTCCTCCTCCTCCCCTTCTCTGTGTAAAATTGTACGACTTCAGTGGGGAAATAGACGTGTAATACCTTCCTTATCGGTTGGCCTCTCTTGTTCCTGATATATGTATGTATGTATATATATACTATGTACATACATACAGACATTTATTCTTTTTTTGTTGTGTCCGACACGACAAACCTTTATCGAAGAAGGTGCGGCACTTTTGTTTGCTCGCTCAGCTGTGAAACGGGAAAGAGAGAAGGGAGTAGGTGAAAGGGTAAAGGTGGGGAAGAGAAGGAAGCGGGGCCAGTGATGGGTAGTACTTTTGTAAGGTCGACAACGAGGTCAACAGCGATATGAAAAGCTCTATTGTCTAATCAAAGTCATCACACACACACACACACACACACACACACATGCATAAATAATTGGTCAGCGTGTGATGGAGAGACAGAGATAGAGAGATGGATAGAAAAGTGTGTACATATGATGCAACACTCGATATAAAATCAGCTGTCTTAAAAGCGATGCGTCGTCTGTGGAACACTTCCGCTTTGTGCATATTACACATTCCCAGCACCAGAATAAAAATGAGCATGATGTGAATGCATGCATGTATGTGTCAGTGTTGACAGATAACAGCTGTTTTTGCAACAAATCTAGCTCTTTTTAAAGCTAGCAAAATAAAATATATACAAATATACTACATATATGTAAATGGTCAGTTTAAGCATATCTGATAAATCATGATGATTAAATATCATAAACTTTGATAGAATATTGTTAATTTTAAGAATAAAAGCTTATTAAAACTGTCAAAAATTCGATTTCCATTTTTTAAAGATTTTTGTTTATAAATTTCGCTTTTTTCGGTCTTCTCACCAAAAATTGCTTTTTGCTTCTCAAATAAACATTCATTTCGATGCTCAAAATTAATAAAACTTGATGTTTTAAAAGCATAACAAGAAATTTACGATACATTTTGAGAGGATATGTTAATCATTAATTATAGAATGTTGAGAATTCTTCAAAAAATCAGAAATTATAGATTTTATTTGAAAAGTTTAGCTTTAGTCGGTTTCCCCGCTAAAAACAGCTTTTTTTACAACTAATAAAACATTAATTTTATAAATCCTGATGTTTAAATGGCATAAAAAGACTTTTACGATAAACTGTCAATTAATTATATTGTAAATTTGAAAAGTAAAATGTTAATAAGACTGCAAAAAGGTCAGACATCTTGTTATTGGTAAATTTAGCTTTTGTTTTCGATCTCAATAGTTGGCAACACTGGCTGCACTTACATCTGATGTATGTACGTATGTATGCATGTGTGTATGTATGCATACAATTAGCTATCAACTTTATCTCATGACACATTCGGTGGGGTGACTAAAGAGCAGTGTAAGAGAGAAAGAGAGAGAGCAATTAATTGACACGCTTGAAAGTTATTCCAATTTAGTTGGCGGTTTTTTCTTTTGTTGTTGTTGTTGTTGTTGCTCTGCAATCACGTGTGCACGACGTTGACGTTGATGTTGACGTCGACAGCGACTGCGACGCATTTCATAATCGAAAAGGCAGCCAAAAGCAAAGGAAGCAGCGAAGCGAAAGGCGCAACGGCGACGTTGACGTCGGAACTTGTTTTTGTTGTCAAAGTTGCAACACTTTTAAACAATTGTGAACTGGTTTCAGCGTTGAATGCAGCGCCATCTAGCGTTGGCGCTAGATAGACATGTGTCTCTATGTGTGTGTGTGTGTGTGTGTGTAATTTGCCTTTCACTGGGCTGCCAATTATTTATATTTGTTTGCTTTCATAACGGAACACAGACAGATATGAAAAGTCGTCATTCCCGGTAATCAAATAAATGCAAATTTTGTACAATGTGCAACGAAATAAGCAGAGAAAAACGCACTCAGCAAAAATAAACCACAAACAACAAATGCACATGCATGTATACATACATACATACATACACACACACACACACACACACACACACACACACACACACACACACACCGATTATTGCAAAATCAAAAAGCATGCCAAGGACGTAAGCCAAAAGCGAAAATTAAATTAGTTCACAATGAATAAATAAAAACAACAAGAAAACAAACGAAAAGTTCAATTGATTATGTTGCTAACGGTACAGCCATATATGTCAGTTCTCTCTCTCTCTCTCTGTCAATTCACTCATGCTTTCCCTTAGCTGCAGACCTGCATGCATACATACATACATACAAACATACATACATTCCATTGTGTAGCTTATTTCAAGCAAAACTTCAATTAAAACTAAATTGAAACAGATATTAAATTTATTTAAACGCAGACTGTAAGCCTAATAATTTAACTTATTAAATACAATTTTATTTATTTTTTATCAATTTTGTTTACCATATTTTTTAAGCAATTTAAAACTAAATAACGTAAGAAATATGACAAGAATAAAGATATACATACACACATTTCTAAAAGAACGTAAATTGTGCATAAATTGAGAAAAAATGTAAATAAAAGCGAAACACAGCGATAATGTAATCAAATATTATTAAACTCCGCTAACACGGTTGTTGTTGTTGTTACGTTCCATTCGCTTGCCCTCATTTTCATACGAGTTGTTGATGTGTGTGTGTGTGAATGCTTGTCTATTGTGGGCCAAGTGTATTTGTATTTGTATATGCGAGCGAGCATAAACAAAACACACAAACACAAACGCACACTCGAATAAATGTGAGCAAACATTGCCAACTGATTGTGAGCGACCAACACAGAAATCATATGTTTCTAACAGCACACACATACACACAAACAACAACAGCATACTCACCTCTCTGCCTCGCTCGCTCTCGCTCTACTCCATTGTATATGTATTCGTCTCGCGCGCGCTAGTTATATATTGTGTATGCAGGTCAAGAAGAAACGCAAAAAACAAAAGCAAAAGTAAAGACAAACATGTTTACAACAGAGCGAGAGACAGAGCGAGAGAGAGAGAGACTAGGCTCTCTTGTATTGGCAACATGTTGCTTAAACACGCTTAGCAACACATGCTTGAGAAATAACACAAACAGCTGTTCCATTTGCAAGTATGCAATTTTGTTGCCAAGCGCGACTTTGGCAACATGCATATGTGTATATGCAATAACAATTAGACTGACGCTGCTGACCTTCGATTCTTGTTGTTGTTGTTGCTCTGTATGCAAAATAACAAAAATGTTGCGCTAAGCTTGGCTTCTTCTGTCAAATGACGTCACAGCGCTAGCAACATTTCAAAGTTGCAACGCGAAATGTAGTATATATTGCACAAGTTGCTGACTCCCTCTCCCTCTCTCTCTCTCTGTGGCTATCGCTATCGTTATCGCTGTCTCTGTTACGCTCTCTGACATGGCAACAGCTGCCTGATTAAGTAACGACCTGGTTGCCTGCTTTTTTGGGGCCACATTGAGGCCGTGTCAGTGTGTCGACGCCAATAGAAAACCAATTGCATATTCTTTAAATGCCACATACATAGCTGGGATCTAGGCCAAAGTAAAATGTGTCAGTTAAATACATAACATAATTACATATATATTCATAGATATATATGCATATACATATGTGTGTGTGTGTGTTTGTGTGTGTGTACTATGGGGACCTTCAAAGCATAATTCAATTTGACATACAGGGTGTCTGTGTTCTAGTTCCCATCAACAGCTGTTGACATTCGTTTTGCATTCCTCAATGTCGCTAATTTAATTTCCTTTTATTGATTTCATACGTGTTTATCCATTTCGCTTGAGGATTATCCGAATATATACGGGGAGGGAGTTTAGGAATGAATATAACCTTAAGTCTTCACATAAACTAACAAATTTAACTAATTACGAGTTAAACATATTAATTATTATTTTTAACATGTAAATAACAAATATTTCTTTATAATTAACTAGGGTTTTTGTACTTAAAAGCCTGTATAATACTTTCAGAATTTAAATAAAAATATATTAGATTGTTATTTTAAGTTAAAATTAATATATTTCACTTTAAAGTCAAGTTAAGCTAGTGTACTTATTATTCTGACCATTAGTGTACAAAGAACGCTTTTATCCACATTATCGCTTATCAGTTTATTAAAGTTATCCGTTCATTTGTTCTCTACTTCACCAACCTCACTCTTTTAAATTATCCGTTTACCTGTTTTCTCTTCATTTTATCAGTTCCTTGCATTCCTCTCTCTATACTTCATCTGTCCTTGGATTGCTCATTGCAATAGCTAGCAAATCTAAAGATATGCTATTAGCTAGAAAATCTGGCTATTTTATAAAAATTTAAGGCATTTCTAGATTGTCAAATACCCAAAATATGATTAAGATAATAAATAAATTGTCTGTCTGGCAACATAATATTCTGACAACACTGGCAGGATTATCTGCTTATCAGTTTACTAAGGTTCTCTTTACATTTCCTTCCTCCTTTGTCTAAACTCTCTCTCTCTCAGTTTACAAGGCTTCTCTTTACTTTCCTCCTTACCTTGCCTAAACTATTTCTCTTACTCACTTATCAGTTTACTAATGTTCTCTTTATAACTTTGCTCTTTTGCATTTGCAGCGTACTTCTGGTGCAGGTGCGAAGAGGACGACGAATCAACATCTACAAGTAGAAGTAGGGGAAGATCAGTAGGAGTAGGAGCAGCAGCAGAAGGAGACGGAGACGGAGAAGTCTTAGCACGAAACTTTCGTTTGAGTGAGAGACAAAGTACGAGGAAGAGGGACAACTCAAGATGATACCCACAAGCGTTACGAATTCTCCGCCCGCTGCTGGCTTGGCACAGAATGGAGCATCAAGTGTTGTTGTGGGCGGCGGCGGCAGCAGCAGCAGCAGCGCAGCAACAACAGCAACGGCAACTGTGACGTCACAGCAGAGCAACTACAATTGCATTGTGCTTGGTTTGGCATCGCTTATACTTGAAGGCAGACCAATAGCCGATGATGAGTATCAGCAGCAGTCGCCGTCTCCATCGCAGTTGCTGCAACAGCAGCAGCTGATGTCAGCAGCTGGCAGCGGACGCCTCTCGCCACGCCCCTCCACATCACGTGCAGCCATTAATATTACAACGAATCCTTATGCCTTGACAAGTGGCACACCACGTTCCTCATATGGACAGGCTTATGGAGGCAGCAGCAGCGGTAGCAGCAGCAGCAGCAATCATGCAACACATCAACGCTGGACGCAGAAGCTCTGCCAGCTGCGTCAAGTGTCGCCGGCAGCGCAGAGCATGAGCGTAGAACCGGAACTAGTGGCATTGGCCATTAATGATCAGGATCGCGGTGACTTTGAGATTGTGAGACGTGTTATGTTGAATCGCGCAGGAGGAGGGGGAGTAACAGGAGGTGGAAGTGGAAGTGGACAAGGCATAGCTGGTGAGCAGCTAAGCACCAATAATTCAAGTGCTGGCAGTTCACCTGGTTCCGGTTCCAGTTCTGTATCCATTTCGCTCTCCAGTTCTGACAACATTTTGCACTCACTACAATCACTGGCCACAACATGTTTGCGCGGTGGAACTGCCGTGTCCGCCGAGACGCGTCCGTTGAGTCTCGCCCTAGGCTTTGCCACGCCCACAGCGGCAGCAACAGCGAGTGCTGCCAGTTTGTTGGATTACAATTGCAGTCGCAGCACAACTGGAGTGGGAATGGGAGGCGTTGGAATGGGAGGAGTTGGGATAGGAGGAGTAGGATTAGGAGCAGGAGGAGGACTAGGAATAGGAGTAGAAGCAACAGGAGGAGGAGGAGGAGGAAGAATGCGTGCAGCAGCCACATCAACAGCCACTGCCAGCAGCGACGCAGCTGGAACCGTCAATGCCAACGGTAATGGTAGCAACGGTAACAATTCCAGCTGCGCAGCGAGGTCCAAACATGGACCACACTGTGATCAGTTCCTTAGGAAGATGGGTCTCGCCAAGGGCGATGCCAACGAACCTGAGGAACATTTCTGTGATATGTCTTACGTAAATATAACCGTAAGTGCCGTAACTAAAATCAATAACAACTCATTATTTACTCATTCAATGTTGTTTATCCTTTCCACTCACAGTGTTCCCGTTGGCGCGCCCATTGTCTGAAGATGGAGGCCATTTTGGCGCGTCGGGAGAATGTCTGCATTGAGGTGTATCTAGGTCCCGCCGGCCATAAGATTCTACTGGAGCAATGGATCATTAGCGGCAAGGAGAAGTAAGTTGCAAGCAGACAAAAGCGCATAGAAGTAGTATCTACTGATCTTGTATCTACAACTAGATCACAATGTTTATAAGAGCTAGAGCTACTGAGATTGCGAAGAAATTAATTGTAGCAATCTTTTTTATTTAGTTATTATACTAATTCCCTTTAAAAACCACTTGCAGAGTGCCGCCGCCCACGATGACACTGCCGTCGCTGTGCAGCGCGATTCGTAGTCAGCTGTACTTCTCCCAGATCGTGGCCTGGTGTGATCTGCTGCGCAAGTGCGATCCCTCCGTCTATGATAGTGGCAGGGTGATCTTTGCCAGCGGAGTCTCGAGCAATGCCGGCGATCTGGCCGGTCACAGTCAGAGTCAGAGTTCAACGTCCGCGCAGCGAAGGCCGCGTCTCAATATCTTCTACAGGATTAGGACACATGATGGCGGCAATTGTGGCAGCCACAATGATGGTGGATTTAGCGCCAAGGCAAATGTGCATAATTTTCCGCACGTTAACATTGCCGAGAACTTTAGTGTGGCCGTGTGTGTCAAGAGTCTGCCGAGATTCAATGGTGGCTTGCCACATGTGACACCCATGGTGTCTAAGCCGCGAACGTTGCGTGCCACGCCCGTAACGGCAGCCAGCACGCCCACAGGCGGAGGAGGCATGTGTGCGGCTACGCCCACCGGTTTGGGGGCAAGAATTGCAATTAGCACAACGCCGCCAACAACAAGCAGCTGTGATAAATACACGACAAGGCAGCAACAGCAGCAGCAGCAACAGGAGGAGGAGGAGGCAGCTGGGGAGGAGGAGGGAAGCCGGGATGAATTGGACGGACATCGAGAGCGACAGTTGCAAAAGTATCGCAAGCGAATGCAGCGACGTGACAAGAAGCGAGAGCGAAAACCATCCGAGCAGATGGAGGCAATGGATGAGGGCAGCGATCACAATATGATTGTGACAGCACAGACGACGCCGCCGCGTCGCATCGCCATGATCTCGACGGGCACGCAGACGTCGCTGAGCAGTTGTCAGCAGTGTGGAAGCGAGAAGACGCTTATGTGTCTCAACTGCAGTGCAGATGAGGCGGGAAATGGCAATGGGAATGGCAGAGATAATGACGATGACGATGATACAAGCGCCTCGGAAATGGACGACATGTCCAGCTGCAGCCTGAGCAGCTGTGATCTCATTGTGGGCACGCCGCGCAACAAGGCGGAGCTGCTGCTCCAGGCCATACAGCGCACGCCAAAGAATCGAAAGGTAACGCCGAAAGCCGTCTCAAACGATCTCAAACCGAAGCAGCTACAAAATCCACAAACACATCCGAATTTGAATTCGAATCCGAATCAGAACAACAATCAACACAAGCCAACGGCGCCGACGAGCGGTTGTCAGGTGTGCAAGCGACAGAAGACGCAGCACAATTTCAGCAATGGCCAGAAGATCTCAGGGGCAGCGAATGGACACGGCAGCAGCAGCAGCAACAGCAACAACAGCAGCATGGAGCAGGAGCAGCTAGAGCAGGTAAACTTGGGAGAACTTTGCCAAAAGCAAACTTATTTTAGAGAAATTATTATAGATAAAGTCTAGATAAAGACTAAAAGTCTTGTTGACTGTTAGATGATGTCTGTATACACTATTGTTTAAATGTCCGCCGGTTCGAAACCCGAAGTGATAAAAATCAGAAAATAATTGTATAATATCAGTTTGAAATGGACTTGGGAAGAATATAGGAATAGGAATATAGCTGCGCATTATGTGACTTAAATCAACCTGCAAAACTGAATTAATTTAAACTCCTCCTCTCCTCTTCACAGTCAACATCGACCAAGTTGACGCCAAATCTCGATCGCTGCACGTTGAATGCACAGCAGGAACGTTGCCAGACGCCACCAGACTTGGCAGGAGTTGGAACTGCAAATGGAGCAGGAACTATAACTGGAATTGGAACTGCCTTGGATGAGCGCATTGTGGTGCAGTTCAAGACGCCAATTAGTCATGTGCCGCTAAAGTTGCAGGAGTTTCAACAGCAACAGTTGCCACTAACTGTGCCCAAGATGCAACATCAGTTGCGTCTCAATTGTGGAGCTGCAGCCGCATTGCTGGACAGGGAGACGCCACCGCCCATGTTGTCGCCATCGTTGCGCAAAGCATTGCCCAAAGTCAACCTGACGACGATCTTCTGCAGCTCGGCGCCAATTGCCATTGACAGCCAGCAGCAGCAACAGCAGCAGCTGGCCTTTAGCTTTGAGCCATCATCATCATCGTCCGCGTCTCTCAGTCAATCGCAGTCCTTGCTGACGCCACCGGAGACAGGAAATCTGCCGGTGCAGAAATCCTACTCGGCTCCAACGTTGCCGCACGCGTTGTCGGTGTCGCCGCGCTTTGCCAAGCAGGCGGCGTTCTACAAACGTCGATCGCGGCATCTCAGCGATCGCTCCGATCGCAGTTCTTTGGGCTCTGACGAACAGTTGTCCGACGAGGATCTGGAGTCGGGCATGTGCAGTCCGGCGGGATCGCCGCTAAAGACACGTGCACGTCTCGTTTCCCAGTTCACAGGTCGTCCGCTGCTCGGCAATCTGGAGGAATCGTTGCTGCAGAAGCGTCTGTTGCCGAAGATCGAAGTGGCCGGCTTTCGTTTGCAGCTGGGCGCCTCGGGCGGCTTTTGTCCCACCCAGTTGACCATTCCGGCATCGTCGTATTTCTACGAACTCCACGGCGAGACGCTCAGCACGCCATACCTGGTGGGTATATCCCTCATCTAGGGGTTAAATTTGTGAGGAAACCTCGATGTCGATGCTTTAAATTAACTTAAAAATCAGCTATATTTCAAGTTTACGGCTCGCCAATGATTTCATACCCTTTTCGAGTCCTGTATTCAATTTTCAACTGATTGTTCCTATGACAACTATATGATATGGTAGTCAGATTTCAATGAAAATCATCGAAGTATCGTTTAGTATCGGAAAGAGCAAAATACATCGCGTAACTTAGATTTATCGCTTCCTACAATCCATCGCTGCTTTTTTACATCTCCTATGTATATATCCTTTTATAATCCTCACTAATTTGTTGTTTTCCGCTTACAGTGCGAGATTCGATTGCCACGCAAGGGATACTTTGTGCCACGATCGGGCACGGTGCAGGCCACGTTGCTGAATCCCATGGGCACAGTGGTGCGTATGTTTGTCATCCCCTACGACATGCACGACATGCCGCCCCTGCATCGCACCTTCATCCGGCAGCGCGTCCTTGCCGAGGAGTTGCCCGGCGCGAGTCCTTGTGGTGGCATCGTCAGTCTGCCGCAACGGGAGCGACAACGGCAACAGGAACGCGAACCTGGCAGCCCGACAGCGACGAGCACCACCAGCAAACTGGGACACTTCATCAGCGCTGAGCAAATGAAGCGTCTGCGCTATTCCATTCACCTGAGGTTAGTTGCAGTGGGAAGATGTGGGAGGAGGAAGAAGAAGGGAGGAGGAAGCGCGACAACATAGATGTTAACAACAAGATGGCGGGATTATTGGCGGGAAATTGGCAAAGCAGGGTATTATAGCTGTATGCAAATGTATGTAACAGGTAGAAGTAGGCATCTTTAAAACATATTTCAATCTGTAATAACTCTGAGGTTAGTTCAACTGGGAATATGTTTGAGAAGAAGCCAGAGAAAGAGCTAGAACGTAGATATTAGGGTAACATATGATTATTCTTATAATTAGAATAATAATAGTAATAATAATAGGGATAATTCAAGCAAAAAATATATATAAATATTATTTGTATATGCGAATAATTGTTGGTGGAACATAGAACAGTACAAGGGTATCTCCCAGTCCTGTAGTCTATTTTATATGCCTGTCACTAACACTGTTTCCCTCCACAGATTCCAGACATCACGCTCCGGCCGTCTGTCGCTGCACACGGACATCCGACTGCTGATCTCCCGGCGGACGGACTGCGATACGGCGGCGGCGCATGCGAAGGGATTACTGGAGGCGCCCAACGAGCTGGTGACGGATACGCTGATGCCGACAGAGCCGCGTTACAGTGCGCGGCAGGAGAGTGTCGGCAAGATTTAGTAGTTGCTGTACGCCGTGGGCGTGGCATGTGGGCGTAATGGCAATGGTGGCAACTTTCTGCGACGCCTGTGGAAGCAATTGCAGGCGCGCTGGCAACTCTGGCAGCAATATCCCAAATATCAACTGTAGAGTATAGAATATTCGATGATTCGACGGTTCGCTGGACAGCGGGAATTGAGACAACTTCCCCTCAACACACACACACACACACACACCTTTACACACAGACACACACCCACACCCACATTGCTTTATTAGTTATTGTATTGTGTCAGTTTCCATTATTAGAACTATATTTATCCAATTTTAGTTTGAATTTGAATTGTGTTAATGCTAAAAGAGAAAACATTACGAAGTCTATGTTTACATATAACATACATATTTAAATAACTCGACAACTCTATAATTTATTATAAAAGGGGCCATCCGCAAATAAGAAAAAAATGAAGATGAAGAAAATATCTCAATTTACACTTAAAATCCATAGCAAGAAAAACGGAAAAATAGCAATACTAAGCATTAGTTAAAAGAAGAAAATCATAAATATATATATATAGACTAACTGCAATGCGAGTGTAATGAATGAGTGTATGAATGAATCGAATGAATGTGAATACTACTAATCAAATTAGACAGCACATAAGAGAGGAGTTTTTGAAGTTAATGAGAATGTGAATCAATCAATTGTGCTATGAGAATGTGAATCAATCAAGCAAACATTTCAATTGATTGATTCACATGCTCATTCATTTATTCACAAGTTGAACGGGGTGAATATATATGCCTATATATATATATATATATATATATATATATATTTATTGACGTATATGTATATAGAATGCAGTTTAAATAAATTAATTGCAGTAGTAATTAGAGAAACAAAGGGAAGAAAGCAAACGATGGATTGAGAGTGGGAAATGAGGGAGAGAATGAATTGAGTGTGAGTGTGCGTGAGTGTGTTTGTGTGTGTGTGTGGCAAGCTCATATCGATCGTTGTTGTTAGTGTAGTGTATGAATCTATTTGTGAAACATTCATGTGTTCAAATCAAATTTCAATAACTGTATATGTAATTCATTGAGTGGTTTTCTTTCTATTTTTGTGTTGAAGAGCGTGCCTGTGATACGATATGAGCTGCCTGATAAGATTGAGATACAATGTGTAGAACTTTAGTTAAATACAATTTAAACAATTTACGTTCATTACAAGAAATGCAATCTACTTGATAATTAGTTTGTTTGTTTGTGTTTTTAGTGCTTGACAGTGGCAGAATGAAGAATGTTTTGGCATCAATCAATCAATCAATCAATCGCATTGAAACTAGACAAGTTGCAAGCACAACTGTACTTCAATAATATCAATTTAGAGTTATATAATTGTCTCTGTCTTGTCTCTGTGTTAAATTCCAATACTAAACACTTATTTCAATTGATACCTGACTATAAACTACATATGTATGTATAACTAATTACCGCTATTAACAAATTTTCAATCTAGCTGGTAAAACAAATACAAAAGAAATAAATAAAATACATAAAACATACACACACACACACACTCCCACTAAATACAAAACTTCTTTTTTTTTTAAATTTGTTTATCTGTTTTTAAGTAGAGAGCTTAATGTGCCCAGTCAATAGCAATTATACGAGTATAACACCAATATACAGAATGATTCAAATAAAGGGTTTTGTGTTTTTAATCAAAAACAAGTAATAAATCAACAAATTAAACGAGTTTTTTCTATATAACTTAAAGAAATCCATATTATATGCATTGTGATTGTTTCCATTCACAATTAATCTTCGATTTAAAACGCCCGCCTAATTATCGTTATGTCTTCCTTTTCGATATACAATACTTACATTTTACGCCTATCGATATTTAACTAACAATGGTATTTATATTTGATATTACAATATTTACATAGAAATACATATGGTTAAATATACATAATTACAAATAATACCTAACTAAATTCGTAAGAGTTTAATCAATTAAGATTTAAATGCTTAATAAAGAATATAAAATACTAGCTGCGTAATCTGTTGGTCACAGTATTTTCATTATTTATTCTAATTGTCACGTTGTCTGTGAATCGTCACTATCTATTTCAAATTGCCCGCCGGTGCTAATGTTTTACGCCTATCGATAATTAATATACCATGCTATTTATTTTTAAAATAACAATATTGTCAGATAAACACATACATTTAAATATATAAATTACACCTGTTGACTAAATAACAAGCTAATCATTTAGTACTAAAATACCAGCAATGTATTTCGTTACAATACTTTCACTATTTATTTTTATAGTCACGCTTTCAACGCTGTGACTCGTTACCAAGGGGTACGTAAATACGTCTCGCCCATCTCTATTGCACATTACCTAATTCAAGATGCGCTACAATTTGTTTTCGCGTGCCGTCAGATTATTGAATCAGAATCACAACAAACGGGAACAATTGCAATTGTTGCGCGGCGCTAGCAGCCTCAATGTGCAGCAGGGCGAGGGGAATGGCCAAGCGCCGGATGAGGTAACAGCTGCGGATTTGCAAAAGTTGCCGGCACGTGAACCGTTGGCGAAAAACTTTTTCCTGGGATTGACGGACAAAGAGCTGTTGGGTTATCCGGAGGTTATACCACGCGAGGAGATGGTAAATCTGCAGAATGCGCTATTGCCACTCAAGAATTACTTCGAAGGGGAGCAAACAGAAGAGCAATTATCGCAATTGGACAATCTCAAGCAGTTGGGACTCTATGGACTGAATGTGCCCACAGATTTCGAGGGCAGGGGCTACAAATGGAGTGCCAGCCTGATGGCCAGTGAACCAGAAGCTTCACACACAAGTCTGGCATTGGGTTTGCAGTCGCATCGCGTGGTTGTTGATCTGCTGTGTGAGCTGGGAACTCCGGAACAGCAACAACGCTACTTGCCATCCCTGGGAAATGGCCAATTGATTGCCAGCGAGGCAATCTTGGAGTATACACCACCAGAGGATGGTTTCTTTGCCACCCAGGCCAGCTATGACTCTGACAAACGCAGCTGGACACTGCAGGGAGAAAAGGCATTTGTTGTAGTTGCTCCAATGGCAAGTCGCCAGCTCTTTTTGGTCTTGGCTCAGACCCAGCAGTCCAATGTGCCCGGCAGCATGGGACGTGGCAGTACCATCTTTCTGGTTGACTCGCAGCAGCAGGGCGTGCGTCTGGGCGAGGCACACGAGACATTCGGTTGCCGCGGGGCCGCCATGCGTCGCATTCACTTCGACCAGGTGCAACTGGGCGAACAGCACATACTGGGCATGCCACACGAGGGCAATCGCTATGCGGAGCAACTGGTGCGTGCCTCACGCTTGCGTAGCAGTCTACTCGGCATTGCCTTGTCCAAGCGACTGCTCGGCCAGCTGACAAACTACAGCGTGGACACCACGCAGGGCGGCATTCAAATGAAGTGAGTTATAATGAGATGAGAGTTAAAGCCAACCCTCTAGCTCTTTTAGTCTGTAGTTGATGCTGATTGCATCTAATAGCTGCTTAGTACAGAGTCTTATCAATTTGTGTAATACATTTGCTTTACTCTTCCATGCAGGGACTTGGAACTGATGCGAGTGCAACTCTCGCAGGCGACTTGCTCGATTTATGCCATGGAGAGCATGCTCTATATGACAGCCGGACTGCTGGACGAGTTTGCCGGTCAGGATGTGACACTGGAGTGCAGTATTACCAAATACTATACGCTGCAACAGCTCTACACGATTGCCAGCCAGAGTCTTGGTCTGTTGGGGCCACAGAGTTTGCATCGTGGACAGCTGTGGGAGTTGGGATTACGCAATGCGGGACAATTGTGTACGCAGGGTGAATCGCTGAGTACGCTGAGCATGTTTATTGCGCTGACGGGTCTGCAATACGCTGGGGTAGCTATCATCAACACACACATTAACTACTCGCACATCAGTTGTAAATCTGTACTAATTTCCCACTTCCTTCCGCCTGCAGCAACGCATGAACGAGGGCGTGCGCAAATCTCGCAATCCTCTCTTCCATCCCGGTCACATACTTGGCAAGTTTCTGGCCACAAACAGCCTGGAGAATCCCAAGACACGCATGATGCTGGCCGAGAATGTTCATCCGACTCTGGAGCCGGCAGCCCAGTGCATTGAACACTCTGTGGCACGTCTGAATATGGCGGTGGAATTGATGTTTACACGACACGGCAACGCCGTCGTCGAGCGTCAGAATGAGATGCAACGTCTGGCCAACATTGCCACCCACGTCTATGCCATGTGGGCGAGTGTGGCACGTGCCTCACGCTCCTATTGCATTGGTCTTCCCCTCGCCGATCATGAGATGTTAACTGCCTCTACGATTTGTACTCATGGTCGTGATGACGTCATGCGTCTGGCGGGGGAAATCATCAATGGGAATTATGTTAACAACGATGTCAATCTGATGCGACTCTCGTCGCAGGTGGCCAAGAGCAGGGGCTACTTTCCCGTTCATCCGCTGACCTTTAACTTTTAAGTGTTGATTGTTTTTTTGAGGGCTGTAAATGAGTTTCTATAAATTATGTAATTAAAAAAAAAAATTATTAAATTGTGCATTTTTTATTTAAGCTGGGTATCTCGCTGTCGAGCTCACTCTGCTGTAGCTTACTGCCAGAACTGTTACAGTTTTACACAACTGTTACAGTTTTACCATATCTGTTAGAGTTTTTCCATAAATTACAGTTTCACAACAACTGTTACAGTTTTAGACAACCGTTACAGTTTTACATACCTGTTACAGTTTTACACAACTGTTACAGTTTTACCACAACTGTTACAGTTTTATTATAACTGTAACAGTTTTAGCACAGCTGTTACAGTTTTGACAACTGTCACAGTTTTACCATAACTTACAGTTTCAACACAACTGTTGAAGTTTTACACAACTCTTACAGTTTTATCAAACCTGCTACAATACTACCACAACTGTAACAATATTACCACAACTGTTAAAGTTTTAACACAACTGTAACAGTTTAAGCATAACTTTTACAGTTTTACAACAACTAGCACATTTTTAAGATAACTGTTAAAGTTTTACCATAACTGCTACAGTTTTACAAAATGTTACAGTTTTCACAACTGCTACAGTTTTACCACAGCTGTTGAAGTTTTACCACAACTGGCACATTTATAGTACAACTGTTATAGTTTTACACAACTGTTACAGTTTTACACAAGTGGTACATTTAAACCACAACTGTTGAAGTTTTGCGAAAACTGTTGAAGTTTTACCACAACTGGTACATTTGTACCACAACTGGTACATTTGTTCCACAACTGGTACATTATTTATGCGTTGGTACATTGCAGCAGTTTTTATCTAAGTGGTACATTTCCTGTAAGTGGTACAATATTGTAAGTGGTACATTTTTGTATATTAAGTGTACGTTTATTATTTAACCCCCGTTGTCCTATAAATTGAACAAAAAAATAATATAAATATTATATATTAAAATATATAAAAATATTTAATTAAGCTATAAATAAAAAAACACATTTTATTACTTATTTATTGCTTTAGTTTCTTAATTTATTTTTTATTCATTTATTTTATTTATATGTCTTTTAAATTTCTTTTATAACTGTTACACATTAGTTCTATAGAGTGACTTATAATTATGATCCTTAGATATTTTAAGCGCGCTCATTTGTTAAATTACTCTCAATACCATAAGATGCTCAAGGGGACACTCAGCATACAGCGTTGCTCAGAACTTAGCTCAGCTCCCCTCCTCAATCCAGCCCATCGCAAACTCACTCACTCAACAGCTCTGCTCGCTGCTCCTCCTTTAGCAGGCAGCGAGCGGCGCTGTCGACGTCGCGTCATACGCATTTCATGCCATTTCATTCCAATTCCATTTCAGTTTGGCAAATTTTATTGCCATCGGTTCATTTTCGTTTCGGTTGTCGTGCGGTTCGCGCGCGGTTTTAGCATCGTCAGTGGGAAAGTGCGCAAAGTATTTTCATGCAATTTTCAGCATTATTTTTAAATACAAATATGCATGCAATGTTTAGTGAAAACTTCTAAACAAAATACAGTATCTAAAAAAACACAGTATTGAATGTGTGCAAAATTGTTAATACAAAAGCAATAGAAAAACGCCCACGAATAAAAATTATTATTGGCACCGCAAATTGCTGTGAGTGTGAGTGCGTTTCTGTGTGTGCGTGTGTGTGTGTGTTTGTGAGTGTATGCGCGAAAGAAGAATAAGTGAATTGAGCGTAAAGAAATTGTTTGCAAAAAAAAAAGAAGGAATATGCGATGAAAATCAATTGGAAATTGCGGGCAAGTCAAAAGCTACGCAATCAACAAATCGTATGTGTGTGCGAGACAAGCAAATAAAGCAAAACACGACACGAAAGTGCGCAGCAAAAGAAGCCAAGCGATAAGCAACAACAAGAACAACAACAACAATGACGGCGGCGTTAAGCAGCTTTTAACTTGACACAGGTGAGTTTTTTCATCAAAACGACGACACGGCCGTATTGCTCATCAAATTGTACCCCAAAATGTGGGGTGTTATGCACACAGCAAAAGAAGAAGAAGACAATATAGAAGAACTTATATTTCTTCTGACGTCTCTCCCTTTTGTGTGCTGGAAGGAAACAAATTAAAGCACACACACAACAACAATAAATAAAAGTAACGAATTCTTGGTTAACCGGCACGCGGGGTAATTGAACTGGTTGTCTCACTCGCTCTCACGAGCGCATAATAATTTAAACTCTGAGAAGTTCGGTGCGCTTTCTTCGAGTCAGAGCGAGGGAGGGAGGAGCGGGGTTGAACCCAACTTTTAACACACGCACAAATCCACTGGCCGGTCACCGCAGCAAAAGTTGCAAACAATAAAAAAATAAGTAGAAATAGAAGACCAAAGCAGAGAGTAAGAACAGCAGCAACGGCAGCAGCAGAGGACTGCCTGCTATTTCATTTCGTTTCGTTCCGCAGGGTGTTGTGTTTTTTTCCCTTTTTTTTTGTTATTTATTTCTTCTTTTTTCTTCGGACTCAGTGACAGTGAACGCCATGAGCACTGGCACACGACACACACAAACACACACACACACAACAGGCAAGCAAGCAGCAAGAAACAGAAGACACAGCACGACAGAGTCACCGGCCAAACGATTCCACTGGATTGTATTTTTTCTCGACCGCTGTGTTTGTGTGTGTGTGTGTGGGTTACAATCCATCAACACACAGCGAAGCTTCGGCAACGGCAGCGACAGCGACGTCGCGTCGTTGACTTTGCCTGCTTTTATTTGAGATTTGTACACGAATTGTTTTTGCTATTTCGCAGAAATGGAGTGTGTGGCTGTGTGTGTGTGTGTGTATGTATATAAATTGGCAATGTGGGTGTTTTGTAGTTGTTGTTGTTGCTGCTGCTGTTGCTGCTAGTGGCCTATGGAGTACGCATTGCCGCCAAGTGGATTGAATTTGGATTTTGTTTTATTTGCGCCATCTTGTTCATTTCTTCTCGCACTCGAAATGAGTGCAGTATCTCTGTGTATTTTTTCATTTCTTTTATGAGAGTTATTAATCAATTAGTCGTTGTGTGTGTGTGTGTGTGTATAAAAGGTAATGACTATTGTTTTGAGTTTATTTGATGTTTAATCAATGCAAATAACTTGCTGAGTTAATTAGCTGTTGGTTTTTATTTATAAGTTGAATTTTAAGCTAAGCGGTAAATGGTGGTTGCCTTCCCACACACACACACTCACACGTACACAAATCGATTGAATTGAATCGCAACCCTCTTGCCGATAAGCTTGACATAAATCATTTTAACGACAACACACACACACACACACACATACATACATACAGAATATATCTATATGTATACACACATTTGTGTGCCTACTATTGTTTGTGAATTTCTTCTGTACATTTGAAATATTTCCAAACGCATAAAATCGATTTCTAATCGTGTAAATAAATGGCGACAAATGCTGCGCCCCCTAACGTCAGGTGGCGACGGCATCGGCAACGTCATACATACATACATACATGTGTGTACCATATGTGACTGTGTGCGTGTGTGTGAGTGAGAGAGTTTTGTTTCAGGCCGCGTCTGCCATTCTGCTGTGTCCCAGGCCCGTTGCCAATGTGTTGCACCTTAAGCTCCAACTTGAGAGATGCGCGCGGGTACAAAATGGGAACGGGAATGGCGACCGAAATCGAAACACGGCGAATGTTGAAGCAAAAGCAGAGCAAAGTGAAGCGCAGCGACAGCGATGCCAGCAGCAGCAGCAGCGTCGTTTAAATGGCAGATAAGCGTAAGCGAAGAGTTCGGCATACAACAACAACAAGAGCAAACAAAATGGCAAATGCCGAATGCAGACAGTAACAACAACAACAACGAGACTACACATGCATACATATGTATGCGATTGTATGTTTGTATGGCAGGCTATAAAAACCAAACGTTGGAACAATGAGAAAATATCGAAAATGCCTCTGACTGATGTCAGTTTTTGGGGCTGCCCACTAATTGGATATTGGGGTGTGTATGATATTGGCCGTGTGGCAGGGGGAAGAGGGGAAGCAGTAGGAGCTTTGCATTGTCCCCATGTATTGTAATGCACAGACACACATTTTATTTGCAATGCAAGCGTGGAGACCTCACAAACAACAAATACAAACACACAGGGAGAGGCACTCACACCTACACACCTATACACACACACGTAAATACAATTCAACTGCAAAGCTAAAAGTGCAAAAAATCACACGCCAATGGAAGAGAAAGAGACGGCAGAGTCAAGGGGAGACAGATGGATAGATAGAGTCGATGGATAACTGAAAATTGAATTTGTTGCTGTTGTAGTTGTTGTTGTTGCTGTTGTTGGCAACGCTTTGAAAATATTGGCAGTAATTGAATTTATGCCATTCGGTTGCAGCTGCAAACACTAACGGGAAAATTGCAAAATGCTAAAGATGAGTGCAAATTGCAAGTCCCCAAAAAAACAGCACCTCTTCCCCACTTCCGCTTCTCCTTCCCTTTCGCTCACACTCTTTCGCATCTTTCTCTCTGTGTGTTACAACATATACAACAGAAATTGTTTCATTGGGCGCCCATTTGTAACGTGTCTGTCTCTGTCGCTGCCTCTGCCTACGCTGACGTCGCTGCTGCGTCACTTTTAACGGTAAACAATATATCATTGGACTTTTTTTCTTCCAATTTTTTGTTGTTGTTTCTGTTGCTGCGGTAGAAATTTGTAAATTTTTATTTACGTTTCTTATTTTCAGTGCTTCTTTTTTTTTTCAAATTATTGGTGTAAGCCAACGTATTTTTAATTAGCTTAATTTAATTGGATTTTATTTGATTGAATTGATTGTGAGTGGAATGTGGGGGAATTAAATAATGTTTATTCTTAAATGTTGAGTGGAATTATGGGAAAAATGTAGGGATGAATAAATTTAGTACGTCTATAATATTTGAAATATATATAATAATATAATAATTATATATAATAATATAATAATAAATTAAATAAATACTAACTTTCTATTATATATTTAGAAATAATTCAAATCATATTTGAAATGTGAATAATAAAATATTAAATAGTATAAATTGAAAATAACATAAATAAATATTAAATAAAAATAGATAAATATTATTTGAGTGCTAAATTAAATTTTACATATAGGTATTTCAATTATTTTTATCCATATAATAACTATGCATTTATATTAAATTACTGAACTGAAAGCCCAATAGCTAGAGCTCTTTAAATATAGTAGCTTAAGAACTTATTTGTTGATCTTCTTAATATTAATTTATTCAAAATATAAATGTATAATTTTCCAGTATAATCCATCAAAAATAAATGTATATTTGGGTTTTTCTCATTTATACAGATAATGAATGTGTTTTAAAGTTCAATTTAAAAAAAAACAACTTGTTTTCAATGATGCGAATCGTATTATTAATATATATATTATTTTTTAGACAAGATTTGCCTAACTGTAACAGAAAACGCAATAGACTTTATGGTCAGCAAACTCAGTTAAGGAAACTACAATAACTACAACAACACACGAAAGGGCGAGCTCAAGTTTCAGGTGTTTTTCCTATGTTGCTTTCCTAGAATTCTCAACTGGTTCTAGCAACACAACATAGAGTAGAAGCTTGGATCGTTGGGTAAGCTAGCTTAAATGAGGGACTGATAAGGGAGATATTGGCATCTGCTCAAAACAGCTGTATACAAAGGCTAGCTCCTTGCCTATGTATGTATGTGGATATATCTGTCATATCGACAGGACAGGATTGGTGAAAACCCCAGAAAAACGCAAGCAGATCAATAAGTATTTGTATTACAATTAGTATTGGTATAAGTATAAATATTAGTATTAATGCTGCGGCTTTTATTTAAAGTTTATGCTTGAATCGATACTTGTACAAGTTATTCAATAAGAAAAGAAGAAGCCAAAAATGAAATGTTTCCCATTCTACTCGTTGCTGTTGTTGTTGTTGTTGCCCTGATGACGCGACTGCGGCTTTGGGCTTTTAGTGGAAGTTGTTGTTGTTGCTTGGACACGCGATTGTGTGCCTGGAATTGGAAGAGTGAGGTGAACACTGGTGCAAAGCGACAAAGTGAGAGAGAGAGAGGGAGAGCGAGTGAGAGGAGATCAACCCTAAAGTATTTCTGCTCTACTTCATTATGGGCATGACAAATGTACAAAAGTGTGACCCTCTGTGTGTCTGTGTGTGTGTGTGAGTGGAAATTGCTGAATTTTTGTTAAAAGAAGAAGGGGATAAGCGAGTCGATTGAAGCCTGCTTATGGTGACTGCGACTGCGACTGTAACTGTGACTGCGACCGTAACTGTGACTTTACCAACGAGTTGAGTGACGATTTGTGTGTGTGTGTGTGTGTATCTAGATACATGTATACCTACTGAAGTGGATTACTGCATCCGTATCTTGTGTTTGCATGCGTCGAAGACAGTTTCGTCTTCATCTTTCACCTGCTCCTTTTGCTGCCTCCTCTGCCACGCACATTTCTGCAGCGAACAGCGGAAAGTTCTGCTGTGCGTGTGTAAATGTATCTGCAACTGTGTGTAACTTTTGTATCTGCGCAGCGAGAAGTTTCTTTGCTATTGTGCAAATTACACAAAGACGACGACGACGACAACGTTTGTCACCATATGTAGCACTCATGCCACTCCCCCTTCCCCTCCTCCTTACTTAGTTGCACCCTCCCTCCCCATTAGATACACACACAGAGTAGAACGTACGTATTTCGCTTCTATTTCTGTGCGGAAATTGTTGTAATTTGCATGACTTGACTTGTCGCTGAACGAGCTCCGTTGGTTGCCTGCAAAAGTGGGCGTGGCAACCACCCACTTGGTATACACTGCAAAATGGCAGTCAGGCACATTATCAATAATTAATTTATGCTCGTTGCATCCACTCGAATACTACTACTACCACTATACGATATGTGGCCAGATGTCAGTCAGTTGGCAGACAGACAGACGGACAGATTCGGATACCAATTAGGACATGTCCTTCTCAATTCGCAGTCGAAGTCGTCTCCCTGCGTTCCAGCCGAGAAAGTTGCAGAATAATTGACAAGAGCTATCTCTAACCAAACCACAACCAATTTGGTCTGTCTATCTGACAAGCTGACTATCTAGTATGTATGCTGCTATCTGGCAAATCCCGAAAGCTTTATGCAAATTCACTCAACTAATTAAAGTTGATAAGAGAAATATTAAATAGTTTACAGTACATTTGGTTGGAGATTCCTTTAACAAATTGCAGTGGCTTCAATATCTATAGGTTAGCTTCGTTTGGCAGATTGGGATTAACTCATTTATGGAAACTTATTCTTTAAACAGAGATGTCTACAAGAGTTAACACTGTTTCTTTTTAATGTTTGACTGTATAAAGCGTGGCAAATATGAGTTATAAGTTAAAAAATATATATTTTTCATACTGTATGATAAGATTCAAGACTCTAGCTTTAATATTTGTCGTTGTATGGCATTTCAAAAGTTTTCTCTTCAATTTACGCGGGCGGAAAGGGCGTGGCATAATTCTAACACTAACTGGTTCTGCTTAGCCCTTAGACGGACCAACATACCAAATTTGATGTCTCTAGCTCTTATAGTCTCTGAGATCTAGGCGCTTATACAGACGGACGGACAAATGGACAGACGGACATGGCCATATTGACACTCGGGGTGTGATACTTTAAAGTAAAGTGTCTTAAAAGATTCTATCTGTGTTCAAAGTTTAAAGATGCTGCTATTAAAACGCTGCTTGCGTTTCACTTGCTCTACTTTTTCACTTAACAGTTTTTTCTGTTTGCTGGGAAAAGTTTTGGGAAAATCAAATCTATTTGCTGAATTTGATTTCATGCTGTCCTTGGCTTTAATTTGGCCCAAAGCATTAAAGTTGCCGCATTGCAAAAGTCACCAATTGTGCCGGCCACAATCAGTTGCAAGTTGCGCGTTGCACGTTGCAAGTTGCACGCTGCCAATTAGCTGGACTTTGAGGATATGCTGTGACCAACAACTTGTCTGCTCATCTGACTGCTCCTCCTTCTCTGCTCCTTCGCCATACTTCCTTCCATCTCAGTCTTCCCTTTCCCCCTCCCCCCTCCACACGCCCATTGACTGCACTCATTTGCTCAACTGATGAAAATTAACAAAAGCAAAGCAGCAGCAGAAGAAGAAAAAAGTCGCTCGTTTTGTTGGCTTTTGCTTTGTTTTGCTTTGGGTGCTGCTTCTTCTTCTTCTCTTCTTTTTTTCTGGTCGCGCTGCGCTCTCATTTATTTTGCGCGACGCTGCAGCGATGGCGACGACGACGGCGGCAGAAGCCGCAGTTCCTTTTCATTTCAAAACGGCCACAAAAACGTCGACAGCGACGCGACGCGCGACGACGCAGACAGCGACAGCAGAAGAAGAACGATGCTCTCTCACTCAGCAAGCACACACACACACACACACACACACACACAAACATACAGATAGACACGCACGTACTTATAACTTTTTTTTTCTTCTTCCGCACAGTTTTTATGCATGTGTATGTTGTTGTTGCTGCTGTTGCTGCTGCTGCTTCTTCTTCTACTTTTGCGCTGCAGCCTCGGACAGTGAGAGGAGTGAGAAGGAGCAGGAAGAGCAAAACTTGGCCTGCGTTGTTGTTGCTGTTGTTGTTGCTGCTGCTGTCCCTGCTGCTGTTGCCAATGCCACCTTCTGCAGCTCCCCTCTTTTATTCCCCTCTCGCTGCTCGTTGGCCCCGCGGCAATGGCAGAGGCAACTCTCAGGCTGACGAGCAAGTTTGAATTGTAATCCTTGTTGTTGTAGTTGGCACGCTCGCCTTTTGCTCAACAGCCATTGTTGTTGTTGTAGTTGTTGTTGTTGTTTTTACTGCAACAACTTTGTGCTGCACTCTCCTGCTCCTTCTCGTTCTCCTCCTGCCACGCCACACACTCCACACACTCAATCCACAACGAAACAAGCAAACCAACGAACCAACCAACTACGTTCGACATCAGCCTTTGCCACTGCCTTTGTCTGCAATCGTCCACCGTTCCCTTTCTTATTCCCTTTCACTCCCTCCACCTCCAATGCCAACCCCCACCCCCTGCCACTTGATGTTGCTCCTCTGTTGTTGCACTATGCGTTGCCATCGTCGTCGCCGTCGTTGTTGTCGTTGTCGTCCTTCTCGTTGCCCTTTATATTTCATTTCACTTCAGGTCCACCAAACATTCTGCGCTTTATACTCTAGAGACCTCAAGTTATTATGGGCTATATCGATAGCTTGTGTGCTTTAAAAATACACTATATAATAATATAATAGTTCTTTAAATATATTACATTTATAACAAAGCAAAACTTGCGATATTTGCTAATTAATACTTATTAATTTGTCACTATGGAATGGGGATGTTAAAAGACATCGATACATGGAACATTGTTCATAACAAACGCAGTTTTGTAACTAGAGACTTGAGATTTGGCACACATGCTGAGTATCTTTGAGTTGATGTGCCTAGTAAATTTCATCAGGATGCCACGCCCCATTCGCCCAGAAATTGGTGCCTGTAGAGTCAGAGGGTATATTAAAGTCGGGGTTCCGACTGTTCGGCTTGTTTTCTTTATTTTTACTGTGCTAAAATACATCTCAAGACTATCAAGCAACTTTAGAGTTTTTAAGGTACTTATTTCGATTGTTAAATAATTTAAACACAAAGATAAGTAAGAGATTAAATGAGATAATACCAATTATACTATTTTTTGTAGGGTGAACAGTGCAAATTAAATAAAAATCAAATAAAATATGATGTAATCATTTTGCAAATTCAACTTTTAACTTTTCTACTTTCACTCAAGTCGAATTTGTGCGATTACTAATTTATATATATTAGATAGAGTATTAGAAGTGCGACTAGTTGCATTTTGTTTATTCTTCTAGTTTTGTTTTGCGCGCGTCATCAACGTTTTCTATGTACATACATTGTATTTATACATGAATATGCAAGTGTATGCATACATACAAACGTATGTGAGTGTCTGTGTGTGTCTGTGTATGTGTTCATGTGTGTGTGTTGGTGTATGTATTACATTTTATTTAGATTTTAGCTGACTTTTGTTTCTCTGCTGGACGACGACGTTTTGATGATTGCAACAAAAGTGCTCCATTAGCAGCAGCCTTTGTTGCATGCCCCTCGCTGTGATTGCACCCAGTTGTTGTTTTTGTTGTTGTTGTTGTCACTTATACACCAACAGCGAGTAATACAACTTTGTAGCATAAAGCACAACTACTTGAAATACTTCATAATATATATAGATTTTTGCGGTCATCTTTGACTATTTTTGGTCAAATCTACAGACATGGTCATCCAAATAGGACAAGGGAATTGAGGAAATAAAGGCTAAGCTTTATTTACTGTTATTAAATTATTAAAGCATATTTATCTAGTTGTTTAATAAGTAAACAAGTTGATAAATATGCTTTTATTTATGAACAACATTAAATATATATATTTATGAATTAATTTGAATAAATAAATAAATAATTATTAAATAATTTGAATAAATATAAAAAAAATTTATTAATGAATTTAAGTAAATAGTATATATATTTATAAATTAATAAAATATATATTTTTAGACGAATTAAATGAAATATACAACAATTAATGAATTTATATAAATAAAATATACTATATTTATTATTTTATTTGGAGAAACAATTGACGAACATGTCAAGATATGTATAGACAAAGCAGTTGTTAACTCTGGCGCTATTTGTATGTCCTTAGGTGTACTACTTGCCGACACGCCCACACATGCCACGCCCCCCTGGCGCTGTTATGTCAACTGAAGGCACGAAGAAAATTGTCTTGCAGTTGCTGCTGCGTCTTGTCGGCTGTCGGCAGCTTTCACAATTCATCCATTTCCATTTATCATGCGCGCAATTTTACTTGACATTATTCAACAATTTGCAACGCTGCTTCCGCAACAGCAGCAACAACAACAGTTACAACACCAACAACAACATCAATACGCATTTCCGCTGCAAAACTTTTGGCAGCAACATAAATAACAACAACAAGATGAGGAGACGAAAGAGCGGCAGAGAGAGGAGTCGACAATCTGACAGTCGGAGTGAACACCTTTAAGGCAGCCTCATTTATATTATCTTACATACTGTCTTGCTCTCCCTCTCTCTCTCTCTCTTGGTACGCACATGCACACACACTAACACAAGCTTAAGCTACAAGCCGCAACATTGCGAAATTTGCCTGCTCACTTCCACGCGCCCTGTTGTTGTAGTTGCAGTTGTTGTTGTTGCTGCTTGCATTTTGCTTAATTTCTCACTTGTCCCTTTTTCACATGCACGCACACACACACAAACGAACGCATCTCACACACGCAGCTGCTCTCTCCGCTCATTTGATTTAGTTATTGTAGCAATTTTAATTACCAGCACTTCAATGAACGACGACGTCGCTGTTGCTGTTGCTGTTTCTGTCGGCGTTGTCTTGCCGACGTCCCGGCAGACGCTGCGTCGCAACCGCAACAAGAAAAGCAATAACAACGACAGCAGCAGCAGCAGCAAAATATATTTAAATGTAAAAAGAAATTGTAACAATACAAATGTCTCTTTGGGTCTGTTGTGCCTAGGCTTTCTGCCTGGCTTGGCTTTTTCCACTTTGGCGTCTGACACCTTCGTCTCTGTCTGTCGCTGCGCTGCGCCCACAATTTCAAACAGCAGCAGCGGCAGCAGCAAAGCAACAACAAGCACACGTTCGTTAAATGTTGAATAAATTTTCTCATATAATCGTCGTCGCAGTCGTCGTCGTCGTCGTCATCGTTATTTTGCTCTCCCCCGTCTTTATCCCACACGCCCTGTACACCTCACACCCCTTAACCTAAAGCCCAATGGCAAGTGTTGTTGTTGCTGTTTGTCTCCATCAGCGAGCGCTCTACTGCCGGCGTCGATGTTGCTGCCGCTGCCTCTGCCTCCGTTGTCAACGCTGCTTCGCACTTGGCTTCGGCTTGGATTGGTTGCTGTTGTTGGCGTTTCGTTAGTTTAGTTCGGTAACTCGTCGGTCGCAGTCACAGCTGAAGCAGAAGCAGAAGCAAAGGCAAAGGCAACGAAACGGGCGGCAAAGCCAAGAAAAATTACGAAAAATTTCCTGTGCGGCGCACAAATAAATTATACGTATGCAACTGTATGTGTAAATGTGTGTGTGTGAGCAATGGGGCTAAAAAGTGTTAGAAGCAGCAGCAGCAACAAATGTGTATATCAATATTTATTATTGCAAAAAATGTGAAAGAAAAGAAAAACAACAACAGCAATTGTACGGGGCCTAAAGACGTTGTCGACGACGACGGCGGCAGGAAGTGCGACAGATACAGATACAGATACAGATAGAGATACACAAATGCCAAAACCAAACCAAACCTAACCAAATCGTTTGGGCCAAAGCCAAAGCAGGCAGCGAAGCCAGCGCGAGAACTCAGCCAAGCGAGCAGAGCCCAAAGCAGAGCAGCAGAATATTCTGTCTGTCGTCTCGAGTGTGAGTGTGTGTGTTTGTGTGTGTCTCTCGCAGTGTACATTTGTGAGTGAGTGTATGTATGTATGGATGTGCACCCTGGCCACCGTATTTTCTTTTGTCAGTTGTGTGTGAACTCTATGCCCTCTCTCGCTCTGCCTCTGCCGCTGTCTCTGCTGCCCGCTTAAGAGCAGCGAGAGGACAAGACATAACCAAAAAGGATTTAAAATTGTGCACAAGAGATGCTTGTAAATGTAAATGTATGTGTGTGTGTGTGTGTTTAATTTGCAGTTATCTAAAGCCGCGACGACGCTGCACACACACACAGAGAAACAAACATTGTCAAATCAATAAATAAAAATAAGAAGAAAATAAGCAAGCAAACTGTCGTCGCCGTCGCCGTCGCAGTCAACGTTTGATTTCTTTGCTGCTTAGCAGTTGCCATTAACTGTAAAATTCCAAAAGTGATCACAAATGCGTATCGAATGAGTGACTGAGTGAGTGAGTGAGAGAGACAAGAAGAAGAGGCAGAAAAGTGAAGCTCTTTCAATGCTTAAACGAGTTACTGACCAATGCAATAATTAGCTGCCTGCATTGCAATTGCAAACGCGCAACTCCAATAAGATTTATTGCGTAAACTGCAAGCGACGTCGCGACATGTTCAGTTATGTAGTAGTTGTATTTTATTTTTTTATGTATCAATAATTACGACGAAAGAAACGTTGAAAAAAACGAAATTGAAGCAGCGGCGCAATGGAACGAATGGCCGAACAACGAGGCAGGCCAACAAAGCAACAACAACAACAATAACTACAACTACAACAAGAGCCACAGCTACAACTACGGCAACAACAAGAGCTACAACTACAGCAACAACAATATTGGAGACATGTTTGCGCGGCAGCGTCGCTCATTTATTTTATGTCTTGCTGCTGTTGTTGTTGTTGCCGTTCTTATGCTTCTGCTTCTTCTTCTTCTTGTTGCTTGGCTAGTTCACTGTATGTGTGTGTGTGTGTCTGTACACCAAATGTGTGCATGACACGACCCGCAGCGCTGCCAACGTCGCAGTCGCCGTTACGTTGTTTGTAGTTGTAGTTGACTTGGATATGCTTTGCGCTTTTTGTTTTGCGTTGAACGCCCGTTGAATGGCCGTCGTCGTCGTCGTTGTTGTTTCCCTTGCCCTGCGACAACGATCGCTTTGCCCCACTGTGCAAATAGAGTTACATACACACACACACACATACATATGTATAAAGTGCGTGCTGACTCCCTTTCCCCCACCCTCTTCTCATTAGATTGTTATTGATATTGCAAACATTTACAACAACAAGGCAAAGCATTCACTGCTGCCCTGAAATCTCTGACTGCGCTTTGCGCTTTCCGCTTAACTTGACCGATTCTGGTTGGACTGCGTTCATTCCAATAAGACTACAACTCAACACAATCCAACTCCACTTGAATGCGGCTCAGCGCTGAGTTTATTCTCTTATTCGTTTCTAAAATACATTTGTTTTTTTTCTTTTTGTGTTGCTTTTATTATTGCGGATTTGTGATTTCGATATTTAGTTGGATTTTCGCTGCTGTCCGTTTGTTTGTCGTTCTGTCCGCTTGTCTGTCACACACTGTTCATTGCGTTCATTCGTTTGTGTACGTTAAAAAGTTGCTGTCTGCGTTTGTCCGTCCGTCTGTCAGTTTGTCGTTCAAGTTTTGCGATGCCGTCGTCGTTGTTGTTGTTTTTGTTGTTGCTGCTGTTGTTGGTGGCGGTTTTGTCTCGTTCCTCGCTGATTGCTTTAGCTTTCCCCTTCTCCTTCCACTTCCCTTTCCATTCGATGGTTCTCCCCTTCTCCCAGCTCATTTCCAGCTCGTTTTGGGTGTACGCTGTGCAGTGTTTCTTTTTCATATTGTTTAATTTATTTCGTTGGTTTTTATTGTGGCCATTGCCGTCGTTTCATCTGTGTGCGTGTGTGTGTGTGTGTGAATTCGTCATATCGTGTAGTTGTTGTTGTTTTCGTTGTTGTTGCTGCTGCTGCTGCAACGCCAACGGCGGCGTCTCTCTAGTTTTGTCGGTTTTACCTTTTGCGCGCTCACTCTTCCACTGTCCATTGCACACAGCTTCGCATTAACATCATCATCGTCAGCATCATTATCATCAATCGTCATCATCGGCCCTTCCAATTGAACTCACATTTTTGAGGCATTCGTGATGAATTTGTTTTCTTGTTTAATTTGTAGTCATTTATTTGCTTTTGGCCCTTTTCAAGCCAGTCACCCTCACAACACACACAAACACACACACACATGTGCATCTATTCTGCTTTAGAAGCAAAAACTGCACATTCTCTGCTCTGCTTTGATCATTTTCCACTGTTCCAATGGATGAACTTACAGCGCGTCAATGATAAATGATAAATGGAAGTGGGCGTGTGTTCATTCTTGAGGTAACGATGAATTCTACGAAGTAATGAACATGATCACACATACAAGCATAAATGCATACTTGAATATTTATGTATGCGATAATAAATGTCTTCACAAAGCTTGGAACTATTAATTTATAAGGCATAACAATCGCTGCGCTTATCGTTGATTGCTGCTACATTGTTTATGCGGATAACTAATTGGTTAGGTTAGGTTAGTTTGTTATCAGTTGTTTAAAATGAGCAGGTGTTGTTTTTTCTATGCTTACGCACTCGCCGATTGTAGTTTCTATCAAGAAATAAAAACCTACTTGTCCACTCTCATTCATTCCCGCTCTCGCTCTTCATTTATTACCCCCTTCCACATTGATGGCGACGGCGACGTCTCGTCATCGCTCAAAACTTGACCGAAATGTGCGCCATTGTTGTGTGAGGTAGTGTGTGTGTGTGTGTGTGAAGAATGACTCACAAACACATACATACACACAGACATTTATTTGCTTGGATCCAATATCTCTATGTGTGAAATGACAAAAGCCTATTATGTATACAAATACAATTGACAATAGTTTTTGTTTTGTTGACTCTTATCTGTTTTAGCAAGTCGACCAAAAGCTAATTGATATGAAAGTTGCAAATACCCTTTATTGAGTTTATTTTTGGATTATAATATAACTTTATAATATTTATATATACCATATAGACTGCATAACGATTGAAATCAGAATTATACAGTATAATTTGCTTAGCTGCCTCGAGTACTTTGCACACAACTTCGAGGCAGCTATCTTAAAAATGCAGTTAACTTAATTTTATTTTTGGACATATTTGATTGTTAAACCAGTTACGCCCTTCGATTTTAACATCTTGTACCATTTCACAATTGAAAATGTATGTATAGAGCGAAAGTCACGATCAAAACATCAAGGAAAATAACGGACAGCCGCAGAAATTCAAATTGCACGAGTTGCCATACTGCATTCAAATTATTTACGAAAATTTGCTTCTTGCTCAATAGATGGCGCAGCAAACTTACATGATTTTCATAGGAAACCATACATAAATACTGCCGATATGAGGCGCTTAAGTGCAAAAGGCTGCTAAGTTGGATGCACCAAACATAATTATTTTCATACTAAAGAGATCATGATGCAGAAAAATTTAAATATCAGGCAGCTATCTTGACGATGCAGCTAAGTATCGAGGCAGCTAAGCAAATTATACTGTATAACGATAAACGAGTATTCTAATTATTTGACATTACAATTTGCGCTTTTCTTCTCTTTCTTTCTTTTTAGCCTTCTTGAAGAGTGCTGTTAAAATAATCAAAAGAATATATGTACAACAATTGCAATAATAATTCAAAAACAGAACAAACATTGTGTTGATATTTGTGTGTGTGTGTGTAAGTGTGTGTGTGTGTTAACTGGGCCAAAGAGCCAATGAAAATCAAAAATGAAATCATTATTTAAATCTCAAAGTAATGCACACAAGTGAATAACAACAACAATCGATTAATTAATCGCATAAATATGAATATTTAAAGTCAAAATCAACAACAAGAACAACAACAAATGAAGGAGATATGAACTGGAAACAAGTTTAAAACTACAGAAATTGTTTGTGGTAAGTAAAGAAAGATAGAAAACTAGTTACGATTATGAGTTACAAGATACAAGATAGATTGTAGTATATTTGAAAGGTCAGAATAAGTTGTTTATTTATTTGATAAACAAGAGGAAACAAATTAAGAAGAAATACATTTAAAACAAGACTCTAAACATTTGTTAAATTTGTATTCTAATGTTTAATTTTGAAGTATTTTTAAAAAAAATCCCTAAGCAATTCAAAAAGATGAGTTATAATAAATGCAGTGAAATTAAGAAAGAAAGTTTTGCCACAGCTCTAAGATTTCTCAAATTTGTTGTGTAATAACTTTTAAAGCACTTAACTTAGAGACAACATAAACATAAGAAATATTCTATAATATAATATAGTAAATATATAGACATATTTTAAGGTAAAGAAGATAGATTGCTCTTTAGTAACTTCTTATAAATTATTATAGATCTATCATTCTTACCATTATATTTAAAATATATAGTTTTCTTCGATTCATAGTTTTGAAAATAGCTTTACAAATATTTAACTTTGATTTAAGAAACTAATGTTTATTAATAGTCTAAAATAAGAAAAGTCCAGTGGAGTTTTTCCTCTTAACTCTTCTTTATTATTGTTGCCCCATTGCAGCTGGGATTATCGATGTCTGCGGACTGAGGAGGAAGTTTATCTGCATCCTTTTGTAGGATAAGCTGATTTAAGCTGTAATTAAATGTCAGTGTTTCTCTCTCTCTGTTTGTCTGTCTCTGTGTGGCTTACACACACATACAGACACATATTAGATTACGTGCAACAAGCATTTTAATTGTATTTGTTGTCTAATGAAATCACCGCATCATTTAAAAGCTTTTGCGCATACAGAGAACTGTCTGATGGCAAAGCAAAGGAATGGCAAGAGAAAGTAGAGAGAAGAAAGCAGAGAAGGGAAAAGAGTGCAGAGGAAGGGAGGGAATAGAATTTCGCTCAGTTTAAAGAAGAAGTTTTTCCTCATTTCGGGTAAATCCTTAACGGAGGTTATCGCACTTTATTCTTTTTTTCTGTTTTTTTGTTTCTTAACTTTTTTCTAATTAAACTTTGCTCAAAATTCCAAATATTCCCTTGAGCAGCTCATATTTCACTTTGATTAACAAGTTGGAATGTTTGAAGCGGTGAATTATGGACTAGCAGATACCCTATACACTACTCTGAAGTAGCTAACACTCTTTGGAGTGAATATTAAAGAATATTATGTTATATAAAGAAGAATTTAAGATATATTCCATTTAAAAAATATAAATATATTTTAAGATTATGCACATATTAATGCCATTGTTAGAAAACTGTTTATCTCATTTTAGAGGTGACCATACTTTATTTAACAAAGCTTCTTTTATTAGTTTAACATTTATTTATAAATATTCTTCTATAATTCATGATTATTATGATAATTGATAATGTTAATGTTAATATTAGTGTTAATAACAATGTAATCCCTTTTAAGGTGACCACATATTCATTCATGGGTATAACAAATGTTTGACCAGTTGATTGACCCCTCTCTCTGTCTGTCTGTTCCTCTTCCTGTTTCTCTTCCTCTTCCTCTCCCTCCTCCTTCTCCTCACTCTCTTAAGTTGTCGATATGATTAGCGTGTTGTTAACCACAAGCTTAAATCACCTCTCAAGTTTCGGTTCTGAGGTAATCTTCAATGCGACGTGTCCAATAACAGTTTGCTCTCTTCTTCTCCTTTCCCTTACTCTTTCCCCTTTGCCCCTTCATTTGTTTGCAGTGGACGAATGTTGCACTATTACAATTCCCTGTGGATGAACGTTATCAACGTTTGTTGTTGTTGTTGTTGCAGTAGTAGTTGTTGTTGCTGCAACAACAATGACAGGCGGCCACTGAGCACATTTGAGTGCATTCTGTACAGCCGCAAAGCCGCCCAGCATGCAATTCCCCCACCCCCCCATTATGTATGTCCTTCCCTTTAACCACTCTCCCATTCTTCTGACACTACTACTCCCTCTCCCTCTGCCACACTCCTTCTATCATTCGTATTTGTTTGCCTGCTCCCACTGCTTGTTCTGGGCTGGAACAGATGCTGCCTGCTGTTGTGCTACTTGCACTGTGTGTGTGTGTGTGTCGTCTCTGCTCCTCCCTCTGCCTGCTCCCACTCCCACTCGCTCTGCCTGCTCCCTTCTCCCACTGTTGCTTTGTTGTTGTCATAGCCCGAAGCTCGCTTTGAGTTTGAGTGGGCAGCCGGCAACGCAGGCGACGTTGGCTTTGGTCTGCTGCAAATGGCAAATACGTCAATGCCGCCGCCTCCCTCTACCGCTATTTACCATCTCCTGCTGCTGCTCCTCCTCCTCCTCCCATTGATGCTGCATTGCTCACTCTCTTGCGTTCCATCGTTCACTCGTTCATACACTCGCTCGCTCGCTCATTCGTTCATTTCGTTTGTTTGTTCGTTTCTTCGCTCCTTCGTGCCGTCCTCGCTCTCGCTCCCTCTCTCACTCTAATTTATGGGTCGTGTGCGCGCTCTCGTTCCACTTTTGAGCCTTTCCCATGCATTCATTCCTCCTGCGCCTCCAACGTCAGCCACAAATACAAGCAACAACTATTTCACCGTTACATAAATACCCAACTACAAAAGCAACAACAACAACTGTGAGTTGCTGCTGCTGTTGGCTGCATAAATTCATTTGTTTGTTGTTGCTGTTGTTGTTACTATTGCTAGTTGCTGCTTTACTTGTAGTTGTCGTTGTAGTTGTTGTTGTTGTTGTTATTATTACTACAAGAGCTGCCAGCGTCGCTGCTGTCACTGTCACTTCTGCTGCTGCTGCTGCGACGTTAGCGTCACAGTTGCCGTTGCCTTTACCGTTTTCCCCTTTCGGCGTCGTTGCCATTTTCAATTTTAGTTTTGTTGCTCCCTTCGTTCGGTTTGGGTTCGTTTACTGCCAACTGCCCCGACTCCCCCCTCCACCCCTCCTCATTTATTTTGTTCCCCACCCACGCAACGTATATCCGTGTCCGTGTCCTTGCGCGCTCGTTTCCTCTGTGTATCTGTGTGTGTGTGTGTGTTTGTGTGTTCGCTTTTGGCCCATGGCTTTGGCTGGAACTTGGCTCTGACTGACTCTGAGTCTGACCCCCCGACCCAAAGTTTCCCTTCCCTTTTTCCCTCAACTTCTCTACGTTTCAGTTTACATTTTATGTGTCTGCTTGTGTGTGTGTGTGTGTGTGTGAGGGTCTGTATGTGTGTGTCCTTTTTTTTACACAATTTCCTTGAACGCGCGCAGCCGACAGACCCTTCCTCTTCCTCTTCCTTTTACCCCTTCGCCTGCCCAACAACCGTCAACTGGTTAGCGATATCCTTGATAATAATGTGTACAACACCAAAAAACAAGTGGACGAACAAACTCAATCTCCCCCTTCCCCACACACACACTCTTCCACACACATACATTCCCCTCCCCCACCCCTTGCTCTAACTACTTCCCCACAAATTGAAACCCCCTTCCAGTTGCTGTTTTTGTTGTTGCACTGAAATCCATTTCATTTTATTCCGGTTGTGTTTAGCCTTCTCCTCTTTCTCTCTGTCTCGCTTTCTCTCGCTTACGCCCTTTTAGTCACTTTGTGTACAGAAGGAGAACCACAACAGAATTAGCAGTAGTACAGTAAACATTGCCTAAAGGAAAAACTTTAAATAAAATACCTGACAATTAATAAGCGAATATTTTAAAGCCAATAATTAATTGTATTGCATTGAAAAGCAATGAAGAGTTGAAGAAACTTAATGTAATGATTCCTCTCGAGTTATGACAGCTTTTTAAGCACTAGGAATATGTTAAATTGACTGTATTTATTATTTATTATAAGCAGAAAACCAGAAATCTCTATTAAAATAACCAATATGTTATTTAAAGATAATGAAACTAACGCACAATTTGTAACTTCGTTAATATGTAAGTTTAAATGAAATCTTTGACATTTTAGGACCTTCTTGCGGTTGCTTTCAAAATCTCTAGAGATTTGTGGAATACAACTACATATTCCCAATTCTAAACTAATATTATTATTAATATGTAGTTATTAATTGAGTGTATCAGCAGCACTACAAGAATAAACAAACTATTTAATGTGTTTGTTAGTTATTTCTTAATAATATTCTATGTTAAAGTTAATTAATGGAATTATTAGTCAATCGTAGAGATAAACTTAATATCTGCATTGCACTTTTAACTGTTTTTAATGCCTTTGGCAGTCTTTTGAAATATGTAAATATAATTTATGCAAATTCATCGAAGAGTACATTAATTATTAATTTAAATACAACACGTTGTGGTTGCCTTAAGTCAAAGTTTACTGTAGTAGAAAACAATTTGCCGCAGTAAAGAAACGATTGAGTAATAAACGAATGAATGAATGAATGAATGTTGCATGGAAATGTGGCTAATTAAAATTACATAAATGAATGGACCACAATCTTAACACAATGGAATTAACTTAAATCCACTTAAAGGGTTATCAGTAACAAACCTGCCACCTGGCAGGTGTTGAAGTGACTTTTGCTAATGAAATTTAGGTGATTGAAGTAAAATCGATAAGTTTCTTGTGATGGGAATTTGATTTCCGAAACTAATGCATAAAAACATAAATACACAGAATTGTGAACTTGTTGCTGCTGCAGTTGCAGTTGCAATGCTGCAGAAGTGGGGCACAAAACAGAAGAAGACCAGAAAGGGGGGGGGAACAAATGAAGATCGCGATGACGACGACGACGGCGAGTTCTACGCGTTTCTCAGTTATACTCAGTCGCTGTCGCTGTTGCTGTCTCTGTCTGTTACTTGCCTGTGTCAATAACCTCGCAACGAAGACGAAGAAGAAGCAGCAAACAAGCATGCGAACAAGAGGTATGAACTGCTCACTCACACTCGCAGGGCTCAGTTCTCAGTGTGCTCCCTCTCCTCACTCCACACGTCTCGCGCTCTTGGCAAGAGTCAACTTTGAGTAATGAGAAAAGGCAAAGGCAAAGTGAACTGAAAATTGTCGGCGCGTTATAAAAGCCGCCAACAATCAAAAGACGGCGACGTCGCAACAACAAGACGACGACATGTACCTAAAATCTAAATCCCCAAGAATGCCAGCAAAATTACATATGGCAAATGTATGAGTTCGTTTGTATGTGTGTGTGTGTGTGTGAGTGAGTGCATGGCATGCGTGTGTAGTCAAAGATGATCAACGAATGCCGCGAACAAGTGAACATACAAACGTTTGCTTGTGTGTGCTGCCAAAGCGCCACAGTTGGAATTGAAACGCGTTAAAGGGACGAGTGCAGTCAATAATCAAAGCAACTCACAAACACACACACACACACATAGTCGCTCTCCTGCCATATGTGTACGTATGCGTGTGTGTGTGTGTAAACATTAATAAATTGCACTTGAAAATCATGAACATTCACTTTTCAACAGAATTTGCATTCACATGCAACAATGTAAATGCTGTTTTAATTATATAAGGCGAGTATAAACAAATAGAATGCCAATTTTCATTGCCCAAGTATTATAAAATGATTTCAATTAGATATGACGAGTGAATATTGCTGTAAAGCTGAGAATTGATTAGCACAGAATTTAATAGAAATACAGCGCAAGTTGCCGTTGTTGTTGTGTGTATAACACAAAAGCAGCGGCGTTTGCCAAAGATACACAACACAATACAAATACACACAGACACACACACACACAGAGAGACAAACAACGACTGCCAATTGAACTAGAGATAATCAAGAGCAAAAAGAGAAAAAAAGCAACAACGAGTGGGGAAGGAGTGTGGAGAGGGAGGGGCAACAGATCTACGCCAACGGCAGCATCGGGCGGACTACACAATAAAAAGAATTTCACATTTGTACTCTGTCAGTCACAAATATTGAAACGAGCGAGAGAGGTGTGTGAAGGGTAAGCAGAAGGAGAGGGAGACGGCGAAGGGAGAGCCATTGTTAGGCGTGCGGTCAGTCAGTCAGTCGAGTCAGTTGAGTTGAACGTGTGGGGCGAGAGTCGGCAACGTCTGTCATTCGCTATGGGCAAAAAAAAACAATATATATATAAATGTATATACATATGTATTGTATATCTACACGTCAAGTTAGCGAAAAACGAAGCAGCAAAAAAAAAGAATAAGCAACAACAACAAGAACAACCACAGCACTCGCTTAATTCCCTCTCTGCCGTCGCCATTCCAACATACGCACGCTGCGCGCACCTTTTCATTGGCAGCGCGTCGGCGTCGCAGTCGCTGTCGCTGTCAACGTTGTCGCTGTCGTCGTCGTTGGTGACAGCGTCAAAGATAAATGCTCGAATCATATTGCCAACGCTTTTGTTGTTCCCCGCACACACACACACACACAAACACATAAAAGCGACGCTTTGACCCGAAGCGGGGTTCCACTGTGCGGTTGCCGTCATAAAACTTTAAGCAAAGCATAAGAAAAGGCAAATATGTAAAGCAACAACAACAACAGTAGCAGCAGCAGCGTGTTATTTGTTTTTGTTTATTTTGCAATGGTTTTATGTGTGCGTAATTGGCGTTTACTTATTGCTCCCACTTTAATCGATTCTATAGTGGCATGCAATATTAATCCCCCTCCGCTGCCCCCACTCCTTTCACACACTTGAACTGTTGTTGTGTGATAAGCAGACACATCTGTCGGTTGAAGCGTGACAGCAAGAAAGCGCAATAACTGTTATTAGTAAAGAAAAGCAAATACAACTGCTACACAAAAAAATGGGTTCCACCTTCTGCTGTGGCACTGCGGCGGCCTGCTAAACGTGTGTTCATTAAAATGATTAATTCATAAAAATATGCATTTTCTTTTTCGCAAAACGAATACGTAGAAGGAAAAAAAACAAAACTGTAATTATCAACCACTGTGAAAAAAGCGCCGACGCAACGTTGATGCGACGTCGACAGCGACGTCGGCTTCGACATCGGGTCCATTCATTGCCTCTCACACTCGCCGTGGCTCTCATGTTTCAATTCCACTTGTAACAGGCCGAGCGCGTTTTTGTTTTCTCACTTCTGTCGTCGCACTCAGTCGCCGCGTTATCCCACAGATATTTGGTTTGATTTTCGCCACCGCACGGCTTAAAATAATTTAAATTGTGGTTTTTATTGCTTAAAATGCAGTGAAAAATTTATGAAAATATGTGAAATGTAACGAGAAATATGCTTTATGCATGGAAAGTGCCATACTCTGAAGTAAGCAGCTGCCGGTACAACAGATGCAACGATTAAAGAAAAGAAAAACACACAGATGAAAAAAAAATATGAGTGAAAAAGGCCGACAGTCTGTCTGCGTCTCAGTCAGCGCTTAGTCAGCAGCAGCAGCAGCAGCGCGGTGACGTCGTCGTCGGCAAAATGTGTGAAATGCAAATGCAGTCAAGACTTGGCTGCAAAAATTTATGAATGAAATTTATAAAGAGAAACCAAACAAATAAAAAACACAACAACAACTTACAAAATACGCCAGAGTTTAATGTATTAACAAACGGCATTTTCTTTTTCGCCTTATGTATGCATCGTCGTTCGCCGCAGCGAAAGAATGTGAGTGAGAATATAACAAAGTTACATTTGTGTACATGTGTGTGTGTGTGTTAGTCTTGTTTTGTGCGATTTATTAGTGTTTAATTGGATTAGCGGAGTGCAATAAGCTTTAAAGTCGTTGTATTTATTCGTCTTTTCACTCGTTTCTGTTTTTGCAGTACATTTGTTTTCGCCGCACATTTCTGATGTTTCTTTGAGTTGCGCGCTCTGCGGCGACGCTGCCAATTCGCTCTGTTTCGGTTTCTGTTTTCCCCTGTACATGCAGGTGTAGTGGTGTGTGAGCCGCGGCGTCCTCTGCTCTTGGATTCTCTTTCACACTGACGCTCACGCACACAATTACAACAACAATGCGACCGCGCTGCTTCCGTTTGCTTTTAGTATTTGTGGAAGTTGTGTTGCGTGTGGCTGTGTGTGAGTGTGTGTGTGTGAGTGTGGTGTATAGTAGTTTTTTTTTGTAGTTTTGTTTTGCTTTGCATGTTTCTGCGATTTCCTCTGTTCGTTCGACATTCGTATATGGCGTTGCCAGCAGCAACAGAAATAAAAAACAGAAGTGAGAGCGGTTGGAATAAGCGAGAGTTGAATAGTTTTTAATTTAAATATAAATGAAAATAATTTATATATAATTTATAAATACGAAATTATTAAATAAATATTAATTAAAGAGAAGAGAGTTGAAGTAAATTAATAATTACATTTTAAAATGTTTATTATTAATTATATACATATTAGTTGAAGAAGTGAGAGTTAATAGTTTTTTCTAAATAAATGGGAAAATAAAATAAATTGTTAATTAATTAATTGTAATTGTAAAGAACAATTAAAAGAGTAAAGTTGTTAGTGCATTATTAATATAATTATTAAATAAATATTAATTCCATTGAATAGATGTTTTAAATAACAATTAAGAGTGTTTTTTCGTCTTTAAGCGACAGTTGAACTCAAATTTAAACAAGTTATTTATAATCTTTTCTATCCTATCTTCTATCTATTACAGACTGTAGCAAACACAAGAACAACAACAACAACATCGAGGACGACGACGACATCTATAAAATCGGACAACTCACAATTTCTTGCACTTTAACATGAACAAAAATGCCGGCGATGGCAGCGGGAACGATGGCAAAAACTCAAACAATCATGGCGGAAAGGGCGGTTCCAGTGCGGGAGGTGGGGGCGGCGGAGCTGGCAATCCCCACGATCCCACAGGACTCTTAGACGCCGCCTCGCTCTTTGGTAAGTCGCCAAGTTAAATAAAAGTATAATAATAATAATATACTATGCAATTATGTGTTATGTATATGTCTTTATCTTTCGTTTCTTCTTTTTATCTTTATAGCCTATTGGGGACGCGATGCCAGCGGCGCAGCAGCTGCATCGAATCCTCTCTTCAACTCGCAGTTCAATGCTGCCGCTGCCGCCGGCTTGGGATTGCTGCCAAATGCTGCGGGCGCAGCGGCTGCCAATGACCGTTACTCATCGATGGCAGCAGCAGCGGCAGCAGCTGCGGGCGCCCATCATCATCAGAGCACAATGGCCGTAGCGGCGTCACAGGCCGCCAGTTTGGCAGGTCTGCATCCAGCAAGTGAGTAAAATGTCGGCATTGACAGACTATAAAACTACGCTAAACACAAACAAATGCAATGATGAGAAGAAGAATATCGCAGCAGCTGAAAAGCAGCAGAATAAGAAGGAGCAGTTATTGTAACTGAGTAACAGGAGAAGCAGTAGCAGCAGCTGAGGAGCAGCAGAAAAGGAATATGCAGCAGCAGTCATAGTGAATAGTGATTACTTCTAAATACCCTTTAAATATGACATGACAAAAATAGAAAATAAAGATTTGATACGACTGACAGTTACTGTAACTAAGTAGTTGCAGAAGCAGCATCAGTAACTGAGGAGAAGCAGAATAGAAAGAAGGAGTAGCCGAAGAATGCAAGGAATCGAGTTTGAAACAAAGAAAACAAGAGCAACAAGTGAAAAGTTATCATATACTACTAAGTACCCCTTAAATATGACGGCAAACATAGCTAAATAACAATTAGGTAGAAGACGTGTCTGGCAGCTACTGCAACGCTAGCAGCGCATCGGCTGAGGAGCAGCAGAATAGGAAGAAGCAGCAGCTGAGCAGAGTGGTAGAAAAAGGAGATAAATTTGTTATTATAAGAGAGAGACACGTAGATCACAAACAGGTAAGAATGCTGCAGTGCAGACTTGTAATCGACAGTTAGATACCCTCTAAATCTTACATTATCAGTGTTATGTATTTCCCTTGGAGTGGAAATAGATAAGAGAGTGAGATCAGTGCAAGCTCATAGACCCACTAGATACCCTCTAATAGGGAATGTGCGTGCTTGCACTCCCCATTAATACATACATGTATTGTATTGCAATCCTCGTCTATTTTACAGGCTGGTGGTCCATGGCACAATTGGCAGCTCAGGATTATTTCAGTCGCCTGCAGGCGTCCGGATTATCGCCGTTTCCACATCCCGATCTGGCAGCTGCCTTCGGGCCCGCCATGGCCATGGGGGCGGGAGGCGCAGCTGGCAATGCGGGAGCGGGAAGTGGGGCGGGCATGGTGGGAGTGGGCGGAGCAGGAGGCGGCGGCGGAGGGGGCACCAGCGTCGGCGTTGGCTCCAGCAGCAAATCGAACAAATCGCGCAAGGAGAAACGCGCCGCACAGCAGCAACAGCAACAACAGCAGCAGCAACAACAACAGCAACAGCAGCAGCAACAAAACCTGGCAAACAGCCTGAATGCAGCAGCAGCGGCGGCGGCAGCAGCTGCAGCCAACAATCCGGCAGCAGCATTGGCCAGCATGCACGGGTTTGGGCTGCCGGTGAGTGGCATGCAACCGACTGTGAGCACGGGCAACAGCTCGTCCATCTCGACGAGCAGCGCAGGTCACGGCGGCTACAAGGTGAGTGTGTGGCATGTTGCAAGCAGTCAGAGAGTTCACTTAGCCAAGTTATCACCCATTGTAGAGCACGGCCAGCGCGTATGGCAAACCATCGACTATGACTAGCAGCAGCGGCGGCAGCAGCATGACCAGTAATCCCGGCTCCGCCTACGATCCAGTTACGCTGCACAAGGAACTTCTGGCCATGCAGGCGGTGGCAGCTGCCGCCTCGGGATCGGGAGTGGGTGGCATGTCTGTCGGCTCGAACAGTTCCTCGGGCAAGAAGTCGAATAGTGGCGGAGCAGGAGGAGGTGGCAACTCCTCGTTGCACGCTCATGGTCTCTCCAATCTGGCCATGAGTTTGAGCAGCGGCAGCGGAGGCGGAGGAAGTGGCAACAGTTCTGGCCTCATGTCCAGCAGCAAGTCATCCACAAATGTCAGCTCGAGTTCCAGCCTGCATCCGGGCATGGCCATGTCGCCGCACTCTTCCAGCAAGGATCGGGACCGTGATCGGGATCGGGACAAGAATAATCCGTCGTTAAATGCGCTCAATTCACTGTCGCAATTCGGGGCGTTGGGCATGACGCCACAACAGAGCATGCAGGCGGCAATGAATGCATTTGCAGCGAGCACAGGTGCCACGCCCAGTGCGACAGTCACCTCGTCAGCGCATTCCTCGCAGCAGCAGCAACAGCAGCAACAACAGCAGCAGCAACAATTGTCCAGCACAGCGATGAGCGGAGGCAGCGGGGGCAAAGGAGGCGCCAAGGATTACATGAGCAATGCGGCCATGATGAGCAGGTGAAGAAAGAGGAGAGAGAGAGAGAGCGAGAGTAGAGATATAAGGTTGAAGCTGTCTTGACTGTATCTTTTTCCTGACTGACTCACTGACTGACTAACTGATCATTGTGGACGGAAAACGGTTAGACCTATGGTGTTGTAATTTGTACAGATTTAATATGAGACCTAGAATAGACTACACTTAAAGTTTCAAAAATTGATACCCCAACAATTATTATTATTAATTGTATTATATTTATAAATCTATTTTTACATGCTTTAATAATATTTGCACGTTTCTTGCAGCAGCAGTGAGCATCCATCGTTGTTGGGCGTGAGACTGCCGCCGGATACGGAGATTATCAAGTATACGTCCTCCATCGTGGGCCCCAAGATTCCCGGTAGTACATCGCGTGGTCGCAAGAAGACCATATCCGAAACAGAACAACAACAGAGCACACAGAAACAACAACACCAAGCAGAACAACAACAACAACAGCAACAACACCTTACACAACAGCAACAAAAGGATTTAGAAAGCACAACAAATGCAATTTCCTCTCTGCTTGCGTTTCCAGGCCTCAGTCCGGCGAAGCGAGCACGTCTGGAGATGGAATACGCCGCAATGGCGGCGGCGGCGCAACAACAACAACATCTGCACGGAATGCTGGGCGCAGCAGGAATGCCGATGAGTGCACTGGGCATGAGTCCGATGGATCAGCTGAGCAGTGTGTCCAAGGCAGTCGTTGCCTCTTCTTCCGCTGCCTCGACGTCGTCGTCGGCAACAGTGACGAGCACGGCGGGATCAACAACGGGTCACAATCAGAGCCACAATGCGTCAAGCGATCGTGTTGAGGTCATCAAGTTGCCACCGACAATCACCTCGAATGGTGCATACAATCTGTCCAGCAAGGGTTGCAACAAGGAGTTGCACGATCTGACCACAGATCCCACGCTCGCTGCAGGCGTCAATCTTAGCTTGAAGTCGAGCACAATGCCCGCCACTGGAGCCATTGGTTCCGCCTCGAATCCCATCACCATCGATGACTTTGATGCGCCACTTAATCTGTCCATGAAGCCGTCGGACAAGAGCATGAGTTCATCCTCAGCCTCAGCTGGCGGCGGAGCAGGAGTTGCAGCTGCCACAGCTGCCACGGCATTGGGCAATCTTGCCAGCGAGTATCAGGCTCAAGTGGTCGGTGGCAATGGCTCCAACAGTCTGCAGAGTCTGAGCTCCATTACCGCCGCCTTGGGCGGCACAGGCGGCATGCCGGGAGGTTCCATCTCTGGCAGCGGAGCGGGTGGTGCGTCGCCATCTCCTGCCCAGGGCAACTTGCAACCCGGCAACTCGGGCACATCCAGCTCGGGATCTGGTTCCGGCTCTGGCTCCGGCTCTTCCACATATAAAGAGGGGCGTCCGCGCAATTTGGGACGTGGCGTGTCCAAGCCCAAGAAGAATACAGTTGCCTCGCTGCTGGCACAATCCCGTGCCGTGGGATTAAAGCCCATGCTTGCCACGCAGCAGTTGCTGCAACAAGGCGCTGATATTGTAAGTTTATAAGGAAGCCGTAAATATACCCCTGCAGAAGGTATTATAATGTATATTAATTGCAGGAGAAGATTCGTCTGGCGCTGAACGAAGCAAATGCGCACATGGAAACCTCAACGGATTCGGAGAGCGTTGCGGCTGAGAGTGGACTCTCTGAATCGGAGAGTGAAGATGCCAATATACTCAATGTGGCAGAGTTGCGTGTGCCTCTAGAGCTGGGCTGGAAGCGGGATACGGTCATCAGGGGATTAACCAAGCAGGGACAAATACGTGGCGAAGTCACGTATTATGCGCCGGGCAGCACGTTGCCACTGAAGACCATTGGACAAGTCTTTGCTGTGAGTTTGTAGGGCGCATTTGTAATTTCTAAATAGAGAGCAAGAGTTTTCTGCCTTAAATGAGCGTAAACTGTTTGAAATAGTGGTGCCCAAAATGCGAATTGACTAACACACCTGGTCTAAGCTAAATATATATGTAATTGGTGTATATTTCGGCAGTTTGTCATCTCAAAAGCCTAAAGCAATCGGCTGTTGTTACGTTGGCTTCGTGTTTCATGTTTTGCTGTGGGAACCACTGATATAAAAGTATCTCTGTAAACTCAAATCAATTCCTTCTATCCTGCTCTTCTTCCTCAGCTTTTGGAGCAGCAGCCATCGAGTTTGACGCGTGAGAATTTCAGTTTCTCGGCACGTGCCATTGTGGGATCTTTTCTGCAGCCCGCGCCGCCGCCTTATGCCAATGATGGCGAATACATACGGATGACGGATGAGGATGTGGCCAAGCGGCTGGAGGACTTGAAGGTCTTTACACGCCAAACACTCAATGTGGAGCAACGCATTGAGATTGCCAAGCAACAGCAGGCAATGCGGGATGCCAAGAAGCAGCAAAAGGAGGAATTGGCACGCAACAAGGAGAAGGCCAGGCAGGAGAAGAACGCAAAGTTGGAGCAGCAGCGCAAAGAGAAGGAGCTCAAGAATCAGCAGGCAATTGAGGTGAGTTTCAGATATTTATTTGTCTATTTATTTATTTCTTTATTTATTTATATATTTCTCTTCATTTTCAGGAACGCAAGAAACGACAGGAAGAATTGGATCGTCTCAAGCAGGAGGAATTGCTCAAAAAGCAGCAGGTCAGTTTTCAAGTTCAAGTTTTCCGTTTATTCTTTTATCAATCTGTTAAGTCCTTTTCTCAAATTGGCATCTTTCTTTTGTCCTATGCAGGAGAAAGAGAAGCGACGTCAGGAAGCAATTCTAGTTAAAGAACAGGTACAAAATGCAATTCCTATTCATACTCTCCTTTTTTGTACTCCTCTTTCTCTTTGACTTTGTTAACCTTATGTTGAGTTCTTTTTGTTGATTCTTTAATCTTACTCCGATTGCTAAATGATTCTCCTTGATAGACTGACAGATGGGAGTTTCCTCTTTCAGTCCGTGCTGCCCTATTAACTCCGCTTTATTAGGACCAATCCTTAACTTAATTTCCTTTGCTTAGTTTCTATTGATTCCTAACTAATCCCTTTGTTTTTATCACCCTCCAGGAACTGCAAAAGCAAAAGGAATTGTTGTTGGCTGCCGAAATGGTAAGATATCATCATCCTGCTTTATCTATTTTAACTCAATTAATGGCATTCTTTACTTTTCATTTAGGAGCGCGAACGTCGTCGTCAGCACATGAATCTCATCAGGATGTTGGAATTGCGGCGTAAATTCGAGGAGCGTGAAAAGAAGAAGCATCAGTTGGTGTTGGATCGTCTGATTCTGAGGGAACGTCGCATGGCGGAAAGAAAACGGGATGCAGAGATTCTGCAGTTGATACGCAAACCCAACGAAGATTCGGAATTGCCCCAGGAAATGACTGTGCCGGAGCTGGAGAGAATTGCTGGGAATCGTTTGCCTGGCCAGGCGATGGCAGATCTCTTGATGGTTTTTGAGTTCCTGCACAACTTTGGCGAAACTCTTGGATTTGATATGGAATCGCTGCCATCGTTACAGAATCTTCACGACGCTCTCATTAGCGACAGCAATGCGGATGCCGAGGAGGAACTGTTGTCGGTGATGACGCATCTGTTGGTCTGTGCTATCGAGGATCCCGGTGTGCCCAATCCGGGACGCCACACCACATTGCTGGGTCAATCGCTGCGCAATGCGGACATTACAAACTCAAATGTCTCTGAGATTCTACGCATCTATTTATATGCGACGGCCACTGGGGAAATACGTCAGATGCACGGTATTACAGTGGACAGGGAACGGGAACGTCGTGTCCCGGATCACCATCAACTGGATGCGGACACGGCCACGCATTCGGCCAAGAATCACGAGTACTACAAGTTGCTGCACGAGAATGACACGTGGAAGTTGTCGCACGCCTTAAAGGATCGTCCCTTTGTGGCCCTGAATCCCACACGCAAGGCACAAATGCTGGCGCATCTCTGCAACGATCTGCTGATGAACAAGGCTGTGTTGCGGCAAATCGACGGCAGCCTGGAGACCTGTGCCCAGATGCGCAAGGAGAAGTACATGACGGACATGAAGGTGCGCAAATACAAGGCGCTGCATCAGCGCAAGGCGCGCATCGAGGCCTACGAGAAGGCGCAGGCGGAACGGGAGGCGGCGATGCAGGCGCTGCTTGCCCAGCAGAAACTGGACGCGGAAAGGGAGCGAGAACGTCTACTTAAGCAAGCAGAAGCGGAAGCAGAAGCCGAGGCAAATGCGGAAGCCAGCAAGCTGACAGCGTGCAACATGGAGGCAACAGCAGCGGGGACAGAGGCAACAGCTGCGGGAGCGGAGGCAGCAACAGCTGATGTTGTAGAGGAGCAGCAAGCCAGCAAGCAGACGCAGCCGGAGGAGGAACAGCAGCAAGTGCAGCCCATGGAACTGGATGGCGAGGTAAACAATGAATCTGCTGCCATGGCAGTTCCAGTCACTGAAACCTCCGCCAAGCTGGAGGAGTTGCAGCAGAACGGAGGCGCCACAACAGCAGCAACAGCAGTAGCATCAACCGTTGCAAACACAGCAACAACCCCAGCAACCGTAGCAACAACCGCTGCAACCGAGGCTAACATCACAGCCTTGTTACAGGCCAAGAAAAGCGGAGCACGCACCTCCATCAATGAGGACGGCAGTCACGATGTCAGCATCATTGAAGATGATCTCTCCGATCTCGACTCGGAAATCACCAACGTGGAGGAGGACGAGGACAATCGTCTTAGTGCCGACGAGCTGCAGAAGAAGCTGGACAAGATTGTGCGTGCCTCGCTAAACTGCAAGGAGGCGTTGGAGAAGAGCACGAATCAATTGCGAGCCGCATGCTTTGGTCAAGATCGTTTCTGGCGACGCTACTGGAAGCTGCCCAAGGCAGGAGGCATCTTCATTGAGGCGCTGGAGTCGGCGCAGAATGATATATGTGATTATCACGAGGCGCTGGAGACGATGGACGAGCAACAAAAGGGCAAGGAAGTGTCGAAGGAGAAGGAGAAAGAACAGACGGAGATGGATCAAACAGAGATGGAACAAACGGAGATGGTTCAAGCAGAAAACGCTACCACAGAGCCCATGGATGTGGATGCAGGGGAGCAGGAAATTAAGGAAATGAAGGATCAGCAGACGAATCATCAGACAGAAAACCAGATAAATCAAGATGTAGACGACGACGATGATGATGACGACGTTACGGAGATTAACAAAGTGGAGCCAGAGATTGTGGATCTAGGGGATGATGATGATGAGATTATGCCACCCATCAAACCAGCAGAGACAATTGTGACACGACCCGAGATTAAAGTCAAGTCGGAGATGGAACTGATGGGACCTCCGCCCACAGTGCACATCTCCACGAAGACCGACTTTGAGGCGGAAATTAAGATACCAACGATTCCCGGCTTGATACCAACACTGAGCAACAACAACAACAACAATGGCAACTGTGATAAAGTAGAAAATCTGGATGACTTGAAGAAGGAAGACGATTGCATAATTGTCTCCACCTCGCATCCCAGCGAAGATGCCACTCCCAAATGGTTCTCGATAGTGAGGCGGGAAGTGCCGCTAATCAGTGAATTGCCAGCGGAGGAAGGGGGCGTGGTCGCCAGCGAGTTGCAACAGAGTTATGCCACCTATCAACACTGCAGTTCACAGTTGCAGCTGCAGGGACATGCCTGGGACTTGATCAACAACATGCAATACTACAGCATTCCCATGGAGGAGTGCAAGGTGGATCCCAATAAGTTCAGTCAGGAGTGCATTTTCACACTGTCCGGGCTGGATGAGAAACAGATGCTGGCCAAGTTGGATGAGTATGAGCAGGGCAAGTTTACGGTGTCAAAAAACGGTCTGGCGTCTCCTCATCGTTGTCAGCCAACCGATGAGGAGCGGGAGGAGCACCAGGAACATCTAACGAAACTCAGCAAATGCGAGCCGGAATCGTTTTTTCGTTTGGGCGCTGATGTTGCAGCGGACACGGGAGGCGGTGGCGGGAATGGCAGCGGGGAATTAACAGAGATAAAACCCAAGATTGAGCTGCGTCTGGATGAGGCATTGTCCCAGGCGTATTATCACAACATAGCCAATATGTCGCTGAGCAGCGTGCAGACATATATACCCATAGACATTCCCCTGCCACTGTCTATGACGCCGGACGAGCATCGACTGTTGGAGCAGGTTAAATTGGCGGGATTTCCGGAGAAGGTGCACGGTGTGTATGTGCCAAGGCGACAACGTTACGGCTGGTGGCAACTGGACGATGAGCAGAAGTTGCGAGAACTGTTAAAGACGTTGAATCCGTCGGGATTGCGAGAACGTGAATTGCAGGAGAATCTGACGAGATTTCTGGGCTTGGAACAACCGCTGGGTGTCAACTATCAGTTGAAGTTGCACGAGGCACAAGTGGAGTTGGTGGAATTCATGCAACCGGACAAAGTGGGCGACTGGAATCCCAAGGTGGCACGACGTGTGGAGCTGGCACTGTTGGAGCAGCTGGAGTCGCTGGAGGACAAGATTGCCAGTGCATCGATGCAGCTGAAGAACTGGCAGCTGCCGACGCGCAGCGACAACGAGTTACCACAGACGGAGCTGGAGGAGCTCAGCGAGTCGGAGTTTGTCAGCATTATTCCTATGATAAGGGAGCGCATTATTGATCTGGAGGCGAACATAGAGCGGCGATATCTGAAGCCACCGTTGGGTTCCCAAACTGGCGACGCACATCTGGCGGTGATTGCGCAGAATCAACACACATCGACGCAGACACAGAACTCTGCCTCGGCTGCCGCATATCTGTTGCAGATGCAGCAACAACAGCAGCAGCAGCAACAACAACAACAGCAGCAGCAACAGCTGCTGCAACAGCAACAACAACCGGGCAGCAACAATCTCAATGCCTCCGCCTTTAATGAACGCACCATGGCCTTGGCGGCAGCTGCTGCGGCAGCTGTTCCCACTGTGGCGAGCACTGTCTGCGATGCCACAGGCTGCCTCGTGGCTGCCCCAATGGATCCCTGTTCGGGTGCCGCCTCGCCAGCCAGCAACTGCGATAGCGACAAGGACGAGAAGGTGGAGAACATTCCCAAGGGACTCGTGCAGTGGCGCGACGCGGTGGCACGTTCCCACACCACCGCCCAGCTGGCCATGGCCCTTTATGTCCTGGAGTCGTGTGTGGCATGGGACAAGAGCATCATGAAGGCGGTAAGTTGGCTTTTTAGTTTGTCTCTTATTTTCTATTTTGCCTTTTTTGGCTTATCTCTTTGCTTGGCACCCCTTCTTCCTTCCCTTCCGCCCTTCCTCCTACATCAACACAGACATTGGTGCATTGAAATTTAATAATCAATCAATCAATTCCTCTTCCCATTTAGTTGGTTGGCTTTCATTCTTATCTACACTCGCAAATCACTTTAAACTTAGTTTTTCCATATCCAACACACATATACATACTCCCACACACCCACACATACACATACACATGCACATGAACTAACCACTCTCAGCACTTTTAATTTTTACTCATAACTTATTTAAAATTCATATGAGTGTTAGATTGATAGACAAATATATTATACAGATGGAAGGACATATAGATTGATGAAAGGATGAATAGAGATCGAGAGATAAATGAACAGATTAAGTAATATACATATTTATATATAGATAGATTGATAGATATACAGATTAATATATAAATTAATAGAAAGATATTTTAAAAGATGGATAGATTGATATATAGATAGATGAATAAAAAGATAGATAGAAGAATAGTTGGACAGAATAATATGCAGATAGTTTAAAAGATAGATAAATAGATTAGTAAAGCGACAGATTAATAGATAGACTAGTAGATAATAGAACAAATATGTAGATTAATATAATATAGATATAGAGATATAGTTATATAGACATAGTTAAGTATGGATACATATATAGTTATCAACAGATAAATAGACAGATGCAATAGAAAACAAAGTCATTATAGAGAAATATATAGTTAACTAACAATATAAATGGTTAAAATAGTGAAATAGAATGAAAACAAAAAAATGTATAGATACAGAGACATATTATATACTTAGACAAAGAGATAGATGGACAGAGAGAGAGAGAAGGTTTAAAAGATGAAAAAGAATTGATATATGGAAGTACAGATACTAATGGCAGATAGTTAGATGAAAAGATCTACAAATATATATAAATTTATAGATTTTTAGGTAGTTAGGCAGATAGATGTATATTTATATTTTATTATTGTATATATGTTTTAGTTTGCGTATAATTAAATGCAAAGTGAGGTTTGATTTAATACATAGAGTTGTTGACAGAAATTATAAATAAAGAGAGATTATTTTATGTATTTACTTAGTTTTCTGATAGAGGGAAACTTCATTTTAGTTGCATGTTTTATTGTTTGCTTAGTATATTAATTCCTTTAGTACATTTCTTTATGCATCCCATTTAAATATTCTTAATAGAACAAAATTATTGACTGCCTTGAAATTAATTCGATGTTTTTATTGTTTATTCTTTTTCTTTCTTAACACTATTCGCTGAATGTTTGACTTGTTTGTTGTTTGTGGTGTTGTTTCCAATGGTGTTCTCTTGTTCTCAAAATAAAAAAAAACAAAACGAATTTAACGCTTTCATACTCACACACACACACACACACACATAAACATACATACACATACATGCATAAAAACACACACTGCCATTTGTTTTCACAATTGAATGCTTTTGTTGCCAATACCCGCTACCGTTATCCGTTATCGGTTATCGGCTATCGGTTACCCGTTATCCGTTACCCGTTTGCCTGCTTAAACGAACGCAACCTCAAACACGAACACGAACATGAACACGACCATTAACTCAACTCGAACTGCAACTTGAACTTCCACTTCCAACTCGAACTTGAACTGATTAAATGCTGGCGCACAAAAGTATGCAACGCGTGCAAAGAGCAAGTCTAAGAACAACCACAACAGCAAGCAGAAGAGAAGCGCCAAAAAGCAGACAACACCAAAGAAGAAGCAGCCACAACAACAACAACAACAAACAAAGAAAAGGGAAAAGCAGCCAACGCCAAAGAAAGCCAAGCAAAATGTGCAAGAAGTGTCGCCAATGACAATTAAAATCAATTTGAAAGCGTTGCAACAAAATGGTTGCGAGTTGAACACGAACTCGAACTCGAACTCTGACTGTGACACGGACAGCGACTGCAACTCGAACACCAACGCGAACGGCAAACGTCGCAGACAACAACAACAACAACAAGGACGACGTTCAGGCCATACTACAAACTCTTGCAAATATTCAAACTCCTTGCAGAATTGCCAGTTTTGTACATCGGGCGAAAACGAGGACAAACTGTTGCTGTGCGATGGCTGCGATAAGGGTTATCATACCTATTGCTTCAAGCCCAAAATGGACAACATACCTGATGGCGACTGGTGAGTAGAAATAATAAATCTAACATATAACCTCAACCTCCACTCTGTCTCTCTCTCTCTCTCTTCATTTCTTCATCTCTCACACATTTGGTCGCGTCATTTTGCGTTGTTTTCCGTTTTCCGTTTATCGTTTCCCGTTTATTGTTTATTGTTTTATTTTGTCTTTGCCCATGCCACGCCCACGCCCAACGCCCACGCACTTTGCCGCGTACTGCCTCCCAAGTATATTTTAACTGATTTGCAACTAATGTCATGTTCTTGCCACCAGGTACTGTTATGAGTGCGTCAACAAGGCGACCAACGAGAGGAAATGTATCGTCTGTGGAGGCCATCGTCCCTCCCCCGTTGGCAAGATGATCTACTGCGACTTGTGTCCTCGTGCCTATCACGCCGACTGCTACATTCCGCCGCTGTTGAAGGTGCCACGCGGCAAGTGGTATTGCCACGGCTGCATCACACGTGCCCCGCCCCCCAAGAAGCGCAGCGCCGCCAGCAGCGCCGGTGGCAGCAGCGGCAGCAGCAGCAAATCGAGGCGAGATCGTGATGCCAGCACCGCGGCCAAGCGAAGAGGCAATGAGAAGCAGCAGCTGATGGTGTCGGCTGGCAGCATGGAACAATTGTGTCCCCTCAACGATCCGCACCAGCAACAACAGCTGCAACAGCAACAGCAGCAGCAACTGTTGTTGCACAGCTCACAGCAATCGCTAAACTCATCGCATGACGAGTCTATGACATCCCTGCCAGCTCCGCTAAGGTGAGTTGCATTTAACACCCAAAAAAAAACAGTTTATTCCTGGTTTCTAAAACGCATTCCCCTTCTCTTTTACCATTTGCAGTCCGGCGCATTCGATAGCCTCGGCGACGTACGATGAGCATCACAACAACTCGATAGATACGAGTCGCTTCCAGGCGCATATGGGTGCAAATAATGGCGGTGTCCAGCTGGAGGAAGCTGCCACTTTTGCCCCTGGCGGCTACGTGCCACCCAGCAACTTCGGCGTTGTGCCAGCGCCACAAACGGCGATGCAGTTTGTTGCAATGTCACCGCGTGCTGTGACGCCGACACGAACGCCAACGCCGACGCCTGTTCCGACGCCAACGCCACCGCCGCTTCCTGCGTTGCCAGCGCCGTTGCAACCACCGACGCCGAACATGACAACACCTGTAATGTTGCAAGCATCGCCAACGGCGCTGCTCAATGTTGCTTGCCAGTCGCCGCCACAGCAGCAACAGCAACAGCATCAGCAACAGCAACAACAGCAACAACTGATGGCCATGCCCTCACCTCGCACTTGCACGCCTACGCCTCCGGGTGGCACGCAAATGTCGCCGCCGCCCATCAACATACATGCCATACAGGAGGCCAAGGAGAAACTGAAGCAGGAGAAGAAGGAGAAGCATGCCACAAAGAAGCTCATCAAGGAACTCGCCGTCTGCAAGACGCTGTTGGGCGAGATGGAGGTGAGAAGCGGATATAATATTGAATTGAGAATATCGTTTTAATTGTCTTCAATCTTTGCTAGCTTCATGAGGATTCGTGGCCATTTCTGCTGCCAGTGAACACAAAACAGTTTCCCACATATCGCAAAATCATTAAAACACCCATGGATCTGTCCACAATCAAGAAGAAACTGCAGGATCTGAGGTGGGTGAAACGAAAGTTATATTATATGAATGTCTCTCTTCCGCTCATTCGCAAGATTGTTGAAGATAAATTATAATCATCGTTTCTGATTAAAATTAGTTTATTTGTTCGATCTTCTTGCAGCTACAAGTGTCGTGAGGACTTTTGTGTTGATGTGCGGCAAATCTTTGACAACTGTGAGATGTTCAACGAGGATGATTCTCCAGTCGGCAAGGCGGGACATGGAATGCGCAAGTTCTTCGAGTCGCGCTGGACGGAATTAACTGATAAGCACTCCTGATATCCTCAATTGCCGCAGTTAAGTCCAACAACAACAACAGCAACAACCACAACAGCAGCAGCAACAACAGCAACAGCATCAACACCAACAGCAGTAGAAGAAACGACAACGACAACAACAACTGGAAGTACAACAACAACAATGCCGCCAGTCACAGCCGCAACAACAGGACAATTTTGGTAGAGAAAGTGTCAAGTTGCAACTAGAGAATAGAATTTTGTATATAAGAAGAAGAAAGTGAGAAAGAGAAGATGAAGGTAGCTGTAGTTTGTATTATTATGCATTATATATATTTATACACACACAATATGGAATATACAACTATATATATATATGTATCTTTATATATATATATATATATATATGTAGAATGAGAGAGAGAGAGACACGCGTCCTAGTTTCAAAAAAAGGGTGAAAAGGAATGTTTAAAGCCACGAACAAAGCAACAGAGAAACAAGTAAACAAATGAAATGAATTGAGAATGTGAGAGAGGAAAATGTGTGTATTCAGCCCGGAGAGATATCCCTTCACAGTTTCTTTTGTTAGTAGCAGCAACTAATTTAGTGACTGCAACTAGCGAGGCGACAATTTAGTGCGTGTCTGTAAATTCAACATTTTGAACAGTATTTTGTGCACAAAGCTGCGTTTGCTTTGTTAATAATATAATATATATACTTATGATTATTATTTTCGATTAATTAAATGGTAATTTACTTTAACTTTAGCAATAACTTTAACTATAAACTATAAACTATGACTATAACTATAACTATAAACTATACTTTATAAATTACATGACATTGTACTTTATTTGATAGTAATCACGCTCATTTTAAGTTTTAACATGTATTTGTACTTATAGTAAACGCGACTTGTATATGTATGCAAGCATTAACTGTATTTATATATATGACTACAGCCTAAACTATAACTAAAACTAAAAGCTAAACTTATAAACAAACAAACAAAACCATACATACTCAAAATGATAAAGAACGAGACGACGACGGCAAATGTTTTGTAAATGAAATTCAAAATTATAAGCTATTAAATTATTTACTGAGTGTACAACAACAACAACAATGTCAGTTTTAATCAACAACAACAACAGCAACAAGGACACATTCGAATAAATAAAGCGAGAGAGAGAGAGAGAGAGAGAGTTACAGTATTACAGCATAAAGGAAGCACACACACGTCTAATTAATTATAATTAATTGAAATTTAACAATCGGACATTTAAGGCAATTTTACAGCTTAGCTTAGAAACGATATGGATAACGAATTATGAATGTGGCATATTACGCAATTGCGCAACAAGAATTTTAGCTGTAAATACGATACTTAAAAAAAAAACAATAAATAAATGAAACAATTAAAATATACATATACACACAATTCAAAATTAAATTCACAATAAATATATATATATATATTTATATATTTATGCCGAGTGTTGTTAATCACAAGAATACGAATATTTACATTATAAATTATAAATGATTTGCAGTGCAGCACAATAATAAAAAACAATTGAAAATGCAAATTGACAAGAAGTTCAATCAAGAATAAAAACCACACACACAGACAACCAGAAAACCGAGACATAGACAGAGAACCTCAACAAATCGAACTACCTACAACAAGAAACATTTATGTTGCAGAATTGGCTAAAAAAAATAGAGTTAGCAATAGCAGCATTACCAATACCCAAGTACATATGCATATACTATATTGTATGTTATGCCATTTAACTGATATTTATGAATGTGTTTAGCAGTAGTTGGTTGTAAATAGACATAGCAATTAAAAGTTGTACATACTGAAGGATAAACCGACAGAGCATTTTTGGGGACTCTCCCCCCCGTTGATTCTCTTGTTATTGGCATTTTCATAGAGTTAACCCCCAGAGTTATATAACAACTGCAACAGCTCTAGGATCTATGTATATGTAGATCAAATAAATATTTATATATATTGCAAAATTTATTCAGTTCAGTTTTTTGTTTGGTTTTTTTTTTAGCGCTTTCGCCTGGTTTTGATGCCCAAGAAATTCAGAAATCAAGAAATCAAGTGAAAACAATAACTAATTGCATGTGTGTTGTTTTTGGTGATACTTAAACAGAAATACATTTATTTTTAAAGCATATTTAACTAATAATAATAATAATAATAATACAAATAATTATAATAATAATAACAATAATAATACATTACCATATATATACAACCTATTTAATGATGAATGAATATTAAACATATGATTGTGAGCAAACCGCAAAAAAACTTTCGGAAAAACCAAAAAAAAAAACAAAAAAAAATGAATCTCAAAATTAAAGGTAAATTCATAGAAAAAAGTACTTTCGACATTTGTGCACACATGGAAACAAATACAACTAAATAATATCAAAAAAAAATACGTACAAACAAGTCTTTTACTTAAGTTCTAAGCTTGCCGAATCGTTGCCGTAGTATTTCCTCTTCAACTGATCATCTTTCTTTGAGTATTTGCTTACAATTTAAGTCTTGCTTTTAGTATTATTAGACCCTTTACTTTAAAAAGGGTCGCAATCTATCCTGAAAATTTCATTGCGATCGAATAATAAACTCGGAAGTTATTCAAAACACAATATTACTCAGTGTCGGGGAGGAAGTGTCATCTTAGGGAGTTAATTGAAACCTCAAGAATCATATTTAGATCAAGTTTTGATCAAAGTTTGTTATTATTATTTCCTTTTTGAAGAATAAATGAAGGGTCTTTCATAGTCGACTTCGACTCTAGCATATCGTTCCCTATTATCGCTCCTGCCCCTATGTCCTACCGTTCCCGCCCCAACTATCGCTCCCGCCCTGACTCTTCGTCCTTAATAGATATACCTATATTAATATTTCAATAGTAGCTCAAATCTTTTGGAGTATATACAGTCAAACTATAGTTGATTTTCTTCCCTCATCAAGTACTTAAATACTTGGCTTCCTTGAAAACATTGTACTACCTGCAAAAATGGAGATCCCAGAATGCCAAAAGCCATGGTGTATAATTAGCAATTATTATAACAATTGTAATGGCCAATTGGAGCTTACAGATCATGTCTAAAGATGGAGTTACTTGACTTGACCAACTGTAGTACTTTTTGTCATTCTTCCTTTTTGTTTGCCATGTAAAAGGCACATTCTTTGCTTCCTTATCGAGTGGCAATTTAAATGTCAATTAACTGGGCAATGAAATGAAAGTGGCATGCAACCTCAGGCGTTGCACGTGGCCAACAGTACAAAAGTCTGGTCAACCCTTGGCTCCGAGTCCAGCAGAGTCTGTGCCATTGGTGGTAGTAGTCTGATTACTTCGACACGCCATTTACAGTTTCTGGGCAGAGAAGCAGTTGGATCAACTGTCTGAGTATCTGACGGATGCATGCACCATAATCATATTGAGTATATGGTAATTACAAATTTGCAACTTGTTGGTTTTGCAAGCGCATCAAAAAGTCACCGCAACTGTCGGCTTGTTGTTCATTGGCCATGTCGAAACTCAACTGGGCCAATCGATCGTCTTGCAACTGGTCAATTTGTTTGGTTGTCGGCATGTGGCAAGCTGTAAATCAAATGGCGTAGCGGGAGAATCAATCAACCTTGTCCAAATCCAAGTCTGCTTAGACCACATAAATCACCATTTTTTGGCCACGCTGACAGATTGGCAACAATTTGCATGTTAGCTGCTTTTTTTTTATTGAGGTGTGATTTTTACTATGAAATTGGCAAGTTGGCTGATCTGAGCTGTGTGGGAATTTGCGGCGTCTCTTTAAGGTGTTAATATTCTGCCCTTTTTACGAGCCATTTCAATCCTAATCCCCAACGCAATACCAATCTCAATTCCGTAACATAAGCCGGAACAATCAGCGTTAAAAAGCCGACAACCTGCAACACGCAATCGACTCATTAAAACCCAGAGACATTTCGTTATAACTTTGTGAGCTGACTGCCATCGAGGGATGTATATATAAATATATATATATATACTTATATATCTGTATATAGATGTGAGCATATGTGTGTGTGTGTGGGAAGCCATTGACAGTTTGAAAACTTGAAACTCGAAACGCTTTAAAAATCGCTGATTTATGTAATTATTCGGGGCGACAAGAATTTCGTGCTCGTCTGTGCATTGTTGTTGTTGTTGCTGCTGCTGTCTTCAGCCAGAAAGGGTTGACAACAACAAGAACAACAAGTAAGAATAGCTCGACTAGCAGTTACTCTGTAGAACTTTGTCTTGAGTACACTTATATACAATAAAGTTCTGGCTACTATAAATTGTTCAATTGTTTCTCGTTCGTACTGTGAAATGCATGGGGAATTGTCAGAAATATTTTACTGAGATTTTTGCTTAAATTATTGGCACTTCAAGCATAAACTAAGTTGCAATTCTGTATAATAAAGTTTTTATATAATAAAAACATTATTTTCTATTTCTTTTCGATACAAATTTTAGATAATAAACACACGGTTTTATATTTCTTTCGATTTTCGTACCATTCACAGGGAATTTGTAGGAAGTTTGGACTGCTCTGAGGGAAGTGGAACTTGGCTAACTCTTTGACACTTTAAACTTAATTGATGCTGTAATTCTGTATTATAATTAAATACATATAAAGAATTTGCCTATTTTTCTAGCTAAGTTTGTTGGCAATTTAATCATTATACAAGTTTTTAGAGTCTTTATTATTTAATTCCACTTGTAAACTATTGCTGGAAAGCAGTTTAGGATATGCGCATAAATGTTTTAACTTGTTTCTTCTCCAATCAATGAATAACATAAACTATTCCAATAATTACTATATTAAATTCATTTGAAATTTGTATAAGTTAACATAACTTGAACTATTATTATAATATTTTATATATATATAATTTATATATAAGTTAACATTAATTGGAGTATTAATACATTATTATCTGTTTTCTTTTACTGTTTCGCATAAGGTCTTAGAATTGTTATTAAACTAGAACAGATTGCTCTCGTTGAAAGTACATATTTACTTGTAAAGACATCTATTAACTTATACTTATACTCATAGAAGGCAAGCTAGAGGCAGCATACCCCACTGTGCGTTTGAGTACAGGGTATAAGAGCGACGACAAAGAGACACGACAAGCTGAGTCGATGCTGCTGCTGTTGCTGTTGCTGCTGCTGTGGCAGCATTATCAAAACATCATGGAAGATGACCAAATTAACTGAGTCCGGCCCACGATGGCGACGTCCCCAACTTCGGCTCCAACTGCAGCTTCGACTTCAGCTTCAACTTCGTCTTGAACTTGGACATCGATGGGATTTCGAATCGCACGCTACCTGCGATGTTGTTTTGTGGGGCAATAAAATTGCCTCCATCGAAATTAAGAACGAAAAATGTATTGAAAAAGGGAAGGAGTAGGTGAAAAAGATGTGGAAGATGGAGAAAGAGCAGCAGGGAGTTGGAGAATGGAGTGGGAGAATGCAGCAACTAATTTAGCGCTGTGCAACGAAACAAGTTTCATGATGTTGTCTCCGACTTGGGAATGGTCCAAAAAGATACATTTACACACAGATACATTTATAAATATATTTATATGTGTGTGTGTGTGTGTTAGCAGCTGTTGGTGACCAGAACGTCCCCCAAAATGGAGTTTTAATAATGGGCGCAGATATCGTTTTATTTTTTTTTTGATTTTATTATTTCTGGGATTGGTTTTTAGGCTCTTTTGTGATTGGAACATTAATTAAGACACAAAATGCGATTAAAAAAGAAATACAACAACAATAATTGGTTGGCTGCATAATATGCGACAAAAGCCCATGAATATGTATGAATATGCACTCATGAATATTCATAAATTAATGACAGCTCAATGGCTGAAAGCTCGAAAGCATTTAATGATGCGACCTGGAGAAGACAGAAGACACTTAAAACGATATAAAATATTCGAAATAATCGAAATACCCAAAGTATCGTATGAAGTGCACATCACAAATTGTTGAGGGCTGGTCTTTTAAGGAGTTTTTCAATTATATTTACAATTAGTTGAAGTCAAGAGTCGTTTTATTTAATGTCAGTTGATATTAAAGATTGTTGGAATTTAAATAACATTTTAAACTGACAGTCAAAAGTTGAAATTTAATAGTGAAATATAAAAGATATTTAAAAATATGTAAAAGCTTAAAGTTTAAAAAGTCTGTTTGTATTTAAAACTTTAAAATGTATAGCCAATTTGTGGCAAGAACTGAGAATTGCAGATCGCCATCATGTTGAAGAGAATTGTCTATTGAGTGCTAAGTTTTTTAATAATGTTTAAAATTAATTGCAGACTAGAGTCTTTTGTTTAATTTAACGTAAATTAAAGGCAGTTCTTATTATTTTTTTTATTTATTTATTAATTGTAGCTAAGAATTAATTCAACAGGCCTTCAGTTTAGTTCTTATTATAGATTGAATGAAATACGATTTAAAAAATATTTAAAAATATGTAAAATTTGTATGTGGAAAGCCTAAAGTTTAAAAAGGATTTTCCCATTTAAATATTAATAATTTATGCACAATTTGTTGCCAGAATTGAGAGATAAAGTCTCGACCTTAGAGCACAGAAAACTTGGGCTAAAAGCTTTTTAGATACAACTCTAAGTTACCTCAAAATGTGGAAGGTCTGGCCGCCTTGACGCCAGGCTGTTCTGCTCACACGCAGCGTCATGTGGCAAGTGGCAAGTGGCAAGTAGGTGCGTGTAGTGGCAGCAACAGTCACGGATCTGCTGATGACGACGTTGAGAAGATGATGATGCCACGAACTGAGTCTCAGTCTGAAACGGAGTACAACATGGTTTCAGCTTGTCGTTGTTGTTGCCACTGTTGCTGTTGTTGTTGCTGTTGCTGTTGTTGTTGCTGTCTGTGGCAGCGTTCTCTCTATTATCGTCTCGTCTAGATCGTCGTCTTTGGAGGCAACAACATCATATTGTTGACTGTTGGTTGACACATGGACACGAGACATAGACTAAGGATAGCAACAGTTGCTGTTGCTGTTGCTTGCAACATGCCACATTTGCATTTTTAGCCAAGTTAAGCAGTCTCCATTTTGGGTTTGTTTATCGCAAAATGAAAACATCACAGCCCAGATACAAGGCGTGGTTGCGTTAAAGTCACAAACTGACCCTGAACAGCATCCTCCTCATTATTGCCACAAACAAGTGGCAAAGGGTTTGTTTCTTTGTTTCTTTGGTGCAAGTTTTAATGTGGCAACTAATCATGACTTCCGCTTTACAGATCAAATAAACTCTAAAGCGGCTGGCAACGTTTCAAGTCTCAAATTTCAGCCAGAGATTTCATGGGTAATTGTCTTTGATATTCTAAAGAAATTGCAGTCGGCACTTGATTTATGCGTAGTACAAACAAGGCATGGGGCGAGGGGGATGTGCGCAGGGAGGTAGGGGGGAGGGGAATATTTTTTTAATTAAAAAATTTTATGCTCGATTTCTGACGAAGTTGCTTCGTTTGCCGAGTTGTTGGCCAGTTGGCGCTGCTAATCGCAGTGCATTAGTCTTGTCGGCCATATTGTCGGCCATTAAAACAATTCTACACATTTTCCTCACTGGCAGAGAGAAAAGAGGGAAGTTCGACTGGGAATTGGAGTCGGAGTCGGAGTTGGAGTCGGAGTCGAAGCGAGGCACCCATTAGTGCTCAACATGGAAGCTTCGGCGCTCATTCGATTTTAATTGCCACCTTTTGCGTGGCCAACAACAACTTGACTTGACTTGGCCCTTTTCGTGGGATTTCGTTGTTGTTGCTGTTGTTTTCTGTTCGTTTTGGCTTTGGTCATTAGCGCTGGCTGCGTGTAAAATGGCCCCCGTTTGTACAAAGTTGTCGACATATTGAGGTTGATTCGTTTGTAACTAATCCAACAGTCTGGGCCTTGGTAACATGCCATAGCATGGTGTTGGCCCTGTTGTCGTGTTAACTGCTTTTCTGCCGCTGCTGCTGCTGCATCACATGTGCAAAGTCATCAGGCCAACGCGCATTGGAATGTTTTTTGGCCTCATAATGATGATATATGGCTCAAACACACACACACACACACACACACACTCACAGGTGCATGGCTATAATGGAAATTATTAGGAAAGGTTTCCAAAGAAATTGAAAATTATTCCCTGTGATTCGTGTAACTTGTGTCTGAATTGTAATTACGATTATTGGCCGAGTAGTTATATTTGTTGTTCTCATCATTTTGGCCGGAAATCTGGTAATTGCCATCAATTTGTAGAGCTTTGGCAATTTCGCTTTTGGCCTAATGAACTATAGTATAGAGTGCGGTGTGGGGAATCAAGGATTCCCGACAGCACGCGATCCCAGAGCAATTGAATCGATTCCCATTTATTTCCTAATTAGTAAGTACTATTTAGTTCTGGCCAAGTTAATTGAATTTAGTTAGCCAACTGTTTAATTACACTCATTTAAAGGGTATTTATAGCTGCCGCATGTTAATGAGCCGGGCTAATTAGAAGCTAGGACATTAATTTATATTTTTCTTTTACTTTATGGTAAAATTACATTAACGTTCTTGTATATTAGACTAAAATTAGCTGAAACTAAGTCTAATTATGTGTTGAGCTTTTTAGGTATTTAAATAAATGCTGGGTATGTGAGGTTTCACATATTAAAGAGCTTTTGCTTAGGCCAAAGCTCACTAATACACGTACAAACACATAAAGAGGTAGGCAATCTTCTGGAGCAGCTTTTGTGCTTTTACTACTTGTCCCCTACATGTGAACGTGTGAGCTTTTAATTAGTAAAGCTTTCGCTCTTATATGTTATTCTTAGCAACAGTTTATAAAAGGATGCGCATATTAACTATAAGTTATCTGAATGTTAGATTTATTCTAGAAAGCTTTTGCTCTTTCATACGTTCCTAAGTAAAGCTTTCGTTGGGTAACTCTGGGCAAAAGCTCACTAATACGTGTATATATTAACTACAAACTATATTAATCTAATTTAATATGCATTTCCAAGTTACTTTGCTTTCCCTTATGAGTTTTTAATAAGCAAAGCTTTCGTAAAGAATAAATACACACATATATTATAAAGATTTCATTTAAATTGAAAGATTATTCTAATAGCTTTTGTGCTTTCACACACACAACTGTTAACTATCAGAGCTTTCACAATTGTAGGTAAGTAATTCGAAAATCTCACTAATACACTTGCACTATTGCCTGCTTCTGGAGCAGCTTTTGTGCCTTAACTAACTGCAATACATGTGAGTGTGGATTGTAAATAAGCAGAGCTTTCATAAAGAATCAATTCACACAATGATTATAAAGATTTCTTTAACATTTTAGCATTATTCTGACAGCTTTTGTGCTTTTAATAGCTAGAGCTTTCGCAATTGTAGTTAATTCATATAAAAAGCTCACCAATACACTGGCAATGTTGCCCTTTTTCTTTGCACCTCAAACAAGGCGTAAAATAATACAAACTTTCAAAAATACAAATAATAATGGCATTCCGTTAACTGACGATTTCCGCCATGGCTTAAAACAATGTTAACTGGCTGTGAGCCTCGACTCTGGCTAACAAAATGCCTTTGTTTGTCTAACAACAACAATTGGCAACAAACTCACAATGCATTCGCATTGTCCGTCAAAAGTGTTGAGCACGCAAAATTCCAATGCGGCTTTTACTAATAAGCCGGGCTAACTCCATGGCTTTGCAATTAATTAACGCCATCGTCAAGTGTCGGGGCAGGGAAAGGGGAAGGGGAAAGGGGAAGGGGGTGCAAAAATCAAATGCATTGCTCGCTTGTAATTGACTTTAATGATGCCGTTTTTAAAAAAGTGTAACAACAGCAGGAGGGAAACGTAGTTGGCAGTTGGTTTTAACTGATTTTGTTACGTGCGTTCATTTCGCACAATTGCGTTAATTAGCCAACGCCATTGTTGTTGTTGTTGTTGTTGTTGATGGACCATTCTATGGCAACAACATTTGCTGCTACCAATAACTGATGAACTGATGCCTGACCAGATAGTGCGCTAATGGGCTACAACTTTATTGGCCAAACTCATTGTTTTAATGATGATCGCAGCTCCAATTGCGGCGTGTTTAATTAAATTAATGAACCGCAAACTGCAACGAACGTTGCAGTTGCAACCAGTCAGAGTCAGAGTTATGAACACATGCAACAACAGCAACAATCGCCATCAATCGCCATCAATCGCCAGCTCATGGGACAATTAACTGCAAGCCATTTTGTTGTTTTATTGTTGTTCACGCTGATTGGCAACGACGGACATTGGCATTGAGTCTGTGGTAATTGCAATGCGCCAAGCTCTGTTCAATTTACACTTTGATTTCAATCAATTGCCAACTGAGACTTCGATGCCGAATCCGCATCCGCATCCGCATCTCTATCTGCAAGCTGCCTCTGTTTGAGTTCTGTGTCCTCAGTTCCCAGTTCCCAGTTCACAATTGAAGTTCTTCTTCTTTCCTCTCCTCCCTTTGACTTTGCCATTCTGCGGGTCTCTCTCTCTCTCTCCCTCGATCTCTCAGTTCATTAACAAATATTAGTTTCAATATTGTTTTTATCATTTTCAATTTATGTCCAACGACAACGACGACATTTTGCTTTAATTGACCATAAAGAAATGCTCGCCTCGCAGTTCAGCGCACAGTGGGACAAATCATCAAACTTCTGAAGAGATATTCAACATTTTATACACAAACTTGGAATAATATCTAAATGCTTAAATAAGTTTATGGCAATTAGATTGTAATTTTACTAAAGTAAGCTGAAATTTCAAATAGTTTCATTGTATTTTGAGTATAAACTGCTTAGGCAACTGATTTGGTCGACTCACTGATACCCTACTGTAATCGTAACACTTTCATTTACAAAAGTTTTTAGTATATAAAGTGACAAAGTCTTTAGCTATAAATATATTTAAATAGAGAAGACCTCGAGCCAAACAATCCAAATTCAAAGTAGAAAGGTCGCCAAACATCACATTGGAAAATAAATATAAATATCTTGGCATATTGTTCTGTATACGAGAAGTATTTGCAGAGTTTTGGTTCTAATTGTTGGCTAGTTTTAGCGTATAGGAATTTTCCTGCCAATTTTTCATTAATTTAACATAGTTAATTTGAATTAAAAAACAAAGGAGCTGAGCTTTAGTTATTTGTTATCAAAATTAGACTATTTAAAGTCTTCTAAAACACACCACTTTAAAATAGTGCTAAATTACAAATTACTCCATAGTATTTATGAATTTAAATCCCTGTCAGTTCGCTCTTCACTCCCACTGTAAATCATTTCCTTAGTTTAGTCGTTCAGCTTGTGGTCATCGACGGGTGAGTCTAATTATGGAGGGAGTTGCGGAATTGGGCATGGAATGCGGGCAGTTGACTTTATAATAACTAACAGCATACATATGGATGAATATAAGTATATATTTCTCTGGCTAATTATTGTATTACGAGTGGGCTAATTTATTACAAATTCATTTGATAATAAGCAGCTGCAGTCCAATTGGCGTAGGAGTTGCCATTTCAATTGATTCTCTCCAATGCGATGGTTTATAATCAAGTGAAAGCATATCATTTAATGATAAACGGTATCTATCTAATACATCTTTCAGTTTCTATACATTCGATTGGGTTTTAACTAATGGAAATCAGACGGATATGTTAATTCATTTCATTTGAAAGACAGTTTGATTGTTTTTACAACTCGCTGGGTAAACCAAAGATAAAAATGGAGGAAAAGAAAATATATGTTGATTTAAAGCTGGAAAACAAGACAACTAAATATGCTCCACAAATTGAGCTTCTTAATGAATATGAAAGAGAGTCTACTCTATGATTCTCTTCTTATTTTTCTACCATTAGAATAGTGACTAAAATATAATTATAATCTTCGATTTCGACTATTGAAAGAACGTCTAGAATATAATTATATTCCTTCTTTTAAAATAGGTACTAAAATGTAATTATAATCCTCGATTTCTCCTATTGAAAGAGCTTCTAGAATAGAATTCTATTCCTTCTTTTAAAATAGGTACTAAAATGCAATAATATACTTCGTATTTTACTATTAGAAGAGCGCTTACAACAACATTAAATTAACCCCATTTTCCTTCAAGCTTTTCTCACTTTAAAATACGTTTAAATAGTTACTAAATAGTTCCCCTTACATTTATGTGCTGTAATAGCAAAAGTCCTAATGAATCTTTTGGGGAATGGCTTCCCCTTTTGCTTAAATATCAACTGGCTTCAATTTATTTTCACAGCCCACAAATTACACACAATAAATTTGATGTCAACGTAAAAAGAGAGGGGGAAATAACAAAAAAAAAAAAACAATGAACTGCTGTAGATACAAGCTGAAAACACGCTTAACTATGACTCTATGAAGCAAGTTGTACTACGGTTAACTAAAAATAAAATAAGAAAAAAAACCTAAACAGAGTCTCTTCTGGAAGAACTAACCCCAGGCTGGCAGTTGGTTGGTTGGTTGGCTCGTTGGGGCCATTAGCCACAGCAATACAACAACAACAACAACAGGGCTGTAACAAAACAACAAAAAAACACAAAAAAAACAAACACTAATGGTAACAACAACAACAAGTCGAATACTAACAACCACAACAACTTGGGGCACGACATTTGACAACGCTAATAAATGTGCTGAATTTCATATTTATGGCTTCATAATTCCATAACAAAAACCCGGCCGAAGAAGCGAGTTCGAATGGCACAACATTTGTACAAGTCGATGACGACGAAGGCGATTCTCTAGTGGGGAGGGGGGGGGGATAGAGGAGAGAGGTAGTGGTTAGCGGGGTAAACTCAGTCTAGTTCCAAGCCAAGGAGTCGCTGGCGGTGTTGAAATTTCATATGCTCTCCAAGCAAAGTTGCCGCCAGCTTTAACTTCAACTCCAGCTCCAGCTTCAGCACCAACTGCAACCTCAATGTTGTTATTAGTTTTGTTAACTTGCCATACCCTGTAGTTGTAAATTTAATAGGGTATGCTGTGCTGCAAATTGATGGGAACTAAAGGAATCACATGATGCGGCAAATGTTAGTATAAAGTTATCAAGTGAATGAAGATTATATTGTATATTATAGTATATAAACTAAAGATGTATGTATGTATTATTACTACTTGGTGTCTGCTTTCGTCACTAAAGTTTCGAGGGAATATTATTATTGAAAAATAGAAATAGATAGAAGAAGATTTGAATAAACTAGAGGACTAAGTGGCTTAATTCGGCTTAATCCTTGTTTAAATATTATTTCCCCAGAATATTTTTGTTCGATTTTCAACACACACAGTAAAATAATACTCAGAATAGTTATTTTATAAAAGTTTACACTACATTCTTCCATTTATCATTCTTTTTTAATGGCAGTTGTTGATTTTTCAGTAGAAAATTGTAGAAACTGTTGTGATTTCACTTAAATATACATAGTTATCGATGCCAGTCATCATTGTTGGAGTTTTCTAAGGGTTTACCTTTCAATTTAGGGGAATTTTCAAGTAGAATCAAGTTTAAAATGTTGATAATTGTTGCAACTTCTTAAACGAGTATTTTGATTTCCCTTTTCTATGGATACTTCCCCAGTGCATGTTTCTCGTTCAGCACAAACTGTAGAGTATTATTTTCTTTAATTTTATAAAGACTTTAACTCTATTCTCCAATATTCAATATTCTCCAATATTATTCCAATATTCTCTATAAGATTCCACATGTGATAGACTTACTGCAAATATTATGCTTCAGGGTATCTCTAAGCACATCCATTTCAACTGGCAATATTTGCTATTAGTTTTGCTGTTCTTATGACTGTTGAATCAGCCAAAAGGGGCCCGGCCAAGGCAAGACAAGTTAACCTAACCGATCCGTTCCATTTCGATTCGAGGCGATCCCAGTCGCAGTCCAGCTTCAGCTTCAGCTTCGGGTCGAAATATCTCGATGGCCTCGCTCTGCACAGTCAGGCGTCTCGTCTCTCACACAATAAACGCCAATTAAAGTCGCATAACACATGGCTAGGATAGGGAAGAGGGGGAGGTAGGTTAAGGAGAGGTGGGGGGGGGACAGCTCCCAGGCGCAGACAGGCGACATTTGTTGTGCGGCGGCGCACGTGAGCATAAATCAAAGAGATTAATCGAACATGGCTCAATTGCATGCGAAACATGGCAACAACAACAACAACAACAACAACAAGAGCAAAGCGAATAATCGAATAAACGAATAAACGAATACTTAAGCGAATAACGAGACAGCATTTGAGTCATGTCATGAGCTCATAGTCAGCTCACAAGCCTGTGAGAATTGTTGCCCAAAAAAACAGAAACAGAAACAGTCTGTTGGCCAAATCAATTGAAGCAGCTTAAACGCAACCGCGTGAAGTTAAATGTCTGGTCAGCCCCTCTTCAGTTACTCCCCCCCCCCGCACTGCTTGTCTTCCTCACATAATTACAGTCGCATCTAGAGGTGCAATCAGCAGCCTGAGCAGACACAGACACAGACACAGACCCATGGCCATAATTTGAATTCGCTGGCCAGGTCCAACCGACCAGGTCTACCATTTTGGCCCCAAACGCAAAAGGCAGACGCAGACACACGACACGGCAAAAGAACAATTCGAACAAGTTGAACAATTGCTACGCAGGGCAAAACGCAAAAAGGCAAACTGATAATTTTGATTTACAACATGCCAGTTATTATTTATAACTTACTTAGGAGCCCGAAGAATTGGCCAAAGAGTTGGCCATTTAAGGCAACGCTTCGCCAGACTTGGACTACGACTTGTACCTCGAATTGGAGTTGGAGTTGGTCGTCTGCAGTTTGTCTGGCCAACATGCATTTCTAAAATGGCCAACGAGTGGTCGCCACTCGCATTCACATTCTGTATTCAGTATTCAGTATTCATATTTAGAGACTCGAATCGTTCACGTTTCACGTTCCCGCCCATTCACGTTCGCCTTCTTGACCGCCAGCGTTTTGCAAATGGCGCGTTGTGAATGAGCGGAAAATGGGCAGGAGAGTGCTGGAGGGATAGAATCAGGGTATAGGGGCAGATAGCGGGGCAGACGCAGCGCCAGGAAATAACTTACTTTTGCCAGAGATTGCCAAGGATGCTGTCAGGGATTCCAGCTGCCTGCTGAGCATTTCGTGGAATTATTTCGCAATACATTCATTAGGCCAACAGGCAATTGCAGTCAAATGGGTTTATGGCTGTTGAATATACATATTCTTATTTATAATTTGTATGCCAACTACATATAGTATATATATATATATATTTTATATAATTTGCGTCTGCGTATCTATAATTTACTTCTTTCAATTTCGAATCGATTTCTAAGTATAGAATAATAATACTCAAACTCACATTCTTGAACTGTAGCTCTGTCTATTATCTGTATCTTTCCTATGTGTATTTCTTTACAAAAATATAGCAAATCGAATATAGATCTTTCTTATATAAGTGTGTTTTGATAATAAAATTATTGCTGCCAAAGAAACAATCAGCGGAAATTGTAGTTAATTATAAGAAGCCTTCTTCTTTTCTCGCTCAACTTCAGCAATTCAAAGTAATAACTTAAACCAGATATCCTCAAACAATTTGATAACTCTTTAATAGAGCTAACAGAGTCAAATGTTTACTTCTACAAATTTCATATTTCCATTAATTAATATTAATATTTATCATTCTCCCCTTTATAAAGTTCACTTTATTTGTTAAATATGCAGAAAATATAAATTATATTTAAAAAGTTAAAACTCTAAATCAGAAACCTACACAAATATACAACCAATAAATGGACACCGATTGATTTAAATTTCAAATAAGCTAATTAGCCAAAAAACACTTTGGTTGACAACATTTCAGTTTCGTGACTTGTTAAGAAACTAATTAAAAATGTTAACGGGAGCATTTCAAATGAATCTATCATCTATGTATAACAAAAAAAACTAATTATTTGTTATATTTACAGCTTTTCCTTTTTGGATAAACTGCAGCTCGGGAAATGCTTCAGTTTATTAACTTGCACTTAAGTACTTAGCTGCGGTTCAAAGTTCAATCAACTATTCAGCAATTTTTGTGCTATTTCTGCAACATAATCCAATCAGGCTAATTGCGGGCCAGGCACTTGTTGATTTTTCATTTTTCATAAGGTTAATAAGTTTAAATTCCACACAACAGCAACGTGAGCTGAACTGTTATTAAGAAATGAAAATTTGTTGCTTTATTAGGTTTGTGGCTGGCCAAGTTGGTTGGTTTGGTTGGTTTGGTTGGTTGGTTGGTTGGTTACTTGCTTGGTCGGCATTATAATCATCATCATCACATCAGCAGCCTTTGCTTTTTGGCCATAATGCGAGTACACAAGTGCCGTGTTATTATTATAGGGGCATGTCCTGCGCCTTCTGCCCAACCTCCTGTCATGCAATCTCAACCTCAACCTCAGTGCCAACCTCAGTCTCTGTCTCCGTCTTCGTCTCAGCTTCGACTTCAACTTCAACTTCAACTAGAACTTCACGTTTTCGTTGAATCGCCAGCGCGTGACTTTCTTGGGTGTTGTTTGGTTTTTTCAGCTAAGGTTTTAATTTATATACTTGCCTTTATATTGAAATCGAAGTATATTAAACTTAGCTAGATACTCTATTATTCTGATAGAGCGACAAAGTAAATTAAAAGAATTAGACAGCTAAGAGTGCATCACAATTGATCAGTCTCGATTTATGCCCGCTTTGTAGCACATATTTTTCATTATTAAGAATTTACAATTGTTGGAAATTGTACAGACAAGAGAAGTACTCTTCTTAAATGTTATAAAACTGATAAAAATGAAGTAAAATTCGCAAAATATTCAGTGAAAAGAGTGCATATTAATTTATATGCTGCAATTAGAGTATGCTCAGGCTGTGAGTGTGAAAGACAACACCAGATACCCTGTTATTCCTATAGATATTCGGAAAAGGCTACAGAACAGATGAGTGTATAACTTAGTTGATTAGAAACTATTTGAATGTCTCAAATACGCTTAATATTATAGATATTTATACTTACTTACGATATAAATACTCGTTTATCCTTGTGTTTAATTCAAATATTATTTTCTAAATCGCCAAAAGAGTATGCTAAACTGCTATACATATACTAAGACTACTAAATACCCTGTTATTCATATAGCACAAATAATATACTTATGCATTAAACACACACTAAATGAGACACACAAATAAAGAGCATACCCAAGTTGGTTAGACTTGACTTTAATACTTACTGTACTCATTTATGCTTGTTGTTTTTGGCATTACCAACTTGGCTTTTTGGGGGGCGTCACTGTTGTGGCTGACAGGCGGCAAGGGGAGGGTAGGAGATGAGGCATGAGGCATGAGGCATGAGGCCTTTCTTTAAGTCTTTTTTTTCGGGGCTGGGTGTAATAATTTTGATTGCCTTCTGACACGAGATGCTTAACGGATGCCGTCCAAAGGAAATTGCTTAAGTGAAATTGACGCACTCCCTCATCGTTTCCCTGTTCCATCTCCTCTTTCTCTAGTTTCAGACTGGTCGATTCCAGTTGATAGGGTTACACATTATAAAATGCCGCTCACAGATCACGCTGTTTAGCCCATTTATGGCCGCTAAAATCATAAATGCCGCACAAGTCCATTTAAAGTGCGGTGGCTTTCCAAAGTTTCCCGCTGGACGCCATGCGCCATAAATGCGCTCAATCTCAATCTGCGGGCCTGAAACCTAAACTCAATCCTCAGCATTTATTGGAGATCACGTTCCAGCCAAGCGCCAGCGACATCCCAAACACAGAAATGAGATGAGTCGAGTTAAGTTTGCAGTTTGCAGTTGGCAGTCTATAAAATTCTGGGAACGAGATGTTCTCACGCTGCTGCGTGCGGGTGGCCAAGGAATCAAGGCAAGGGGAAGGGCAAGGGGAAGGGGATGAGGCGGCATCGACTCAGATGTGCAGGCCATAAACAAGGCTCTGAGGATAACAAAAAGGATGAGCCAATGTCAGGCAATTTGTGAGTTGACAAAATACGAGTGCAGGACGTGTGTATCTGTATCTGTATCTGTAACTGCTGCTACGATTGTATCTGTTACTCATTGATGTGACCGACAGGCTATTGGCCAGGCCAACAGTTGTCATTGTTATCCTGTAAATATTTAGACACACAAGCTGTCCTTTAAGCGGATTGTGCCAAAAGATCTTTGACTTGCCTTTTGATTTCTATTTATGTTTTATTATTTCTCTGTTTTCTCTGTTTTTTTTTTGCCTTTTGCGGCGGCTCAATTGTTGTGACAATTGGCGCTTTGGGTGGCCCAGGGAAGTGGCCAGTGGCTGTTGGCTTAAAGATGTTGCCACTTGTAAAATGCTGCCCAACATGGCCGCCTAGCAAAAATGTGGCTCCCCAACAAGTTGTTGGCATGTCGACGACAATTGCAATTGTCGTCTGTAGTTTTTTTTTTCTTGCCGCTGACAATAAAATAATTGTCGTCAACTGTCGGCGGCTGTCAATAGTGACAGCTAATCAATGTGGCTAAGACGGCGGTTTGAGCCAGTCTATCGCTGTCTCTATCTATCTGCCAGCTATTTTCCGACTATTCTCCTCTCCTCTCTGTTCATCATCATAATCATTCATAATGAACATCGATCGTCGTTGTTGCTCATAACTGATGCCCTATATGGTCTCTATACAGTTGTTGCAGTGGCAGCAACAACAACTGCAACAACTACAACAACAACTGCAACAACTACAACAACAACTGCAACAACTACAACAACAGCAGCAACAACTCTAACTGCACTTGATCATTGCAGTTGCTCCACTTTGATTGACTTAATCGTTTGTAAGTGGCAGCTACTAACCTCCTCCCCTTTCCCTTTCCCTTTCCCTTTCCCTTTCTTTCTGCCCTCTCTTTATCTACTTATATCAAGTTTAAATATATTCACGCTCATGTCCTTCAATTAAAATTTAATTCAATAAAGCGCTTTTCGCTTTTTACGCTTTATGCGTTTTCCTTTTCCCAGCCAATATGGCCAGCGAGTGAGGAATCTAGAGGGTGGGGAGTTGAAGGGAGACGGAAACAGCCCCAGTCTAACAGGCAGCGCCATTGTCGTCATCATCATCATCATCACATTGCCTCATCGTCATACTCATTGTAAACCTCAACCCTCAACCCCGGACAACCCTTAAGACCTCACTCTCTAAACGTTTCTAATTTGCTGATGGCACACAAGGGAGTGTCTGCTCAGGGGTTCAACCCCTGTGCGCTCACATCGCCACCATCCCCCCCCCCCCTCCCGTTGCCCTCCTCATCTGATGGAATAATAAAAACGCGCGTGTTTTTACTACAAATTGACGCTGCAACGTTTTGTGGCCCAAACACAAAAGCTGCTACGCCCAGACTGGCTTAGGTAATGCCATGTACACAGTGATAGGGAGGGTAAAAACACGGGAGGGAGGGGGGTGGGGAGCTAACTCCACGGCGTAGATTGAATTGAATTGCTCGAGGGATTTTATGGCACGTTGCGGAAATCGTTTTATTATCCTTGCGCCTGTTTGTTGTTCATTTTTGGCCGTGGCCAAAAGTGCGTGGGTGTGTCCCAAGGCCCCAAGAGCTGGGCAATTTATTATCTGTGTTGCCAGCGTGTGTAAATAAACTTGCCGCAAATGGGCAACGTCCTCCTCCGGCTGCCCCCAGTCTTCTTCTCTCTATCCCTGTTTAGCGGCAAGAACACAAACACAACAATTGCGTGAAAATGTCACGGCTTGCACGTAACGAGCTAAACAAGATCCGGCGTTGACGATAAGCCGTAATCAAATTATGCACAGCAACCAGGAGAGAGAACCCCATTGAGTCGAGGGACTGGCAGGGACTGGACGCTTGTGGGTTGATTTCAAGTTAATTAAAAATCATGACAACACAACAAGCTTCCTGCCCAACTCGGATTGGTTACTCGCAGTCCGGGTTCAGTCCGGGATTGGGAGTGGGATACGGGATACGGGATGGGGGATACGGGATAGGGGAGTGGGGATTTGGGTTTAGCTGGCAGTGTTATTTTGATAAGCGTGTAAGTGCACAGATTGAATTAATTAGGCTCCAGGAACTGAGCAAATGAGCAAGAAATGGGAGACTGGGAAACTGGGCAACTGGGCAACTGGGGCGCTGCGAATCAGGGGAGCTGCAAATGTTTAAGGGGTAACTGACTGTGTGAGTGAGATAGCAGCTGTTGTTACATATTGTTTGCTCATTTTGCCAACGAGCAGCGACAATGACAACCCCCCAACCACTCTCTTCACCCCCTCTTCTCCACAAGCTAGTGTTGACCCTAATCAAGTGTCGTTAAAGTTGTGTTTGTGTTGCTTTCGTAGTTTTAATTATGGTCTTACCAACTAACCATGTCCGTGTATGTATGTTGTTTTTTTTTCTCTACTAGCCGAGCGCAAAATTAATTAGCCCGGCCCAAAACAAAAATTTCATTCGTCGCCTTTGCTCTCAACTTTTGTTCTTCTCTTTCTACATTTTCATTTTCATTTTCATTTCCACTGTCATTTCCATTTCCTCTGCTGGCAGCTCGAAAAATGAGATTTTAATTAATTCAGTTATTAGCTTAAATATATGTTTTTTTATAATTATGATTATACCACACACACACACACACACACGCACACACACTCTCTCATTTGGAAGTTTGCCCTTCGAGTATGAACGCATGAAACTGTTTACTTGAATAACTATGAGTGCGTTTGTCAATTACCAGAGGGGAATTACTATACAGTTTACCAGCGAGGGAACTAATTATACTTACACCTATGTTATGTCCAGGCATCTATATTAAAACAGCCAGCAGTTAATAATACTATACATCTCTACTCAGATGTAGTTTAGATAGTCCATCTCGGGACAGTTCAGCATTCGATCAGTTCAAGTTGGGTGGGAAGTATATTTATTTCCATATTATATTCATGCCTTAACAAGGTCTTCATCTAGTGACAAAAGCGTATATTTAAATTACAGAACAAACTATAAATATAGATTTATAAATATATAAATATAGCCAGCTTCTTCCTATGATATATCCTATGATCCTATATATCCTATGATATAGTTATCTGATTGTCGCATTTCCTGTTTCTTTTCCCCTTATTTGTTGTCAGGGAATTACATTATTAAAACTTCCGACTGTCATAAGATTGTTAAAGGGTATTACCTTTAAGATTATGATGTAATATTTAGATGTATTCTACTTGTAAGTTGAGAAAAACCATTTTGCTAAACTTCTAGCCAGTTTTTAGACCCTTTATTTAAAAAAAAGAAATAAAGTTTATTAAGTTTCTCAAAATGTGCAAAACAGGTCGAAGGAAGTCCGGAAGACTCCATAAAGTATATATATTCTTGATCAGTATCACCAGCCGAGTCGATATAACCATGTCCGTCTGTCCGTCTGTCTGTATAAGCGCCTAGATCTCAGAGACTATAAGAGCTAGAGTCACCAAATTTGGTATGGTGGTTCGTCTAGGGGCTAAGAAGAAGAGCATATTGACGTTACAACTCGCTATGGGAACTATGAGTGTTACTCTTATTTCCATTTTGAAGAATAAGTAAAGAGTCTCTCATAGTCGACTTCGACTGTAGCCTTTCCGACTGGTTAAACTTCCAACTGCCATAACTTTGTTAATACTTCATCGATTTCTAAGCAGATTTCTCAACTCGATACATACACACAAATATCCTTCTTCTATTGTAACTATAAATTATAAAATATAGTATATGCCTATATGTTAACTCAAACGAATTTGCCTTAAGACTATAATTATTGTTAATTTACTATTATTTGTCAATTAACTGGGAGTTCTATTGTTATTATAACTACTTGTACTTCTGTCTAGCTGCCTGTTTGTCTGTCCGTTAGCTTGAATCCAAACGAAGGCCATAATATCGATTTAAAATTTGCGCTGACCATCACAAACTGGACACCTTCTTGACCAGCCGAATACCCGCTCCCCGCTGCCCTCAGCCCTTGCCTTGTTCCTCCATTTCCCACACAGAGACACGCCATCATTTCAACAGCTGGTAAATTTTCCATTCAATTAGAAAATGAAAATCAAATAGAGCTTGCAAAAAGCCATACCGTCGACCAATGGCTGTGGTAAAACGCCCCCTCGGGGTGGGCAGCAGGGAGAAATGGCAGTGGGTTGTGGGAGTGGCACTGCCCACATGGCAAACGGAAAAGCTCAAAGGTTAAGTTGAAAATTTAAACTTTGAAATTGCGGCTGAGGCGGAAAACGCTCACGCCCAAAACGACACGCCTCCCACACGAGGGGGGGGGGGTGGGGGGAAGGGGCATTGGTTCCCAGGAAAAAGCCAACAAATTGAATGATACAACAAAACGTGGCCCGTCGGGCATCCAAATGCACGCAATGTTGGAGCGAGACAACTGCAATTAATATTCGCTTGGCGCTGCATAATTCATTGGCCAAGTTAGTAGTGAAGTGAAGCGTGATGCGGCAGGAAGGGGTAATGGGTAAAGGGGTTAGCGGTGAAGGGGTTGCTGGTGTCTAGTTATAAATTCATTTAGTGGCAAGTGAAACTCGTTAATGCCCTGGCTAATGATTGTTGCCTGCTGTCGCATTGCTTCATTGCCTTTCCGCTTGTGGTAATTAAAACTATCCCTCAGAATCGAACATGGCCGAAACAAGTAACGGAAGCGCATGGCAACGTTTAGCGGGCGGCCATTTTCATTCATTTTCCTTGCTTGACCAGTGAGGGGAGAGTGGGCGGAGGAGGGGGGAGTGCAGGCTGTTAAATGCCAAATGTTAAAAGTGCCTGGCAACCATTTGCATACCATTTGTCTTGGCCCGGCTAATTAATAAGCGGCTTGCGTGTCTGCCAAAAATTATGAATTTATTAGCCAGCTTATTTGACTGTAATTTGGCTAATTCAAAGGAGCAGCCAACAACTTGCCCCAAACTGACCCCAACTGACAATGATGTTGCAACGTCGCATCGATCAAAGGGGGGGAAACTTTACAACTTTATCATAATTAAACTGCTTTTGTGGTGGCCGTAAAAGGGGGAACTGTGTATCTGAAACTCATCTGAGCATCGGAATTGGCAAAGGCTCTTAGGCCTGCACTTCATTAACATGGCCGCAAGGGCAGTTTGAGCCATAAATGCAAAGCCCCCCAACATCATCGATACATTAGCATTAAAAGCCACTTAAGCTGCGACAGCAGCTCCTCTAACACTCCCTTCCCTCTGCCTGCCCCCCACCCCAGTCAGATGTTCTTGCCACATGCCCCACTACGTCCCCGGCACGTAATTATAATACGCCATTAGGAAGTCAACGATTGCCGAGGACGGCGCTCGTTTTAGCAAATCAAAGAGCGGTCTAGGCCAGTTCCCAGTTCTCAGTTCCCAGTTCTCGATACTCCATGGGGCCCACAAATGAGGCAAAAAATTAAATAATTTAATCTTGTTATTGCTGGAAAATCAAGTTGTTGACTTAAAAATCAACTCGCGTGAAGATCGTGCAGCTTGGTTGGCCAGCAGCTAAGAAACCGGTCCAAGGTTGCAAGACGAGCGCAGAGCAAGAGCTCTGGGCCAAGGATCCACACACACACACACACATGCAACTCTTATGACTTCATAATCTTAATTAACGTTTTCGCGTTTGCTTGCTGCACGCGTTGCCTGCCCCTGCCCCGCCCCCCCTCGAGTTGCTGTACAGTCTGTGGCAGGTAAACGCCTAAGTGCAGTCCCCAGCCACAGATCCAATCCGAGTCGCAGTCCCAGTCGCAGTCCCAGTCCCAGTCCCAGCTCCAATCAAGTGAAGTTGTAGCCAAAACGTGTTGTGGCTGTGCCTCGATCGTGTTTAATAAATGCGTGGCAGGTAGAAAGCTGCAACCACGACATGCTACCAAAACGTGTTGTGGCTGTGCCTCGATCGTGTTTAATAAATGCGTGGCAGGTAGAAAGCTGCAACCACGACATGCTACCCTTCAACCTCACCCCATCCCGTTGCCACCCGTTGGTAGTCTCGATTTGACCAGTTCGCTGCAACGACGACCAGTTGGATCTCAATTGCGTTCTACCGATCTCAACCAGAGGCAGGGGATGGTAGGGAGAGGGACAGGGACAGGGAGAGGGAGAGGGACAGGGGGTAGACCCTTATGTATCCGAGTGTTGCTTTGCTTAATGATGCCTGGAATTCAGCATGGCCGAACGAGCTAAAGAGCTTGCCCGTTTATTGAATGTGTTTTTGCCTTTTCACTCTGCATGTTTTTAGTCCTCTTTTTCTTAACTGCAAATGCTTGGCAATAAAGATATTTGCGCAAATATTTTGGACAGAACTTACAAAAAAAAAAAAAATGAAATGGAGCAATTTGCTGAACGCCCAAAAAAGGGACTCGGGCTAAAAAGCAATCAAGAAATTCTACCAGCAGAGTCAAGCAATCAACCTTATAATCCACAATACGTGTATTTTTCAGAGAAGTTCTTATTGATATTGTAACTAGTAATTGCTGCAGAAAGTTGACAGACAATCAAAAGTGTTTTCATAGTTAAATTGGCTTTGATTCGACTTGTTGTTAAACCACAATAATTAAATTGAAGAAGTGTTTTAATAAGTAAACAAAACCTATAATAAACTATGTCAATTTGCTGCATGATCTAAGAGGAATTGAGTCATAGATATATGAAGAGAACATTCCAGTTAACCCAAAATCAACTAACAAATCTGTTCTAGGAATACGAATATATTTCCTATAAATACTTTAGATGATTGCTTATAGATTTCCTTACTATTTAAGTCTAATTTATGTTTAAAAAAAGCAGTTAAGATAATAATATTCATTATTTTAATGCAGAGACTTGACAGACATTGGAAATGTTTAGTTAAGTTTGTTTTTAATCAACTTGTTAAGGAATCATTAGCATTAATATTACTTTAATTCATGTTGAATTCATCGTTAAATATTTATGAATGAATTGTAATAAAGAAACTCGAGTAACTCAAATAATATTCGTTTTATCTATCTTTTAATGATAGTGATCAATTGAAAACTCTTTCAACCACTTTGTTCATTGGTAAATCTCGAATACTGAATTATCTAACTAGTTTTGGCCAAAGTAATTGGAAGGGATGGTGCCTAGAACGACGTGCTGTGAATATCTCCGACAAATGTTTCATAAAATCATTTATTTTTTTATTATTAAAAGGCATTTATCATGCGAATGTGTGGCCTGTCAATGGACGTGTAGTCGGTACTTAACCACAAATGTTGCCACAACATTATCCTCATCCACATCCTCGTAAATCCACTTCGCACAAAATGGCGCTCAGCATTCGCTGCGGCATCTGTGGCAAGTGGTAAGTCGCAAGTGGCAAGTGGCATGAGTGTTGAGGGGGGGCGTAACGTTTGCTCTTAGCCAGGGTATATGTATGTGGTCGGAAAATTGCGTGCGTGTGGGAAAAATGTGAGAACTACTTGGCTGATTTACACGCTGTGCTAACGAGGGGTTGAGTCGGCTTAGTCGAGGGGTTGTCTGTCGTTTGTCGGGTTGCCAAGACAGCCGTCATCATCAAATGGCAGCATTCACATATCACACTGAGGCTCAGATCCAGGTTCAGGTTCAAATCCAGATCCCATATCCATGTAACAACTGACAGCGTTTCGTAAGTGGCTTGCGGTTTGGATTTGTCATTGCTTTCTGTTTTGTTGTGTATGTGTGTGGTGTGAGTGTGTGTGGTGTGTATCGTGTGTGTGTGTGTGGAATGCCAATTGTTGTTGTTTTGTTATTGCTATTAATGAGGTAGTTACTCGTGCTGAAGCTGAGGCTTCTTGGAAGTGCGGAAATGCTCGTAATGTGTTGGTGAAAGTGCGACAGCTGCTTGACTGCGTAAGTGGGCCGACTAATTGCCTATGAATACCCCATGAATACCCACTCCATGAATACGAGCATTCACATCACAGCTCATGTAAGCATTGTTGGGAAACAGCAGCTGGAGTTGGCTGAAAGAGATCAAGAGATGGAGCTTGTGTATTTTGCCAGTTGTCAGAGTGATGTCTTGGCAAATATATTCTATGTGCAGGGGTACAGTGAAAGCTGCCTAAGATGAGCAATATTTGGAGTACAGTAACAGAAGCGGGGGAAGGCGGAAGAGATAGATATATAATTTGTAGTATTGCTAGTTTAAAGCAGATATAGTTAGTACTATTGTAATAAACAGAACTAGCTCTTATAGTTGCTGAGATCCACGCGATTATACAGACAGACGGACGGACGAACAGACGGACGGACAGACAGACGGACAGACAGATGGACAGACGAACGGGCAGACGGACGGACGGACAGACGGACGGACGGACAGACGGACGGACGGACAGACGGACAGACGGACGGACGGACAGACGAACGGACAGACAGACAGAGAGGTGTCAATCGACTGATTCAGAATATATATACTTTATATGGTCGGAGATGCTTTCTTTTGCCTGCTACATACATTCACACATATTCATTATACCCTATTTTACCCAATTTTAATGGGCACAGGGTATTAAAATCTACCTAAGATGAAGTTATTATCACTCTAGGAATATACTACTATAATATATCTTCACTTTTATCCTGCAACTATTTACATAAATGCTTCTTTTTCTGAAGTAAATAACAATAGCTTGGAAACTACAATTTATAAACTGCTTAAATGAGAAAATTACAGATATATAGTTATTTATTATGGGATATTCTAGAAGGTAACTTATCTCTATTTAAATTATGTGTAACCTTATTACACTTTAATTCATATTTTAATTTTTTTAATAAAAGAATATAAAATAATAGTTAAATTACAATTATTTTCACAGTAAACTCTTCATATTAAATACGTTCTAAAACTAATTTTGAGTAGCTCTCGCTATAAAGAACGAAATATCAGCTCAGTCTCATTATTATTATTATTATTTTTTTCTGCTAATTGGGGGCACGCTGCTTGAGGCCCCAAGCTTCAGAGATGTTGCCAAATTTATGGATTGACCAAAAATTTAAGTCTTTGACAGTTGCTTCAGGCAATGAAACTAAATTTTTGGTATTCGTTTGTTTTACGCTTTTGAGAATTGATTGAAAAATTGTTAACATTTGACACGCCATTTTGTGCATATTAAAAGATAAAACGAAAAGTCAACAACGCCCCAAAGCGGGCCAAATGACAGGGCCAAGAGGAAGAGTGGGAAAGGGAGGGGAGGAGAAGGAGGAGGAGGAGTAGCGGGCAATTCGAACTGTATTCGCCGCCAGGCAAATGGCATGAAAACTTAACAAAAAAGTGAGTTGAAAAATAGAAGGCGACTCTTTTTTTTTTCTTTGTGGCAAGCGATTACATTAATGCGGCGATTACAAGCGGCAGCAAGAGCAGCCCGGGAATTATAACAAATGGATAATGCAGCAAATACGCTTTTCAATTTTCCCAAACCGACCAGCGCCATGTATCTATGTATCTGTGTATCTGTATCTATTGATTGTCTGTGCAGAACTATGAGATTATTAGCACTTGGGTGCAGCTGCCGCAGGCAAACACACACACACACACACAGACAGCATATTGCAACGCCCTCCACAACACACACACACACAGGGGCAGATTGAGAAGCGAGAGGGGGGGGGGAGGATTGCGTGTTGTACGTCCATTTTCGAAATTTTGCTGCTTCATCATGTTGTGGCAGCTTCGATGGCGCGTTGCATGTAATCTCTCGTTCTCTGACTGGCTGATGATCCCAAAGTACGTAAATATACACGACGATTGGTTTTTAGGGTTTCATGTGCTCGTCAGCAGCATCATCATCAGCAGCAGTAACAGCAACAGCAACAACAAAGACAACTGGCAACATTGGAAAATTTATGGCCATCGGCATTAGAGAACATCGGTTTTAGTTTTCCCAATCTACTATTCCAACCCGCCACATTATCAATTTCAATTTTTGGTTGTTTGATTGCCCTAATGTGTTTTCCAATTGTCTGTTAGTCTGTGGTGTTCACAGCATGACGGTTGAACATGTTGTAATTTGTTTGGTTTGGCCAGGATGCGGCACATCATTTATAACGTTGTTGCCCGATGTGGCAAGCGATGTGGCAACCGATATGGGGGCGCCTCGCCGCACAGCATTTGCCAAAAAAAAAGCCAGCGATAGCATTTATCAAGACCGCCAAAAAAAAAAGGAGAGCTCCACTTCCACTTCCACTTTACTTATCGGACAGACGGCAAATTGAAGTGGGACTTCTGCATTTGGCTAATGGAGTGCCGCAAAGGAAACTCGAGATGGAGTTTAGCGGCAGCAGATGAAGTGGCCACAAGGCGTTGCACAGTGGTCAGAATAGACAATAAATATACATATATACTAACTGAAATATAATAAGAGAAAAGGTATATAGTCGTAGCTGTTATGACATATTATAAAACGAAGACAGAAGTTTATTGCCTCGGATTGAATGATGTCAAAAGCTAACGCAGAAGTTTTCTGTCTATTTGAAGCCTTTCAAAGACAATACTTATCTGCATTTGTTTAGATGTTTTCTGTATATTCTTAATAATAAATAAACGACTCTGTAACTCAAAGAGTTTAGAAAATAATTTATAATTTGAGTAGAGAGTTTCCTGCTTCGTTTCTAATAAATGTTGAAATATTTACAAAAAGCTAATCAAATAAGTGACACAATAATTAAGTAGGCAAATGTTATAAGTTGTTGACAATTGTGTTGGACTTTATAGGGCAATTTCTACAAACATGATTATATTTAAAGAAAGCAGTCAATAGTAATTTTATATAGTAAATTTAATATATATATATTATAATAAATATGTTGAATAATTAGATTAATTTAAGTATTAAAACATGAATTGAAAAGGCGACTTGACAAATTCATAATGATTCTTTTAATGAAAATATTAATTAGAATAAATTGCAATTATTTTAGGATCAATATAAACATCTAATAGAGAATTATAGCGAATATTCAAATACCTTTTCAATTGTCCCACGTTTTACTTGTACTACATTTGAGATTCACTAAGTTTTACTTTATAAATTCTGCATTCCCGATCATAATTCTGACTGCAAAATTCAATTGATGTGTCCATTGTGCGAGGATTATTACCTGCTGCCATTTGTGGAGTTCATGTCGATGCCGAGACCGAAGTCCGGGCTTGAAGTTGGAGCTGGGAGTCTGTGGAGTCTGTTGAGTCTGTGCCTATTTGGAAACTCCACGCCCCGACTCGCTTGCATATTCATAAACTTTGTTTAGCTCTTTTTATGGTCTCTACACGTACACCAGTATTTCTCCTTTGGCAGTTTGCCTGGGCTGGAACGTCTGAACGTCTCTATACTGGCATAAACAAAATTAGGAACTGTCTGTGGCGCATATGGCCAGACGCCATATTAAAAGCGATCTGTTAAGCAGACAACAGCGATCCCCATTCCCATTTCCATTCCCATTGCCAACTGCTGCTGCTGCTGTTGTTGTTGTTGTTGCAGAGACCAAGTTAATTGCAGCTGCCGTTTACCTTTAACGTTTACCGTTTTCGGGCTGCACATTAATGCAAAGTATGGCCAGAACAGAGGCCATGTAATTGGTTGTTGTTTTTTTAGACAATTCAATGGCAATGGCAACAAATCAATCATCGTTCAATCGATCATCCAACGACCATTTAACTTGGCCTAGCACAACAACCACAAATGTATGTATTCGTATTGTGAACAATCAAAAATGCGGGGAAAGATCATAAATTAAATACGAGGCTCGTTTTATACCCAAATATATGCGCATTTCAGCGTTGTGTTTTTTGGGTAGATCGAAACGTTGACTCGGCCATATAATACATATTGTATTATTATTTATGTTTATGGTTTTCCATGGCCCTCGGGCAACTCCATTTTGCCTCCGTTCCTACCAGACCCTATCGACATCATCTCCATCGACTTTTCAATATGGCTGTCGTCGATTTGGTGGCGACTCCTCCGACTTCTCCATGTGGCGCAGCTGGTGCCGTCGTCGTCATCAGCCATGTTCATATACTCATATTTGTTGTTGTTGTTCTTGTTGTTGTTAACGATTTAACGATTTTCGATTTTCGATTTTACAGCCTTTTCTTTTGCCATACATTTTGACCAAAATGAAAAGAGAACCACACCAACAAAAAACAGAAACAAACAAGAGAAACAAAATCTCGACGTGCTCGTAAAATATTGTTGACAAGTTCCTTTTCTCCTTTATTTTTTTTTCTCTGAAGCTTTTGTATTGAAATGAGCTTGTGATTATATTGTGTATACTGTGGGGGGGAGAATTTGCTGTTAACTGTTTCCAATTGCGCATAAAATTTTATAATCTTCGCGTTCCCATCCAGATATTTTATGGCCTCCTCATTTCGATCCGAAAGCCACAAAAAAACCGCGCCGAAACAAAGGCAATCAATGCCAATATCAAATGAAACAAATAACGAAATGCTCAAGAAAATCTGAAAACGTTTATAAATATGGCTCGTAAAATTAGTGAACATGTTAATGGTTGATTGGCCATCATATATCTTACGAGTGTATACGACTTGAGCATACCTCGCAGGCATTTTGATATTTGCTTTTCAGTTTTGAGTTTTTTGATTTTAATAAACTGGGCCATAAACCTGATTGGTTTGTGTTGAAAAGATCATAAAATTGCTGAAAGCAGGCCGCAAAAAATGTATGTATACTTTTAAGTATTTGCCTCCAGTCATAAATATGCAAATTTCCACTCAACAATAGGAGAGTTTTACTATTTCCTTGGCTTGTTTTTTTATGTCTACAACTTAAAGGAACAAGCGTATGTTGTGTTTGTGCAGATGTAAACACCAGAAGCATCTACAGCTCTAGCTCTAAAACTAAAGAAATGACTTTTAAGCGTATTATTGAAGTTATCTTCCTTAACTTGTATGTATATGTACTCTTTTTACGGGCTGTATCTTAATTGAAAATTTCATAATGATCAGCAGTAGAGGGAAACTATTACACTGCCTTTCTTTCGTTCAGTTTCCTTGCGTTCCCCTGATTGAATTGAATCACTTACTTTGGCCCATTACACTGGTAAATGTTTAGCATATTGGCCAACAATCAAATTGGCTGTCAAATTTCTTGACATTTTAGTTTTTCATGGCGAAGGAAATGCGACACATGCCTACAGTTTGGCGGGGGGAGGAAAATCCTTTGGCAGGGCATTACTCATAGCTGACTTGGGTTGTTATTGTTGTTCTTGTCGTTGTTGTTTGGTGTGGCACAATTTAATAGCTGAAGCAAATTATTATTTTAGCCAGGCATGATGAAAACATTTGAGTCACGCAACAATTTTTGGCCAAACAGGACGACGGCTTGCCGAATACTTTGCGTAGAAAAACTCAATTTGCCATCAGCCACTCTTTTTGTTGGCTGTATGGTTTCGGTTTTGGGGTTAAGGAAGTTCCAGGAAGTCTGCTTCTTGGCGATTGGCAAGTGTCGCTCATGGCACTTTTTGCTTAATGAATTTTGTTTGGTTTTGGCTGTGACAGCAGTCGCTTTGTTCACTGCCTTTTTGGCCAAAACACGCGTCCTGCTGTGCTGCTTCCCCTGCAGCGGCAGCAGCAGCTCCTGCCCCTAGCCCCTGGCATTGTTTGCACTTTTTGCCAACAGGATGCGTTTTGTTGTTATCTGCCTAACCGCACAGAAGTCAAAATGAGTCAAAATGGGCCAAAACAAGGCATTGTCGCTGCTACCATTGTGCATTGTCCTGCGGCTAACCGTAAATATGCTGGCCAAATGTTTTGCCAACTAAAACGGCTTAGAAGTAAATCTGCTCAGTTCGAAATCGGTTTCTCTGTCTGTGTCTCTGTCTCTGTCTCTATCTCTATCTCTGTCTCTCTCAACGACTGCCTGCTCATTATGTAATTGATTTTATAGCTAGCAATGTCATTTGTTGCGTTGTTTGTTTGCCTCGCCTCGCTTCGCTGGCCACAATAAGAGGCCTAATGATGAGTCTTTGCCTCCTGTTTCTGCCCTGCTTCTTCTTCTACCCGTTTGTCCTGTGCTCCCTTTTTCGAGTCTCTGCACATCTGCCGCCCAGGGGATTTATTTAATTTGCTGACATCGAGCTGGCCACGATGGCGACGGCTGTGGCATTATCCTGATTTCCACTTTTATTGCCTTAGTTTGTTGTCAACGACGCGTAGCTCCTGTCCTCCCCCCCCTCTCTCTCTCTCTCTGCTTCTGTCATTGTCAGCTCGTGTCCTGGCTGCGATTTTATTACTGTTGACTTTTGGCCATCAGGCTGCCGCCGCTCTTCCCCGCTCTTCTCAGCCCATTGTCCAGCCTATTTTCTCATATTGTAGTAGTTTTTCCTTATGCTTTTCTTTTTGCGTCCAAAAATTAATTTGCTTTCATATAAAAACTTTTGTGCGCGTGCTGTTTGCTTCTCTTCTCCTTCTCCTTCTCCTTCATCTCTGCTTCCTTTTATTCCCATTCATGTTCTTTTCATTTTTTCTTGTTATATGTTCTTTATTGCTTTAGTTTTTGCAGCTGTTGTAACTTGTAAACGAACTCAAATTCATAAATTGGTAGGAATATAAAAAATATTACACAAATGGGCATTTTATTTGTATATACATATATTGAGATTACGAATAGTATGAGTAGATTCAGAGTGGAATGAGTGAATGATGTGAATAGATATTTGATTAAGAATGTATAACAATTAAGTATTACTTTTTATCTGGACATTCAACCGAATTTTCAATTAAAACTCTGCAAAGATTTTAGTTATAACAACTTTAAAGGCGGGGAATTTCTTTAAACGTATTTAATTTAAAGTTTTGAGTGTTTAATATCAAAGTTTTCAGTATAATAAACCCTAGAAGGTGTAAAATGTAAGGTTAAAGTCAGATTTTCCCAAATTAATGTTTAGCTGATTGTTCTAAGATGCATTTTGAAAAGTACATTTAAGTTATATGATAATATATTAACAATAATGTACAGATCTTCATAAAATTCCAACTAAGAGGAGACGATTTTTAAGAATCCTGTGGTAAACTGATATTTAAATAAGTTCTTCAAACAAAAAACAGCATATGTTCTTAAGTGGAATGTAGTGCATTTAAACACGGACAATGCCGGTTAATTCCAGCTAGTCATATACTCGTATAAAACTTCTTGTTAAGATGCCGCTTAGCATCAAGCCCACATCTCAATGGAGAGTTGCAGCCAGGCTATAAAAGAAGACAAATATTTGGCAAGCTTATCAAATTTGGAAGCAGCTCAGCAGCTGTCAACCCTTTTAGGCCATGGTAAGAGGAGCAGGCCTCAAAAGCCTCAAAAGTAATCCCAACTCCGATGAGCGATTAGCAATTTGCATGAGTCAAAATATTTACTTAATAAAAACGATGTCCGTTTCTTGGCAAAATGAAAAAGGTGCCAAAAGCAATCATTAGGCCAACGCATCAGAGAGTTGGCCAAGATGCGGCATCATTAAAAAGCCTTAATTAATTATTTGTTTCCCCCCCGTCTTTTGGTGGGTAACCCACGCTCTCGAAGTCAACCCACAAATGAGGGCCCTGCCTTTTGGGTGGTCTCCACTTGGTATGAATCTGTGAATGAGTGAATGAGTATTCGTATGCGAATTGTGAATTGTGAATATACGATTGCGAATGAGACGTGCGAAGGCGGCGCCTGTGAAGCTGTAAGTGGCCAAGACTGACACTCAGACTCTGACTCCAACAACGATTCCGACACCCATGGCTAATTGATCAACTCCCAGCGGGCAACTGATTTGGGTATGGCAACAAATTGGCTAAATTAATTTGGCCTTTTTGCTGCTCTTACTGTTGTCTGTTGTCTGTTGTCTGTTGCCTGTGTTTTGACTGCCAGCGACGCGTGCGCTTTGCTCGTGAAATTCAAGAAAATTAATTAAAATAACAATGTAAATTTCCATGAACTGTAGTTTTAAGATCCATGATGTGGATCATCAGTTCTTCAGTTCTTCATGTTGCGATGACTGTCTTCGGTTTTACGAACTGTCAGCCATGTCAGTCATAAAACCTTGTTTATGTGCACCTTCATTTCCATACGCGTCCCATCATCCACCATTTCCATTAGTTGCCTGCGTCAGCTGCCATCTCTGCTCCGTGTCCGTCTCCGTCTCCTCATCCCCTCGTCTCCCACTCACCGTTTATTGCCGCTGGCCATTGGGTCATTGATAAGCATCGTAGCCGCCGGAGCAGCCAGCCAATAAAATGTCACGATGCAGCTACGATAAGCACCTGTTAGCTTCGCTTTCCTCTGCCCCCTCCCCGCTCTCCACTCCTCACTCCACTCTCCGCTTGGCTGCTCTGCTATTCAGTGGAAAAGTTATTGGTTTTCCGCTGTTCGACCCAAGCAACCTGTGTACACCACAGAGTGTATATAAAACGCACTATTTTATATACAGACCAACAATAAATTCTGGCCTCTGTCTCAGCCTCTTTACCTCTCTGTCTAGCCCTCATTCACTGTCTCTGTCTCTGTCTCTGTCCGTGTCTCTGTCTCTTTTTTCTTACTCTTTTTCTGCTGTGGTTAGTTTTATTATCCTATTTAAGCCACATTAAAATCAACGGGGTGCGCGACATTTGACAACAATTTATTGGACGTTAATGTTTTGCCGCCAAGTTGGTAACAGTTGGGAACAGTTGGTAACAACAGCAACAACAACAACAACAACAACAAGGCGGGGGGTAAACAGCCTCTTTGGTAAATTCCAATGGGTGCGGCAGCTTCAAATGTTCCGAAATACTCTTTTTAGAGAGAGTGGGGAAAACAAAGGTTAAGCATCTTTGGCTAGATTCTTTATCGCCATTATTATTTTTCTTTATCACTTGCGGACAATCTGTTAATGTCGGAAATACAGGAAAAAGGATCTAAATTCAAGTCGATTATTATTGGTTTCTACATTGATAAACTAAGTACTTTGAAATGGATAAAGAGTGTGTGGAGAACTGTTGTTGTTTAAGGTATATGCATCTTTAGAAAGTTCTGGGTAATAAAACAAAATTTCTGAAATTTGTATAAGTTTTATAAGCGTGGGATAGTCAGGAATATTCCAACTTTAAGTGATGTCTTCAGCTCATATAGAGTTTCTAGAGATATTTCTTTCTAAACATATATTCCGATTTGATAGGATTGGGACTAATTTCTCATTTTAAAGTATTTCTTTTAAGCATTATACTGACAAATTTAACATATTATTTATATCTCGAACGATTGTCCTTATTTTAAAATTCAGTAGCAGATATAGGAAAGCGTTTTTCTTAGCTAATATTATTTAGTATTTACTTGGGTATATCTTTACTCCTTTTGGCAGAACTCAATGCACCAAGTTCGTCAGGATGGTGCTCTATGGATTGACATGAAAAGAGAATAGCTTGAATTTCAATTGAACGTCGTTCAGGAACTGTCTAAAAATACAACAACCTTATTGATCGTCCTTCTTAAAGACAAAGTTCTTATATAGACAGTAGATTATATTTAGATATATTCCTTTCAATAAATATATATGACAACATATACTTCTTAATATTATATGTACTAAATACTATAATATACTACTATATATTACAATATATTACAATATACTACTAAATACTACTATATAATACTATATACTACTATATACTACTATATACTACTATATACTAATATATACTACTATTTACTACTATATCTACTATACACAACTATATACTACTATGCACAACTATATACTACTATACACTACTATATACTACTATATACTACTATATACTGCTATATACTACTATATACTACTATATACTACTATATACTACTATATACTACTATATACTACTATATACTACTATATACTACTATATACTACTATATACTACTATATACTACAATATACTACTATTTACTAATATATACTACTATATACTACTATATACTACTATATACTACTATATACTACTATATACTACTATATACTACTATATACTACTATTTACTAATATATACTACTATATACTACTATATACTACTGTATACTGCTATATACTACAATATACTACTATTTACTACTATTTACTACTATATACTAATATATACTAATATATACTACTATATACTACTATATACTACAATATACTACTATTTACTACTATTTACTACTATATACTAATATATACTAATATATACTACTATATACTACAATATACTACTATATACTACTATATACTACTATATACTACTATATACTACTATATACTACTATATACTACTATATACTAATATATGCTACTATCCACTTCTATATTCTACTATATACTACTATCCACTACTATATTCTACTATATACTACTATATACTACTATATACTACTATATACTACTATATACTACTATATACTACTATATACTACTATATACTACTATATACTACTATATACTACTATATACTACTATATACTACTATATACTACTATATACTACTATATACTACTATATACTACTATATACTACTATATACTACTATATACTACTATATACTACTATTTACTACTATATACTACTATATATCACTTACATTTATCCACTACATCTATAACTATTTTGTGAAAGTATTTCATTCAATTAACATATTTGTTTTAATTTGAATATTCAGCATTTACTACGTTTAATTTTCACTGAAAATTAAGTCGGTCCATTGTTCGGTTCCCAGCGCGTAAGAGACAAAGACAGGGGGTGAGCGGTACTAACACCCCTATGTGCAACACTCGAGGGCTTCGTCATGCCCACTTATCGTCTATTCACAACAAGCGCCCGCACAGCTTGCAACAGTTGCAAGTTGTGGCGGAAAACAGGCCAAAGAAGGCGTTGGGAGGGGGGGACTTTGAAATGTTGATGGCGGCAGCCATTTTGTTTTGGCTACTCTCAGTTGGGCAAACATTTTAATTGCCACCCTTAAACGCAATCGCGAGGTGGTTGAAATTCAAATTGAAATTCATGGCAAACTCAACCCAACTGAGCCCCTTTTCGACTCAATCTCATTATGATTATGTCATTTGCTTTGGAAAATCATACAACGGTTTCCGGAAATAAGCAAAAACAACTTCCCTCTCCCTTTGTGCGAGTGTGTGTGTGTGTGTGTTTGTATCTATTTGTGAATTGTTGTATTGTGAGACATAATTTAGTTTTCTGTTTGGACTTATTAGCGTGCACGAATCAATTCTCAAAGGATTTGCTGAACAAATCCTTTGCCCCTTTGTGGCTTTTCTCTGTGGCTGGTATTAGCAGGATGTGTGCCCTTTGATTTATGTCACGCGTCCTGGGAAATTGCCGCCCCGTTTGTGGGGAGCGGAGACTGAAGGGTAAAGGGCTGCGTAGTGCGTTGTTTGACTTTTGGGCTCGTTTATTGCCATGATAAACGACAGCGCCGATTCAGATTCAGATTTAGACTCAGAGATTCGACAGGGTTCGAGTGTCATCCTGTTATCCTGCGATATCGAGCAGCCGAGAAAATGAGAAATGGAAAATGTGAAAAGTATAAAAAAGGCGCAAATTTGTCAGCTTGGCACGTACGTTGAGTTTTTTTTTTTGTTTTTGGCCTGGGAAAGTTGAACAACCCGAGAACGCAATTAAGAAATAAGCTGAGACGGAAATTGAGGCTGACAAAAAAAGGCCGCCGTCGATTGACTTTAACCAGTAGCTTTAAAATTCAATTAAATATAATTAAGTAAATTATGCGGGGCCTACAAAAGTGGCGATCGAAATCATAGCAACGCCAACGTTCGGGCCAGGCTGGCAAACACGCATAATAGCTTACTTAGCCCGGCCAAGACGCAGTCTTAGCCCCAGTTTCAGTTTCAGCATCAGCTTCAGTTTCAGTTCCAGTTTGAAGCTTCAAGCCACGCACTCAATCATCAATCTGCAGAGACCGAAACAACGAGGTAAACAAAAGAATCAAGCGGAGTCTTGGGCACAGCCCAATGATCTCGTCCAGCTCGATCGGAGGCTGATTGAATCTGTGCCACACGGCAACTGTATCTTCGGTGTGTGTATGTGTGTGTGTATCGAATGTGCTCCAGCTGAAGAAAAAAGCATTTAAAAATGTTGCGGTGGCTGCCTGATCATTATGCGATCAATGTTGATCATTTTATCCCGGGGCTGTTGACAGCCTCAGCGCGCGGACATGACATGCGAGTCGAGTAACTTGCAACAACAACAACAACAACAACAACAACTACACACACATGCATGTGTGTTGTGTTGTGTTGGAGAACCTGAAATGATCTTCATCATGGTGGACCGGACAGCAAAGCACAACTCTATATACTCCAACAATACATACATACATATATAATAATTACCAGAGCAACCGTAGAGCGTCGCAAATAACAAGATCACAACAACAACAACAAGAACAAAAGCAACCCAAAAAAATGAAGAAGCAGCAGGAGAAAAGAGAGAAATACAACTGAAGATTCGCGTCGCTTCTTAATTTTCTCGATTCCTGTGGATGTTCAGCCTCAGTTCCTCCCTGCTCCCTCCGCCCTTTACTATTTTTCTGCTGCTGCCTTTAATGTTTTTTTTTGTTTCTTTGCCGTAACCGACATTTTGTTTCCCTTCCACGATCCCTTTAAAAAATGCAAAATTATGTACAAGCCCCGAAACGACGTTGTTCTTATATTGATCCTGTCTGCCTCACGGGCCTCGCTGACTGTCTACCCCTTCCCCGGATTCCCTTCTCTGTCTTTCTCCGATGTCTGTTGGGTTGCTCTTGGTCCCTTTATATAGTTGTAGCTATCGCTGGCATGGCTGCACTTCGTCGTAGCTGGCCCTCTCCCTGCTGCCTACTCCCCCTTCTGCTCCTGCTCCTGCTGCTGCTGCTGCTTTTACCCGTTCGCCCAGTTCTTGAGTTGTTTTTGGTTTAACTTCTCTTTTTTTTTGTTTTTGGCATATTTAAGCACGATCGTCGTTTGCCGTTTTAAATGATTTCTTTCTGTAGTTTTTGTCTGTTGCCCCTTTTCTTATGAACCAATCAACACACACGTGTTGTCCCGAGTCCTCAGCTCCTCTGCCTGTCTGTCTGTCTGTCTGTTGTGATCTCCTACTGCTGCTCCCACTTCGGATCCCACTGCAGCTCCTACTTCTTCTCCTACTTCTTTTTGCGTGCGCTCCTTGTACGGCGATCTGCCGCAAATTGGCGGCCATAAGCATTGCAAAATTATCTCGTCGCTGTCTCTTCGTTTCGGACGGATACGACGGTCGGGACGGCGGGATGGAGGGACACAGCACTTCTCAACTTTGTCCATTCCGAATGCGAGTCCAAGAGAAATATTCTGCAAAATGTCTTTCTGCCCAAATGCCATTTTATACAGTGCAAGCATTAAAAATGACATATAAATACGAAAAAGGGTATGATAGAATTGTGCAGGAGGAAGTATTTATTGGACTAAATATATATATTAGTGATTAGCAACTGTTGAGTCGATTTCTGTCGGTTTTTAGACCCTGTGCCGACTATAAGAGCTAGATGCATAGGAATTGGTATATAGAATTCAATTTACTTACTTTTCTCTGCAATTAAATTTGTTATAGAATTCATCATCTATTTGTATATATAGAAACTATACATAGAAACTATATTTTATGTTGAGAAACAGGCCAAAGCTGTCTGGAGATGAATAAATTATTTATTCACAAAAATATTTTATGGATTAAATCAAAGCTGTGTTCAGGGTATCTACTGGTCGAACATTTTCCACTGCAATGTTTCTCGTTCTAGCTTAAACTGTCCTTAAATGATTTTATTTCAATAGCTCACATTTGAAATTGTTTACCAACTATAATTGTGCATACAATTCTTATAAAACTAATGTTTAATTTATTTATAGCAACTATTTCAAATAAACCACAATATATCAAAACTAAAAGAAACCATCAATCTATTGAGCATCAACTATTTGACAAAGTCTCTTGGCAAACTGATGCTTCGATCATTTAATTATTGTTGCATGACGTTGCAGATGCTTTATATAACTAATAACAAAATATACTATATTATACATTAATGTATAAATATACATAAAGAAAGAAGTTAATGTATAAATTCATGACTTGTGCACAAAGTTTCTCCGCAAATTGCAATCGAAGTCATGGATTGGCGGATGGACGAGTTTGAACATTTCAGCTTGTAATGCTTTTCCCATACTCTGTGGGGCAGTTCCGCTTCGCTTGGCCATCATAAGGTGCTTAGTGGGTGAGGCAACAACAACAACAACAACGACAACAACAAATTCAATATGAAAGGAAATGCGGCAAGTGTATCGAATGCAATAAAAGGCTTAGACGCAACAAATGAAAGAAAATCTCTGGGCAAAATGAATTTCTGCCTAAAACAGACTATAGAGAGAGAGAGAGAGAGAGAGAGAGAGAAGGGGATAGTAAGAGGGAGAGAGCAGCCTAATGCTTAGTGTCAAAATATTTATGCACACAGCAAGACTTCCTGTAGACTAAACTTCTTGTAACGATCGATGAATCTGGGAGACAATTGGACAATCGACAAGATGACTTAACGTTTTAGCCGTGGGATATCTGGGTTAAATTTAGAGTGTGTGTGTGTGTGTGTGTGTGTGTGTACTCTCTTTGATGCAATTCAGATGCGCCGACAGCAGGAAAAACACTTTCCCCCCAGGTAGAATCAGTCTCAGCCTCATTGCAACATCTGAAGCCTGCCCATTGGCTGAGCTGCTGTAAGTGACCATTTAAGAAGAAGAAAGATGCAGATAGAGCTAGAGACGAAGGGAGACGGAGCCCATTAATTTTGCCATTGTCAGACAATATATATAATCTACTTAGGGCATTGTGTGTCCTTTTTGGACGCAGCTCCTTGCCCCGATGTCCTGTGTTGTTGTGTGTTGTGTTGTGTGTCTGCCTGTCACAACAATTATGTCGGCATTTGCTCAAACGCGCCCGAAAATGTCAAAAGGATTTTTTATTGACTTTTTATGTTGTTAACTGACCGACATAATGCCCAGTTTTGTGGGTGATTACCACAGAGAGGGGCAGAGGGCAGAGAGTTTCCTCTTTGGGTGGTCCCCGAACAACAAGTGTCGGCATCTTTGGCTCTGATCTTCGGCCACATGTGCCCATCATGATATATGACTTGTAATTGCCGGGCGAGGCCGAGTGGGTGCTCAACTATTTGGGCTTGTTAACGCTGTGGCCAACAAGCAACAAGCAACAAGCTGGCAGACATTTGTAATGCCAAGAAAAAAAGACTTGCCAAAAGTGTCAAGGCGACAAAACGACTCGCAGCTCGACTCACAGCTCGATCAATCGTCGTCGATCGATTGTGGACAATCAGCAGCAACAAACAGCCAACAACGAACAACCAACAGCAGCAACATCCCAACATCCCAACAGCAGCAACATCTCAACAGCAGCAACATCTCAACAGCAGCAACAACAACGCAGTCGGCGACAAATGCCAGGCAACAATACAATAAATATCAGACAACAAACTGAGCACAAACAACGGCAGCCAAAACAGCAGACAAGCCAGAAGATCAGCGATCGTTTCCCTGACAGGGACTGTCTTCAAAAGGGGAACTGGGATGGGAAAGGGGAAGGAGACTCAACCAGTCGAAAGGGTTAACAGAGCTCTCGATGCTATCAACGCATTGAGCATTGAATTACAGTCACACATAAACTGAAAACTGAAATCGATACCAGAAACTCAACTCGCAACTCGCAATCCCAAGACCAACTCCAAGTCCAATCCCAATCCCAACTGCTACTCTCTTTCCGTCTCTGTCACCGCCTTTGTCTCCGTCTCTGTCTGCGATTGGAGGTGCAGGAGTTTTGTATCGAGATCGGTGTCTGTGTCAGCGCTTAAATGCTCATTTAAAGAGATTTACAGTGTATGCCACTTGCATACAAGAGTCGAGTGGACTCCAAAAAGAAGCTGATAACGACGCTTTGTTGCATTCATTTTGCTGTCCATAAAAAAACCACAACGCGTGCGAGGGTTGTACATTAAGTAATGTAGTTTTAAATGCATTTAAATGCTTAAGTAATTTTAAGGAATTGCAGGAACTACGACTTAGTAAATGGATGTAGATTGGAGTTCAATTAAAGGAGCATATACTAGGAACGTTCATTAAGTAATGAGCGCTTTAAATACATGTAAATGATAACAAATTGTTTGAGAAACTCTTAAGCATGGAAAGAACTGCTTGAGCTCTCCTCGACAATCACTACGAGCAAGTAAATGCAAGTAGATTGAATATCTATTAAAGAATAATATATGAGAGCGAGGTATATTAGGTAATGATTGCATTAAATGCTTTAAAATTGTTTACGAAAGTCTTTTAGAATTTCCAGAACTTAATTACCAATGCCAGAACTGCTTGAACTAACCTCGGCAACTCCTACGAATAAGTGAATGCAAGTAGATTAATTGCCACAGTCATTAAATGCAACCGCGATGGCATCTAATGCACGATCAAAGGCCATACATCAACATCACATGGAGGATGAGCCGAAGATGGAGACGGAGGATGAGGACGAGGACGAGAATGAGGACGAGGGATGCCCAACTTTATGTAGGCGTCGGCAAACATCTTGTTATCCCTGTGCTGCTCTCAATACAAAGCATAAATCGTCTTGTTTTGACAGCAAAATCGACCGCAGTTCATTTACTACCTGACTCCGATATCGATAGCGATTTCTATGCCGCTGCCTATTGCTCTAAGGATTCCGATTGCGACTCCTGTTCGCAGAGCCCACACACAAACAGAAACAGCAACAGAGAAAAAGAAATGGGAGAGGAGCGGAGCGGAGATCAAAGACTGGACAGTCGGCACGCCTGAGCCTTGTCGTCGAGACCGTGTCCTTGCCTCATTTTGTGCCTTTGACATTGACCGAAACTAATCATTGTTGCGCCAACAAGAAGTCAATGCATTGTCTAGGCGATGTCCTGCTGTGCCACAGAGACACATGTGTTGTCCAGTTGCAAGTCCTCTGCTGTGTGTCCAGCCTCGATTTGCTGCGCCGTTGCAGTTGCAAGGTGTCCTGTTTAAGTTTTTCTTCTTTTTTTTTTGCAGCTCGACAAATTAAATTCTCTGCGGTTTGCGACATGCGGCGTCTGCTGCGGTTTACCAAATGTTTTAGTTCATGCAACGAGCTCTGTGGCAGCAACAGGAGCTGAGGCCATTCTCACGTTCCGCTTTGGCTTTGGCCGCAAGTCTGCAAGTCGTACTCTAATTGCGGCGCTTTTCGCTTTAGACGTAATTAAACAGAGAAAAAAGAGACTATTTTTTTTGTTGTTTTTGCCAGGCCAAAGTGAACACTAATTAGATTGCCAGCTTTCAGCTTTGGCTTCAGCTTCCTTCCATATTTGGCCAACAGTCGCTGGCATCGTTTTGTTTAATGGTGTAGATTGTTGCACGCTGACAATTTGGCCAACGACGACGACGACGACTTTTGGCTATGCCAAGCCAATTGGAATTGAAATTGGAATTGACTTTGGAATTGGAATTGGAATTGCAGTTGGCAATTGCCAATTGGCAGCTGCATTTGGTTTGGGGGAATGTCGCGCCTATTTTCTTATTAACTAGATGCTAAATTGTCTACGACAAAGATTTACACAACAAACTGCATTGAAACTGTCAATTGTAGTGGGAAATTTAAGACCTAATGCTGCCTAATTAAATGTTTTGCTTAAGTTCTTATCAATCTCAAGTCAAGTGCTGATCTTGCTTGGGGATCACTTGTCAATTTTCCCTAATCGAATGGGGGTTAATGATTTTATCAATCTGATTCATCCTCGCTTTACTGTGTTGATCACTGCGAAGTGATCTTGCTTGATCTGCAGCTGGAAATTGAGGATCAATTGCATAGATTCCGTAATCAAATGATAGTTAAAAGTTCTTATCAATCTCAAATCAAGTGCTGAACTGTGTTGATCAGTGTGAAAGGCAGAAGTGATCTTGCTGCTGGAGACTGAGGATCACTTAATCGATTTAAAGCGCCTGCAAACATAATTTCGAATGGCTGGACAACAACAAAAAAGAAGAACAAGTACAACATGAGCATCAATTGCATGGTTATCAGCGCCAATCAAACTGAAGTTAAGACCGTGGCCAAGACGGAGACTCCAGCTCCAGTTGGCTGTGATCCTCGATCGGTTTGCCGCTTAAATGCAAAATTAAAACATAAATCGTGCGCGCCATTATGGTTATTACAATGCAGCTTGCCACAGGGGCCGGGGCAGGTGAGGAGGCGTGATTGAGTGGGGGCAAGCACACCACACAGATGGAGGAGCGTGAAGGGAGGGGAAATTGCACTGCAAGTACGCGCAAAATGATCGCTCGATCAAATTGAAGATTGTGCATGCCTGGACAGGAGCAGGAATGAGAAAGGGATGGAAGCAGGGAAGAGGGTGAAGAGGGAGAAGAGGGGGTAGGGGGTGTGGCAACCAGGATGCTCCATCAAGGCTCTGGGCAAAGCAAAGTCATAAAGTGGAGAATTATATATGAGGGACGCCCAGTTTGCCCCGATGCCCGTTGGCCAAGTAACAGCTATGGCGGCACCAGCATTGTTATTATTATTTAAGCAAAGGCCAAGTTCACCCGCTCCCGCCCGCCCCTCCCCTCCCTCGCTGGCTACGTCCACGACAAGACAAGTTGCTTAAATTGCAATGATTTAATACAAGAAATTGCAAAATGAAGACTCACTCACTCACATTCATGGGCGTGTCGGTCTTGGCCCTTGGCCCCAAAAACAAAATAAACCAAGAGGAGTGCATTTGAATGCGTAGATCACGTGCTTATTAAATAATTTATTTAAGCACCCAATTCAATTTAATAAAAATGTAGCCACAACAACTAAAGCAACAACTAAAACAACAACAAGTTAAAGTACCAACTTGTCTGCCTCGTTTAGACCAGTTGCCATCAAGTGCTTAATTGCATTGCAAGTACAAGTAACTTATATTGAATACCCTATACATATTTATATAAATCAGTTTAATGGGTTGTTGCAGTCTAAGAATAAAAGTAAGTAAATAATCTACTAAAACTTAAGATAAAATATAAAATTAATCTTATTTCTAAGTAATTTATAATGGCAAGAATAAAGTAACTAAATACTCTTCTAGAACTTTAAAAAATATATAAAATTAAACTTATTTCTAACAAATTTATAATAACAATCTACGCTTAACATAGTTTACCTTTAAACCTACTACAGTTTAAAGTAACTAAAGTGAATTATTAGAAGTCCTTCGATTCAATATTATATCATTCTTATGAAACTTTAAAGTATCTTAAAATAAATAATATTTTATTTATACTAATAAATGTTTCTGTATTTGCTTAACACTTTCAAATTTATAGTTATAGGACAGCAATATTTGTATCTATATAGAGAACAGTAAATTCTTATTCTCGTTTGATATTTTATGTGAATACTTATGATTTAGCTAGACAAAGGTTGTTAAATTGACCACATTAATAAATATTTTTAATATTTACGACAAGTTTCAGTCTGCTTAACATATCTACAACCCTCTACTCTTCTTATTGTAAGTATCTGCTTAAATAATACCATCTACATTGATTTTTTTGCTATGCCAACTTAGCTTAAAGTAAATACTTTGAATATTAATTATTTAATCGAATTCATTACAGGGTATCTTATAGTTTAACACCCAACATAGCAAATTAATTGCTGCTGTCTGTCCCGTGGTATTTTCCGCTTCTCTTGCAGTCTTTTAATATGCAATTTTCTTGCCGCCAATGTCAGGCTTGTTCAGTTTTACATCCTTGCCTTTTGCCATCTATGCAATTAGCTGGGTGGCAGCCAAAAATGGGCGTGGCAACTTGGTACGCGTTTTTCATTTGCCTGACTAAGTGGTTGACTGTGTGTGGTGCGTGGTTGAGTGGCTGGTTGATCCATCTTGTCTTGCTCGCACTTGGCCATTAATTTAATGGTTTAATTGCTGGTCACATGGATCGTCTTCTATGGATCGTCGTCTTGGCCAAATTGCCTAGCGTGCCGAAATGACTTTTAATATTTAGCTGCCTCTCGACTGATCAGAATCATCATCATCATCATCAGCATCAGCTGAGACAGGCTTTTCAATTTGCCAATTTATGTCTTCATAAAGTTGTTGTTCTTGTCATCCCAATTCCCTGCTTCCCCCTCTCTTGGATGATGTTTTAAATAGTGAGCAGCTGCTTTTATTATTTTCTTAAACCCTTCTTAACCTGATTTATCCTGCCCTTTCATAACGAACGTGACATAGTTGCTCAAAATTCTTAATTCACATTTTATTTTCCCTATTTGCCAAAATGAATAGATTGCGTTCTTTAGCTAAATTGCTGACATAATCATATAGAAATTAGAAATGAACATGTAATATGATATAATAGATGATGAATTCTATTTAGAAATTGATGTAAACGTCTTGGGAATTACATCATTCAAAATATTCAGCTAATTACGACGAGGTATGTGGCTAAAATGTTTTCATTCGAATGGAAAGCAATTAAAAATCGATTCAAAGTACTCGTATCTGATTCGATTAGGAAATCGAGTATATCGATTGATATTCAGTGAACTTTCTGCCTCGTTTTTTCCAACCGGAAATGGGCAATAATGTGTATAAGTAAACATTTCTATTCGAATTGCAATTGCGAGTACTCAAAACATAATTCAATGATATTTAATCTTGGTAAAAAAGGAAAAACTAAAAATAATAATAATTTCCTGCTGAGCAAATAATGCGATGTTGGTTAAGTTTCTGCCCAGGGCCAAATCGCATAAAAATTGCAAGTTGCAAAAGCGAAGCAACAAACACGCCCACAACAACAACAGCAACAACAACAACAGGATGATCATTTGGCCAATCAATATCGTAAAATGCAATTTATGATTTGTTGCTGTGATTTCTAAAACAAATAAAAAAGCGAAACTGCAACGCCAGCGAGCTGCCAGCGAACGGAGCATGCAACAAGCTGCATGCAACATGCAGGCAAAGCTCCAGCGGCAGCAGCAGCCTCCAAAAGTTATGGCACAATTTTCACATCATTTTTCCGCCCGTTCCCGCGCCGATAACTGAGTTATGGTGCAACTTGGGGCATCTGCCCCGGCCTCTGTCCCCTGACTCTGCCCCAGCCTCTGCCTCTGCCTCAGTCTCAGCCACAGCCCCCTGACTCTTTCCCAGCCACAAGCTGCGACTGCGGCACGTAAAATAATTTAGCCAGCATTTAACCTTAGTTTTTCGCATAGCCAATGATGTTGGCCTCATCCAGTTTTCAGTTCGAGTTGTGGATACCCTGTAACATAGGTTTAACCAATGGGTATGCTCAAATAATATATATCTCCTATATATATATTATATTAGCATACCCTTTGGCTAGCCTATGCTACAGGGTATTCGTTGCTGTATCTGCAACTCTGCACTCTGAATTTCTAGTTGTATTTGGAACTTTGTTTGTTGGTCTTCAATAAATAGTAAATAAATGAAATAAATTCTAAATAAAATATGTAGAAATATGCTATTGTTAGGGTATCTATTTGTCTAGCAGACTCGCCCCTTGCATTGCCATTGCACACTCTGTCCGAGCGTTGATTATGATGAAGTTGTGCGTAATTTGTTGGCCGTCTGTTGCTGCTTGAAACTTGAAAACGCCAAAAGGCACAACGGAAATTGGAGAAGAAGTGAGATGCCTTCTCGATGGGGAACTTGAAGAGCAGTTGGTTGTTGTCTGGTTGTTTAGCCGTGTTGTTGTTGTTGTTGCTGCTGTTGTTGTTGCTTGTTTCTTGGTGTTGGCCTGAACTCAGCTCATGTGCAAGATCGCTTAATTGGCCTGACTGCAGCTTGGCAAATGAAAAGTTCTGGCCGCTTGCCACAAAACTGTTTAAGCCTTGGTTATGCCTGTTTGTTGTTGTCTACAGTTGTTGTTGCTGTTGTTGTTGTTGTTGTTGTTGTTGCTGCAGTTGCCGTTTCGTTGCGCTGAGCGCAAGACTAATTAAATTGGGAACGTGCAAGTTTTTGGCCGTGTCCAAAGAACGCCATAAATACAACGTTGATAATTCCATCAAGACAAAACAACAACTGGAACTACAACAACAAAAACAACAACAACTACACATATGGGGGCTGTTATCCTCGTGCAACATCTGTGCATATGCTTTTGGCTCCGCCCCTACATTTAGCTGCCACAACGAGGCACAACCACCGTGGCAGACTCCAACATCAGATACATTCCCATTGCTGTCTCCCTCTAGCAGTTTGTGGTGTGTGCTGTGTGTGTGTGTGTGTGTGTTGTCTGTGTGTATGCGCAGCTGCCACAGGAGCATGTGGAGTGTGGAGTGTGGAGAGTTTTCTCCATCCTCAAACTGGTTTCGAACTTCGAAATTCGTTAATGGTATTTCCCCAACTTCGAAAAGTATCTGAGAGATACACGTACTGCCTCTCAGAGCTGTGGCTGTGGCTGTGGCCACAATTATGACTTAATGTTTGGCATTCGTTTGGAAAGGTCGCAATTTCCTGTTAAATGATACGTGGCTATTGTTGTTGTTTAATTTATGCCACCTTTGCTTTAATATTAGCTTTGTCACGCCTCGCTGATCCCCCGTTGCCCCTCTGCATCCCCCCCCCTTGGCATACTGTGTCCCTCCCATTCCGCCCTCGAATGGTCTGTTAATTCCACAGTAGCCAGAGCCAAGTTAATTTTTTAATTTCCTCCCTCCTGTTCCCCGTTTATTCTCTTGGTTCTTGGCCAAGTTGCGTTTTTTATACAATTCTCGCCGTCCATAAATTATGTGCAACGTTTTCATTTCATTTAGCCAAGTGTAGGAAATGGATCACGATTAAGAAGCTGCAATGCCCAAGCTAATTATGCACCCAACTAACCGAGCCAGGCCAAGCCAACTCCCCCCCCCCCTCTCCCACCACTTTAAGCCAAGTCTGCAGTCTAAACTCCTCTCTCTCTGCTGTCTTCAGTTCTTCGTTTGCCGAGCAGAAAAACTTTGCCCAGCTGAAGGTGAAGTTTGCGCACCGTTGCACACAAATTGCCAGAGGGGGTAGGGAGGGGGGGCAACATCAACATGATTGTGGGAGTAGGAGAAAGGGGGCAATGGAAGGGGGGAGGGAGGGGTTGGTTAACGCTTAGCGCTTTTTAGCCGCTTGTTTGGCGGCGTTGCCGCAATTTAAGCGATAAAACAAATAATACATTGCACCTACTTATTTGTGCAACGTTTTCGTTCTGTTTGCATTGTTCCACAACGTTGTTGCAACTTGTTGTTGCTGTTGCTGTTGCTGTTGTTGCAGCTTGTTTGCTCGTCTGCTCGTCTGTTGATTCGTCTGCCAGTTGAGATAATGAAAAGGTGTAAAATGTCAGTTTTGTTTGCTTTGCTCCCATTTTGTAATTGTTATGGCTCTTCATTTTGTTTAATGTGTTTGCAGTTGTTGTTGTTGTTGTTGTAGTTGCTGCCGCTTGTGGCAGGTGCAAGCGCCACAAGCACTTATTGACTTATTTATGAGTACGTCTTGTCAAATGTATTCAAAAGACTTGTCATTTGGCAAATTGAGAATTGCAAGGAAAGATTTGAATAGCTTAGAAAATAGAAATGGGAATTGACATTGAAATTGTAGAAACTTTTGCATATATTTTATTATATTTAATGTTATTTAAAAGCGTTGATAATTTAACTAAGTTACAAATAACATACTTTTTAATTGTAAGTATTTTAGTTAATTAAATCAAATCAAATCTGTAGTTACATGGGAAACTGAACTTGACTTCCATCTATCTGCTAGAACTTCCCTTGACTTAAGGACAACTTTCTGCTTTGCCCAAAAATAAGGCTATCTTTAACCAACAGTAATAGCTGTTTTATGCCACTTTTGTAGCTAAAGTTCTGCAGTTTCCTGAGCCGACTTACTAATCGAAAGTTCTACATCTACAGCATCTATATTAATTGACATTTTCTTTATTCGACTTATTACTAAACATATCTATACCCTTCTCACCTTTCTGCTGTATTAATTAGAGAACTAAAGATATTCTTCTTACCATCGCTTTCAACTCTTTGTCATTGTCTTTGCCATTTAGTTCATGGCCTTTGTATGGACTTTGGGCTACGTGCCGTCATGCAGTAGCTGGGAATTAGTTACGCTCCGTCGCTAACTTGGCTAACAAGTGCCGTGTAATAAGCAGCGGCGACTCGAAGATGTTGGCTACTACTAATTAGAAGAGACCACAGATTGAAGGACGCTCAGTTATCATATCCATATGCTATCTATCATTTCATATAGTATATTTCCAAATGGAATTCAATTACTTTCAAGTGAGTTGAGAATTAATTTGTTCAATAACTGAGAAGCAGGTGGGTTTTTTATTGGCATCAACTTGTGAATTCATCTATAAAAAGTATTATTAAGTGTGCACGATTAACACTCTCATGTTAGAAACGACCGAATTAGCTTTTTGAATTGTTAGTAAATAGATAATATTTGCTATTTAATGTAGTTAATAATAAACTAAACCATTTGCCTGTTGCCAACTACTTAAAGTGTTTTTAAATATTTGTAACTGATTTGTTGGCTTTGTATCTAAAGATAAATATAAAAGGCTCCGTTTGGTAAACTCATAAATAATTCAAGTGCTCTTTATTACTAGAAGCCAAAGTGAATAAACGGATACTCGTATCTCTTGGCCATTAACTCACAATTAGACAGCAGCCGCGGGACAAAGATTGAGCCAAACAATTGCCAAATGCAGTTCACAAAATGAAAGCGGAGACGTCCAACAAAGTCAACGAGGTTGGCCATTAATTTCTGGCCAATCGACATGCAAAATCAGTGGATAATCTGGATTGCCAACGTGGCCCAAAACAAAAAAAAAGAAAAGGGGGAGAGACGCTTTTGTCAGGCAGGACCTTAATTAACTTTAAATGCTGCAACATGGTTGAAAGTCAGGAGGTGCCACCATTTCTGGGGGCAAGTCTCCAGACACTGCGGGTCAATTCGCTCAACTTGTCAGCGAAAGTTTTGGCAGTTCGGGCCATTTGATTTATGGCCCGAACGAATAACAAAAATCATAAAAAATAATGCAAAAAATAGAAAAAGCTAATAAAATATCTGAAAATCGACTTCATCAATCAACATGAAAACTATTACAAGATTTTTCTTGGCTGCGGCAACAATGAATGATTAATACCAATAAAATTGTACAAGCTGTGCATTTGTTAGACGCAGCTGCGACTCGGAGACTCGGAGACTCGACTAAATGGGTCACTGTTCCCCCCTCAGAGACTCTGTCTCTGGCTCTGACTCTGTCTTGGATTACAACGTCTCCTGAATGTCTCTGGCAGCCGCCTCCGACAAAAGCTGGAAATTTATTATTTGCACTCGAATCAAAGACAACTCTCAACTAACTCCTATGCTTCTTTGGCTCTGACGATGGCTCGAACGATGGCTCTGACGATGGCTCTGACTATGGCCATGGCCATGGCTTTGTACATAAGAATTTGCGCTTTTTTGCGCTCGGCAGCGCACACAGATACAGATACGCACAGATACAGATACAAAGATACATCGGTGCACAGATACAACACACAAGCACAACTCATTTGCAAATTCCAACGAAACACTGTTCCACAGAATTTCAACGATCATTTAGAATTCAGTTTGGGTGTCGTCTCCTCGTCTCCTCGCAGCTCTGCAGCTTTTGTCTGTGTGTTGTTGCATGCAGCCTCCATCCAGTATCTGTGGCAGAGAGACTTCTTCTGTTGCTGTAGATGTTGCTGCTGCCGCCTGAGGTTCGTTCGTTCGCTGTTCGTTTGGTTCGCTTGCTTCATGGTGCATGTTCAAGTTGCAGACCGAGCTTCGAGTCGGCTTTGAAGATGCGCCGCAAAGTTGTTCGAGACCACCCAAGTGGACTCTGCTCAGGATGCTCTAAGGGCGCTGCTTCTGTGTATGTGTGTGTGTCTGTGTATGTGTGTGTATCTGTATCTTTTGGCTGCGTTCGCGACCGCAATAAATGCGCAAATAAAGTCACAATTAGAGTTGAACTTGTGGGAACGTGGGACAAACGAGAAACGCGAAACGAGAAACGAGAAAGGAGATTCTCTTATGCCTTTTGGCTTTTGCCTGCATATTTTTCGACTTTGAGTGCAGCTTCCTCCTCCCTTTCCCCTGCCCACTTCCTCAGTTTTCCAGCTCCCTCATGCTGTGGCATATTTTGAGATGCGTGAAGAATGCCCCAATGCAAGTACATGTCATGCCACGCACGGACTCTAGTCCAACTCGAGCAGAGAATTGTTGCAGCTGCATTGGCAGTGGATCCTTCGCCTGCTAAAGTAGAAATGCGTGTAGTTTTATTGCTCGTCTGGGGCATGCAACGACATCCATTGTGAGGTCATTGATTTGTTACGAATTTATTAGTCAGAAGCCCTGAATCGTTTAGCAGCGGAGTTGCATTCGCTTGTGGCAAGTGGGAGGAAGTCTCTGATAACATTTAAATAACAGCTAAGATTTCGCATAATAAACTTTTGTTATATTATTACTTATAGTTTATTATGATATCATAATAAATACATATATATAAATTCTATTTCTCATTTATTTCTATTTCTTTTTTTTTAATGGAATAATATAATTTATTTTTGCTTTGTTTAGAAGTTTCTATGTAATAAAGCGATTTTCTGCCTCTGTGCATTTTCACTTTGACTGTATTTCCAATGAGCTAATGAATTAATTCAATATTTAACAGCTTTTTATGGTGGGGGCCTTCTCTGTTAACTTGTCTAACAATTAAGCCAAATGCAGCTCAGGGAATAATTGCATTGCTGTTCTCTTCAACCGTTAAAAGCAATTAGCCAGCTCATCGCCTTGGCTATAACTCTGCCTGATGCTCCTCTAGCTCCTACTCTGCTCCAATCTCTGCCAGTTACTACAATCAAGAGTCCGTTATCAGCTTTGGCGATAATTGCATGTGGCAATTTGTAAGCTCTCCTTATGATCGCATATGACACACGGACAGGCCAATATAATGCAAGATCTATGGCTTTCTGTAATGGCAACTGGCAACGGCAACACAGCTGCAGATTAATAATGCCCAGCCTCCAACTCTGGCTTCAGCTTGGACTCCGACTTAGACCTGGACGCGGACTTCGACTCCGACTATGGCAATCGCATTTATTTAGCTTAATACGATTTTTATCGATGCGATTGGGACTGGGGATCGGCGAGGTGGAGGGAAGTCGAGGTACACCCATTACAAATCACCGTTAATGAATTCAAGAGCCTCCCCACAACTCGTCACATCACCAGCCCCCTCGATCCTGCTTTCAGTTTGGAATGCGGCATTGGAATGTGTGCGAATTGAACGACGACAAGCGTTAACTATTCGCATTAGCTGTAATCAGGGCCAAGTGAGAAATGCATTTGGGAAAGTGGGAAAATGAAGGTTAAATATATATATATAGATATACCACTCGAAGGTTAACTTAATGACAATTTGAAGTAGCAACAGGAGTCGCCAGAGGACGAAGACACGCGTTTCAATCAGTCAGGACAATGGCAGGTCACACGACACGGCACGCGTTGCGTCGTCAAGGACAAGGACGAGGACAAGGACAAGGTCGAGTTGCTAACAACGGGAGCGAGCCTTGACTTTGATATCGACACTGACTTTGACTGCTGGCAATTGTCAGCAATTTATGAATTTATTACAAACATGTTGTCTGCCTACCGGGGGAGCTGATAGATAGATAGATACATGATCGGAGCATTCGCTGATTCCCTGGCTCACCTTGAAAGGGAATTCTGTAAGTAGTCGTATGTTTATGCTACAGCCATGTGACATGACACACAAATCAATCAGTCACAGTGGAAACTACAAGCTCAGACTGAGACTGAGACTGATACTTTGACTCTGTCTCCGACTCCGGCCACTTTGTTGCTGGACTTCCTGGAAGCCACTGGGGCTTCCACTCGCACCCAACAACGGTGGCTTGTCTGTCATTGTTTGTCTCAATTCGTTGGCTGCGGCTTTGTGAACGCGACACTAATCCCGCTTATAATTTTATTATGCCACCGATGGCATTGCGTGGGCGCTCAATCGCCTCAACCCTTCTCCATGCCCCGTTCCTCCTGTCGCCTCCATTTGTTGTCCACTTCTCGCAGTAGCGAATTTTGACACGATGTAGTAATACATCATCGACTGTCCGACTGTCCGAGTGTCCAACTGTCCGACTGTCTGAGATGACTCCAAAGCGGCTTTATGTCTGCCTGCTTCAAGCTTGATCGTTTAATTGAATTTCTCGCCTTTGCCTTTGTGTGATTCTGGCTCACTGAGTTGGTCAACGCACAGATTATTGTCTTGACTCTGAGTGTCGGCAATTAATTGAGTAGAAACTTAAATTGAAGTTCAAGTTCAGCGTTAATCTGTGGGATTGATCTTTGCAATTGTCCGTCATGAAGGGGAATATGTACGATGATTAACCTGACTTGAAGAATGTCAATTGCAGATATAAAGACTTGATAGATTGGAAGGGCAGAGTACGATTTGCATATGAGTTGATTGAATTGTTTCAGTAGATTCACTAGAATACGAACTATCTGCAGGTGAAGGGTTATAAGTAGATACTTTTATATAAACTTTGAATATCTATCGATGCTCAATTGTCATAAATTTCATCTAATACTTAGGGACACTGATTGCATCTTCCTCTTTATCATTTACTCTTCAATTTCTATATTTAATTAGATCACATCTTGCCGTTTTATATCCAACTGATATTATTCAATCTATTAGATCATTCAGGTCACATCTCTTTCTTTCTCTCCCTCTTTTTCTACTCCTATCATTTCGCTCTATTCTGTTCCCCTCCTAGAACTGCAATTCATTTATTCATCCTAGAGTTAATAGAGTAACTCACTAGTCAAAGTTGTTACTTAATTTATAGACTGAAGTATTCACGATTTGGACACGCGCACATCTCTAACTGCAGCTTTACTTTGTGCCTGCCCCTCTCCTGTCTGCCTCTTCCCCTTTCCCCTTCCCCCAGCACAGTTCAGACATAACTCAATTGGTAGTCACGCTTTTCCCCAATGGCAAATTAAGTTTTCATAGGCAATAACAAGGCCAACAAGCTCAGGAAGCGGGGAAGTGGGGCAGAGTGGGCGGCCTTGTTGATTGGCAAACGTCAGTGTCATAAATTTGAAATTTCCTCACTTGAAAATAAGCCAGAAGCAGCAGCAACAAACAACAACAACAGCAATAAGAACAAAAACAACAACAGAAGGCAGATTGAGAATCAACTTTTAGAATTGAATTTTTGAAATGATTTCATGTTAAATGAAGCTCCGGTGCTCAACAAACTCAACCCGAGACTCATATCAGCGTCAGCGATATATTTTATGAGTCAATGCGAATTGAGTAGAAGTCGAGGACGGGAACGGGAACGGGGGCAGAGGCATATGGCAGTTGCAACATGGGTGCAGGAAATTCAAGAGAATTAACAACGGGAGCCGTCGCGTCGGGAGTTTTGATGGCGGCATTCGCAGTCGAGGATTCGGGAATCGTGTTAATAATTTAGTTGCTTATCGCGCGTGTTGACGTTCAAAATGGTTTCAGTTTCGCTCACAGATACACTTGAAGTATCTTTGTTTGTGTGTGTGTGGCAGTCTGGCAGTCTGGCAGTCAAAGATACTCTGTCAGCGCCTTTGGATAGATAGATACGAGGTGCAGTTGCCAATTAGCAGCCACTTGGCACTTGCATTAGATACAGATACAACGACAGCAACAGCAGATAAAGATACAAATGCGCCTTGCAGATACAGTTGCATTAGATACTCAAGCACTTGGCCTAATTGGCAGTGAAGTGGAGTCTTATCATGGCCAGATAAGCCCAGGCGACAATGGAGCCAACGAGTATCGAGTATTTATGTAGATGCTCATGTTGATTGGACGCTTTATTGTTGTTGTTGCTGCTGTTGCCTTGTTGCTGCTGTTGCTGCTGCTGCTGCTGCTGCTGTTGGAGACCACACACGATGCTGCCCCAGCCAAAAGCAACAGGCTCAGGGCCAGCCTTGTGTTGCCTGCCACAAACGAGATTTAAATGAGTCGCAACGACGGCAACTCTCTCACGATTCTGAATTTCAACGAAATCGGCAACTGTTGCGGATCGCAGTTCTTGTTGCTGTTGTTGCTGCTGTTGTTGTTGCTGATGCTGCTGCTGCATGGCATTCTACGCATGCCAGAGATACTTTTGGCACCTTAGCGGCGATTAAATGCACACGCACACGCAGATGCAACTCCGTTCCCAACTCCATTCCCAACTCCGTTCCCAACTCCATTCCCAACTCCAATCCCAGTTCTTGGCCTGGCCAACATCAGCAGCTCTTTAAGCCGCTTTGGTTTGCTTTTAATTGCCAAGTACAAGTCAGGACCACACACAGTCGACACCTGATTAGAGCCACATTTAAATGACAATCGACAGCAGCAGCAACCACAACAAGCGAGGCTCCATTTGTTGTCACAACAACGCAGACGGAGATGAAAAATGATGCAGGTTGTCCCTTTGATAAAAAACACTCGCCCTGCAGCAAAGTGCTCCCAAAATGCAACCGCTGCAGCCGCTGCAACCGCTGCATGCAACCTCAGCAGCAACCTCAACAGCAGCAGGGGCATTAGACTCGGGGATAGGCATAAAAAAGGGCTCGACTTTTCTTCTTTTCACTTATTTTTTTTGGGTCTGCGGTCATGTTTAATGTGACACTAATGTCCTGTTGCATTGTCGTTTGTCGCTTTGCCGCCTTGCCACTTGCCTCTTGCCACTTGCCGCTTGCCACAGCTTATCGGATCGGTCACAAATGTTGCCCCCAATGCTGTCCGCATCTCTATGATTCCCTCATAATTTACGATTAGTCGCATCTCCCGTCGGCAGCATCAATTCCTATCTCGTTTTTACAAAGTGCGTTCGTGTGTTTTTCTTTTATAGTCTTGGCTTCTCTCTACACTTTACATATTATTCGGGGCCGCCATTATCAATTGCCCCCAGAGCAACTTTAATTCCGTCTCCAACTCGGTTTTCAACTTCGTCTCCATCTGCCACTCGATTATGATTATCATCGTGGCTAATAACAATATTTTGCTGGCTTTCGCTGCGAATGATTAACTGAAAACTGGCTTGAAATGGATTAACAGCTACTTGTTAGCAGCCACTTATTGAGCTCTGAACAACAGAACGAATAGCTCGAGTTGAAGATACTCTGTAAAATGTATCCAGATCTACAATATAATGTGAGAAATTGCCATTCAATTTAAAGGAACTTGCTGAAGTGATATTTTATTGATTTATTCATCTATAGATAGCCTGTAAAATATATAAGCACTACAAGCTAATGTCTGATAATTGATATTCAAGCTTAGAGCATTGGTGTCTTCTTTAATTGAATACCGTCAACAAATTCGACAGATATACACCCTGTAAAATATATATAAGATCTACAAACTAACTTAGTATAATGCTATGCGGCTTAAATATACTTTCTCGTATGTTACTCTAATTTAAAAGCCAAGTTATTATCAAGCTATGCACATTAGTTGTAGGGTATAAGAGAGTCTTGTTCTTGTCGCCCTGACATTTTATAGCCACCTCATTGCCCAGTTGTGTATACCCGTCTAGCCACAAAACTACAGGGTATAAATGAAAGCGCGAAATGCGTTAATTTTCAGCCAATTGACGTGTCGGCCTGCTAACCAGTCGATGATGAACAGTGGACACTTGCCCAGTGGGAAGAGGGGAGGGACAGAGGAAAAGAGGAGACTGTCGCCGTCTGATTGAGCAAGTGCGCCAAGTTGGCCAACCATTTAACCATTTAGTACGTGCTTAGCTATGAGCCGCTTGACGGCATGTCTGCCAGCCAAGTTGGCCAAGTTAGTCAAGTTAGTCAGCCAGCTGCTAATCAGCGTGCTGTTTGACTGATTGAATTGACCAAGTCTACGTCTTCCACTTGAGTCTGGGATTGGGATTGGGGAGCTGGAAGCTGCAAGTGTAAGTGGCAGCCTCGTCTCGACGCGCTCGATTGGATAAATGAATAAAAAACAAACTTTAGTTAGGCGGAAAAGCTGCGTGGCTGTCTGTTAACATTTGCACTGCACTTAGCACTTGCTCCCCAACCCAATACCCCCCTTGCCCCTCCCCCACTTCCCTCTACGCCTCGTCGAACATTTGAAAGCCTCAATCAACAGCCGGGGGCCAATTATGTGGAATGAGGTGCTAATTTATGGATCTGAGACTTTTTCTTAACCGAACAATTTTGCGGCTCTATAATTTACACTGTTTTTTATTTCAGATTGTTTAGCTAAGATTACTAACGGTTTGTGTGCATTAAACATTAAACATTCCATGCCATTCGATTCGATTTGAGTTGAGTTGAGTTGAGTTGATTCTGTAATCAAGTTCAAAAGTAGATTGCAACCGTGATATCTTAACAGGTTTGCTCAATTGACGAGCTGTTAAAACGCTTAACTAACTTAGAAGATATGCAACTAACGAATCTCAAGATCATCAGTTCTATAATTATTATAATCACAAATGATCCCAATCGATAGCTGTTCTATATGCTGAATAACTATTATCGTTTCAATTTTCATACAGCGCTTTGAAAGTGAATTTCAAGTAGATGTGGCTAAAAATTGACTTCTATCATTTAAAGGTAACATAACATTATTTACCTAAATGGTTGTACATTTTATAGAATCGCCACAATATGTAAATTGATTAGTTTTTAACATAGTTATCAATATTCTTTGCAATTGCGATAAATAATTGCCTACTTTAGTTTATAAACTATTTTCCTGTGAAGGGGAGAAACTTTGTAAACTACCGTGACATAAATGAATATCTTTTGAGTATTAAACTTCTCGCTTCAGTTGTTTACCAATCACTTCAGTCATTCAGTTAATCAATCAGACAGTCAATCGACAGAAAAAGAAGGCAGCACTTCCTTTAAATTCTATTTTGTATAGTGAATACTTAGTATAAGAAAAATAGACTTCACAATTCTGTCAATCATTTCAATCAACAACGCCCACTTCCCTAATAAATGTCAGCTTCTGTACAATTGCCCAGTGAGTAATTTATTATAAATGTTATTACGGCTTTCATAATGTGCAATTGGCATAATAATCATGTCATTTGAGGAAATAGCACAATGAATACGGGTTTATTTATACCCGTTAATTATAGAAAAAAATGCAGCTGAAATAAACAAATATTAATTTATATACAAAGATTTATTAATTGTATATATTTAAAAAATTCTTCGCTATTTTCTTATTAATATTGAACACTTCTCTCACTTATAAAACACTCTGTTTCATTTATATTAATCTAATAACAGTTTCAATTTCAAACAATTGATAGTTCATTAATATATATTTAGATTAAATATATTATTATTAATTGAAACACTTCTCTAACACTCTTCTCCATTTGTTTACCTCTAATACCTTCCTTAGTTAGAGTAATAGATATTTAATGAATTGTCATTTGTTTAGTATTTTTAATTAAATAATTCCTTCAACCACTTTTACATTTCTGTTATTGTTATGAACTAGTTCTCTTACTGCTCTCCCTCACCTCACCTCCATTTATCTTACTCTAATAACCTTTTAATTTGATTGTATGAATTTGAACAATTGTTAATTAATTGACCCTCCCCCTCCCCCTCATAGGCCATCTCACACTGTGGATACTTTGGGACAAATCTGAGATCTGTGGCCAGGCTAATTGTCACTACGTGATCCACTCGGAGGGAGAATGGTCCAATGGGAGAGCGTCTCTTAATTTATGGCCCGAATGCCAGCGCATTGGTTGAAAAGAGGAAAATTGATTACCCTAATCAGACTACACAATCTCCGACCGATCTACACACACACACACACACACACACATGCAGACAGAGGAAGATACACAGATACATTTGATCGCTGCTTATGTACATAAGTGAGAAACCATGTACTACAGCATAGATGTATCTCGAACTCGTATGTATCTATCGCTCTCTCTGTTGGGCAAGTATCTAAGTATCTGTATCTCGTACCTGTATCTGCTGTAGCTGTATCTGTATCTGTTGAAGTTTCGGCTTATTTGAGGGCGTGTTTCGAATCCATCCTCAACCTCAATCAGCCGCGTAGCTGTAGCTAATTATTTATTTTGGGATAGAAATAGTAATAGATATAGATACAATTTGTGGCTGCATATTTGGGGCTTCATTCCCTGGAAATACTTACGTTTATTTATGGCGCTGTTATGCAGCTTTGTTATTAAAATGTTATTGGATTTCTCTCGCTTTCCAGCTGGGCCGCAGAACCTAAACTGTGGCATCATTAACCCGACTCCGACACTGGGCCAAGATGGAAGATACTCGTACTCGCAGTTAACTTGATCTGAGCCTGGGTGTCATGATAAATGACTTTAATTTTCCCTGTTCCATTTGTTGTTTGCTGTTCTTATTCTCGCTTCATAAATTAGTTTTGTTTTTCATTTCTTGGCAGCTGGGAAAATGGCTGCTGACCATGACATGGAGTCGCAACGTTTGAAGTTCGGCCGAGTGGCAAGTCCTCCGTTCTCAGTCTCAGTCTCCGTCTTTTGGCCAAGGCCAATTGCCTGCCACCCAAGCGGCTGCCGTGGGTCGTGTGTCGTCTTAACGGCATTCCGATGACCTTGTTCGCCTCGCTGCCAATGATGATTTCCGTTGACACACGTCCTGGTAATGGCCAAATGTATATAATATTCTGTATGCATCATTAGAATTAACAAGGACTGGTCAAGGACATGCTCCAAGTCAAGGCCACAGCCGAGGCAAAGTCGTTTGCAGTTGCTGCTGTTGCACAGTCAGCGGCTTCTGTGTCTCAGCTTCAATTTCAGACTCAGTCGGTTGCAGACAGAGTCCAAACCACACAATTATTTACAGACTGAGAGTCCTTTGTCCCTTGTGCAGGACGACCCGCGGCGCTGTTGCAAATTGCTGCCAAATCGCTGCACTGGCTGTGACCGTCTTGGCCCCGTCCTTGGGCCAGTTATTGCTTTTGTTTATGCCTTGCTTGACTTGCTTGACTTGCTTTCATGCTTTGCGGTTTAATCGAATTTGCAGATTTGCGCTGTTATATCCTCTAAATCCTTAAATCTAGACGAGCTGTTTGCAAACACACAACAAAGGTTTTTATTGGATTAGGCCACACAAAGGTGTCTTAAGACCTGTGTATGGCTTATGCAACAACTTGTGGCTAATTTCCTAGAAAATATGCTGATCGCTTAAGCGAAAGACTTAGGACACAAACTTGACAGATGCTCAACGAATGCCACAAACGTTGAAACGTTGACTTTCAATCGGAAAGAGAAAACCAATTCAAATTGGTTAACATTTTTGCAAATTGTTTAAACAATAAAGTAAGATATTATTGCCAATTAGCGACTTTAACGAGCCAGCTAATAAATACGCGTAGGCAAATTGACAAATTAGCTGAGAAAAACAATTTTGTCAAATTACAGACACAAAATTACAGTCACAGCTCGAGTTTGTTTAACGACAACGACAACAACAACGACAACAACAACAACTTGGCCAAATAGCTGCAAAGGAAATCCACTAAATTAAAAAGCAAAACAACAACAGCAACAACAACAACAGAGACAACGATTAAAGATCTGTTAATTGATTGAAAACACGTTGCGTTTGCGTTTTTCGTTTTTTTTTTCCGATTTGGCCAAATTGACAAACTGGACAACGCATGCAAATTCATGTTACCCCCAAAATGTAGTGATGAAGTCATAAAAAAGTTATGACTGTCGCTTTATATGCTACATTGTTTTTGTTTTTGTTTTTGCTCTTCACAAATATTATACTCGTAATAAAAGTCGAGGAAGATTTCGACAAGAGTCTCTCTCTCTCTCTCTTACTGGGGGATCGAGAAACTTGTTTAACTTTCGGCCTCTCCTCTATTAGTTTCGCTTTTGTCTCCTCAACTGGCAAATAAAGTAGTCAAATTTATAATCAACAAGTTCATTAACATTTAACCCTAAACAACAACCAAAGGCGACAACAACAACAAATGTATTTTTAACCAATTTTAAATTATTTTCAAGCCTTCGGGCAATACACGTAAGTTTTACAAATCAAGTCAAGTCTTTTTTTAATTAAAAGTGAACAATCGACAGATTCGCTGACAATTCAACGATTATTATATACTCTATTAAAATATGCTAAGAATTGCACTTAAATAAGATGTTTTAAAAGGATATTTCAGAAAGGAAATTGTCTATAACTTTCACTTTAGGAAGGGGAAGAATTGTGTTTAAAGGGAGATCATCTAAATTGAAATGGTAGCAAAAGAAAAAGAATGGAATTCTCAGTTGTAGTTAAAACTGTAAGCGTTTTCTACAAATATCCAAAATAAAATATTGTTAGATCTATAAAATAAACGTATAAAGTTGAAGAATTTATTTTATTTTATTGTTATGTTTTGATATAATCCGAAAGATGTATAGAAAGTCTGTAGACTTAACAGTTTTACATATAAATGTTTTTTAAGTAAGTATGCCAATATCATTTGTATGTAAATAAATCAAAATCAAATGAAAACTAGTCAATTTAGTGCAACATTTAAATTTGAACAGAGGAAAGCCTTAGCAATTATAATAAATTCAAATCAAATATCTCAAAAAAAATAACTCAACTTAACGGTAATAATAGTCGTAATAGACTTACGACTTTGTAAATTCTATAATTAAACCGAGTTTATGTATATTTTTCCACATTTTTAAACATCTTTGTTGTGGAACGAGGTTATTAGACCCACATTTTCGTATACACTTTAGTCTCTTGGATTATGAGTTATAACAAGCGTTTATTGCATTTGCTCCCACTGTGCGTGGCGGAGTGTGGGGAGCACACATGACTGAGAGAGTTGAGAGGGGGGGTGGGGGGGTTTTACTTAATACTGATACTTATGCTAGCGAGGCTGGCATCATTAATAACTCTCGCCGCCACTCGCCGGCACTCAGCACAAACTCATGCCTCATGGATTTACGCTTTGTGCTGTGTGTAAATTATGAATTTTAAATTACACACACACTCTCACACTCACACGCAGTTGGAGCCCGTAAAGACTTCACTCGACTGGAGCGGGAGCGAGAGGGAGATAGAGCGACCATTTAGCGTCGATGACCGCCAGAGGGCGCGCTCGTGGCTGCCGTGTCAGACATGTGTTTTGTTTTCTGCTTCTTCTTCTTGCTCTTTAGCTCTTTTTACTCTGTTTACGTATTTAAATGCAAAAAAAAAGAAACAACAATTGCATACGTTTTTTTTGTCATTGTCGTTGGCCAAATTAAGTTGTAGCCAGCCGCAATTAAGCCAAACATACACGCATTTCGCACTTGTTTCTTTTGGCCAACTGTAGTCGTGTCTCTTGGCCAGCAGCCTGCAGCCTGAAGCGAAAGCTAAGTATAACAGATAGCTGATCATTAGGGTTAAACGGTAGCCGAGAGTGTGGAGGAAAGATAATGGAAAGATAATGAAAAAAAGAAAAGAAAAAGCGCAATCTCATTAGCAGCTGACAATTCCCCGTGCTCATTTCTCAGCCATCGTTAGAGCAACAACAAAAAAATGTGTACATATTGTAATCAAAAACAAGTTAAAAACTTTAATTAACGCGTTTTTACGCAACTGTCGGCGGCTGTTTAACCCTTTGTGGCCATCGCTTGTCGCTTGTCGGTTGTCGAGCACGCAAATGCAAAGCAAACATGACAACGGTAATAATTGAAAATCATGGCAATAAACGTGTAAAAGGGGTTGGGGAGGGGAAGGAAGGGCGGCACTTTGGTTTGAGATTTGTGAAGGGCGAGCGGAAAAATCAACAGCTGCTTTTATTGCCGCTGAGAGCCGACGGCAGCCAACGACAGCAACAACAGCTACAACAGCAATAGCGACAGCGACAGCAACAACAACAACGAACAGCAGCAGCCATTGTTATGGTTCTCTCTCTGCGTTAAGTGCACGTGTGCGAGCGTGACAGCTAGCTGTGTGCCATGTTCGAAAATGACTTTTTCGATATTCCAGTTGCTCTTAATGGCTGACGACTGGAAGTTCGTGTTCGAAACGGTTAAATTCGAAACGGTTAAAGTGCTGTTATTGCCGTTTCTGCCAACTGCCGACTGCTTATCGTTATTTAATTAATTTGACTGCCCAACAATAGTTTATCTATTGTTAAAATATTTATTTATTTGCCGCAATTTAAATAAAAATGCGCATAAAAACGACATAAATTGTGAGCGCCATTGTTGTTATACCAAAAACGGGTCTGCCTACCAATAACTTCAATAACTGATATTTGAAATTTGAAATTCTTGTTACTCTCGATATGGACATGGGTCTATTGTCTGGGCGTTTGAGCAGCTCATTGATTATGTCGTTTGGCAGGAAACCAGATATTAATAAAACTAACAATAATCGATTAACTCGATAACTCGCTGGAAATGGAAAATGGTATTCGCTCCAAACTTTGAATACAATCGAATAAATCACATTCCGGCACTCAATTCACGCATTTCATTGACATTAATATGCGGCAAATTCAATGCAAATACTAATAATAGCAAGAATCTAAATAATAATGAAATTCATTAGTGAATTCATTGCTCGTCTTTGATTTATGTGCCATATATCAGCGGATATATATAGATAAATGGGTATTTGATACTTTTTGAGAGCAGCACATGTTTCACATTTTGTGAGATGTGACTTTTGATAAGATTATTGTTGTTGTTGTTATTGTCGATCAATGCCAAATGACATTAGTTTTTAACACATTCGATGTGGACTCCCAGTGGGGAATTGGGAAGGGAGCGTGAGGGAGGGAGATGGAAGATGCTAATGGGACACGCTTCGATTGATGTTTAATATGTGCATTGGCAGCGAAATAAATAAATTAAAAATCAATTAAATATCAATCAATTGATCGAAATGCTCGCTACATTTAACCCGTTAATTGTATAGCCTCCAAATGATATGGATGTACATATACATATACGCCTGTTGTACGTATGTATGTTTGTATATACATAATTACTGACTGTATTCTTCTCTTCGTCGATTGTCGATCATTCTCGTCTTGGTGTCGATAAAGTTGTAGGCACAGATTGAAACGTCGCGGCCAAAAACAAAATCAACACAACTAAATACCTATGCAAGGGTGCGGAGAGTAGGGAGCGAAGAGGAGAGAGCATGGAGGTGGGTGGCAAGGCAAAGCATCAGTCAACCGTTTCGCCAGAGACAGAGACAGAGACAGCGTTAGCACACGACGCGCGCGATTTTGATAAATCAACTAACAAAACCAACAAACGCAGCCATTTTCCGCCGCATGCGCACGTGTGTGCGAGCGGGACAGGCATACTGCGACCTGGCAACGCCCCGCTGCAGAGAGCAACCGTCGACGACGACGACGCAGACGCAGACGCAAACGCAGACAGCGACACAGTTGTCAACCGCATGACAGCTCCCAATAATAAAGTCATATTGAGCCCTAACAAGCGCGGGCTCCAACGTGGAGCGAAGGCGGAGTGAGCAGGCAAGTGAGCGAACGGGGAAACAAACGAACAGACGAACGAATGAGCGAGCGAGCGAGCAAAAAAGTCAATACGAACAACGAACAACGAAAACCGGTTCGCTGCCAGTTCGCTCTTGTACTGCGCTGACTGGAAACATTGTCTCGCTGTCAGATTGCAGGTGACAACGTCGAGTGTCACAACAGAATTCGCGCACACACGAAAAGAGAGAGAGCGAGAGCAAGAGCAGGCAGCTCTGCCAATCGATCAGTCGACGTCTGAGCAACGTCTTCGTCACTGTCAGAGACGCACACACACTCACACACAGACACAGACACAGACACGCGCTCAGTGCTGCTCTCTCGCTCGCTCGCTCGTAGTCACACACATACACAGGCACACACACAGTGTCACTGTCGCCGCTGTCTCTCTCTGGCGCTGACAGTTCAATCGTTCGCTGCCTGCCTCTGCTGGCTTCGTCGCAGCGACGCGCAACTGTGATTAGTTAATTTAGTCGTTGAGCTCGCATCGAACAGACGTGCGCGTCGCAGTCGCAGTCGCTAAAGCAAAAGCAAAAGCAAACACAACACGAGAACGAAACACGAAACGCAAAACTGTAAATAAAAGAAATAAGTTGATATAGAGAAACAAGTGCAATCGCTTGCCGATATATACAAATAAAAAGTGAAGTGAAAAGTGACGTACGAGAAGGTGAAGTGAACAAATGGCACTTGAGGATCGCTGCAGTCCACAATCAGCGCCCAGTCCACCAGGTTGTTTGCCACACGCGCCAACACAGCATCCACACCAGCAAGAGCATCCACAACAGCATCCACACATTGTACCGTTCCCCATTTCTGTCTCTGCCCTGAACATGAGTCTGCAGCCGGGAGTCGCTGCCACGGCGGCAACTCTTTACCAGCAGCAACAGCTGCAGCATCTGCATCAGTTGCAGCAACTGCAGCAGCTGCATCAGCAGCAACTGGCCGCCTCCGCTGGCGTCTTCCATCATCCGGCGACGTCGGCGGCCTTCGACGCCGCTGCTCTGCACGCGGCGGCGCTGCAGCAGCGGCTCAGCGGATCACCGGGCGCCCACTCGACGGGCGCCTGCTCCACGCCCGCCTCCACGCTGACCATCAAGGAGGAGGAGAGTGATTCCATACTGGGCGACAGCTTCCACAATCAGACGGCAACGACGGCTACCGAGGAGGACGAGGAGGAGGACGATGACATTGATGTGGATGACACCGCTTCCGTTTCCGGTTCCGCCCGTCTGCAGCCACCGCCGGCTCATCAGCAGTCGAAGCAATCGAAGCCCTCGCTGGCCTTCTCCATCTCCAACATACTCAGCGACCGTTTCGGCGATGTTGCCAAGCAAACCAAGCCAGGCGATTCATCGACCAGCATCTTCCGCCCTTTTGAGGCGAACCGCGCTGCCGCTGCCACGCCCTCCGCCTTTACGCGCGTCGACCTGCTGGAGTTCAGCCGTCAGCAGCAGGCAGCAGCCGCCGCAGCAACCGCCGCCATGATGCTGGAACGCGCCAACTTGCTGAACTGCTTCAACCCGGCCGCCTATCCCCGCATCCACGAGGAGCTCGTCCAGAGTCGCCTGCGTCGCAGCGCCGCCAACGTTACCGCTGGCAATCCCAACGCTGTGCTGCCGCCGTCGGCCAAGCTCCTGACGGAGTCGGGTGTGGAGAAGTCCGCCCTGGGATCGCTGTGCAAGACGGTATCGCAGATTGGACAGTCGCAGGCCACGACGCCCGTGACAACGTCGAGCGGCGGCGCCAACCACTTGGCCAGTCCGCCACCCGCCTCGAATGCCTCCACCATTAGCAGTTCCTCCTCCACGGCCACCAGCAGCAGCGCCTCCTCCTCCTCCGGTTGCTCCTCCTCGGCCAGCTCGCTGAACTCCTCGCCCAGCAGCCGCTTGGCAGGCGCCAACAATGCCAGCAGCCCGCAGCCCATCCCACCTCCCTCCGCCGTCAGCCGCGACTCCGGAATGGAATCCTCCGACGACACACGCTCCGAGACGGGCTCCACAACCACCGAGGGCGGCAAGAACGAGATGTGGCCCGCGTGGGTTTACTGCACCCGCTACAGCGATCGTCCCAGCTCAGGTAGGTTATCTTCTAATATCATAAGATAGAAAGTAGGGATAGTAAAGTAGAATGTAGACATGGGGTGGACTGTTAGATAGGAGAGGGAGCCAGTAAATTTAATGTATCTTCCCTGTGGAAACTTTAGACTTACTGACCTTTTCTGAAAATAGGGAACGTCATAGGAACTACACAGTTGGAGCTTTAGGAAATCAGTTCAACAGTTATAACTAATTTAGGAGGAAAGAGGAAGATAGGTAACTTTACTAATAATCAATTTATTTAGGAATCAGGCACTAGGAAAGTTTATAGAATATTTCTAGGCCCATTCGAGCAGTTATCGATTTCCTTATGAGATCATCTATTATATATTGCCTTCATAAGTGCGACACATGATATTGTTTGTATTAGGACCACACCCCATGCTCTATAAAGCGGCAGCCTTTCATGCTGTTTGTCATTAAACCGAAGGACACTGCAACAATTAGGTGTCCTGTTCCCAATCCCAAAGTCACAATTGTCAATTCTCAATTGTCAATTGTATCTGTTGCTGAGGGAACTGACGAGAGAGAGAGGAGGCATTTCCTCAATTTTCCGATCGGCCGCACGCAGCGCTTGTTGTCTTTGAAGCTGACACTTTATGTGGCAACATGTAGCGCAGGCGGCGGCGGGAGGAACGTTTGCCTATCGCCGACGAAGGAGTCGAAGAAGATCGAAGGTCAGAGGTCACGTTGCCATTAAAATGCGCTGACGATTGACAAACCCATGAAGTGTGAGTCCGTGCAGTGAAAGTGCCCATTAAAAAAGAAGCAAGAAAAAGCAGCAGACAGGGGAAGTGGAAGGGGAAGGGGAATTGGCTGAAGACTAGAAGCAGCCGAAAGGAAAATCTGTGTTTCCATGTGTGCGTTGAAGTTGTTGTTGTTGTTATTGCTGCGTTGCGTTAATTGACAAGTTAAGTGCTTTTTTATGACTCGAAATGGTTTTTTAATTTGGTGTCGATGGAATCGTACAACAACTAGCAACTAACAGCAACAACAACAACCACTAACAACATCAACTAACAACAACAACTAACAACAACAAGGCGTTGATAGGCAGCGATTAGAGGCTGCGAAATTAATCAAATTATCTAAGCAAGCACAGCAATTAAATTATAATTTACAATGTGTCGATAAATACGATGAATGCGAGTACTAAACCCGAAACTCATATGCAAAACACTCAAAAATCACTCACAAACACTCAAACGACTAGCTGGTAATTTAAAAAGCAAGCTAGTGACTATAGCTAACTAAGTATAGTCTTAGCTGGTTTATTAAGCCATTTTGCGATTGTTAAACTTTGACTCTTTTCGTTTGAATTTCAACTTCTTGCCCCTTCACACTGCTTCTTCCCCCCTCAACTGAGTTCGTTAGACGCTGCGCTGACAGCTGACAAATTGAACACGCAGCACAGCCGCGTTGCATGCCACAAGTTTTTGTTTTCCTTTATTTTGTTGTTGTTGCTGAGAAAGCGAGTTTATGCTAATTAAACCATTAATATCATTAATTATATGCAGAGAGGGAGACGGACACAAAGCTGTGGAATTTCAACTAATTTTATTCTATTTCTTGTTTCCCATTTGCAGGACCCCGCTACCGTCGCCCCAAGCAACCAAAGGACAAGACCAATGATGAGAAGCGTCCACGCACCGCCTTCTCCAGCGAACAGTTGGCACGCCTCAAGGTAAGCATCGCAATCCATTCGCAATCCATTCGCAATCCATGTCCAATCCATATCCATATCCAAACATATCCATGTTGTGTCATATTTATTACCAAAATATTTACACACTTTACACTGCCACCTCCCGCTGTGTTGCATCCTGGCGACGTCAACCGCACGTCCCTCCCGTCCCTGCTGCTATCCCATTCCGTGTCCCTTTCTGGCAGTTAACCAATTGGACATGCCCATAGTCGTATTTCACTCACACTGTGTGCTGTGTCTTTCAACTAAACCGCAAATAATTGATTTGCCTCAGAACCTCATTCTGTCTCTCTTTTACACTCTAACTCATTGTTTCTCTCCTTCTCTTCTCTATTTGCAGCGAGAATTCAATGAGAATCGCTACCTCACCGAACGTCGACGTCAGCAGTTGAGCGGAGAACTTGGCCTAAACGAGGCTCAGATCAAGATCTGGTTCCAGAACAAACGGGCCAAAATCAAGAAGTCAACGGGCTCCAAGAATCCTTTGGCCCTGCAGCTAATGGCCCAAGGACTGTACAATCATACGACAGTGCCGCTGACCAAAGAGGAGGAGGAGCTCGAAATGCGCATGAACGGGCAGATTCCGTAAACCAGTTAAACAGGACGGAAGGGAATCCTCCCTTCCCCATCCCCCCACAACACCCCTCTAGGCTGGTCCTCAAGTGTGCAATATTGCGGCGTACAAAAGTGTTCATGTGATATAATTGTAAAATACATCTGTCTCTATACTTAATCATCTATCTATAAGCTTCAACGATTTCAACTCTATATATATATGTATATTGAAAGTATTATTGCTCTTACTGCACGCCTAAAACGCAGGGGAGGAATTCCCTCAGCTCCCCTCCATAGATATTGCTTTGCAATCATTCTATGCCAATTCGAAAGCTAACAAATCTTTAATCTTAACTTCACATCAAGATCTATCTATAATATATATATATATATATATATAGAATGCTTAATATGTTATAAGTAATTTAAAAGTTCTTTAGATTAATTTCTAGCTTAGATAAAACACATTGTCTCGCTTTGACGAAGAAGTATTTCTAGTTTCTAAGAAAAAAAAACGAAAACGAAAATGTTATGGATGAAAAAAAGCTTAAAAAACGACCCCAAATCGAACAAAAAAAAAACAACAACAAATGCACCCAAAACAAAAGAAGTTAAAAGCAATCTATTGAAATCCATGTGCTAAACACAAAACAGAAACTACAAAAAAATGAATTAAATAAAAAAAATATATTTAAAAAATTATATCACATCACAACTTTGTTTATTTATGATCTTGCATAATTTCTCGGGGAATCTCAAGGCATATTCAAATAAAATTAAAGCAGTTAAACAATAGTTTCCGCAACGAATATTCATGGAGATATGAATAGATTGGCTGAGAAAAATTAACACTGAATTCCACTTGCCTCTTGGGGGTGTGACATTTGCCAATCTCTAACAAAATAATCATACATTTTTGATTAACAGTCTTAAACCAATTTAACACTTTAGTATAGATTCCACATAATATTGGTTATTTAAGTGCTTCACATTTTCCACCTAATGGGGTAGATTTTTATAATTGGCTGAGCCACCCAACGATTAAAATGTTATTAATCAGTTTATGGTCTTTTGATCGTAAATTAAATTTATAATTATTTTATTATTTTATTGAAACATGTGTCGAATTGAATGAGTTGCCACTCCACAACCAACAAGTTTTGTTTTAATATTTAACGAATGTTTCTTTGCTATATGAGAGGAGTTTTAATCATAAATGGGAAGTGCAGTCAAGTTGTAAAACGGATTGCTTTGTAATTCATTCTAAAATAAGTTTGAGCTTAAGCCAGACAATTAACAAGAAACTGTTCAACAATTACAGAATCAAGTTAGATAATTTAAGTAGTAGTAAGGAAATGAATATTTCTGTCCAAGCTTTTACTATTTCTACAGCAATTTTCATAAAAATCATAAGTAGAATTGAATCTTAACCATTATCCATTCACCATTTTAACCATGTTGAATGGAATGGAATTTCTAGTCTATAAAAGAGTCGTGTGTTAATATTTTTATAATTAAACATCTAACCTGATACCGTATCTATTTAAACAAGCTTAATCATACTTTTAACTGTTAGAGTGCAATCTTATTCAAAAGAATGCCGACAGAAACTTCAATGTCTTCTTGCTAATTAAGTGAGCTACAGCTGAACTTCATATTTACTTGAATTTGATTGCAAAACTAATAAAGCAAATGTTGCTAATCGTGTGGATTCAGGTTAATAGGCTGGCTGGCTGACACTCCGTGGGAGTTGGGGAGCTCGGCGGGGGGGGGGGGGGGACAGGGAAGCTATTGAAACTGGCGCCGTTGCCGTTGCCGTCGCCTATTCAATGACATGTCCACATACGTATTCAGATCAAAGCCCGTTTGCCGACGCAACTTTAAATCATGTAAACTTGTCACCAGTCATGAGGGTGAGACTGAGAACAAGTGTGGCACAGCCAGAGAGAGGGGGAGAGGGGGCAGAAGGTGACGCTGATTCGCTAATTGCACAATCATGTGGCATATGGCCTGGGATGATGATGAGAATGGGAATGAGGATGAGAATGAGGATGAGGCTGAGTGACGGCAACAGCATTGGATTCGATTTGATGCTGCCATTTAATTAAAAACAAATCTTCATATAAACAAATATTGTGACAAGGCAACACACGGTGGCATCAAAATGCAACTGCAACTACAGCAACAGCAAACATCAAATGATTTATTAGCACAGATTTTTGTGGCAAGATGCAAAGAGACGCGCGTTAATTTGCTGAAAATAAATGCAGAAACTGCATAGACAGAGACAAAGTTGTGTAGAAGGAGGAGTGTGGAGGCGGGGGCAACACCAGGGTGGGGGGGGAGGCACCGGGGCAGATCGGCAGCTGACATTTACTGGCAAGCGTTGATGTGAATCTGGCAAGAGATCGGCGCACATAAAATGAATTAATGCGAACGCTAATTGCGGCAAAAGCTAGCGCAAAGAAAAATAAAGAAATACGATTATGTGTGAGTCGACGTAATGCTCTCCACCACATTTCCCCACCCCCCTCCCCCCTCTGCACAGTCTCCAACACGAGGCAGCTTAAATCAGGCGTATTATAGAGGCGCAAATCCATTTGCGCACGTAATGAACCAATTAACCAATTGCATCAGCATCAAGTCGACTCAAATGAGTCGGAAATGAACTGGAACTGGTGCTCGAACTGGTTCGCGAACTAGTACGGCCTATCAAAGGAATATTTCAACACTTCTAATTAGCTAAAATTGCCAAGTGACACACTAAATTTCACTTTCCGACAGAGGAATTTCAATTGCGCATACAATGTTGTGGATTGAAGATCGTCTATTAAAAAGCCACAAAAACCAGACAAGAAAAGACACAACAGACAGACGGACAGACAGACGGACAGACAGACAGACGGACAAACAGACAGACAGACGGACAGACGGACGGACAGACAGACAGACACATATGTAGACTCGTATGCCACATAAGTCAACCTCATCCCCATTCACCCATCCAGTTACTGTGTGTGTGGGCGCTACCCCCTCCTTTCTTCCTTACCCCCTCCTCAACTCCCTCAACATGTGTGATTTATGCGCCTTTGAGGCACAAAATCTGCTGTTTCCCCTTTGATATCGCCACGTGGCAGCGGCCCCTTCGCTAATTGCGTTTCCCGATGCACCATTTTACATTTTACAGTTTGTCGTATTAATTGCTGGTCGCACAAAGTCTCGTATCTCTTGGCTACACTCAGAGAAACTAGAGAAAACTTTTCTATTTTGCAGATATAACATTGTGTAATCTAATAGCAATAGCTATAAACTTAAAGGATTAAAGGATTTCCAAATGCACCTCTTAGATTTGGATCTAATTTATGTATGATCTTCTTGAATATCTTTAAGGAAGTTCTTTAAAGGATTGTAGGTTTGAAACTAGTACTTCCACTTGTCAAAAATGTATTGAAAACTGTCGTATTCATTTGTATCTATTACTATTAATAACGAAAGGTTTGTTTTACAGTCGAAAACTTATTCATTTTCCTTGAGCACCTCTTTTTCTCCCTTGGGTTAGAATTCGTTCTATGCGTAAGGACTGAATTTAAGTTTAAACTGTATTAAAACTATATTCATTAAAATTCTATTGAATAGGGAAGTGGGAATAGTTCTACAGATTGTACAAAAACAATGCTCCAATTCAAAAAACCCTTGGGAAATACTGTCACAAATGGGATAAGGAAGTTGTAGTTACTCTTCTCTCTACTCTCTACTTTTCTTTAGAATATCTCTATCCCTAGTCAATCAAGATCAATTCAGTATGCTTTTTCTTTCAGTGCAAGTCCAGAACAAGTGCTCGGGGCGTATTAAATTTTTGTGTGCATCTAGTAAATGTCAAAAAGTTTGCGGCGTCTTGTAGATTTATTTGCCGCAATGGGCAATTGAAGCTGCCACTTGTTTCCGCTTCGCTTTATCAATTGATTTACGATGCGATAATAAAATGCAATTCCCCCCCCCTACCACTATACCCCTTTCCACTGGCAGTGTTTTAAATGAATTTTGGAACATTCAGGAGCATTTAAAAGGCCACAATTTGTATGGCTGATGTGCGCCATTTGTTGCATGTGGTTATAGTTTCAGTTTCATTTGCTGCAACGACTCCCGGTTGCAGTTGCAACTAGAGTTGGAGTTGCAGTCGGAGTCGGAATCGTTGGGCATTTCATAATCGCTGCCAGTTCCGTGGAAAGTGCACTCAATTATGGCCAACAGACAGGCGCTGAGCGTTGTGACTCCGGTGTCTCTCTTGGCGTATCTTGTAGTACGTGTATCTTGTGGCATTGTGAGTACGAGTGCGAGTACGAGTATCTTTTAAGTGCGCCCTGGCTGTCCCTCTCTGTCTCTGGCGCTACAGCATATATATCCGAAGTCAGCCTAAACAAACATTCAAATGGCCAGAAAGGCAGCCACACTTGGCCACATTTTCAGCAGAAGTCAACGCCAACACCGCCACAAACAGACAGATTCACATACGAATATATGAGTATTCACCATATTCACATTCACAGTCATATTCACATTCACAGTCACATTCACATTCACATCATCATTGCCGTCAACTCGAAACGTCAATTCTGTTGACTCAACGCATTTGGACGACTTGGCGTTTCTCATTCCAATTCTCAGTTCCAATCGAGAGCCAAGTTAACAATTCCCAGTTACCAGTTCCCAGTTCGAAGTCGGCGCTTAGTGGGCCAACAAATATTTGAGCTGTTAACTTGTGAGTTTTGTAACAAAGTCGTAAGTAATTGTAATTGATTGTCTTTTGTTAGGCGCACATGTTGCATGCCACAAGCGGTGGCAGGGGTACGCTAATTGGTCAACTGCTTGCGCCTTTGTTTGACTGTCGATTTGCACCTCCAGCTATTACCAGGTTTTCTCCATTTCGACTAACTGCTAACTGCTAACTGCTAACTGCTCTCAATGCCCCGCTAATTGACTTGGCCAACAAAGGCGCCTCGGCCCGACACACAGCGCCTATTTAGCGTATCTAAAAGTGTTTCAGCTTGGCTCAGAATCAAACATAGTATAAATGGGCTATAAATTAAGAAAGATGCCTTGCATATCTAAAATATGTTTCTGTTTTTATTTGATTTGTTTATACGAGTTTTTATTAATTGATTGTCATAAATAATTCTGCTTGCATTAAAAGATAAAAATCAATTTGTGAATTGCGAAGCATTTGCTTAACACTTGCTAATCCCAGAGCTCATAAATAAATGCTGTATTTAACTGTTTGATTTATAAATTTGATTCACAAATTGCAATTCCGTATTTCGTATTTTAAATATAATATATAGAAATGTATTTCTACTCTTATTAATTCCATATCTTATAACGAAACGTTGGGGCAACAATTTATTTAACTATTTTATTATCACGATGTCATTAAACTTTTATACTTTTTTTGAAGCAATTCATTTGTATATCTATAGTAGTATAAATTATAATCAACATGAATTTGCATAGGTTTATAAATAAATGAATTAAGCCAAGTTTATACAGTTTGCATTAGATTTGTTTTTAGCCCGACAATATATCATATTGAACTTCTATAGAAAGTAATACTTATATGTCTATAAACCGCTTGAATGTATTTAGTTATTCCACTCAAGAGTTCGGGTTCTTTATGACCTCACAAAAGCATAACTGGCCATTTCAATTATTGAATTATAAAGTAGTTAATCCAAGACGGAGACAATTACGAGTATCTACGATTATACGTAATAGTTGTTGGTTGGTGTGTGTGTGGGTGTCAGCTGTGTGGCGCCACCAAACTGAAACTGGCTAACAAGTATGAGTTAATGCCCAAAAAGCGGATGTACTCACAGTTGTTGTAATTGTTAACAAGCGAATGAATTGAATTTTCATTTAGTCATAAATATATAATGAATAAATGCATGGCAAATGACCAGAGAGCCGAGACCAGAGACCGAATGCCGAAACTGGCTGGAAAAGGCATTAAACATTTTTCCCATTTTCCCATTTTAACGAACTTTCATTGGCAACAACGTGTGGCAACTTGTGGTGGTCCCAGCGGTGGGTCTTTAATGCGGCAACCACAACAACCACAACAACGACGACGCCAACGACGACGACTATTATGATGACATTATTATCATTATTATTTTGTGCTTATTAATGTTTAATGGCAACACACAACATTAAATAAACATAATAAACATGGCAGCCAATTGAATTTTATGCAAATGTCGCTGAGGTGTTTTCTCAGCCAACTCAAGGTGTGTCCGCTTAACGCACAACGAAATCGGAGTCGGAGTCGGAGTCGGACTCCGATTCGGATTCAGATTCTCATATACAAGTATGCATATGGATTCGAGGTGAGAAGACCAATCGATAGACGACGACGAAACCCGCAAGTAACAAGCGACAAAAAACAATTATTTATTTGAACTGTGGGTCAAGACGCCACAAATTCGTGTTTATGCTATGTTAATTGAAATGATGGGCTACAATATACCCTGCAGATAAGTGTTAAACTGCAGGGAATCACTTTATTTGATAGATGGACTAAGTTAGCACTTAGATACATATTTTACTATAGATTATGAAAGGGAATTGATAGATTACTAACTTGTAGTAAACATTTAGAATAGGCTGATTAGCTTTGTATGTTAGAAACTTAGGAGTTATCCTCAAATTGAACACTAATACTACTTTTAAGCATGACAGTTTTCAATATAACAATTAGAAATATCAGTTATACATCAAATTATACGCTTTAATAGGTTTTCAGTCCTTGGAGCTTTAAATATGTCATTAACTGCCAAAAACTCTATTAACTTCTGCTTAATTACCTCTTTATACCCTGTAGAAAATACTACTTATATCATTATAAAGTTTTGAAATATGTTTTCCAGCTTCACTGATTATTATTTAGTGTTAAATACTGTAGATTAGCATTGCTTAATTACTTACGTAACCAACAGTAGGTGTGATGGACTGCAAAATACTCTGTAAGGAGCAGGCAATCTTAGAAAATATATGAGATATCAACTTTGGTATGGGGTTCCTTACATTCTCCTCCTTATATGCAGATCAAGTTGATTTAAATATGCATATAATTATAACTTAATTTCAGCGTATCTTCTCTTAGTATAACCCATTGCTGCAGCTTCCTCAAATACAGGGTATAACGAGCTTACCACCCAGGCTGTGGCTGGCAATTGAAATGCAAAAAGTTGCATATGCATTTGGCTAATAAGTTGATGCCACAACGCAATAGCCTGGCGAAGGTTATTGACTTGAAGTTGGACTCGAAATGCATTAGCCATGGCTATGTGTCTCTTATGTGTCTCGTATGTGTCTCTTATGTGCCTTCTGTCGACTATCGGCTGTCTGGTCGACTGGCCCCCCCAGGAGACAACTTCCACTCCAACTCCAACTCCAACTCCAATTGCAAGACAAATGATGGCCAGGCAGCAGCCAAAGTCGCATCCCGATAATGACAATATTTTGGCATTTGAATATGACAAACAATGAGTTTCTACTCCGGCAAAGTGCAACGGAAATTTGTCATTTATCATGCGATGAAATTCGCGTTATTAAAAAGAAAAAAAAAAAGAAGTTCCCAAAACCAAATTCGTCGCACATTTCAGCATTTGGTTCGCTAACGATCTTTCTCTCTTTCTCTGCCTCCCTTTCCTTTTGGGATCTTACCACGATCATATATCAAAATCTCACGTATTCATTGTGCTTTGTGGGTGGGATACAACCAAATTTGGTTTAATTAATGAATTAACTCTCAGGGATGAAAAGGTGAGGACGAGGACGAGGCCGAAACAGACACAGAAACCGAAACCGAGGCTAAAACTGGCCTTTAAGTCAATCGCTAACTGACCAAACCCAAAACAAACAATTCGCGCACAAATTAAATCAAAATATTTGCACAATGAAGCAAATTTGCTGTGTATTGTTTCAAGTATTTTATGAACTTTAGGTATCTTTAGGGTATCTCAGTTATATCAGTCAATTTGTTGTGATTGCGTAAAGGAATCTTCTGACTTCTGAATTCAAGAAGTCTTTGAGTTAAAGCAATAAATCTCTATAAAATACATATTTCTATTCATTGATGCTTTATTTCACTAGATTGCGAGCTCTTTTCTATAGCTTAAGTATAAAGAAATTATAGATTCGCTATTTAACTGTTATGCTATGAAGAGAATATGAATATTCTATGGTTTTTATATCATGTTCCCATTGAAAACTAGTGAAAAAGGAGCAGAAAGAAGGAAACAACGAACTTAATACACCTAAACCAGTGTGTTTATTACAGAGACATTGTTTACATAACATTAGGTATTTAAGCATACTTACAAAGTAAGTATACCTTATTACTTTATTACCTTAATTTTATATATTAAACTTAAGTAAACTCTAACTATCCTAAAAATTTCAACTCGATTGGTTAATAAACTCAAAACTTATATAACTTATAAACTGTTAACCAAAGTGAGGAACAGGGAAATTCGTTGATAACTTCAAAGTGATTTGGTTTTTAGATGCAAATACATGTTGGGCCAACACAGAGGGTATCTCGTAGTCGATCAACTGGCAACTGCAGCGTATTTACTTGTTTTTTTCCTTGACTGTTAAACTTGTTAGTCGCCACAGCGTGAATATTATTATTATTATTATTTCTTTTTGCACAAACGTGGCCAAAAGTGTTGCGAGTGTCAAAACAAATTGTTTATATGCAAAGTGAACACACACACACAAACACGCATACAGTTGCAGACAAGGGTTAATTGGTAAATGTGCGGGCCATAAACAAATGTGGCGCTGATTCTACAACCAACCCCATGAACCGGGCCAACAAACAGCCCTCGGAAAAGTGTCAGGCAGCCAACCAGCCAAGCACTTGGCATCGCAATCGCATTTGGAATCTGTTGGCAACACCTACCCCAACACAGTACCACTCTCTCTGCCCCCTCTCTGCACCCTCACCCCCTTCTTCCCTTCACTACCAAACACTCGCTGTAAAAATAAACATTGTGCGCGCAAGTTGTAAAATTTCAAATTAAAAACGTGATCTCAGCGCGAATTGGAAAGTAAATTATTTGATTCTGCACTTTTCTGCTGTTGTCGGTCTCTGTACCTGGCCCAGACCCAGACCCTCCTTTTGCAGCGAAAGTGCTGAAAGCTCAATAAAGCAAACAGGGAGAAAAAAGAACAGAAAATAAAAGAAAATACACACAAAAAGCAAGAAAGAAACGAGCAAAAAAACTGCAGCCTGAACATTGGCGCAATAAAAAGGACGCGGACGTGCGGACGCAGCGAAAAAAGGATGTTGTATGTATCCTGGCATGAAATGTGTTGAAAATAGCACCCCGCCATTTGGTTATCTCTCCATTCAGGAGCAGTACATGGCAAGGGAGGAGGAGCAGGTGCAGGGGCAGCGGAGGAAACAGCAGCAGCAGCAGGACGAGGCAAAAACGCCAAACAGTTTTTATCTGAGTTCGTGCAGCGTTTCGAGCACGAACCGAGGCCATAACTCAATGAAGCACCGGGGGGGAGAGGAGAGTTAGCGGGAGTTAGAGGCACTTGGCACTTGGCTCTGACTGTGGCGGAAACGGAAATGCGCCACAAGCAAGTTGAGCGCGGGACGGACAGCTTTCGCACCACTGTGCCATGGCTGCGACGCGACGACGCCTTAATTGAGGTACAAATTGAGCTTTTGTGCTATGCTTCCCATTTCTTTTATCCTTTGTTGCTGTGAGTGAAAATATTACCCTACTACTACTACTGCTAGGGAACAAATTCTAACCTCCCCCCAGCTCCTCCTGGGGGCGTCTGGGCGTGGCATGCCAATGCAAGTGAGATTTTTGCCAGCGAGATTTAATGCCCATTTTGTATATGCAACATTTCGTTGGTTTCCTTCGTTTCGTTTTGGTTTTTTTTTAGGGCTACTGCAGCTGGAACTAAAGCTAAAACTATAGCTGGAACTGGAGCTGGAACTGGAACTCGAAGTGGAGCAATAAATTAAAGTGCCTCCCTTTATACATATGCGGGTAATTGCAGTTTTATAGCAACTAGTTTCTGAAACGGATGCGATTGATGTGATTTTTATGGCACGTAATTCACATGAGGCACCACCACCAAAGAGGGCTGCTCCAAAAGTAATGGCTTCTCGTGCGCACAAATTCACAATTTGGTTAACAGTCAACATAATTGCGTTTACAGTGTGCACACGACTTGTGTTATACCCGGCGGGAGGCATAAAATGTATTGTTATTAGACCCCTTAAAAAAAAACAAGTAAAAAAGGGTCTATTAAGTTTGACAAAATGTGCGTAACAGGTCGAAGGAAGTCCGGCAGACCCCATAAAGTATATATATTCTTGATCAGCATCAGCAGCCGAGTCGATATAGCCGTCTGTCCGGCTGTCCGTCTGTCTGTCTGTATAAGCGCCTAGATCTCAGGGACCATAAGAGCTAGAGTCACCAAATTTCGTATGGTGGTTCGTCTATGGGCTAAGCAGATCAAGTTTATCTTAAAATTTTGACACGCCCTCTTCCGGCTCCGTAAATCGAGAACAACATTTTTGAAATCCCATAAAACGAAAGTTAGAGTCCTGCATTTTGGCACACAAGACGGGTATCAGGGTCCTAACGTATCCTGTAAATTTCATCGCGATCGGATAATAATCTCGGAAATTAAAATCGCATATAATTGTCAATTCTAAAACTGGAGCCTTGAATTTTGGCACACAGGACAAGCATTGGGGTCCTAACGTATCCTGATAATTTCCTCGCGATCGGATAATAAACTCGGAAGTTATTAAAAACTCAATATTACTCAGTGTCGGACCAAAGGAAGAAGAAGAGCATTTTGACGTAACAATGAGCTATGGGGAACTATGAGTAACACTTAACACTTATTTCCATTTTGAAGAATAAGTAAAGGGTCTCACATAGTCGACTTCGACTGTAGCCTTTCCGACTGGTTTAATATACAATTGATTCGATGGGAATAGAAGAGATTCTATCTACTCTATTTAGTTATTGTTACTTACAATACAGTTTTAATTGATTTAAATGTTTTCACTTTAGTGTATGTTAATCTGTATATAATTCTGTAAGTCTAAAACAATTTCTTAGCTTAAATAAAAAAAATACAGTCGTTCTTTGATCTATTTTTTGAATTATTGATATAGCAAATATACTTATATTTACAGTTAACATAACTATCGATTGACAGTAAAAGATTACTACAAAATCATCAAAAATCTTAAGCAGATATTTAAAATTTTTAGTTAAGAACTAGAATTAAATGATTCTCAAGTTACAAAGTGAAATATGAATGGTTAAATGGAAACTCGAACAAACTTATTAATTTATTATAATTCATTATTAATTTTAATTCACTATTATGTCATTTACATAAGTCTCTTCATTTAATTTATAATATATTATGACTATTGCAGCAATTAACAAGTCTCAATACTTGTGGCAACAAGAAACAGATGATAAATTATTGTAATCTTGCATTACAGACTTTAATTATTAGCTCATGTCAGGAATATTAGACAAATGTCTATTTTCTGATAAGAATTCAATTGCTAAAACCCCGTTAGTCTCTCAATTAACTGCATTTCGCAATTAACTCAGAAGCTAATGTCTAATCTCAGTGGATCAGTGCATGTTACCTGGTTCATTTTATAAGTAAGTATCTCGTGGTGCAATTAATCCAGCTGAATCAACGCTGTTCAGTCAACTGCTCTTCCAGTCTGGCAAGTCCATGCTTAAATCGAACTCAAACTGCAACTAACTTGTTGTGGTTTCCAAACTGTTTAAGCCTCTTCTCTTAGGCTTGTCTCTTGGCCGGGTTCTCTTGACTGGACTATTGCCTGACCAAAGATCATAACAGCTTCAATGCTAAATGTTGTTTTACTTTGCTGGCAATTTGGCGCCGCACCAAGACGAGCAAGATGATGATGATGATGATGATGAAGATCATTCACAGACTGGCAATGGGAATGTGGCAAGCACAGGGAACGTAACGAGCCGCAAAACTACTGTTGTTGTTGTTGTTGCCTGTGGCGCAGCTTTGAACGTGGACGCTGGACGAAGGCTGGATGAAGGCTTCGTGTGTGGTCCCCAATGTGGCAATGTCTTCTTTTGGCGCTGCCCTAAGAGAGCTAAGAGAACAGCAGCTAAGAGTGGAGACTGTGGCAACTGTGGCAACTGAGAATCGGAGTCACAGTAGCTGCCTCACGTAGCCAGTGCAATGGGGCAACATTGGAGGCGCGATCGTTCGTTCTTTTGCGCCAAAGTGTCAATAATTTTAAGTGCAGCGCATTTTTGTTGTTGCGCTCTTCGGTGGCATCTCTGTGTCGATTGTGCCACAGTGCCACAATGCTCTTCGCATCGCATTGCAACGCTCTGCGCTTTCGAATCGCATACATATTAATCACTCCTAATGGACTGCAATTGAATTTCAAGTAATCATCGAGTGCCTCAACTTGGGGCAAGCTTAATAGTCGCTGCTGCTGCTGCTGCCGTTGCAACGTTAAGTTCTTGCCTCTGTTGTTGTTGTTGCTGTTGCTGCTGCCACTCGCCAATGGGTTTAAGCCAAATGCAACTTGGGTGGTCCAGTTGCCGTGTCTGCGACTGCGACTCGAACTGTGGCAACTACAAGACGGGGGCAGAGTCAGAAAGTGAGGCAGAGACTGAGACTGAGACTTCAACAGAGGCTGCGTCTCTGTATGATCATTGATGTTGGTTGCTGTTGTTGTTGCTTTTGCAACAGGGCCAAAGGTTTCGTGCTACGGAAAAGCAGACACAGTTGCTGCCCCATGTCCAGTTTTGTGGACACCGTTTTGGAAAACTCAATTTGATGGCAACAACCTGGCCGCAAGCATTTAATGATAGCAATTTTTCATAATACTCGCAGCTAATTAAGTTTTGGAATGTTATTTTGTTGGAAATTAATTTTCAATCGCTTTCGTTATTCCACAGAAATTCAACGGGATTCCAAATTGTGATCAGCGATCGCAGAACAGATGCAGATGCAGATGGAGCTGAAGATACCAATAAAGCAGATACAGATACAGCTACAGATACAGTAGCTGATGGCCAAGTTGTTTGGGCCCATTGAGCGCCTGATGAGCATCATTAGTTAAGCGTTGCGATTCCACGTAAACGGAGAATTCCACAGGAGAATGAGGTAGGCAGAGGGGAAGGGGAAATCGACATGCCTCACCTGCGCAACGAACTGCTCTGGGGACACCTTCGGGAATCGATTGCTGGCCGGACAACATGTGATCCGACTGGACAGTTTTGTCCTCTTGGTGTTCGAGAAATTGAAAAATTTGAATTGACAGCCAAACAGCAGCTAAATAATTTCCAGCAACTTGTGTATTCGCATCGATCAGAGAAGACGTTCTTTCTTTCGCTTTGTCTCTGGATCTACAGAGAAATTACAGGAGAAGGGCTGACAGAAAGGGGAAGTAATTGAGGGATGAGAAGCGGCAGGAAATATGAGAAGGGACAGCAGAAAATTACCTAGTAGAAATGCAAAAGAAAGGGAAGCAGAAGAGTTAGAAGAAATGGCTGGAGAAACTGTAGAGGAATGGGGAAAAAGCAGAAGAAATGGCAGCAGCAGAGACAGCAGCAGAGACAGCAGAAGGGGTAAAAGAAGACGGACAGAAGAAGGGGCAACTGGGAAGTGGAAACTGTAAGCAACATGACAAGCTTGCAGGTTCCCCAGAGGAGGCAGCTTGTTGCAACTAAACTAATTGACAAGATGATTTCTAATTAGACCACCGGGCCAGATTCAAAGCCAGAACTGTAGACAGAGTGAGAGCCAGGTCTACAAGAGCAGGCCCAGAGCCAGCGCTTAGAGCCTGGCGACCAAGTGGCCAAGTTAATTTCTTTGGCTTTGCATATGGCTAAAAGTGTCGCGTGGTGTAATTGCCAAACAGCATTTGCCGCTGGCCAGGCCAACAACAACAACCACAGCGAACCAGGCTAATTTACACGAGCAGGTGTCAGTCTGTCGACGGCCCAAAGCGATAGCTCGATACTGAGCCAGGCCAAGACCAGCGACCAGCGACCAAAGACCACAACGAGTGTGGCCCTTTTCTGCATTCCGTTTTTTCCGTTTTTGCTGGCTGCGTGTCCGCGTGCTGTTGGCCATAAATTATGGCTTAATTAAACTAAAAACAAAGAAATGTTTGTATTATATATTTAAGTATGCATAGTCGACGCTCTTTTTCTCTCTCTCTCTCTATCTCACTCTTTCTCTGTCCCTGTCTAGCGCAATTATAGCGTCTAGCAGCAACATATTAATCAGCAGCTTATCGGCAATTAAATCGCTGAATCCCCTACGACAAAGCAATGCACTCTGAAAATGTCTTCTAATGTGACTTTTTACTCTTTCTCCGCTTATTCCCTCCTTCCCCGACATTTCGTGTGCTGTCAGCGTTGCCAATTGTCAATTGTCAATCGTTGATCGTTGATCGACGCTCATTGATCAATCAATGAAATGGACAGCAATGCATCAATTGTCAGTTGATAATTACTCGAAATGAGTTGAGAAAAGTGTTGAGTCGAGTTGTGGCAGAGTGTGGCATGCCACAAGTGAGTCACAGCTTTGTAGATCAGCTTATCAGTAGAAACGATCGTCCTACCCAAAAAAAAGTAGAAAAGAATCACTTTGATGAGAGTTTTGTACAGTGACAAATGTGTGACAACAAATCAAAGTCAATTGATTAGCATCATCTGAATGCGATCTCTTTTTTTTGGGCTTCTGGGAAAACGATCAGCGATCAGCGATCAGCTAAAAAGAAATATTTCTATTTTATTCTCATGTTTGCTAAAAATTAAACATCAAATTGAAGCTGCTCCAGTCGAAAGAGTTCTCTGATCTTTTATCTATGATCGCTGATCGTTGGGCGCTGATCTGTGAACTTGTGCTCTACATTTCGTGGCAACTTGCCGTGTGGTCCGCACAATTGAGCCATCAGTATCAGCAAAGAGAGTCGGGGGGCAGGAGGGAAACTGCCAGCTTTGATTAACCCAGAAGACAGCAGGCAGCAGGGTGTGTCTGGGCACTCAAGTGCCAAAACATGACACGGCACAAGGTGAACTGATCCCCAAGCATTGATCCTGGCCCTGCCAGCAGTACGTGTGGCCCGTCGATGCGAAGCGCCTCCCAAAGTACCAGGAATCAAGCACTCAACGGCTTAAGTGTGCGCCACAGAAATCTTACCTCTTACCTTTTACCAAAAAAATAAGAAACAACAACTCACAAAATTCCCAGCAAGGTACAAAAAAAGTCGCACGATCATCGACATGGACACTGTGCGATCTATACCAACAATCTGTGCCAGCTGCAGCCTCTTAATTTGACACAAAACAAGATCAAATGTCACTCATCATAACTGGCGAGCTGTGTTGTGGCATCCCTGGCATCCCTCGCACCCCTGGCAACCCACACACACACACAGGACACGCATGCATAAATGAGCACGATCTCAATTCTCTCTTTTCCCCTTTTCCCCCTGTTTGTGGTTTTCTGTTTGGCGATGATCGCCTCTTAATATGCAGGCGCGCATGCGTCGACCGACTTAAGATTGCCACGGACAACATTGTCATTGACTTGCAACTGCAACTGCAACTGTCACTCGCCGGTGGGTCTTTGCACTTGCCCCCAGATGTGAACGCACCCTGATCGGACTGATCGCAGGGTCGGAGGACCGATCGAGGATCGTGCCTCGCGGTCTGCATTGGTTCTAATGCGCACGCCCCTTGCATAATTAATGCAGCAACCGTGTTGCATGGGCCACTGTTGCAACCCACGGTCGATGGTCTATACATACTACATGCTGCAAGAAACCGAAAACTGAACCTTCATAATTTTTGGTGACATTTCCTTTCTTGTCGCTGGCTTTCAACGACTTCCACTGCCGATTTATGACTTTTCATTTGTATGTCCGACTCGATGCGATGCGATGCGACTGTCGACTCGATTAATTGGACCTCCGTGAAGGTACAGCTACTGTGCATATCATTTGGATCGGGAACTGCCCAAAAGGTTGAGGATCTTGTCGGGGAACTGTCTTGTCGGGGCTCATTTAGAGCTCATTTTTATTATTTAATTATATTCAATGTGAACTCGACAGATCGACCGACGCTTCTACTAACTGACTAATTAACTGACTGACTGATTGACTGAGAGAATTACAGACTGACTAACTGATAAACTGACTGACGAAGGGACTGGTGAGTCACTGAATGATTGAGAAACTGTCCAAATAGGCTGAATGACTAACTGATTGAAAAACAGATTGATTTACAGACTTCTTGACTGACTGACTGTTTAAATGATTGACTAATTAACTGACTGACTGATTGACCGAGAGAATTACAGACTGGCTGATTGATAAACTGACTGTATGACTGACTAGTTGACAGATCACTGACTGATTGAGAAACTGTTCGAATAGGCAGAATGACTAACTGATTGAGAAACAGACTGATTTACAGACTTATTGACTGTATTACTGATTGACTGATTAAATGACTGGCTTATTAACTGACAGACTGATTGACTGGGAGAATTACAGACTGACTTATTGATAAACTGACTGGGAGAATTACAGACTGACTGATTGATAAACTGACTCTATGACTGACTAGTTGACTGATCAGCCCCTGACTGACTAACTGACTGACTGAGAAACAGTTCGAATAGGTAAATGGTCACATTGTCTGGCTGATTGACCAACTAACTGATTCCCTAACTGACTGACTGGTTGACTGATTGACTAGCTGATTGACTGGTTGACTGACTGACTAACTTACTGAGAATCTGACTGAATAACTTACTGATTGACTTACTAAGTATTTAACTGACTGACTAAGAAACTGACTGATTGACTGACTGACTAAATGCTTGACTGACTTATTGACCGATTGAATGATTGACATAGAAACTGGCTGACTGAGAAAATGGCTAACTAACTGAATGTTGGATTGACTGACCCAGAAACTGTCTGACTGACTAAATGTTTGACCGACTTATAGACCGACTGACTGAGTGCCTAGCTTACTGAAAACTAACATAAAAACTGACTGATTGATTGGCTGATTGGCTGGCTGATTAATAAATTGATTGACTGACACAGAAACTGACTGAGAAACTGCCTGATTGACCGACTAACTGATTGACTAAATAAATAACTAACTAAGCGATTGACTAACTGACTGACTGAGAAACTGTGTGACTGCCTGACTTCCCGATTGCCTGTGACTAACTGACTGATTGATTTAAAAACTGGCTGACTGATTGTCTGGGGTGTGTGTGTGTGTGTGTGTCATTAAAACGGTAAGCAATTGTTGCAACTACTAGAATTATTCTAGGAATATGTGCAACACGTCTGCGTCTGCCTGCTGCGACCTTGCCACTGTTTTGTGTTGCAGGTTCGATTCGCTTGCGGTTCGCATTGTTTATAATTTATGCAAGTAATGTTTTGATTTGTAGCTCAGTTTCAGGTGTACACACCCACAAACAATGGGCAATCCCCCAACGTGCCTCATTCCCATTCCCGGACGCAATCAATTTCTGTTTTGACAGTTTCACAGTGTCACCAGGGACTTGAAGTGTGTCTAATTGATGTTTAGCAGTGATGCATGCCACATGAGAGGCAGGGGCAGGAACAGGGCCAGGCAGCTGTTCTGTTGATCAGAAACCAATATCAAACATTCAGAAAGGACATCTGGTTGTCCTCGTTGTCCTGGTGACACTTTTATAACACTTTAAATGCTCTTTAGGTTTTGCCTTACGTGTTTATTGCCCTGCACCCCCCTTAAAAGGGGGCAGTTTTTGGACATGCGTGTCCAATCGCGTTAACGAAACCCACGAAAGGGTTGCTCCCTTCAACCGGAGGAGGATGGGGATGTTAGAGGGGTTGGGTTGATACAATTAAAATTGCTGCAAATGTGGCATGAAAATGCAATTCTCGGGTTGGGCCACATCGTTAGATTTTATGATGCGGCTGCCCATAACCTTTGACTTGCCCCTTTCCCCTTTTCTTTTACACTAACTTTTCCTGCTTCTAATTGAATTGAAATCGAAAGACAGTCGGCAGCAGCTAACAACTACCAACTACCAACTACTTGGGCCAACAACAATGGACAAAAGTATTCACGTTTTGGCAGGTTCATAAACAGTCCCCACTCGACTCCACTTGGGGCAACACTCGGCGGATCGGTGGCAAGTCAAGAGGCCCAGGTAAATGGCTTGTTTTGCATGTTAACAAGATACTTCCGGGCCAATGCCAAACGGCAGTGTTAGCCACGTTATGTTGGCATTTGCTCGTTGCCAGCTCAACTAACGAACTCTTTTGAGTTTCCCGAACTATAGCGTAGGCAAATGAAAACGAAATTTTCACATTTTCATATGTCCCTTAACAACAGTGAAGTATTTTTATTGCATAATTAACCCCGCCCTCAACAGCAGCTCAATGGAGTGAAGGGTGCTAAACCCAAAAGGGTAGCAGGGGTAGGCTTAATGCTCTCTTCGAGATACATTAGTGTAGTTTGGAATGCGGCAAATTTTTAGTGCTAATATTTAATTATAATATGCTTAATGGAATTTATAAGGGGGAAACATTAAAGGAGAATTACTGGGAATAATATAATGATAATTCTTAAACAGATTTGAAAGCAGAACCGCTTAAAGATGAAGTTTATTCTTAAAGTAAAATTGCTAATCTATTAGTTACTCTATATTGTTTAAATTTAATGAAACTTGGTAATGTCGTGAACTTTATATCTAAGCGCGAGTTCTATGATGCCATCGGAAATCTATGAGTCCTATGAGAGCTATATGATATAATGATACAATGATACATTCTATAACTGGGATTTGGATAGTTTTATGAGAATATCTATAAAATCTATCAAATTAATCTATAAATATTCATTCAGACACATGAGTTGGGAAGAAGAAGTCTTCGAAGAGACTGTACCTAGTTTGAAGTCAAGCTATAATAAAATGAATTGCTCTATAAATATAAGTTGTAAACTGGCCAATATGACATTGATATTCCCTTAACAAAAGAACCAAAGGAAGAACTCTGGCTTAAGTCTAGATCTACACACACTCACAGACATCGTACACCTTCAGATTTTATGACTTTGGCAAAAGTACTTACATATATGGCTCAATAATCAGGCTTAAAGCGACTCATTTAGTCTATCAAGTTATCGGCAAAGTTGCTTTTGGCTCCCACGCCTTTTCCCACTAACACTTTCAACTTGTTGTTGTTGTTTTTCATTTGCGCAGGCGTAATGAGACGACGGCAATGTCAAATACGCAGATCTCGAGACGCGATTGGCGCTACAAACCACCACGTAGGTGGTCTTCTCCACAAGAAGAAGAGACAGAACAAACCGCGAGGGGAGAAGGTTAAGAGTAAGATGAAGAAGAGGGAGAGGGAGAACCACACCCACACCCACATGCGTATGTCAGTGGATCAGTGGGGTAGAAGAGATTTAAAGCTTATAGCCAGAGATTTGCATGCGCCTGGCTAAAAGCTCATTAAAAGCTCCCACGAATTAGACGCTGGCGTATAAATCTTGACGCAAAAGGGTGCTGGCAGGGAACTGAGGAGGAACTGGCAAACAGAGCCAGACCCAGATCCAGATCCAGATATCGAGAACAGGAAAGGGAACAGGGTACATCGTTTGTAATGCCGGCACTTGAGCACATTTCGTTGTAACTTGGTGTTTCATTAATAATCCCCCAAAGGGAGGGAGGGAGCGAGGGAAAACGGGGGTAAGCAGCGGACGCTTCATAAATCTTGTGTCGCATAATTACAGTTAAAATTTATAAGCTTATCTCCTTAGCCGCAAATTTATTAGCGTGTTACAAGGCGCGACGATGCTCCAAACGGACGCTGCAGTTCGTCAAAGTCCAATGATGTCGTTGTCGGCTTTGTCTGCGGACAAGGATGAAGAAGGAGATGGAGAAGGAGAGGTAGGAGATTGAAGAGAACTGAAGCAGCGGCCTCTTTCGCGCTCATTATGGCCAAGTATCGAAAAATGTGTATTTAAAACGGCGTGAAAAACAATTTGTGCCAATTTTATGATGCCTCGCGCCTTGCCACAACTCATCTGCCGCGACGAGGACCGTGCGGCAAGTGAAGCTGCAGGATGAATGCGAACTTCAGGCCAAAGAGAAACAAATCCATTTGAAGTCCGTTGCAACTCTGGCTGTGGTCGAGAGCGGCCCGAAAGCGGTACTAAGTGTCAACCCCATAGATTTATGCGTATTGTCTTTTTTCGGGTTACTTGGGCTCACATTCCGGGAAGCCTGCGAACTGAGGACTGTGGACGGCGACGGCGACGGCGACTGCGACTGAGTTGGGAATGGGAACTGGGGACAAGGCTGCTGCCGACCGACTGCCGAACATTAATCATTGGGGGCCAGGCCAACAGTTTTGCGGCAGCACTCGAGGCGTTGTAATGTGCCTCGACTCGATTTGGAATCCCTCTCGACCGGGTTTCCCTGCCCCCCACTGCCTCATCCCTGCCCGGGATTAATGTACGCGCGCAAGGTATTTTGAATGGGCTTTTTATGGTCACATTTATTGAATTTATAACGTAATATACTCGCCTCATGACTCATGCTTAGAATTGCAGCGTTGCGTTCCACACACTCCACACTCTACAGTCCACACTCTACAGTCCACACTCTACTACAGTCCACGCTCTACATTCCACCTTCAGTGTCGGTTTCAATTCTCGGCGAGGGCAATAAAAAATTATGCTTAAACAAAATACTCAACTATAAATTCAGCAAAATATTACTAAACTTAAATTGATTTTTTATGCAGTCATCTTCTCGGCACGAAGCGCGTGCTATAAAAATTCACTTAACACAAAACTCCCACACACACACAATCCGTTGATCGCTGACTCTTTCTCTTCCCCCCCCCCCTTCACGCTCACTCTTCTTCATGCACTACCCGCTCACTCTCACTCTCAATATTCCAGTTTGGCCTTTTATTGTTAGTATTCACGCCTTGAATTCGCCTTCAACTTGTGTCGCCCAATTCGCCTCAGTATCAAAAAATGTCACCAACAATGAAACTCAAAACCAAACTGTAAATCATTCGCAAAAATTAAGATGTTTGCACAGTCGCAGCATTTGCTGTTATTTGTTGTCGTTGTCGTTGTTGTTGTTGCTGCATGACAGTTAATATTTCTCAAAAACGTTCTGAATTTAATACAGTCGAAGGCGTTATAACAGTATAATCCCAAATATACCCAGAATGGCACAGCGCTCCATGAGGTCAAGTGATAAATGTAGTATATAACAAAGAGGAAGCATCTTCCGACCCTATAAAGTATATACATTATTAGTAAATGAACTAATTTGCTGCGATCATAAGTGCCTAATATTCTGTCCGCTATTGTAACACTTAAACAAAAGACTAAAATGTTTCTCTTCTATTGTTTGTTTGTCTCCTTGCGTACGCCTGTGGGACTGTGAGTTTAGGAGAGAGAGAGCTCCCGTATTACAGTCGGTGTCTGTCTGTGTGCGTGTGTGCACTGCAATGCAACGAGAGAGCGCATTAAAGATGGAGATCTGTTACAGTGGCAGTCAATTAACTACGCGTGCTCAAAGTAAAAGGTACTGCCTTAATCAAATCTATTTTCTATACTAATATACGTAATTCAATTAATATTAACAACAAGGTCGCATTATGGTAACCAATATATATATCTAGTATTGTTTGCTGCACATGTGATCCACTTGGGTGCCACCAGCTTCGTCAGCCTGCTCGTAATTATTCGAGTATCGCATATTTTGGTGTCTCGCACTGTCCTCATCCTCAACATGACAGACACTTTTAACACCTACGCGACGCTGTCGCTGTCGACGGCATCGTTGACGTCGCTGCACTTCAAGCAAAAGTTAAAAAAGAGCCGTCGCCGTCGCCAAGGTGTCAATTTGCGCCGTTGGCATGCACACACACACACACACACACACACACACGTACACATGCAGACATATGCTTGCCTTGTCTTTTTTTCTGTTGTTTTTTCTGTTTTGCGCGTCGTTTGATTTTTTCTGTATGCAAATTTAATGGCTAAATTAGACAGAAAAATAAAGAAAACGTTAAGGTTTTGGTTTCGGTTTGGTATGGGCAACTATTAGGCGTGATTATGGGCCAAGATTGCTTTCAAGCTCAATTTGCATAATGAATTTAATGCGATTGTAATGCCAGCAATTGTCGATCCCAACCTCCCAACCTTCCGACCTTCCTCCGACTCGATTTCATCTTGATCGTCGCTTTCATTAATTGAGTAATTAATGCCAACGCCCACGGTCCATTATAAAGGCAGCGACGCAGGCAGCGACGCTAGCAGCGACGCAAGCGACAGCGACTGCTGATAACGAGATCTCTGATCAGACAACGCAGAGATGGGAGTGCAAAGTGGCGGGAGGGGGGGGGGGCAGACCACCTACTTAGTTACCATTCGATTCGGAATTAAAAAAAGCACATATCTGTATAATTTAAATGTTTATTAAATTATGTATTTTATTTATGAACATTTCTTGTTGTTGTTGTTGTTGCTATTGTTGTTTTTGTTTTGTTTTTGTTTTTTTAATTTATTATACAAACACACGCAGCTAAAACTCGCATCCGCATCCCAATATGAATCCAACTGCGGCTCCAATTGGAAACGCGTTTCGCGTGCGCCAACGTGGGGACTAGAATATTTTACAACTTAATTGTTTAGCAACTTTAAGCACTAAACTTACACGCTATGCTATAAATATTAATATTAATATTAATTATAAATATTGCTCTACGATGGCTCTGACGACGTCGCTGCCGCTGACGCTGCTGCTGCTGCTGACGCCGCTGCCGCTGCCGACGCCTCCTGCAGCTCCTGAAGTTCCTCCTCCTCGCGCGTCAAAGGAATCGTCGAATGGTTGTAAAGTCCCTGGGCCATCAACTGCAATGCCAGCGGATTCTTGGTGCCACTCGACTTTTTCAGCTTGGCACGTTTGTTCTGGAACCAGATCTTGATCTGCGCCTCGTTTAGGCCAAGTTCGCCGCTCAGCTGCTGACGACGCTTCTCCGTCAAATAGCGATTCTCGTTGAATTCATGCTGATGAGGAAGAGAAAGAGGGATATGAGTTGTGACAGAGACAGCACTATGTGCGACGAGCACTCACCTTCAGGCGCGCCAACTGCGTGCCACTAAATGCGGTACGTGGTCGTTTATCCTCCGGCACGCTGTTGCAGCCGGAGTTGCCATCCGGATCGGACTTGTCGCCGCTGCCGGCGCTGCCCGCGGCGCTCGACGTCGTTGGCTTCTTGGGCTTGCGAGTTCGCGGACCTGCGGCAAGAGGGAACAGAGAAGAGAATGGGAGATGGTCATAAAAATTCCACGACGCACATAATGGCAACAACATGACAGGACCCTGTTCTGGCCAACTCATTGCGCACACATAAATCCTGCTGCTCATATATGCAATGCTCTTTTGGCCCGCAATTAATTCACATTTAAATGCGAGTCCAGACAACCCCTGGACATGCCCAACATCCCCCTCGCCAAGGCAGCCCAAAACAATTAAAGTTTTTGGGAAATTTGCTCGCGTCATTTTGAAAAGTAATCAACGCAATGACTTTTCACTGTGGCTAATTTCCAGTTCAACCCCCAAATGCTTTTCGCCCCCAACCCCCAGGACGTCATCCTGCCCCCTTTTCCAGTCTCTGTCCCTGTCAATGTTTTCCTCGACTTGAGTTGTCTTCCTTTTAATTAACAGCATTGGCAACAGACAAGCGCAGAGAATCAACGTCTCAGACATCTCAGCCTGCCACACCACGCCCACTTGCCACCCACTTTAGAGTTGAGCAAAAGTTTGCCAAGGGGTGAAGCAACGAATTGAAGGGGGGAAATACGCAAATACTCAAGCAGTCGTTAAAGGGTTTTCCACAACTTGAACTCATTTCAAGAAATAGTTGTGCTGAAATAAAGCAATTATGAGGTCTACTAATGGACATTTCTGGGCATCCCGAGAAACCGTTACGGTTGCCCAGAGTGACCGCAAGTTGTTGCGGCTACGTACACCAAAGATATTTTGTAATTTAAGCCAACATTCATCATAAGATCTTTTAATGTTAGTTGGCAAGGCGCAGTTATTACATTTACCCCGTTAAGGGGTTAGTTTAAGGGGGGTCAAATGTCGTAGAGGACTAACATATATCAAAGCAATTTAATTATTTAGAGTGCTGTTAACTATCTGAAAAGACAGCAACATCTTGTTGTCTTTGGTCCATCCCTGAATCAATTTGAATTGGGAAGAAGAATAAGTCGTAAGGTATTTAACTGCCCATAACTATAATACAAACTGAAGAGATTTGCTTGTGGATTATCTTTCTGATCATGCTCTTCTATTAGAATTGATTCTAATCTAAAATACCCTTTTTTCTAAGTTTTGGAATATATTGCTTACTCTCCTCTTTGCTTTTTATTTTATTTTCCTATTTTCCTAAGTTTGGGAAAATATTGTTTACTCCTCCCTTTGCTTTTTGTTTTAACTAAATGTTAGAGTTAAGTTTTCTAAAGTTTTCCTTGAGCGTTGATGGCCAAAGCAGTCAGTCAATCAGTTAGTCAGTCAGTGAGTCAGTCAATCAGTTAGTCAGTCATTCAATCAGTCAGTCAGTTAGTCAGTCAGTTAGTCAGTCATTCAACCAGTTAGTCAGTAAGTCAATCAGTCAGTCATCCAGTTAGTCAGTCAGTCAATAGTTTCCAACTGAGCATCTTCATATACTTATTGCAACATCCATCCAAACAGTGTGTACTTACTTCGACCTGCAACGAGATAGAAAGAAAAGTAAACATTATTATATTGAATTTGTAGTTCAGTTTTTAGGCAAACAATTGAAAATTAAATTTACTTTTAACGTGAATCAATAAAATATCGCAAAATTGATTAAATTCCACGACGCCAGCAAAAGTTTCGCTACGTCAAAAGAAGCGAAAAACGTGCTGGAATTCCCCAAAAAAAACTCAATCTCCCAAAGTTGAGGCCCAAGACTCAATCTCAAATCCTACGACTGGCTGTTGTTGTTGTCCTTTCGTCCTTTCGTCCTGCCACTTGGCACTGCAACAACCTTCAAAACAAATGTACCGACACTAATGGCAACCCAGTCATGCCCCAAGTTAAATCGTTGGAAACAAATCAATTTTGTCAACAAAATGCCGACGTGAAATTAAACCAAAAACATTAACAGTACAGTGGAAAACGTGCTTGCACGTGTTCTACAATCCAGTGGGAGGAGGGGGGTAAGGAAGGGGGCGTGACTGGTGAGGTGTTATCACGGTTTTAAATTTCACACGCAGCCCCGAACAACAACAGACCTTGAAATTGTCAGACAGCCAGGAGACGATGTCGACTTTTGGCTCGTCATCGTCAAACGCCGAGGGCTAGAAGGGGAAGGAGTAGGGAGAATAGTAGAGGGGTGAGGGATGAGGGGTGAGGAACAACCAGCCAAGCGAACGCCACTTGGAACGCATGTTGCCGGGCAGATAAGCCGGGCATACAAGTTGCATACCAAGGCGTCCTCGAGGCAAGGACATTGCCAAGGGGTTGCCAGAGTTTTTGGCAGGTTGCCAGTTCCTGTTTCCGGCCCCTCACTCCCTGCCTTCTTTTCCTCTTCCCCTTCACTTGAAAGCTGCAACAATTGCTAAGCGTTAAATCTGTTGCTATTTTTCCGCCAGTTGTTGTTTGCTTTTCGCCCTTTTTTTTCCTCCACCCTCTTGGTGGAAATTTGTGATTTATAGCGTGTTAAATTTTTCATTGCTTTTCATTGCGCAAATTTGACACAATAAAAGTTTCAATGTTGTCCTTTTAATGCTGTTGCTGCTGTTGCAGGACGAGCAAGGGGGGGGGGGAGGGTGTGGAGAGAATTGACTGGTGCGTGGGATGAGTGGGGGGGGGAAGTGGGAAGAGGATTTGGCAAATTGGCTTTAATAGAAATTATATGAACTCAATCAACAGCAGCTTTAGACGAGAAACACATTAAAAGGGGGAAGAGTAAGAAAGAGAGAAGAGGGAAAGAGGTATAGAAAGAGAGAGACTGAGATAGATATATAGATAGAGAGAGAGAGGGAGAGGGAAAAGACAGAATGAATAAGAGAGTTAGATATAGTGAGAATAAGATTTAGAACAAGATACATGTTTGCAGATACTAATAGCTCACTTTATCTGAAAGCTACATGCTATGTAACTGATTAGGGCCTCTCTCTGCGCTTCTCATTTGCTGCTACGGGGTCTAAAAACTCTTAATACGACTGCAGACATTAGTTTTCATATGAACAACGCTTCTGTTTTTGCAAATATCTTAAACAAAGTCAGGAAATTAAAGTTATTATACGACCTGCATATTCTGTATAGTTTTCATTAAAACTAGAGAACTTTATAAGACAATTGCCATAGAAAGAGTTATAAAAAGTGCGAATTATTCTATAAACAAATATTTTAATATATATATATTAATATTTATAATTTTTTATTATTATTTATCTTAACTATTAACATATCTTTATAAAACTAACTGAGTTCTATATCATATACTGATGCAATATCTTTAACATATGCTGACCAAGTTTAATATGAAACAGACGACTTTAACATATTGTATAACTGTCATAGGAATAATCCTTTAATTAAATAATTATAACCTTACTTGTTTTTTGAGATATTGCAATGGAATTCAACAAATTGTTGCTATACTATCTCCTACATATTCTCAACAAGTTTTATTTAAAACTGACTACAATAACATTTGATAGGATCAATGGAAAAATGCGTTTATCTTTGTGAAACTTCACTATAATTTAATTTATTAAAAATGTTAATTTATAGTTGCTCATTAGCAGCGTATTTATCAATACTTCCATTTGAACCCGTGCTTAATCGAACTGAGCTTATTTGCAACTAGACTTTGAGTTATAAACACAATAAAAACATAACAACAACTGATCGACAGCAACAACTGATCGACTTAACATGCACACTAACAACTCGGTACGCATTCACATAAATTGTTTTCATTTGCAGAGCTCATCATAAAACAACAACAACAACAACAACAGCAACGACAAAAAGAAAAAATAAGAAGAAGCAGCGAGACAAGTTAACAAAATGCGGCACAAAATAAAAAACGGGAAGATGTCTTCATCATCGGTTGTTAAACGCAATGACCGAAGTTGGTAAGAGCTGCTGCCAACCGCCAGCTGCCAACTGGCCAACTGGCAACTGGCAACTTGGCTAACAAAACAAAAACAAAAGCAAAGAAAAAACCAAGTCAGAGTCGGAGTCGGAGAAGCCAAGTCCAAGTCGAGGCCAAGACCAAAGACTGGAGTTAAAGGCTGAGTCTCTGAGTCGGGCATATGTTTAAAATAAGCGCATTTGTTTTATTTATGCTTAACATGAGTTGCAAATGCCAAAAACAGTCGCTGCCTCCTTTTGGCAATGGGAAACGGACAACGGGACTGCGAGTGTAGTAACCAGGCCAATACTGTGGCCAAGATGAGTTACCATTTTGGCAGCAAACCAGAATAAACGTGAATGAGTGCGCAATTAAATGTCAAAGCCAAGGGAAGCGGCATTTAACATATTTTCCCCTACATAGGTGTGACTATAGAGTTTACCCCTCTCTCTCTCTCTCTATCTCTCTCTATCTCTTACTCACTCTATCTGTCTATCTCGCTCTTAACTCCCTAATACAAAAAAAAGATCCAGCGATCGCAACTGAAATTGACTTATAAAGATCTCAAACTAACGGGCCACACACAGCCAAAGAGATCCGATGCCGTCACAGGGGAGTCCACTGCCCACTCCCCCCCCCCCCGCCACTCTCCCCTCGTTGCCTTCTCTTGGCCAGGCCAGAACCAGCTGGTTAACTTGGCTTTTAGACAGCGTCTGAGCCGCGTGTAAGCGATATGTTGGACAGTGTCGATGGGACATTGATTCAGTTTTTAGCCTCGTTGTTCTTTCCCTTGTTCTTGTTGTTGTTGTTCTTCCCGTTGTTGTTGTTGGCCAAGCTGATATCGGATCTGTTGTTGGCCAATCTAATGATCAGTCAGCTCATTAATAAGCCATAAAACCAACACGTTGAGAGGGAAATTAACGCACTGACGAAAAGTGAAAGTTTCAATCATTTGAGATCAATTGAGGGAGAGTGAGAAAAAGACAGTATGAGAGATAGAGATAGAGAGAGCTAGTATAAAATACAATACTCCTCATGTGTGCCTAATCTCAAATATCTAGCTATAAAGCTGCTCTTGCTATAAGCTTTTTCGTGATTTGTGGGCGCAGTGGGCAAGGCATCCAAAATTTAAGTTAAACACGATCTAACTGCAAATATAAGCAGTGCTGGGAGTTGAAGTTCAAGCTTCTAGCTCTTACCATCTCTGAGATCTTAACGTTTATACAGATGGACAGCCGGACAGACAGGCAGACGGACAGACAGACAGATATTGACTCAGCTATTGATGCTGATTTAGAATATACATAGTAGTAGTCGGCACGCTTCCTTCTGCCTGTTACATACTTTTAACCTAACCATTTCCCTCCACCCAACTCCCACAGCAAAGCGAAGCTCCAGTTGCCAACTCTTCCCCGCCGCCAGAGGGCGCCTACCGCCAGATCGCGCTTGACAGGCAAATTAACGCTGCGGTTGACTGCGATTATCGATTATCGATTGCCGACTGTCGACTGACGATTGTCATCCGCAGTGATGATGATTGACACGTCGATTGATTTGATCGCACGTTAATTGAAATGATTGACACGCCGCAGTCACAATAGACAATTCACAGTAGCTGTGGCAAGTTGCAGTCATAAGTCACAGTGTCTGCAAATAGTATATGTATGCGGTTCTTATCGACGACTGTCGGCGGCTGACAAACGATGGCAATGGCAACAGTAGTTGCCGTTTGCCGTTGCTGTTGGCCAGGCTAAGCGGCAGTTGAAGCTGTCAACGGATTTGTCTATCGCTCAATCTCAAGCTGACTTGGCTCAAATCACAAATAGTTATTTACACGCTAAATGGCAAAAGATAGCAGCCAACTTGTTGTTGTCTTCTTTGCCAAGGCGGCGGCGGCTTTTCCGCTGGCAGACTTGCAACGTTTTGTGGCAACATTCCAGCGCATAATTTGCGCTGTCACATGAAAATATGTATTTAGATACATTTTTAATTGCTTTATCAATATGGTTGTTGCAGTTGTTGTAGTTGCTGTTGTTGTTGTTGTTGTTGTAGTTGCTGTCTGTTGCCTGCTTTGCATTTAAGCCAGCTTTGCATAGCAATTGGCCAACTTGTTCTGCATGCCTTTCATCCTCCGCAACTTTTGAATTTGATGTGCTGCGTTGTGTTGTGTGAAAGGCGTCAAAACCTGTGGCCATAACTGATGTCGGCTAAAAGGAAAGTGAAGTGAACCTAAAGACTGTCAAGCTTGGCCAACTGCAGCTGAAAACTGTATACAACTTAGGCCAGATTGTCCAGTGAATGTCTGCAGTAAATATAACAATAGAAGAAAATGCGTAAAGAAGACATTACATATTTTTCTAGCTATTTATTCTTTATTTAAATAAAAGTAGATTCTTTAAAAGCTAAAGCAATCTATTAAAAATGAATATTTAAATATCTGTATATGGTTTATTTTAATAATAATAAATAATTAAATAAGATTTATAAGCGATACTTAATCCCCCGTCTTTTGCCTAGTAGCCTTGCTGTCTGCTCATCACTAGCCAAGTTCACACTCCAGACTGGTTAGGAGTGGAGCTCAGAAGATTGCAACGGATCGGTTTCAGTTTCACATACATATGATTAACATTGATTGGGTTCATGATGGGTCGAAGTCGGAGGGGGAGGGGACTGGGCCACGGGGGGGATACGGCGAGACCGCACAGCGATTGCTGTGGCGACAAGGCAAAAACAAATTGTAAACCGCATTTTCCGCTAATATTAGCAAACAATTTCATTAAGAAACCTGCAATCGATACACGAGACGCACAAGACGCCAGTGTTAACAGGAGGCAACAACATCAGGTGGCTGAAACTATTGAAACTGCTGGCGACATCGAAACCGACTACGAGCTGAGATGGAGTATCTGAAAACGTATCTGTATCTCTGGCAAACTGGCCTAATAGACTCGTCGTATTTCTGTATTTATTTTTGCAATTGAGGTGTGAACATTTTACGCTTCCATGGAGATTTGGTCTAAATGCACGTTGACTGTGTGGGCCACTTCTATGGCCTCTCAATTAACGCAATAACTTGGAGTTCGTCTTAGGAAATTAATTGTTGGTTGGCTTTCACCTCTAATGAACACATCAGAGCTCCAGATCTACTAGAGACCACCCCAAAAAGTTTAGCTTGTTTACGTGTTTCTGTTGCGGTAGTCAAAATAAAAGCAGTTCCCAATCCACACACTCTACAGTCTAAACGATCTTTAGTCTAAACGATCGCTTCGACTATTTGCCTAATGAATATTAAGATTACGAACGCGTTCAAAGCATTGTTGAAGGCGAGAAGAAAGAAAGAACGATCAACATTTGACCTACCTGAGAGTAAAGTCTGTCGATCTGTCGATCTGTTCAACTGTCGATCGTTTGACTGGCGTCAGCCCCAAATAATTTGTAGATCAATAAATGTTCGCTTTATGGCTCTATTAGTGGCCCATTCTACGCTCCATGCTGATAACTTGCCCCCGAAGCTGCACATTTTAATTACGATCATCGTGTGGAGTCTTCGAGTTTTGGCTTGAGTTTGAGTTCGAGTCCGAATCGTAGTCAGGGCCAAAGATGGAGAAAACAAATATGCGAATAAGTATGTTCACACCATGCCCACCCAACATTAACATCAATCTTCCACGGATCAAAGATGCAAAACACTTGAGGACCACACCGATGATGATGCAGACAGCTCAAAACAAACCCAACGGACGCCGACACATCGCAATGATGATCACGATGATCATCAGCAGCAGCAGCAGCATCATCATCATCATGATGATGATCGCACATGCGCATTGATGCAGAAGACAACGATCAAGACCAAAGCGAAGACATAAAGACAGACAAAGTCTCAGTCTCAGATTGAGTTTGAGTTCGAGACTGAGACGGAGACGGAGATGGAGACGGAGACGAAGGGGAGGCCACAGTCCAAGTTACGGAGTTGGCGAGTATCACTGTCTGAACTTGGGTTTGGCTCTGGGTCAGTCAGTGGAAGCTTCACAACTGCGCTGCAATTAGAATTGTGGGGCATATGCGTAACTGAGAAAGAAGTAAATAAAGAAAACGACAACTGATAAAAGAGACTCCAGCTTCAGCATGAGTTCAGTTGGAGTTATCCTTCTCAACTCAACTTATACTTAATTTATTTACTGGAAATCAGTACAGCAGACTGTAGGGTATCTAGGAATTATTCAATAAAAACTTAAAATGGTAACTAGCTAAGAAAAAGTCTTCTTACATGAGTTATACTCAGAGTTCTACTGCTTCTCTCAACTACCAGCGAAAGTAAGTCGGTGTAGCTCAGTCTGTGTAGTGTAGGGTATAGAAGAGCTGTACAATAAAGAACTTAACTAAAACCAGGCTAAGTTAATGACTAAGTGAAGTCAGAGTTTTCCTTCTTAAGTATCCAATTATCAAACTTAATACTCCAACTAAAATTCCATCGTTACTGTTCAACATTTGTAGTGTAGGGTATTTAATAACAGTTTAATAGAGAACTTAACTAATCACTAAGACAAAGTCTCTTTACTTGACTTTAGTAAACTTTTCTGTTTACCTAAACTTCTCTTCAATTCACTACTGAAAGTCAGTCGTTACAGCTCTACGTTTAGAGTGTAGCGCATTTAAATATTCAACAAAGAACTCATATGAAAATACAAAACTTCTGTACTTCACTCCACTCACAACTCTTTTCTTTCCCTGCTAAATTATCCACTTTAGTTCCTCAACTGGAAGTCAAAGTGTAGGGTATTTAAATGTTTAACAAATAACTTAAGTTTATGCTTCCTAAATCAAAGATGCTTTATTTAAAGTCTTGAAAAACTCTTCTACTTCCCTGTTGAACTTTCAACTTAATCTATGAACCGAAAGTCTTTGCAGCTCAACCCAAAGACTGTAGGGTATAGAGCATGTTAAATCTGAAAATGTCTTAATAAAACAATTAATAGCACAGCTGAGCTCATAAGTTTTTATGCTGAGCGCATGATCAGAAGATCTGAAATACAGGAGCGCATTCAACTTCAATGCGGGTAAGGCCGCAAATTGTATCTTGTATCTCTGTTCAAGTTAAATATATATTTGTCTGGTTTCTGGACTTGTTTTCCCTACCCACTTTGTCTGCCCTTCTCGACTGCAAAGTGCGCTCCTGAACTTTGGAAGAGGACGCCGATCGTATATCGTGTACGTACTATAAAGTAATTGAAAAGCACAACAGATTGTTTTAAATATCAGCCGAGCCGCCCAAGTTGACCACCTGTGTTGGCCTCCGTCTGTTGGCCTGGCCTGAACTTGTGAGTGTGTGTGTGTGTGTGTGTGCTTATGGCTCTGCGGATTTATGGCCCGTTGCCAACCTCCAACTGTTGGCCAGTTGTTGTCTCTATGCAGCTGATCCACAAGTTGGCAGTTGCCAGTTGCCAGTTGGCAGTTGGCGCTCTTCGGGCCCCAAAAAGAGACGTCGCCAATCGAAATCTTCAGCTCTCTTTCTTGTCGTTGCGCGGCGTCTGCTCTTATGCTAATTTCAAAGCCCCAAACCGAGTGGGGCCCAAGTTTGAGACGGAGATGGAGACGGAGATGGAGATGGAGATCGAGACTCATGTGGACCACACACGTTGAGCGATTCGCATGCCGCATGCCGCAGTTAGGGAATGGATTGAAGACGGGACAGGGAAAAGGGCTGGGAGAGGGGGCACGGGGAACGTAGCTGCTTTTATGGGCACAAAGTATTCGCCACCGGGTTTTTCGGTTTGATAAATTATCGATAAAATGATGCGATCACTTTTAATTTGGTTTAGTTTACCTACCGCATTCTTGGCCAAATTAAAAGCATAAAGACATAAAACAACAAACTGAACTTTGTTTGTAGCCAAAGTTAAAAGTTGAAAGTTGCCGATTGCCCAAATGCTTTCGATCTTTCGAGTTGAATTTCCACAGTCGTGCTGTTAATTAAGTTATCAAAGTTTTTATGACGTCAACAGCTTCTTCCCTCTCTCTCTCTCTCTGTGTGTTAAACTGGGGAACTGGGAAACTGGGAATCTGGGAACTTGGCAGCTGCAGCTGGCGCCATCTGGCGTATAGAATATTGAAAGTAGCGTTGTTTTTTCATTATTATAATCATGGATTGGGGAATGTGGATCGTTTACGAAGCGACTTGACAATTTGTGCGCCATTTCCGCTGACTCCTTGGCATGTTTACAATGTAACTGACATGCCAGTTGCCACAGAGAAGGCCAAAATGGAATGACAGCACCAGCAGAACGAAGACTGTATGCTCTACAACTGATCTTTCAAGTCTATCAATCATATCTCTTAGGGTAAACTAATTAAAATGATTACAAACGAAGTATACAGATTGAATGACACTTCTCTTAGTATTCAATCACATATTGATTGCCAGAACGAATATGACCCGGAATGCTAGGGTATTTGAGTAAATAAACAAGCTGCTGGCTATGATGTTAATTTCAGTTGAGCCTCGATGTGGCACGGATTGTGGCACGTATTGGGGCACGGATTGAGGCGGCAGCGGATTGACTCAATGTCAACACGAATCCGTTTGTTAAAATTCTCACGCTCCTCGCTGGCGACTTTTAATTACGAGTCTCCTTCGGCTCTTAAATGGCAACCGATTCTGGCTTTAATTAAGTAATTAGCGACACACACACACAGAAAGAAAAGCAAACAAATAAATAAGCCAGCAGAAAAGGAAAATAAATAAATAAAAGAACAGCAAACGCAGAAACAGAAATTGAATTCAATTTTAGTTCGTAATCTGTGCTTCAATTTCAACTGTCATCGGAGCTAAAGTTTGTCTGTCTCTCTCTCTGTCTATCTCTCTCTCTTTCACTGTTATCCTTTCCGCCCTTCACAGAGAGTGGAGTAGAGAAAAAAACTGTCATTTGTCTATTTTTAACAGACACGCCGACATGAAGGATTTAATTAAATTCAACTCGAGCTGACAGCTTCCATGCAGCTTTGATAGCTCTGAGGGCAGTATCTGTATCTATATGTGTGTATCTGTATCTGTATCTATAGCTGTATCTATAGCTGTAGCTGTAACTGTGTGTGTGTGTGTGGGTGTGACTGTTGTCCTTCTCTTTCTGTCTGCAGACTCTCAATTTTCGATTTGTTGACTTTTGATGCACATCCACTTTGACTTTTCGCTTTGTTTTCATTTCATTTCAAGCTCCTCACAGATTCGCAATGAAGTTGAAGTGTGTGTACGATGCAAAGCGAGATTTGAAAATTGATTTGGTAATTGAAAATTGGAGAAAAAAAGCGTTAAACTCGAGCCCAGTCAGTTCAGTCTGTCTGTTGTTAGCTGATGTTGATAACATGCAGCTCACATTATCAACGAGAGTTTTTGTTTGTTTACCCTGTAATGGGTAAATAGTTTATTGTAAAGTTAGGTAACAGAGAACAGTTGGTAACTTCAATTATGTAAAGCATAACTATTCATCTTGAAGCTTAAGCTTAAGATGTAAGTGTAAGTCGAATCGAAGCATAATAAACTTTAACTGCCATAGAAATGATGGTAAAGAAAGAGTTTTTATAAGAAATACTTTATTGTCTGTGCAGATATCACTAACAAAATCGGATAATCCAAGTTATTATATGTCTCTTCTAAGCAGATCGAGTTTCATTTAAATCTAAGTCTTAAGTTGAATGAAAACAGTGTTGTTATATGGTAAACTTCTATCTTTGTTAATATATCTCTTTAAAACTAAGTAAGTCACATTTTAAGCACATCTCACATATACTGACTAACTTTAATATTAATCAGAACACTCTAACTTATATCTCCCATAGAAATGATTCATCCAAATTGAGTTTTTCTTTGTGTATCTTTTATATTTCATCACATAACATGCTAAACTTTACCAAATCCATATTATACTAAGTTTTATACATACTGCCAACGCTTAACAATCTAGTTTGAATATAACAAAAGTTTAAATTAGCTATTTTGTCAGTAAAAAACTGCACTAAATTCAATTTAAAGCTTTCTATAGAGATATCTTAATATACATTTATTATTATCGATTATATTAATTTAATGTGTTCATATTAAACTTTTCGAAAGTGGAAACAACTGAGAGTCAAAGAACTTGTGGTCCATTTCAGCTTAAATCAATTTATTACTTATATACTTTTCACAGTCTAGACATGTTTAAATACCTGGAAACCCCATGAGATCCTATCAACGTTTATCAACTCTTCAAATAGTTTTCAACTAATTTCGTGTCAGTTTCTTGTCGTCGTCAATGTATCACATTATTCATATTCATTCAGTCATTCATTCATTCACTCACTCACTCATTCGAATCGTTAAATCAAAGCTAATGACTCACTTTATGCTGATAATTGCATTCCTCGAACAAGTAACAAGCAAACAATCCCCCCCCCTTGCCAACCACTGCTGCAACAACCACTTAATCCAACTAGAATTGTATGCAACACACCCCTGCCACACCCCAACCTTCGCCGCCACCCCCTTCCTCTACATGTTCTGTGTGGCAAACTCAATTAGCCAAAATGAAAATGTCACAGTCATAATATTGTATCATGAGCCAAATTGGCTGCAACAACAACAACAACAATCAGTGGCAGTTGCATGTTGTTGCATGCCACAAGACAAACAGCAACAGCAACAACAACAACACTTTGCATAGAAAGCAACAACAACAACAACAACAACGAAAATACAGTGGAAAACTTGGCGTTGGTAGCATAATTAAGAACACGAATTGGCCAAGTTAGTACAAGCAATGGAGGCGACTCGTTGGCCGCCGCGTCAATCAGTCAACAAGGCAGCAATTTTGTGGCGACGCCGACTCATTTTAAGAGGCTTTTTTCCTTGTTTTTAGACAAGACGACTCTCAATTCGAGCCGAAGTCGCTGCGTTGTGGCTGTGGCCATTTATGAAATTAAGTTATTTTGCTCTTGGGGCCAAGTTGCAGCTGCAACAACAACAGCAACAACAACAGCAACAACAGCAACAACAACAGCTGCAACAACGATGTCAGGCACTTTTAAATGAGTTATTAGCCTCAAGTTGACGATTTTAGCGTTGAACAACAAGTTTTCCACGTTGTCTCGAGGTGATTGTCTATGAGTTATGGCAACGCCCATTTAAGTGGCTTCTTTTGCGCAATAACCACAAAATGGCAGTGCCCCCGCCCCTCTACCATCTACCCACTACCCTCTCCCCTTCCCGCATTGCCCCATTATGTGGCAAACATAAGTGGATGACACGCCGTAAGCCGTTTGGCGCGTCGTGTTTATCTTTCATGCTAATCATAAGGCCATCAACTGAATCAACATCATTCCTCCACCCAAAATGTCAATTGCCCAGCTTCAGTCTGCACCACCAACAACCATCAAATACCACCAGGAACCACCCAGAACCACCAACAACCACCCCACGCCAAGTCTGCGTTGAGTGTGTCGACAAGATAAGCCGCAGTTAAGCACCCTAACGTAGCACGTGCCACCCCCACACCCAACCCCTTCCCCTTTGATAATGTTGCCTTATTGAATTCAGCACAAATATCGTAACAAGTGTCGCCAAATAAAACACGACTGTGAATTACCCTGTCTTGGCAAACGTAACCACGACAGAAGTTTAGCAAATCTAAATTAAGCGGTTAACAACTCTCAAATAGTTATTAGGGTATTCCCAATTAGGGTGACCGTGTTAATCCCTTGATATGATCTATCAGTAGAGTTCAGTACAGAAGGAAGTTAATCAAATAATGTCTAACAAGTAGTTTCGGTTTTAAAAACAGCAATAATGGTATTCCCGATTAGGGTGACCATATTAATCCCTTTAAATGTCCTGTGAGCAGTGTTGAGTAAGGAAAGAAGTTAATCAAAGCTTTACTAAGACAGAAGTTAATCAAATAGAGTCTAACAAGTAGTTTCAGTTTAAGAACAGCAAATGGTTCATTCCCAATTAGGGTGACCATGACACTTCTTTTCAGATCAACTATAAGCAGAACTTAACAATGTGGGAAGTTTATCAAATAATTCTAAATATGTAAGTATTACTATCAGTTTTTAAAACAGCAAATAGAGTTACAACAATTTGGGTATTCCCAATTAGGGTGACCATACCACTTCTTTTAAGATACATAGCTTAACAATGAGAGAAGTTAATCAAGTAAGTATTCCTTTCGTTTATTAAAACAGCAAATAGGGTATTCCCAATTAGAGTGACAATAGCTTATATTAATCCTTTATAATAATTTATATTAAGAGTAGAACAAGAAGAGTATACAGTAAAAAAGCAAGAAAGACTTTACAATAAATATTTCTCCAACTGTTTTCAGTACAGTAATTATGGTATTCCTAATTAGAGTGACCATAAATTACTAAACAATACCAATTGCCGTATAAGTAACGTAAGTTTCCTTTAAAATAAAAACTTTTAGAGCACTTCTTCAGGCAAAATTGAAGTTAGAGCTCTCTCTTTTATCTGTTTTTCCACTCTCTCTCCTTTGGGGCAGGAGACTTTCACCCACGCATTTAATTTGCATTGATTGTCGGGTAGAATTAATTAAATTTTGGGCAACTTGAGCAACTTGTTGAGCAAATGTATCGCTATAAATGGTTGCCCATCAATTTGCCAGCTGCCAGGCATCACATTTCACATTTGTAATCCCTCTCTATCCACTTCTCTCTCTCTCTCTTTCTATCATTTGTTGTGCTTTGTCACGTTCTGGGAAGGGGAAACTTTTAAACTGCCAAACAGAATTAAATTGTTTTCCATTTGTTACGTTTGCTTTTTTCATCTGCCTGAATGCGCAATCATTGCAGCAACCCTCGTTGCGTGTTGATGAGTTTGAATTGTTTGCCACAAAATTAAATGCGCAATTGTGCAACGTTGCGTATGCGCAACATTCAATTGTAAGAGTTTCAACTAAATGCCAAAAACCGAAAACAAAACAAAACAAACTCAACTCAATTACATTTCAATTAGACATGAAATGCGAGTGCAAAATTGTAAATTGTGAATGTGATTGTGAATGTGAATCGTATTCGCTTCTGTTTTCTATTCAGAAACCATTCATTATTCAAAGTTGGCAATTGTCACATGTTTTTCTGTTGTTGCTGCCACTGAAAGGCTTGTTAACACGCTAAATGTGGCTGCTACACAAATGTATCTGTATCTGCAGCTGTAGCTGTAGCTGTATCTGTATCTTTGTCTGCGTATCTGAGTATCTGTGTAGACTGAACGGCCACAGAATATTAATTACAATACTCGTACTCGTACTCGTACTCAATTCAAGTCGAATCGTGTCGATTCAAGTCGAATCGAGTCCGAGTTTCTCACATTGATTGATACGCCCGTTGTGCAACATTTTTATTGAAATTGAAACAATTTATGCACGCAATTAAGAGGAAAAGGCTGCCACACTAAGGACTCTGTGGCATGCAAGTAAATTTGTCTTCGGCTGCTGCATGTGCTGCATGCGCAATGTGCAACGTGCAACCTGCAAACTGCAACTTGCCACACAGAGGAAGTCGACAGAGAAACACACAGACAAAGAGACACTCATTAAGGCAACCAAAGCTAAATGAATTTGAGGCGTTTATTGCTGCAACTGACAACAGCAACAACTGCAACAACAACAACTTGCCACTTGCTACTTGCAACAACAACAACAACTAAAGGCCTCGTTGATGGCGCCATGAATAAAGAAATTAGCGCCATAAAATATGTTGGGAATTCCGCATAGAAAGTAAACGTTGTCCGTCTGGCAAAAATCGTCGGCAATTTATAAACCTCGCCACGTTTGTGGGCCACTCCAGCTGGAAAATTGGAAAATTGGAAAATCCATGCAATATTCAATCGCATAAATCAGGCCAAATGAATGAGAGACATGCGATTATTCGAATAGAGCACAACGAGTACTCGAAATAGATCACAACATACTACATACATAGATGGAAGATTGATTGATTTTTCGATAACTTATAGACAATTTATATAGTCTCTGTTGAATGATGAAAGAGTTTGTTAGATTGATTATGTAAGTAGAGGACTTAGGGGAAAGTTATCGACTAATAGATACCCTGTAAACATACCACAATAAACTGAACACAAAACTTCACCATGTCAGTAGAGAATATTCCCCGGGGGAAATATGAAATGAAAGTTTCGTTTATTAGACAATCGTGCTGAAATTTCCAGCATAGTTTAATAGCATCGTTAAATGAATATAAACCGAAGATGAAGACTGCAAAGCTGCAAAGTTATTAAAATAAACTAAAACTGTATAATTGGCATATTTTAAAGCTAATAAACATTTGAATTGAGCCTAACTGCAGCTATAAAATCTCAATCTTAACAGTTTATTTTATATTAACTGCGGCATTTATTTTAACGTTGATTCTAGTAGTTTAATTAATGTCAGTTCCCTCGAAGAATCTCGACTTCAGTTTTCAATGACAGAATGCACTTTGCCTTATCTCATTGAGTTCAATTGTCATTTGGTTGCCATTAGCATTTCATTAACGGCTCAACTAAAACATGACTGCCACATGCCGCATGCCGCATACTTTCTCTCCACATTCTCCCCTGCCCCGTATTGCCAACTAATTATGTGTGCATCGTCATAACAATAATTCTTCAAGGGAGGCGCTGCATTTTCTCAGTCGGCCACAGTCGACCACGATCAACATGTCCGATAAGATATCAGATACATCTCGAGGCATGTATCTGTGTGTGTGTGTCTGTGTGTGTGTGTGTGTGTGATCCGTGTAAGCCAAAGATACAAAAAGATGTCTCATCTTTGGGCTTAATTACTTGCACGCGTGCTAGAAATTTATATGAGCAGACGGTTCGCCTCGCCTTGGCGACACTTGTGATAGGAGGGTTACGGGGAAGGGGACTGGGAAAGGAAAGGGGAAGGGAATGGAGCTGGGACGATCGTCTGCTAAGGCCGAGACGAAGACGTCTCACTTAGAACTGGCGAAGAGACAGCAAGACAAGTGTCAGCTGCAAAAGCTTCATTTGCAACGAACTTGGATACCCTACAGCTAACTCGACGAGCATCAAGGGGGTCTATGGAGAAGTGAGAGATTTCTTTCCACAACTTTTACTTCTTTATATGCAAATTTCACATAAAGAGTATCTATAAGTCGACTATGCAGCATGCACATGTTAATATGTCTCTTCAGCACATGATTTCTTGGCCATATGTTAAAGGTTTCTGCATGAATTGTTGTTGTTGTTGCTGTTGTTGTTGTTGCAGCTGCATGTTTTGCTGTTTAATATGCCAAGATTGCAGTTGTTGTTGTTGTTGTTTTAAAAGACCTACAGCAACGTTGTTTTTGACATCGTTAATTGACACATTAACATTTGGCAGCGCTCGAAGATCAAGCACAAACTGTCTGGCAAAATGTATAAGACTCACGTTGTAGGGTATGCGTACTGAGAGGGACAGAGGGAGCGCGAGCGGGACAGCATGTGTGCGTAAACAAAAGCGGAAAACTGCCGCCTGATGAGTTCATTAGCGAACTAATTTCAACTTAAATTAAACTTAATGCGAAATGATCGTCATCAGCAGAGCAAACAAAGAATCAAGGCGCAAAAACAAACAAAACGGGCGAACGGACGGACAGACAGACAGTCGGACAGACAGACGGACAGACAGGCGGACAAGGCAGCAACAAGACAAAATAATAACAACTGTAAAAAGGGGATCAGCAACAACAACAACAACACAAACAACAACTGCGACGAGCGAAAAAAAAATGTTTTAATTTGCAGCTTCTGCTCGTTCAAGCGGAAAAAATCAAAGGCGTAAATGCCGCGGCAGCCCCAAAAACCAACAACAGCTACAACAACAACAACAATAACTGCACACACAGTAACTACAACTACAACAACTACAACGATCGTCAATTTGACTTGATCGCTGCTTCGTTAAAGCGCGCTCGCAGTCGAACCTGCAGATCAAACATGTTCGAAGCGCAGCGAAGAGTGCAAGAGAGCGTGCAGATTACAAGAGTAGTTTGTGCTGCTGTCGCTGTTGTTGTTGTTGTTGCTGGGAGTGCACATCCGTTTTGTATTGGCGACAGCGCCTCCCGAGAGCAACCCGCTGCCCTGGGCCCCGCTTTGCTGTTATTAATAAAGACCACACATTTTGACAACGAGAGGACCACCCAAGAGCAGCTGCTGCTGCTGACGCTGACGTTGACGTCGACGTCTCATAGTTGGCTGCTCTTTGCATGCTTTGCAATTTAAAGGCTCGCTTAATTATATGCGACGAGAGGAGCAAGGGGAAGGGGTAAGCAGCGACAGCAGCAGCGAGGAGTTCGCGTTGTTGTTTAATTCCCCAATGTGCGCAGAAATGCAAATTGTTTTCGAATGCAACCCCCACGAAATGCAACGCAACAAAAGGGAGAGAATGGAGAGTGTAAAGTGTAGAGCGGGGAGAATGAAGAGCAACCAGCGGCGAGAGCGAGATGCCTATCGGTGTTTTGTAATTACAATTGAGGGTAAATATTTATGGCCGCGCTGCTTGCGTGTGGTCAGGCATGGTTAGTTCTCTCTCTCTCTGCACCCCTCTATACCCCTCTGTCAGTGCCAATGTTAAGCGATAACGTAACGTAAGCTTAGTCCAATGGCGCCCACCAGTTAATAAAAATGTCAACCGCAAATGGTATTATGCAAATGCAACAAGAAGAGCACGCAAAAAAAAAAACAAAACAAAACTAAAGCAAAAACAGGCAGCAACAATAACAACAACAACAGCAGCAGCAGCAGCAGCAGCAGCTAATCCGCAATCAATCGAGAATGACAAAACAGCAAAAAACAGAAGCAGCTCCAACAACTATCTATATCAGGTGAATTACACTGTGCAACATAAGTAGAGGAGTATTTGTTTAGGCTTAGATCACGCGTGGTAGGGAAATCGTAACAATTTCTTGAATTTAAAATTGTTATATGTATTGATTACAGTGATTTTTAATTAAGATCAAGTGTATCTCTAATTATACTTTCTAAAACAGATCTATACTAAATATAAGAGAACTATCTATACACTTTAGAGTCCATATTATTATGTTAAGATGTGTATATTCAAATATATATTGCCCAAACTCTTGTTGCCTAGTGTAGATCTCTAATCTGTTCATTAGTAAATGCTTACACGTTACATGACGACAGCAACAGCAACAACAGCAGAGAAAAACAACGCAAAGCATATTACAATATTTTTTTGTGTGTCGCACAGTGTTGTTACTATCGTTGTTGCTGTTCATTTACAGCCGCCAGTCGCGGCAAAGGGCACAGCAAAAGGCAAGCAGACGAAGAGGAGAAGGAGTTGGAGAAGGAGGAGAACATCTTGGACCACCCCTAAAGTAGCCTCATCTTCAGCTTACTTCCTTGGTGGTCCTGCTTGGCTGGCTGCTCCCATTGTTGGCGGATTTGCCAAACTTTGACGCCGACAGCTCCCGAGAGTCGAAGTCGCAGTCGCAGTCCGGTTTGGACTTGGCTAACATTATGGCTCTAAAGGTGAGTCACACACTGGCGCAGTGAGGGAACTCCTAGCTGCTGAAAGTGGACATGTGTGTGGTCCATGCTGACGAACTGAATCATCATCAACGGGGCAACAAAGAAGTTGCTGATGATGATGATGATCTGATCTTCATTATTGTGTTGTTGTGTGTGCGCCAGTTGCGGGTGCGTCTTTTGTTGGTCACAGATCTGTGGCAAGGGCAAGGGCAGGGGGAATGGAGAAGGGGCAGCAACTTGGACTGGGGATCGCGGCACAGATCTCCAATTAGCCTGCCTTCTGCTTGATGACTTAATTAAGTCGCTGTGGCGCCTCTTGCTGTGGCATTGTTGTTGCTGCTGCTGCTGTTGTTGTCGTTGTTGTTGTTGTGGCATCGATTTCGATTGATTTGTGCGGCAAGCAAACAGTGGCATGCCACACAGAGACATAGGCCGCTCCCTTGCCTTCCCTTTTTGCCTAGTTAATTGGGGGAACATTGCAACTGCAAGGGCTTGATTTATATGCGTCTGGTTTTCTCCCCTTTAACACACTCGCAAACTGTGTCTGTGTTAGTTCCCTGTAGTTCATTCCCTGCTCGAGTTTTAAGTGTTTTCTGCATTTTGTGACATCTTTTGCGTCACATTTCTCATGTTGTGAAATATTTTTGCAAATCTCTGCGCGGCGTGCTTTGAAGACAGTCCAAGATACATTCATTGTGGGTGGCCCCAAGTGCAGTGACAAGAGTAGAAGTTGGAGTTGCAGTTGGAATCGGAGTCGGAGTCGGAGTTGAATACGGATATCTCTTTGAAATGAGCTTCTACTTTAATGACTTACAATGAAAAGTCTGTGTGTGTGTGTGTGTGTGACATTTGTTGGTGGTCTGCGGGTTTCACTTGCACTTTTCCCCGAGGAGTGTTAATTCAGTTCCTAACCATTCCAACTGATCTCGATATACATGAGTCAGCTGACCATTCTTCCTCTCAGTCACACCCACTCCCCCTTACCCTCTCCTTGTGCCTTCCTTCTGTGTCTGGTAAACCAAGCTGTCGTCTTTTGGCTTTCCATTGAACCACTTTGACGACAGTTGCGGGCGTTGTTGGCTTTAATGGATTTTTAATGACAAGCAATTGGCCATGCGCCGACCAGTTGGCCTAAAGTGAAAAATAACTCATTTTGTGTGGTCCTTACACAGAATTCCCCTTTCCCTTCCCCTTCCCTTCAAAAGTGACCATGTAATCATATAATCATACTATACTATAATCATCACTAGAGACTCTCCCCGATCTTTCCCTACCGCCAAATAGAATGTCAACAAATTCACGACAATTTTGTTACGCACACAATTTTACCGCCCACAATTTAGTAGCTATCATTGTTGTTGCGACCACGAAGAGTGGGGAACCAGGGGGCGGCATGTAGCAGGGGGCAGGTGGAACGTGGCAGGGGGGGCAATTGGGAATGGGAACAGCGCTGCGATTCGATGAGTGGACCCGGTTCCACTTGCCTGACTCTGAAGCGTTGTTTATTCGCAAAACCATTTAACTGTCTTGCCTCCAATGGGCAGGCATTTAAGTTGTTAAAGATACCCTGCAATCGCGTATGCTAAGCGGGTATGCTAGCTATCTTTTATTTAGAGAAACGAGCCACTTACAGGGTGTTTTATTGTCGCACAATTCGTTGTAATAACTTTAATAAAGACAGGCTGCCACAATTTAGACAGAACTTTAAGTTTTCCTAAATATCTAACTTAACTAAAGTCTAATTTATGTCACAAAATGTTTACAGGGTATTTCTCAGTCAGGTATTGCGTTGCTAACTTCTCTCTTATTGTTGACTATGAGCGTGCCTCGTTTGCCACATGCCAGTCGTTGCATTTCTTCTTCTTCTTCTTCTGCTGCTGCTTCTTCTTCTTCCTCATTGTATTTGCCTGCACTTGTTCAACTCATCATCCAACTTTCCACCCCGCCGAACACCTTCCCGCTCCTAACAATGGGGAATGCGGGAATACGCAGCTTAGACATACAAACAAACTGTCAGCTCACCGTTTAGCAGCTGATGGATTTTACATTACACACACACACACACAGTCACACACACACAGAGCACACCATAAATTGTGTTTACATTCGCGATAATTGAATAGGAAGGTCATTCCAGTTGTTGACCAAGTTAAAACTTCCCAAACTGCTCATTTAAAATAAATGAAATGTCGAAGAAACTGTTTTGTAAATCAATAAGCAATTAAAACTGTTCAATTACAGCGCTCAACTCTGTTAACTACTCTCTTTAACAGAGCAATGTTATATAATTTAACAATGCATAAGACGAATTGCTTAATACATAACTTAAAACCTTATTGCATTTACAATAACAACTTTATTAATTCAACTAGCAATTAAAAATGCTCTATAACAGAGCTCACAGCTCTGTTAACTACTCTCATTAACATGTGTAGTGTTAACTGTAGCTTTAACAGCTCTTCCAAAGCATTGATTGATTCAAGTTAGTCAAGGTTCTTTTGTATTTGTGCTGGATTGTTAATATGATTAATTATGGGTTATTATATTAATTAATTGAGTCATTTAGCAGCTGATTTTCTGTTGCAACATTCGATGAATAGAGCTGCAATTATGGCGACTAAAAAGTCAAAGTCAAACTCCATTTTTCAATCTCAGTGCGTGTGTGATAATTACATGTGTAAGCCAAGAAATGTGGCACATAAATTTGACTGTCAACCTGAAGCCGAGCAACGAATCTTGAGTAGTTACTTCAACCTGGAGTTGGACAATTAACACCTGCCTCGCAACCTGCAAAACGGCAGCGACAACAATAATAAATAATAATTGCTCCAATGGCACAAACATGGCCAACAAACGCGTTTGTCAAAACAGCCACAACACACACACACACCTGCAAGAGAAACAGCAACAGCAACTTGCCAAGACACCTGGGAACTGGCAACTGGGAATGGAGTTGATGTTGAAGTTGAAGTTGAAGTTGGGAGATGGCGACTGGCCAACGTTCTTCAGCTGCTGCTCACGACACACGACAACAGCAACAACAACAACAGCAACAACAACAAGTTAACATACTCGCAACAACATCATTAAGTTTAAAACATTACACAGTCAAAAATAAATGCAAAGAAAAAAGTCGAAAATTGAAAACATTTTTATCTATTTATTTGGTTGAAGAAAAAGGAAGATAATTTCGCACAGCAAATAGAAAAATAAATAAAACGAAGCATTGGCCATTAAAAAGACATTATATATACATAGACATTGAAAAGAAAATGTGTAAAATTATAGTTGGCTTAAACTGCCAACGAGTTGCCTCCACTATAGATACCAAAGAAACTTGTGCCAACTCTTAAATGTTTGTCATAATTTCATAGAAATGCTAGGACATATAATAAATTAATAGGATATGACAGTTCCTATAGCTAAGGCGGCTTGTTAGCTTCAAAACTCATCGTAGTAATGTTTAATAAAGTATAATTATCTTTTTTCAATCCTAAACTAAATACTCCATCAAAGTTATTTATCATTGCTAAGTCAACTAAGTTTTGAACTAAATGCTTGGGTTGAAAAGGCAAAGAAATGCTGGAAGATATCTGTTCGATAAAACTACAAAGTTTAATCTTAAATATTTGAGCTATTTTTTAAAATTAGATAACATCAGCTACCGATTGAAAGATTCAAGTTAAACAATCGGCAAATTGTTCAACTTTCAAAATATTTATTTAACTCGCAACTATGCGAAGTCGAAGATTGATTAGTGCAATTTGAGAGCAATCAAAATAAATAGTTTTTAACGTTGTCGTTAATAGTTTCTTAATTAAGTTGTAGCTAAATTTTGATAATAAATAAGCTAAAACGATCTGATTGAAAGCAGATCAAAGGAAACGAAACTGTAATTAGTGTAAAACCACAATTTGAGTTTGCAAATCAAAACTGTATGTGTGTGGATTGGAATGTGGCAATAACTTTGCCCCCGGGGGCAAACCACAAATCGCACAGCTCAAAACAGTTGCTTCCCACAAATGGGGATGCGATAAACCGCAATAAAGAGAGGAATCGGGTTTGAGGTAGGCGCCAGGTGAAGGGGCAGCAAGACCCGTGACCAGCTGCAGAGAGATACATTGGAGGCGCCACAACGAGAGGAGAGCTCCGAGAACGTCAACTAAATGCAGATGAACGTCGCCAGAGTCGAAATGTGAGTCAGTCTGTCCCTTCGGACTTCAGACTTCATCATCTGAAGCACCACACGCATATCCAATTATTTAAATCCCCCCAAAAAGATACAAACAAGCGAAGAAACAAGAAGAATCTCCATCAGCGGCAACAATGGAAGGGCAACTTTTCGAGTACTTTTACCTTAATAATGAAATGTTTCAATCAAAGGCAGTTAAATCATTTAAATTGACTGAAAAACTAACTAACTGCGAATAATAAAAATATGATTACGATGTATAAATGCAAATTCAGGCAGCAGCAGCAGGAAACTGTTAGTCCAACTGATCCCCAATCCTTGACTCTGTGGCTTAAACATCTCAGGCAGATGTTTTTCTTTTTTTTTATATTCCGGCAATGACAATTGCATTCAGAAACCAAACGATTGACTCTGGGGACAACTTGTTAATGGACACAAAACATTCCTTCTCATTTCACTCATCTGGGGTTTCTCCTCAGTTATGTACAGACATTCGCATGTTTCTTCTTCTCTTGTGTTTTTTTGTCTGACCATGTCGGCATCATATTAATTGAACAATCAGTTTCTTGTCAACAAGATGTTCTTGCATAATTTGCCAGCAATCAGTACAGTGAAGCTTGACTGGCAATCAAAGCAGAAAGAATATATTTCTTACAGTAAAGCAAGTGGGAAATGGTCTAAATACTATTCTTTGTCTCTTAATTTAACAACAAGTTAAGTGAGACAATTTTGGATAAGTTTGAATATCTCAAACTTTGTGAAATATGAATCATTTCTTTAACTGCAGCTATCCTAAATGTTTTGCCTAATGTGTAACTTTGTTATGTTATAATTTTGTCTGTTAAAGAGCTACACTTTGCGCAGCTTCACTGTACTTCAACAACCTCAGCAATTAGAACAGATTTTCGACAACTGTCACACACTTCTTTCTGCCACACAATGTATGTACGTATTTCTATTTCTTTTTTATACCTTTTGGCAGAGTTTTGCGGTAAAAATGATTTGATTGCCTCGCTTAACACGACAACACACTTTTTATAGTCAAAAAAATCGAAAAAAGAGGAAAAGAAACGCTTAAATAAAAAAGCAAATTCCAAAATATCATAAATTGCCCAATTTTGGGACATGGAGTCAATTGCAATTAATCAATACCAAATATAAACATAAACTACAAAATAATTTAACCTTTAAAATGGCAATTAAATCGTTGCGGCAACAAAACAATTGCTTAGCTATAGATACAGATACTCAGATACTCAGATACTTACTGGCAATGCGAATAGGAATTGGAATTGGAATCGAAGTCGGACTGCGGTTTGAGTTTGTTGTTGTGCACATAAATTGTCGACTGCAAGTTGTACAATTAATTGAAGTTGAAGGCTCAACGACAACAACAAATAACAACCAACAAATGACAGCAAACAATTAAATAAATAAATAAATAAACGCCAATTACCTGCAAAGATACAAAAAAACAGAAACAGAAGCGAATTAATGACCAGCGGCAATATAAACAAATACAGATACAGATACAGATACAGATACAAATACGTTTAAAATACGCACTCCAAAGGCGGCACCTGCAACATTAGTTTCTAATTAAGCAATTCGAAATCAGATACAGCTAAAGATACACAGAGATACAGATACATTGCAAGACGGCGCGACTTTAATCGCTTTTAGCGTTAAGTACGCGTTAATTGAACCCTTCATTCCGGGAAGCATCGCAATGGATTGCCGCTGTTTTAAACTAAGTAGAAGAGGAGTCTGCGAAGAGTCCGACAGTCAATCCAACAGTCAGTCCATCAGTCAGTCCATCAGTCAGTCCATCAGTCAGTCAGTCAATCAAATCAGCTCAATGTCAATGCACTCGACGCTGACTGAAAAACATTTTAATCAACTTATCAAAAAGTGTCAGTCAAGTCGGCAATCAACATTTGCCGCCTGTGTGGTCCACATCGTCATGAGGCAGCTTCAGCTTCAGTTCTCGCTCCCCAAGCTGACTGACACCAAAGTTAAGTGGCACACACACACACACACACACGAGAGTCATTGAATCCAGTTTGAAATGCAACTCTGTCTCTATGAGCCCAACAATCTCAGAGTATCTTTTGCCACAGTCTCTGAATATTCTCCGACTTCCAGCCATCAATCTTATTGACACCGTTTTCGAGCCAAAACAAGACCAAAAATTCAGCTTAGGCTTTTGGATTTCAGTTTGTCTTTGGGCCTGAGATACTTACTTCTCGGTGCTGTCGAGCAGGCGTGACTGCCAATTGAATCTGCGCTGATTGCAAGTAGCGAACTAATAGATCTTTATTAACACAAGTTCTGCATAAGTGATTAAACGAGACTATCTTTGGGCTTGGAAGTCTAACTAAGACTTGGCAGAGGGCAGAGGGCAGACTGACTGTGGTCAGTCGTATGTGGAAGATCGTTTGGATTCCATCGTTAAAATTAACTCAGTTTAAGGAAAAATTCAAGATAGAATATTGTCATTCATATATGGAAAGTTGTGTATGGTTACTTATCGAAGTTTTCTTATTTATAATAAGATAAATATATGAAAGATATATTGTTACATATTAAAGATACTTTCAGAAGATATGTCTGTCTCAACTCAGTCAAAACTCATTATCTAGAGTAATTTAATTCCTTTACTTAACTTTGCATAACTACAGTTTATTCTACCTCTTCTATATAGTTTCAAATCAAAGCCTTTCTCTTCTGTACCAAGTATTTCTTAAGGTAGATAAAGAACTGATCTTTCTTTCGATATTCCATGTGACGATGAGACAGCAAAACAATAAGAATCCTTCACTTAAATTAGCATAAAGTTAAGTTCAATGTAGAATCAAAATTATATATAATAATAAATCTATTTAGCAGCTGTTCAACCTTCTCTACTACTTTGCAAAAGTTTTCTATTCTATGCCAAATATTTACTATGTTTTATCATACGATATCAATGTCTACATTTAAAATATTAACTTCATTCCAAAGAAAAGTTCAATATACTTCCAACTGAAATCGTATCTGATGTCTAACAGAGTTAAAGCTATTTTTGCACACATGATTGATTATTAATCAATGTTTACACTTTCACAAATACTATCTGCATAACTCAACGAAGTTTGTTTTGATTGTGGGAGGTCTCAACGAATGCTTTATTATTTCTGAATAATAAATTAGTCATTCATCATCAATTTAATCAATTGATTTACATAATTTGTATTCAGTTCTCTCGATCGAAGCTCAATTGGAACTCAGAGTTGCCCTTTTGCCAGGCGAACTCTATAGATTCATTTATATAGATGGAATGGAGCAATGCAATTTAATTATTGCAATTGCCAACGTATCAACATCATTATCAGCATCATCATAATCAAGATTGTCAACGGTTTTCGCAGTCGCAGTCGCAGTTTAAGTTTGCGTCGTACTGTTTGTCACAATTATTACGCACATAAATTGCAATGAAGCCTCAATGATAATGATGATGACAATGATGTTGTTGATGATAATGATAATGTGTCTGTTGATAATGATGACCTTCAATGATCGACGATCACGACAATGGACACAGACACAAACATATCAACATTATGGGGAAGGACAGTAAATTGATTCCCTCTGTTTAGCTCTTATATTGAACTGCCTGACAACGAGTTCATCATACGCAGTTATCACTGTAAACTGCATTTCATTAATGCTCGTTTCTAACTGCTTAATAAAATTTATTTGCAGTGCAACCTCGTCGAACGAGGGACATTCAAGCTTTATTAGACTGGCTCCTCGCTGGCTCTCGCTGCAATTGTGTTTCCCTCTGCCTCTGCCACTGCCTCCCTGCCTTTCTTGCTATCCTCCTCCCTCTCCCTCTGCCTCTCCCTCTCCTCCACGATCTCGGCCTGTGTCTGCGTCTCAGTCTCAGTCTGAATCGCAGTCCAAGTCCAAGCTGCAGGACAAGCTTAAGCGCTGTTCGTGTTCGCTGTCAACTTGGGTGGTCTCAGTCAGCGGCAGCCAAAGAACAACAACAACAACAAAAACAACAACATCAGCAGCAGCAACAACAACAAGGCGAATTTGTTTGGCAGTGAGACCAGAGGCTGCAACTTGTGCAACTTCTGCCTGCAGTTGAGAATCGAGAATCGACTAAATTTTATTATGCGCCACAACGCCGCGAGTTGCTGTTGCAGTTGCAATGTGAAATGGTACGAGAGTGCTGCTTGGCCATCGACAGGGGTATGGGAAGGGGCATGTGTATGACTGTAAGACTATATAGATCAGAGTTAGACAATAGCTGATAGCCTTATGGGCACTGCCGTTTACTTGAGTCATCAGACGGGAAATTATCGCACGCTGACATTATGAGATTTTTTTATTCGTCTACCTTTCTTTCCCTCTGTCTGTCGTCCTGCTCGCCTTCCCTCTTCCCTCCTCACCATATTACCTACTTCTCTGCCTTGCTATTTCTTTGGCTTTCCCCACCGCTGCCTCTCTCCGCCTTAACTTTTCTTCTTCTCTATATTACTCCTTTGCTATTTCACCCGTTTTTAGTTTCCTCCTTTGACAATTTAACCCTCCATCTCTATACCCTACTTCCATCCTACTCAATTTTCTTTCTCATCCTCATCCTCTTTCTTCCTTCTCATTTTTTTCCTCCTTTTTTCTTCCTCCCTTTTCTCATCTCATCTTCTTTACACCTTCTCCTGTTTCTTACTCCTCTTTTACTTTCCTGCTCCTCATATTTCCTCCTCTTTTTTCTCTCCTATACATAACTTCTTCTCTATTTCCTTTCTCTTTTACTTTTCTCCTTCTCTACTTCTCTTCTCATTTTTCTTCGTCTTCTCTCATCTACATTCTTCCTCTTCTAGTTTTCCTCACTCTATATCACTCCCCCTCTAGTTTCCTACTCCTTTACGTCCCAGCTCTTCCATATCCCTTTTCATCTATAACCCTTCTGGTATATTTTCACCCTCCTCTAAGTTCCTTCCAACAACTACCCTACATCTTTACTTCCTCCTGTTTGGTCTTTTATACTTCTATACTCTTGACCTCCTCTATTATTATCCTCCTATAATATCATCTATAATTCTTACATCTTTCCCTATTTACAGCCTCTTCTAATTTTCCCTGCTCTACTTCAATTTAAATATACTTCCCTAACTCTTTTCTCTACTTTCCTTCCCATCTATTTTTCTTGCCTGCATGCCTTTCCTTGCTTGCCTTTCTTCCTCTCCGCCTGTCTTTATGCCTATTTGACCTCCTCCTTGTCTACCCTCCATTATTCTCCCTTTAGTTGAGATTGAAACAGATCACAAGAAATGCCACTAACCGTCTAGTAGCTACCACAAACTTCAGGTAGCACTTTAAATTAACAAATTGCTAAACAATTTAATCTATTCTAATCTCTTAACCCATTTTCCGAGCTGTTAACTCAAGGAGTCGCATTGCATATCGATGCATTTTCCAGCTTCAAGCTGACCTTTTCCCATTCTATGAGCTGTGCTAGGAAACTGTCTTCGGCTCGAGTTATGGCCAAAATCGAACTGTTGGCCAGCTTCAGTCTGGCGCCTTTCTTTTGCGGCACTTGCGTCTTATTATTTCCGAGAAGAAGTCTTAGAATCTCTCAATTATCGTGCGCTACGAAAATGTATATTTACAAAGCACTCGAGGCATGATGGCAACACTGTTGTGCCACAATTTGAGCCCAGTTTGAGATGAGCAACAGCGACTACAACTTCAGCTTTCTGAGCCCGGTATAGTATGTGGGTTTCCAACGATCACACAACTTTTGTTTCTCACTAATCTCAGCTGATTTGAATTTGTTGGCTGGCCACACAGCTTTGAAGACCTTTGAATGGCACTCAAGTGTCAAGAGATTATGAGTTGGCCAACTCCAACAACTGCGTGTTCTGATTGGACTGGACTGGAAATCGTTTCACATGATAATGAAGCAGTAATTCCAATAAGTGTGACTATCGGTTTTACTGCGGGCCGCACGACACTGAACATCTCATCATCATCATCATCATCTGCATGCTCAGCCTCATGTTGATCATCACGAACAAGTAATTAAAGCGAAACAAGTAATAAACAAACAATAAGCAAGCCAAGACGCCGACGCCAACATGTGTCTGACAAGAGGTCGAGAGGGTTGTGGAGAAGGTGGGAAGGGGGGAAGGCTATGCAAAGCGGCAGCAAAAGTGAAACCAAAGCCAAAAGACTTGGAATCATCAAAAAATAAAAAAAATAAAAAGCAACCAAAAGCCCAGCTCGCTTCCCAATTAAACTTGACAAATGCGGTTGACCACACACATGCAACACAGCAAAGAGACTGAGAAAGAGAAAGAGACAGGGACAGAGACAGAGACTAACTGATAGAGACAGAGAGATCTCGACTGAGGGCATTCCTCGGCCTCAGTATCACTTTAGGCCCTGCTGTCGTGACCAAAGATGCCTCTGACTGCCCGTCACTCACTCGCATAAAATAATCAAAAAGCGCCCCCTCCGGCAGACGACAGACATGTCAACTGTATGACAACCACATCAGCATCAGCATCCACAGTCAGAGTCACAGCCATACAGCCACAAACATATCATCATCCACATCCACAGCCCCATCCACAAAATGTCAATAAGAGAGAGAGAGACACAAATTCCTGTACAAGTTTCCAGCAACTAGGCCTAAAGCAGTTCTGAGCTGTGATCCCAAAAGGGTGTTAGTTATGTACCTCAATTAACGCCAAAGCAGCGTTAAAACTGACTACAGTATGACCTCGCTAAGTGGCTCGTAACATGAATGTAATCAGATTAAGAAACCAATAGGAAAACCTTGATTTAATTACACTTTATTTTATGATCAACTCAATTAACAATTAACAGTTGAAATTGCTGTAATTTTGAAAAAGAACAGAAACAATTTTTGAGGGTCTTGTTGAAAACTTTGTTATACTTTATAAGATCTATTTATTTTATTATATGTCTTATATGATAAGTGTCTGGGCTCAAGTAAATTAAAAAACTATATTAGAAAGGATTGAAAAATATGCATTTGATCTGTTATACGATCACATTTAAAACATTCTAAAACTATTTAATTTAATCTATACTTCTTTCAGCGTTTTCTAATAACTTATTATCCAGTGTGGGAAGTGAGCAAATAAAGTTTATATGACTTAAAATTGCATAGAAATAGAAAACTCTAGGCAAAATATAAGAGTATTATATTACAATTTAGTCAGAAAAGAGGCAACGTTATTCTATTCTACAATTTGTACAATTAAATTGACAATCTTTAAACTCATTCTTAATATATTCTTTATCGAGTTCATTAAATTATGTGGAGCAGTCGAGAAGTCAAAGCCAATGTATCTACAAGATACAAGAGTAATTTGTCATTATAGTATCTCAATTTTATTGCATGCGAATGTGATACTCGCATTTGTGAACCAGATTTGGATTCGCAGGTGTCAGCTGAAAATGTTTAACTACAATTCAATTATGCGCTAACAAATTAGTTGTTAGTTAAACAAATTATTTGGTTGGGGTGAGGACAACAAATCAAATGGATGAAGAACGAACTTGAAGATGAAGTAGATGTTAAACTTAAACTGACAAGTTGGCAGAAAGTTTATTAAAAGTATATATATAATAATATATACAAATAAAGATATAGATATAGATATAGATATAGATATAGATAAAGATATAGATATAGATATAGATATAGATATAGATATAGATATAGATATAGATATAGATATAGATATAGATATAGATATAGATATAGACATAGATATAGATATAGATATAGATATAGATATAGATATAGATATAGATATAGATATAGATATAGATATAGATATAGATATAGATATAGATATAGATATAGATATAGATATAGATATAGATATAGATATAGATATAGATATAGATATAGATATAGATATAGATATAGATATAGATATAGATATAGATATAGATATAGATATAGATATAGATATAGATATAGATATAGATATAGATATAGATATAGATATAGATATAGATATAGATATAGATATAGATATAGATATAGATATAGACATAGATATAGATATAGACATAGATATAGACATAGTTATAGATAATTTAAAAATATTCAGTTTTAAATAAGAGTTAAAAAGATATAGACATAAGTAGAGATACAGATACGCTAACAGCTACAGCTACAGATACATATTCAGACTGAGAGCAATAAATAAACGATTAAAAGACCACAAACAAATGAATTGTGGCTGCCGTCAGGTTTAATTAGTTTTCAATAAATTCTTTGTCGACTTATTCTTGTTGTTGTTGTATCAGTCGGTGTTGTTGTTATTGTTGCAACAACTGTCTGCGGAGTCATAATGAGGCTTATTTTGATTATTTGTTTATTTGACTTGCCCGCTTGGCTTTTAATGCATGTTTATGCCCTCTGATTGACTGTCTGTCTGTCTGTCTGTCTGACTGACTGACTGGCAGTCACCTCGTGCCAAAAGATTGATCGCGTTTGTATCTGTGTATTAGACGACGTGCCCGTGTCATAAGAAATAAATACGAAAGATACAAAGAGAATATGAAATACCTGCCCAGCCCACTTTGGGCACGATTAACGCTATACGGAGATACTCGGGCAACTCGGGCTGCGGCATCGGGTATGCTGATGAATGAAGTCATTTGCTTGCAGAGAAATATTTTGACAGCTGTAAATATTGACGGCAAGCCGTAAAACATTCCACATCGACTTGCTTCAGCTTTTTGCCCCGTTTCTCGTCTCGTTTCCAAATTAACACAAATGAAGTTATAAAAATGATTTTTATATGCCAGCAAATGTTTCGATTCGTCTGAAATCATGTCGAATGTTGAATGCTGAATGTTGAAACCAAATGCGGAAACTTGTCTCTGGCGTCGACTTTCCGGGTGGTCCCTGGGGTACCTCAAAGACAGAGATTTGTCTTACCTACGTCTACGCGTATGTTACGTATACGCACTGTAAAGCAAAAAAAAAACACAATTGGAATTTTCGGCATGTCGTTGGCCTACCCTCAGTGTTAGACAACCGACTATCGGATACCCTTTAATGCCATCCTATACAATTCGAACTTAAACTGATTTTGCGACCAAAACTTAACCGGTTTTTTACAACTGCCTTGTCACTGTGCATAACTATGAAAACTTAATTTTGTGTATAAATATCATATTTCAAGATCATCCAAAAAACAAGTGGGAATGCTGCAGTAGACTGTGCTGGACTTAGAACTACCCTGTACTTCGCTCTGATATATTTAGAAATGCATAAGTTAGCGTTGAGTTTGTAGCTTTAAAACTATTGTTAGTTCTTTGAAGAACGGGTTGTTTATAAAATTTCCACTTAAATATAGCCTTTTTTTAAGTAAAGCAAATATAATTGAAGAGAAATATGAATACTATTATCAAATAATGTTATTTGAATGCAACATTGACTGAATTATATGTTTAAGAGCACTTTATCTATATGTTTATGTCAGATATATAAGTATTTATAGGAAATAACGAGATAATACTAGTGCTAGCTTCTACTATCTACACATTTGCTGGATATACATTTGTTTTAAGTAGATTACACTGGGTAATAGATACTGTGTGCTGCGTATAACAATTAACTGCATTTGCCTCCGCAATTTGTGGCCATATCTACGACAAACCCAACGCCAGCAACAACTGCAGCAACTGCGACAAACAACTGTAACACCAACAACTGCAGCAACACCAACAACTGCCGCAACAACAACTGCAGCAGATCACATTAACCAAATGCGGTCAGCAGCACAGTTTAAACGACATTTTTGCTGGCTGATATGGTCTCGTTTTGGCCAGGCCCAAGCTGGACAGTTTTATTGCCAGTGCGAAGCGCATGGTTGTTGCAGTTGCTGCTGCTGTTGCAGTTGCTGCTGCTGTTGTTGTTGCTGCCTCTGCTGCGGTTGTTGCAGCATTCGTGCCTTAAAAGGCGCTACCAGTTGCAGTTGCAGTTGCCGCTGCAGTTGGCGATAACTTAACAGTTGAAATTAATTTTTGTCACTTCATAAATCGCCTCGCTGATTGCCATGGCCAAGAGGCGTTGAGTTATGCCTGTTTTTGACCCAAAACTGGGCAAACTATAGGAACAACTTATGCTTTTAATATCGTTAGAAACAATATCGTGAAATTTCCTTGAGGAAAACACACACACAACAACAACAACGACAGCGACTGCAGCAAATTGTTAGACAAGTTAGTTTGCTGGCTTCAATGGCTCAATTTGCCTTCTAAGGCTAAAACCAAGTGGTTCTACGGCACTAAGGGGTGGGGGGGGTGGCGGGGAAGAAGGTTCCTCCTCGGGTTCGACGTCTATTGCCATATCGTGATTATCATATGACGTGACAGCCTCGCATACGCGTATTTATGAATGCATTTGGGTCATAAACCATGTTAGAGGCCCCATTGTTGTGGTTTTTATTGCGCTTCGAATGCAAATTGTTGGTGGGAAGGGTGGGGGAAGACCTCCCTTCTAAAATAATACTAATAATAAAAATGTCCTAGAAAGAAGAACACTTAAAGCAATTTTAAAAGCAATGACTTGCTTTAATTTGTAGACAGTAAATCAATAATTGATTAGGCACTGTAAAAGGGAGAAGGAATTGTCTGGGTTTCAACACAACAGCAAAAGTTCAACAGAGTTGCCACACTGTCTAAATTCACATTGACAGCAGCAAGTGAAGTTGGCTGCGCTTCAATACAACGAAAGAAGTCGTTGAGCATAAGATTATGAAAATGGAAAAGTAATAGAAACTTAATGCAATAAGAAACTTAATCGTATTGTGTATTGATTTGAAGTTTAATCAAATTTTGTATAAGATTATATAGAGATTCCTCAATAAGAGAATAGATTGAAGCTATTATAGATTAAAGATGTTGTAGACTAATGATATTATAGATTATATATATACTTCTAGGGATAGATAGATAGATTGTACTGTATTTAGATTATTTGTGCTAATTGAGAAATTTATTAAACCTAACTCAATAGTTTTTATATTAATTAAGTACTATATTCTATTTGTTTCGATTTTCTGCTTCTATTTAAATCCTTTTAAAATCCTTAAAACTTAAAGTTTTCTTCTTTCACTTTATTTGTAGTTTATTTAGTAACTATAAACATTATTTTAAGACTTTTATTTATATATTTAGACTACTTTATTATTAGTCAAAGCTATTTATAAACTCTTTTCTTTCATATTCTTAAATGTCTCCAACATTTCCATTACAAACACAATTCAATGCCTAATAGAGTTGTATTCTAGAGGTCACGTTTCATGGCCAACTAAGTAACTGGCCAGTCTAACTACTTGGACACTTGGGCGCTAAGAGTAGTTGGCCCAACAGTTGCACAACACACAGACACATGCAACACACATGTGGCAAGTAGGTCGCCACATATTGATTCGACGATGATGAGGTGGCAACATTGATAAACGACCCCCTCAATCATAATTACCCGGCTTCCCTAGGAGGAGTCGCCACCCCCTTGACCCGCTCCCCATCCCCTATTGAAAATTGTTGCTGCTTTTTTAAAGTCTCATTTCAATTGCAATTGCAAAATTGTGATAAACTGCGCATTTTAATGGGCGAAAGTGGCTGAGAAATGTACGAGAAATGCTTTCAACGAAGAGAAATGAGAAATGCCAGAAAGCAGGGTGGAAAGAGAGAGGGAAACTAGGGGATTTTCTTCAGCTTCTGCTTCTCCATCTTCTTCTTCTTGTCAATGTTCTGGTTTTTGCATCTGGCAAATGGCTGTAGCCAATTTTCTTTAGCAAATTTTCCATTGAGAAATGCGCTAGGCAAAAACTTTTCAAGTCAATTTTCAGCGTTTGCGTTGTGCGAGGAAATTCTTGAGGCGTGCGCGGAAAAGCAACAAGGAGGAGGGAGGGGGGCTGGGGGAGGGGCAAGGTAATTGCAGGCAGCCTGATGGGTAATTGAAATTCGTTTGTTTATGTTGTCATTGTTGTGGCAGCCATAGCAGCAGCCGCCGCTTGTTGCCTGTTTGTTGTTGCCTGTTTGTTGTTGGTTGTTTGTTGTTCGTTGTTCGTTTTTCGTTGTTCTCTGCTCATTGTTGTTGCTTGCAACTGGGCAAATTGAAAATTACTTAATGGTTCAGTGGCGATCGCTGCTGTTATTGCCCCTACTACATCGGAGGCTACTGTTAAATGAGCGACAAATGTGAAAATTGCCAGGTCCATGGCGAGGCTGAAAAGGTGGCCAAGAGTTTATCGAGTTTGTTAGCTGTCTTAGCCACAAAATTGGCAGGCAAGCAGGCTGCAAAAGCAAAAGCTTTTATCCCCCAAGAGTGTTAACACAGCATAAACATAAAAGAGTTCAACACTTTAACAAAACTCTCATAATACCAAACTTGATGGGTAAAACTCGATTTAAATATGCTTTGATATGGCTTTTGGCTTTTTTTTCTAAATAATCTATAAACAATTCAACAAAATTGTAACAATTTAAAGGGTAGAACTGAGTTAAATGTCATTTAAAACTTTAATATGCTGTTGAATATGATTTTAATTAATTGAAATTTCTGTTAGACTATGACAACTTTATACTTTAATAATATGTATATTTTGTAACAATATTGATGTATTTAAATTTAAAAATAAACCAAAACTACAACAACTTTAGTTTGGATTTGAATTTCATAATGTTTAAGGTTTTTATTGTGATTTGTTATATGTTTACCGCTTAAGCTAAAAAACACGTTGACAAAATTGTTACAACTCCAAAGGTTGTTTAACAATGTCTTTAATAACATGTAAGACTTTGGAACATGATTTTAACTAACAACGATTTCAGCTTAAACTAATCCAACAACAGTTTAATAAATAACAACATTTAAGAGCTTAAACTTTAAGCTTAAAATGAAGACAAAACTAATTGTGAATTATGTTTTAAAATTAAGTAGAATAATTCACATTGGGAGTCGAAATTCTCAACAAAAATATATATATAGATATAGATATAGATATAGATATAGATATAGATATAGATATAGATATAGATATATATATAGATATAGATATAGATATAGATATAGATATAGATATAGATATAGATATAGATATAGATATAGATATAGATAAAGATATAGATATAGATATAGATATAGATATAGATATATATGTAGGATTATAGTATTAAGTTAAATTATGTAACCCTGGTTCGATTACAATTAACCAATTTACTATTTGTAATCGATAAAAACCCGAAGAAGAGGCAGTCGATACAGAGAAGTCAGACTAGAGAGTTGATTTGAATACGTCGTGCGCAAGAATTAAATAAAGACGCATATTGTGAAATTAATTTGTGATGCTTAATACCCCGAACCATTGTTATTTTATATTTTGTCAATTTAAATAAACTATATTATTTTCAACTAAAAGACTAGTGTGAACTTACTTAAATATACCCACATAATCTCATCCTACAAATTGGGGGCTCGTGCCGGTCTTAGAACAAATAAAACGCTCAACAAAGCAGAGCTGATCAACGATAATTGATATAAAGACCAAATAATCATGTAGTTGAGTGTGGAAAAACAATTGGCTTAAATTTAAAATAACATTATCGGTGAAAGTGGTTCGATGTAAGAATTTCAAAAGTTGTGAAATTCTAGAAGCTCCTAAGAGATGCAGCATAAGTTTGAAGCTTCACGAATACACACATAGAAGAAGCAACTACGCAATTGTATTTCTGTTGGTGAAACAGAAGCAAATTGGCGACGAGTTGGCGAGACAATTGGCGAGAGAAACAATCGAGAGAAGAGACAAGGCAGTGACGTATTTTGGCAGCAAGCAGTGCAACACATGGAGTGAAGCAGTGCAGAAAGCAGAGTGCAGCAGTGATCTAGTTGGCAGCAGTAGTGTAAGGCGAAGTCGTTGGAGTCGAGCGAGTGCGAAGAACGCAGGTGGTTCAAATGCACGTAACTGAAATAGCATCGAAATATACACACATACTGGAAGACCGAGGTTGTTGAAATTGGTGTGCAACAACTAAAGGCAAACATCAACAACAGTCGACATCACTAAAAGCCGTTGAAAGCGTGGGGTAGTGAGTAAAATTACGAAAAACAGTTCAGACGTTAAAATTTTACAAATTCTAAAATTATAAATTTTGTTCAAAAAAAAAAAAAAAAAGAAAAAAAAAAATAAATATTTTAAGATGGATGTAAGCAATGTACTGAAACAAAATGTTGAAGGTTTGAAGGAAATGTTAACAGAAGTTGGATTAAATACCGAAGGCAAAAAAAATGATTTACAGGAAAGGTTAATAGAACACATTACTAACATAAAAGTGGCTGAAATTTCAAATAATATTTTAGAATCGACAACTTACAATGATGCAATAGACGTTTTGCCAAAAAATTCAGCACACTTTACACTAAAAGAAATCAAAGAAAGCATATCAACATATTCAGGATTTGATACCCAAGACATCAATCACTGGGTAGCAGAATTTGAAGATGTTGCAGAGACAGTTGGTTGGAACGATTTGCAAAAATTTGTTTATGCTAAGCAATTGCTACAAGGCGAAGCTAAGTTATATGTCCGAAGTTTAAACGGTGTTCGTAAATGGAGTGACCTCAAAATCAAATTGGTGTGCGAATTCGGAAAAGACTTCTGCTCAGCAGACGTGCATAATATTTTGAAGAATCGACATAAACAAACCAAAGAATCATTGACGGAATATCTGTACAACTTAGTCGAGATAGGCAAACAAATAGATTTAGAGGATAGAAGCATCATCACGTACTTTATAAATGGAATTCAAGATTCGAGATTAAACAAGTCATGTTTGTATTCAGCAACTACACTTAAAGAGTTAAAGTTACAGATAAAGATATATGAGAAAATAACAGGTGACGATAACAAGAAATCAAACAATGACGGAAAAAATACCAATAAAAAGGAAAACCGTGCGAAAAAATGCTATAAGTGCAACAGTGAAGATCATTTGGCGGCAGTTTGTAAGAAAGGTTTAACTTGTTATAAATGTCAAAAGGAAGGACATATCGCAAGGGAATGTAAGCTTTCGAAACCAGAAGGTGTGGAGGAAAAGAAAGTGAATGGAAACATAGGAATGGAACAAGAAAGAAGTCATTCAGGCATGTTTAAAAAAGTGACGGTTAAGCAACACGAAATAGATGTACTTGTAGATACTGGATGTGACCTCTCTTTACTTAGGGATGACAATCTGAAAACACTTGGGATAATAGACGTTAATCAAAACGATATCCGAAAGTTGTATGGGATTGGAAATGGTCAAATATCAACAGCAGGGAGTTGTGAACTAGAGATAACAGCTGATTATATCTCATTCAAAGTTGTTTTTCACGTGGTCAAGAAGCAAGACTTACAATATGAAGCAATTTTGGGTCGCGATATTTTGAAATCAGTAGATATGCGATTGGATCAATTGGGTGCTAAATTTATGAGAAAGAATGAAAAAGAGAAAGATGCTTTTGTTGAATTTAAAGCTATGTGTATTAGCGAGATAGATTCACATACACATCCGTCCGAAAAATTGGACCTAACGCACCTTTCTGAAGTAAATAAAAATACAGTACAGAATTTAATAGACAGCTACGAACCAAACAAGACAATAAAATCACCAGTTGAAATGAAAATCACGCTAAGTAACGATGCACCTGTATGGCAACATCCGCGAAGAAGCTCTCATGCCGAGAAATGTATTGTTGATAAGCAAGTAGCAGAGTGGTTAGAGTCAGGCATAGTTGTTCAAAGTAATTCAGAATTTGCAGCCCCTGTAGTATTAGTTTCAAAGAAAGACGGTAGTTCAAGATTGTGCTGTGATTACAGACGCTTAAACGAAAAAATTATTAGAGACAGATTTCCCATGACTTTGATTGACGATATTTTGGATAGGCTGCAAGGAAATAAAGTTTTTACAACACTGGACTTGAAAAGTGGATTTTTTCATGTACCAATTGAGGTTAATTCAAGAAAATTCACATCATTTGTGACTCACAGTGGCCAGTACGAGTTCACGCATGTACCCTTCGGTATCACAAATTCTCCAGCTGTTTTTTGTCGTTATATAAATGCAGTTTTGAGAGATTTGATAAATAGTAGAAAGCTGATAACATATATGGATGACATTGTAATACTGGCTAAAGACACACAAGAGGGCATTGACAATTTAAAGAGTTTTTTGAAAGTAGCGAGCTCAGCAGGCTTACAGATTAAGTGGGAAAAGTGTCAAATACTAAAGGAAAAAATTAAGTTTCTCGGATATATCATTGAAAGTGAAAGCATAACTCCGACTGAGGATAAGATAGTCGCTGTACAGAAATTTCCTATCCCAACAACAATTAAGGAGCTACAAAGATTTTTGGGATTAACTTCTTACTTAAGACGTTTTATTAAAGGATATGCATTAATAGCCAAACCGTTAAGTGATATAATGCGTAGGGAAGCAAAGGCGGTGAAGAATATAAAAATTAGTCTACAAAATGAACAGATAATCGCTTTTCAACAGTTGAAGCAAGTTTTAGCTAACCCACCCGTTCTTAAATTGTTTAACCCAAATGCTCTAACAGAAGTACACACAGACGCGTCAAAATATGGCTACGGAGGTGTACTCATGCAAAAGGACTCAGAAGACCAGATGTTTCATCCAATAGAATATATGAGCAGAAAGACTACTATAGTTGAAGAAAAATATTCGTCTTATAAATTAGAGGCTTTAGCAATAGTAAATGCAGTAAAAAAGTGGCGAGTTTATTTACTGGGAATTTCGTTTAAAATCATAACTGATTGTAAAGCATTCACTCTGTCAGTTAAAAAGGACGATGTACCGCCAAGTGTTTATCGTTGGATTACTTATTTGCAGGAGTATAATTGTTCAGTGGAATATAGGAAGGAAGAACAAATGAAACATGCAGATGCTCTTAGTCGAGTTTATTGTCTGTTAGTAAAAGATTCGCTAAAATACAGTTTGATAGAAGCCCAAGCTACAGACAATTGGATTAAAGCAGTAAAGAAAGTTTTAGAAAGTCACGATTACGAAGACTTTTTCTTAAAAAATGGTGTGTTACTTAAAGATCTCGACAAAGAACTTTTAGTTATACCAAGTATAATGGAAGATGAAGTCATTAAATTGGCACATGAACAAGGACATTTTGGCTGGAAAAAGACAAAAGAAATTGTAGAACAAGATTATTTCATACCGGACATACAATTAAAAGCAGTAAAAGTAGTTAAAGGTTGCGTTAAATGCTTAATAACAGAGGCAAAACAAGGAAAGAAAGAAGGATATTTAACAACAATCGATAAGTCTATGGAGCCTTTAGGCACATATCACATTGACCATGTGGGACCTTTGACCGAGACACGGAAGCTGTATAATCACATTCTGGTAGTTGTAGATGGATTTTCTAAATTTGTATGGCTTTACCCTACAAAAAGTACAGGTAGTGATGAAGTTATCGACAAACTACGTAAGCAATCTACAATCTTTGGAAATCCAAAAAGGATAATTACGGATAGGGGAACAGCGTTCACCAGCAATGCGTTTAATGGATACTGTCAGGAAGAAAATATACAGTTATTGCACATAGCGACAGGAGTACCTAGAGGTAATGGACAGGTCGAAAGAGTTCACAAAATTGTTTTGCCAATGATTTCTAAACTAAGTCAAGCCGATCCTTCAAAGTGGTATAATTATGTGAGCAACGTTCAAAAACTTATAAATAATACGCCACCAAGAAGCACCAAATCGACACCGTTTAGAATTCTGACTGGACTTAATATGAGAATAAAAGAAAACTTAGAGCTTAAGGAGTACTTAGACGAACTAAATATAAGTGAGCTTGATACTGAGAGAAATGAAATAAGAAAACAAGCACAGAAAAATATTGAAATAATTCAAGAAGAAAATCGAATTAATAGTAATAAGAACAGAAAAGAAGGATTTTTGTATGAAATAGGAGACCTAGTAGCAATTAAGAGAACCCAATTCGGTACAGGCATGAAACTAAGACCTAAGTATTATGGACCATATAAAGTAATTGAAAAATTAAATCACGATAGATATAAAGTTAAGAAAGTAGGTGAACATGAAGGTCCAAATGAAACCATTACTGTTGTGGAATTTTTGAAAAAATGGTAAAATCGTTCGGGTCGAACGAAAAATCAGGACGGCCGAATGTAGGATTATAGTATTAAGTTAAATTATGTAACCCTGGTTCGATTACAATTAACCAATTTACTATTTGTAATCGATAAAAACCCGAAGAAGAGGCAGTCGATACAGAGAAGTCAGACTAGAGAGTTGATTTGAATACGTCGTGCGCAAGAATTAAATAAAGACGCATATTGTGAAATTAATTTGTGATGCTTAATACCCCGAACCATTGTTATTTTATATTTTGTCAATTTAAATAAACTATATTATTTTCAACTAAAAGACTAGTGTGAACTTACTTAAATATACCCACATAATCTCATCCTACATATATATAGATATAGATATAGATATAGATATAGATATAGATATAGATATAGATATAGATATAGATATAGATATAGATATAGATATAGATATAGATATAGATATAGATATAGATATAGATATAGATATAGATATAGATATAGATATAGATATAGATATAGATATAGATATATATATAGATATTGATATAGATATAGATATAGATATAGATATAGTATATATATATATATTAATATACTCTAAAAAGTTACTTTTTATTAGCATTGATATTATCGAGACATTATCAAATGGTAAATAACATTAATTTGTCACATTAACACCTTTTAATAATATTTAATAATCTTACTTATGTCGTAGCCATGGCAATTTTTCAAAAGTGTCCAATTTATGAGTTTTATTTTGGAATTTTGTGTGCATTCAAAATGATATTTTGTTGTCCCCTTATTCATTTGTTGTTGTTATTGTAGTTGTTGTTGTTGTTGCGCCAATCTCACGCTAAATCATTGTTGCAGCAGCTAAAAAGCAACCAGCTCTTTTTTGGCTTTAACTCCAGTTTCCCCAGCAACTTCGACTCCAACTCCGATTCCAACTTCAACTTCAAGTCGACGCCATCGCCTACAACATTCATTCAAATTATGGAACCGCAATGCGATCGAGATCTCGTTTTAGTCACGCCAAAATTACAAATGCATAATACTTACAATAAACACACCTCAAAAAAAGAGTAGTGAAAGAGACAACAATAGCAGAAAAGGAGTGAGACAGAGAGAGACAGAGAGAGAGAGGAGGAGGAAAAACGCTTCGTTTCGTTTCGTTTTGTGGTTAATTAGCGAACGCGACAAACCCACCTAAAAGCGTAGATTTATGCACTCAACTTTGGATTCCAGATTGAAATGAATACGAATGAGTGCGAGTATGAGTGCGAGTATGAGTATAGATGGGGCTACGACTCAGTTGACAACTGAGTGCCCGCAATTACTCAAATGGCTGCCAGTGACATTAATCAGTGTAATGAGCAAATTGCCGGAACAGATCGCATGAGTATCACAGAGGGGTTATAAGTTCTAGCTAGTAATAGAGAGAGATTGAATCCATATCAGCCAATGAATGATTACCTAATGAATGGCTATGACGGAATCTAGCACTTATAGCACTTACAGAGCAAGGGCATATAGTTAAGATTGAGAAGATCTACAGCAATTACTTGAGATTACTGCAAATGCATCTTTTACTCAATAAATAAATACAGTCGGCATCTCTATAGAAGAACTGTAGAGTTAAAAGAGAATGTGATAATATAGTATATAAGTGATTAATTTAAAATACTTTTGAAGCAGACACAATTTAGATTGTCCTAATCGAGTTTATATGTATATCATATTCTATCTTTACAAAGACAATTCATCTTTAGCAACTTCTTTACTTAAAAATCGTAAGCAGATCGCAATATTCAATATCAAAGATAGATATCTGATATCTATTAAGCTTAATTCTATTCCATTTTGTAAAGATTTGCAATGAATTGAGTGTTAGCTAAGTCTATAAATTAAGTAAGTTAATACTTCTACATTATCCTCCATTTTTTGTATACATTTCCACAATGAATTGAGTATTTTTCCAATTAACTAACATACTTAAGTTATTTAAGAACTTCCCAACTATAGTGTAATACTCGTAATTAGCTTTTATACACATTGATTTATTACTTAATACTAAACATATGCTATGGGCTTTTATTAGGCCCAGTTAGTGGGAATGGCCAACAAAATGACAAGCTAAAAATCGACTAGGAAATGGAAATGCAACCCCCAAAAAAAGGATAGCAAGGATAATGTTGAGAACGTTGCCACATCAAATTATTAGGCAAACGATTACACGAAAATTCTCTGCGGTGGCATAAACTAAATTCATGAGTGCCATGATTCCCCAGAGGGTGTGAGCGAGCAAGGGAGAAAGTGAGAAAGCGAGAGAGAGAGTAAGGAAGAGTGAGAAGCACGCGCATAATGAGCTTAAGTTATGTTACATAAGCCATAAGGACATAAAAACCACTCGAGCAAACACTTCATGAGTCGAAGTGGTTGTGGATGTGGCAAGGTTTTAGGGTGAGGGTGCTCTGTGTGTGTGTGTGTGTGTGTGTGTGGAATGAGCGTGTCATGGCTGAGTTGCCCTTTTTTTGGTGGTTGCAAACTAATGAGCTGCAGATTGACGCCGGGAGTCAGGCAGTCAGGCAGTCAGGCAGTCGGGAATGCTCTGTGGTTGCCAGTTTGTTTGCTCAACTGTTTACGAGCCACTCAACCACTCAACTACTCAACACTCCCCACTCCCCACGCCAACTAGCCAGATTAGAGTTATCCATGAGGACTTGTCATCAGCAGTCTAAAGAGCTCCTCTATCAGGTTTGAAATTGAAGAGATTCCCTTGCTCGCTTGTCATCCACATTCTAAGTAGATCCAAGGATCAGTTCTACACTAAACATGTTAAAAATGTTATTGATATTTAATTAAAGAATACTATTTGACATGATTTAAAGTCTTAATGATAAATCGAAACATTTTCTAAGTAATGTTCCCCTTTTTCACTCTCATTCAATTATCACTCTTTTCACTATAAAGTGTAACTAAAATATTCTCCCATTTTACACGTTATTTTTCCTTCATTAAAAATGTACATTTGTTGTTGAAATTGTGCAGCCAACAAATTGACAACTATAAATATTAATAGAAATGTAGAATAACTTTGTAAAATGTACATAAACTTTGTAGTGGAAGAAAGGTATTAATTGAAATTCTTGAGTAAGATTTGTTTTGTAATTTAAGCCAAAAAGAAGACAAATTTTTTATAATAATTTCATTTGCACACTTACAAATGTCACTTTGTTTTTCAAAAGATTTATTTATATTGTTGTAAATTGTGCAATACTTTTGTTTAATTTATATATATTCCAAAGTGCTTTCTTTTGTTTAATAATCTAATTGCTTTGTTAAAAACTTTCAACTTATTTAGTTGCCTAACTCTGTTGCTCATAGAGTATAATAGTTATTATTATGAAATTATTTAGATATACTTATGTATTTATATAATTATTTAATTGATTACTATTTTATTATTCAATTATGTTATTTAAAAATTCAACTAATTGCTTGATTTTCAGTGGGATACGAAGAATAAAATTGCGTTACGATATTTTCTATAGAAGCATGAAATTATTATTATTATTATTATTACAAATTGAGTGTAATTTAGAGAATAAAGCTATAGCGACTGAGGCCTTAAGCTTGAAGCATGAAATATATTCACATTTCCTTCGAAATAAGCAAACTTTTTGTTAATAATTCTACATAAATTCATTAATTCATCACTTAGTAAATTAATATGGCAATAATCAAGTAAAAACTCTATTATTCACTTATGTTATTTAAATATTAATCAGTTTAATATAGAATTCAATCTATTTCTAAGGCAATAAGTCTTTTATTCCCTAGTAGTCTAATATATATTTCAAATACTAAGTTATCACTTTAATTTCGCAGATAAAACAGAGTTTATTTGTCGGATTTTATGACAAATTAAATCATTTAAAAATATAAAACTCTTACGCTTTACTGTAAAGTTTGCTGTCTGTATTAGACACATTCAATTGACTAATATAGATTCTATCGATATTCAGTAATACTCTCGCTATAGTACTCTATGTAATTTGTATCTAGATACTTTCTAGTTTGCCACTACTGTCCTAAACTCACCTGAACTGGGACGATCGCTGTAACGTGTGCAATAAACCCACGCTGGCCAAACGATGGGCGTTCCACTGCCCGTTCCACTGCCCGTTCCCGTGCCCGATCCTGTCGTTGCATCCTCGCCGGACTTGCCACCCGTGCCCGTGGCAGGAGTTGGCGACGTGGCATGTGGCGACTTGACCAGGTCAATGGCTGGCGGATTGTTGGTACTACTGCTCGTTGCCGTGCTATTTGAGTCATTGCTGTTGCTGCAGATGTTGGCCAGCGAGCTGGAGAAGCTTAGACTGGGCTGTGTTTGCACCTGCACCTGCTGCAACTGTGACTGCAACTGCAACTGTGACTGTGACTGCAACTGTGACTGTGACTGAGCCAAATTGAGAGGTTTCGCTGTCTTGCGTGGCGCTTTCAGAGGTGCCACGCCCACTGCAGCAGCTGCTGCTGCTGCCGCGGCAGCGGCAACACCTCCGCTTGCTGCCAGACGTTGTTGCAAGCGCGAACCAAAGTCCGCTTTGAGAATGTTATCGATGCTGAACTTGAGAGCACGCTCATGGAGATTCTCATCTCTGAGATGATGGTTGTTGTTCTGGTTAGTGTTGTTGTTGTTGTTATTATTGTTGTTGTTGTTGTTGGCCTGTTGTTGCTGGTAGGGATGTGGCAGCTGTTGTTGCATCAGCAGCGAATGTGGATGCGCTGCACTGCCAATGCCCAGCGCCGTCGCCGTCAGCTGAGCCAGTGCATCCTGCCCCGTTGTCGTCGTGGGTCGCATTGCCGCTGCTGCCGCCGCCGCCGCTGCCATCTGCAGCTGCTGCGTCATCTTCGGGCCACGCAGTCCGCCCAGCGGCATGACGGCCGCCGTCAGGGCGTTGACTCGGGCGGCGGCCATCAGCTGCATCTGCTGCTTCATCAGCTCCTCGGCGTAGAGCTGCGACTTGCGCAGAAACTCCTCCTGGAAGCTGGCGGGTGCCACAATCTGTGGCAGGCAGGCATCCTCCGGCACGGACGGCACGTGGGAGGCGTGCGTGACGTGGGCGACGTGCGAGACGCTGCTGAAGGCCGACGGCCGGTAGAGTTGACTCATGAGCAGACGCTGACGCGCCTGGGCGGCTGCTGCCACCTGGGACTGTTCCTGCCCCACGCTCAGCACGCTGTTCTCGCTGCAACAGCTGGCGGCATCGTCCAGCTCCTCGTCCTCCTCCTCGTCGTGCGGCTCGTGGTCGTCCAGTATGTTGACCATATGCTCGTCGCAGGCAGATCCTTCGTCCTCGTCGCCATCCTCGGGCTGTTGCAGCTGCGGACTGCCGCCGTGGCTGCCGCTCGCTGGCAACGGCAATGGCAGGCAATCCGGATGCATGGCAACCGCTTCCGTTTCCGCTACAGCTACCGCTACCGCTTCTGCTTCCCGCTGCGCGTTCTCGTTGTGGCTGCTGCTGCTGCTGCTGCTGCGTTTCAGGGTCAGATTCAGCGTCGGGCGGCGACTTGTGGCCAGCGTGGACATAAGTGCAGCCAGTTTTCAATTAACGCTTTAGTTTCTTGCCTGGCAGGGGGATGGTGATGGGGGGGTGAGGGGTGAGTCTGCTAGCCCTGTTGTAGCAGTTGCAAAGCCGTCGGCATTTTATGTTTTTTCTTTTTTTCGTTTTTTGCTTTCAAACACAACTCGATTTTATTTACAATTCACAATCAGTTCACACGCGCACACAAATACAAATACAAACACACACAAGCACTTTCGTTGCGTCTCGCCGCTAGATGGCGCACCTCGCTTTCAATATTAAACATAAAAACTATTAAGCGTCCGTCCTCCGACAACAAACAATAAAAACTCTCGTCGCCCGGTTTCCGTTACGTGCGCTCTGCCAGTCAGCCGAACCAACTGAAGCTCCCGCGAACTTGCAACTAAACGAGACGGCGAAAATGAGCAAGAGCGAGCAGTCGCCAGTCGTTTGGCAGGGCCCAAAACCGGAACGGCAGTAAGAACAAACAAACACACGCTCACACACACACTGTACGGTACGATGCTCTCTCTCTCTGTTCTGCTGCGCTCTCGCATTTCGAACATCCAATGAACGACAAGCAAGACGCTCGCATTTGTGCTGAAGTGTGCGTGAGGGTGTGGGGCACTTGGTGTGCACTAGCGTTGTCTCGCTCTGTCAGCAACTGCCGTCTGACCGCCTGTCAGTTGAGGTTATGTTAAGTGTTTGTATATTTGTTAATTAAGTGCACTGCCAACGTCGCTGCTGCTGCTGCTGATGCTGCTGCTGCTGACGACGACTCCTTCTGCCGCTGCTTCGATAGCAGCTCCATCTGCGCTCGTCTTTTTGATTATGCGCTGCAGCATTTAAGTCGTAAATCTCCGGCGTACATAAGTTTCTGGCTTGTGGCTGCGCATCTGCAGTCCTTTTAGTGGCATCCTCCATCCTCTTTTCCCCTACACACACACACACACACACGCGCTCAGGCATGCCCATTCGTATGTGTGTGTGTGTGAGTGTGTGTAACACATGCCGCTTGCAGTGTTGCCAACTTTTCGGGGCCTAAGAAAGCTAAATTGACAACTTTTAAAAGCTAAAAAAAAATAGCTAAAAAGCTATAACAGCTGTAAAATATATTTTTATAATTTCCTTTATTTATTTTTATAATATTTATTATGAAAATGAGACATTTAGAGGCAGGAATCAAAAATTCAGAAATTCATTCTGCTCACAAATTAAAGTAACTATGTGATCATCAAAGCTTTAAACCTTTGAAATAAGCAGTAAGAACTTTGGATTAAACCTTAATTCCATTTAATACAACAATAAAATATTATTTTGTCAATTGTTTTCAATTTTCTCTTGATATTTTAAGCGTATGCACATTTACAACATCAAAATTGCTTTAAAAAAACTCCAACTAAATATTTTATATTATAAATAAAGAGGAATATATTAATTTACACTATTTTTTTATATTTTTATATACATTCTTTGTGTTCCGACTTCAGATTATGTACTGTAAATCAAGTTAAATATATTAAATCCAAGTATTGTCTCACTTTTCACACCGACACTTTTTATAAGCAAGTATTCCACTTCGGATTCATGTTCAAGAAACAGTTCTGCTGTTTTTCAGCCTTTTCTAAATGTTTTACCCTGTCATTATTTAACTTACAATATACAAGCTTTAAATTGTCTTTATTTCCCCCCATTTGCCATACGCAGAACTTTACAATTGTCGGGAAATTGTCCGAATTGGCAGCACTGGCCACAATTCTTACTACATACATATATGTTGTTGCTCTTTCTTTCGTGTCTTTCTTCCTTTTTGCTTATTCAATACAAAAATACATGACTACAAAGAAAATAAAATAAAATTGTTTCGCTTTTTTGATGTCATTGTTGTTGTTTTTCAGGCTGCGCTTTATAAATCACCACCACAATTTTGTTTCAACATCTGCTGTGATTTAATAATTGTTTCTGATGCCTTTTTTGTGCTTCACACATCGACACATGCACTTATATGCGTGTCTGTGCGTGTGTGAGCTTGTCTAATTGGTTACTTTGAGGTTAGGTGGCATATGGGAAAGGTGTGTGTATTCCAGTATTCCACTGGAATAGTAGAAGGCGAGATACATTTATCTTATCTGCCTGCCTGCCTGCATCTTCCAAAATGGCCCATTAAAACATTGCTTTTAGACAACATCCGTTGGCCATAAAATAGAAATTCCAGTGTTTTTATTCGCTTTATCGCCAAGTTTGTTGCCGCCGTCCAGCATCGAAAGCTGTCCACGCTTTGTTATCCGGCCCGAAGACTGCCACGCCCCAATTGCACACCCAATCCAGTTTAATAACTTTGTTGGCCAGGTCGGCGGTCGGCGGTCGATTCGGGCCCAGATGCCGACGCGTCGATAACGCAACCAACAAATTAATCAAGCTTAATTTCAACTCCGATCCCAACAATAACAACAACAGTAACAGTTTTCCAGTGCTGCCCAGTCAGCTATTTTCCCGCCAAATGCGTAAGAAATTGTGAAACTATAGCCAAATTGAAAGCTGAATTATGATAGTCGAAATTGTCTTCATTTGGAAACTAAAACTTTAAATATCAAGTTTATTTCAACAGATTTTTTACATTTTTAAAGGTAGACTGATTTTCGATTTTAGAAACTGACTTTCCTCATGAAAATCGCTTTAGTTTTCTTATGAGTCTTTAATATAAATAAGAAAGGGGGAAGTATTGCCTCTAAATCGAGTATTATAAAGAATATATGTGTTTAAATTGATCCAGAGTATATATATATAGTTTATAAAGTCAAAGACTGTTTAAGACTGTTGCATACATTTGCACAAAGCTTTACTACTCAATTTTTAATAATCACAGAGTATAACAAAAGCCTAAGTAATAGTAATGTGTTTAACAGACAGAAGGAAGTCTAACAGATCTCACAAAGTATATATGTATATTCTTGATCAGCTGAAGATATATACCCATGTCTGTCTGTCTGTCCATCCGCCTGACCGTCTGTCCGCCAGTCTGTACGAAAACCCAGCTCTCAGCGACTATAAGAGCTAGATATCCATTTTATTCTAAGCAGAACTAGTTTGTTTTCGAATTTTACCAAGCCAGAAAATACTTATTTCTAAAAATCCATTTAAATGAGCAGTTTTAAAGTTAGCAAACTGAATTTTAACACACTTAATAAACATAGAAAACCCGATGCGTCCTCAAAATTTCATAGCAATCGTATAAGAAACACGGAAGTTATTAAACATCAAATACAACAAAGTTTCCGAAGATCAAATATAATCTAACCTAAGATATTTGTGTTATCCCATCCAAGATTTTGCTTAAACTTTTACTTACTTCATTTACCCGCGTCTTATGAAAGAAACAAATAACTTAGCAGTGTTTGTTTATGCAGTTTAGATACAGGGTCTCTTACAGTCCAGCACACTCGACTGCCAGACTTTTCGACTAGATCTAGCCTTTATTTTTCATTATAACCAGAAAAGTTGGCAGCACTGCGACACGCACACAGAGAGAGAGAGCGAGAGCGCATGAGAGAGACAGAGGGAAGCAGAGAGGCAGAGACAGAAGAAGGCAACAATTATACGGCGATTAAAAGCGGTCGAGAAACCCTAGACACGAATTATGAATAAAATTAAACGCAATTGCTCAAATGTCTGCGCACTGCGAAATCGCAATCGTCTCCCCATTATGTTACTCCATTACCTCTATCCTCCTCCCTCCTTCCCTGCATCAATCGCCAACTCGCTTTGTGCTTCCATGAAAAGAGACATGATTAAAGCTGCGCACGAAACGCTTTTCACATAAAAGGCGCCGCGTAGAGCGCGCGTAAAGCGATCTCGCCAGTTAATCGGGCAGAAAATCTTCATCAGAAATGGACGGCAGCCAAAGCAGCGGCACCGACGACGGCAGAGGCAGCGACAGCGACAGCATCAACAGCATCAGCAGCAAAAGTAAAGTTACTCAAACTAAAATAAATACAATCAAAACATGAAGCGTACAACACAAGCAATAAGTAACGACAACGACAACAACAAGCCAAAGAGACCCAAAGCAACAACACAAAATAAAAGCGCGCCGGCAAAACATTACAAGAGAATCGCAGTCGCTGTCGCTGCGCTGCCGACTGTGAACTGCCAACTGCCGACTGCCGACTGCAAAGTCGCGGCAACAAATAGCATAATCGCACAGAGCGACGGGCTCCCCACACAATTTAGATGCGAGCCAATAGATAAACTTAAAGAGGCTTTTATTTAAACAAAGCGCGGCGCAGTCGTTGAGTCTGACTTTGTGAGAGCGAGAGAGACAGAGAGTGCTGTCGTTTGCTGTCGGTGCAAAAATGTATGTAGCTTACAAACAAGCAACATAAGAGAAGAGCAAGCTCGACTTTAACTGCACAATGCTTGCATACAAGGCATGCATGCGCACTCGCTCGCACTTGCGCTCGAGACTGCAACAGTCGCTGTCTACTAGTTGGCAGGCTCGTTAGGCCTGCCGCGCTCTCATTGTCAATCTTATTGGAATTGCCGTTTTGCAGTCTTCTCGTTTGTGCTGATCTTTTAATCGAATCGTAGCATTTATTATTGCGATTGTCGCCGATTGTTGTCGTTGTCGTCGTCGTTGCCGTTGTTTGTCTAATGTCGTTTAGCCAAACAATGGACATGGCTGTGTCATAAGTCAGCCTACAAAATGGTTAGCAACTGTTGCACAAATTAATAATTTCTGTGTGTGTGTGTTGCGCAATTTCCCATTGGACTTGGAATCCAATTTGATTTGCTTTGCTTGCACTTTGATTTGATTTCTTGTCATTTTGTCTCAATTTATGTTTGATTTGCCCATTGACAGGCAAACAACAAAATATGCTAACGTAACGTATATTTGAATACCAAATACACCAACACACACACACACAGACACACACGCATAACAAACATGGCTGCCTGTTGGTCTAATTGCAATTAACACATGATGAAAACCGTCGATTGCCCTTCAAATCCAACCCCCCCACCCCTTAACACGCTTTTCGTCGACAGTTGAGAAGGGGAAAATCAATAACAGCCATGTGGAAATTGTATTTAATTGACAGCTAAACGATTTTCCACTTGCCATGCAAATTGATTCTAATTGGACCGTGTAGTGTGAGTACATTCGTTCTGTTCTGATTGGACTGCGTAACTGGCAATTAAACGTAAAGTGGAGTCCAACTAACTTTTAAGTATAGAGTGCACAAGTTTCGAGTTTTAAGTTAATTAATAAGTATGTAGAAAAATAATAATACAGTTTAAGTAATTTTTTATTTCAATTTCTCAATAAAAAATAAAAAAAAATGTTAGCTGCAATTAAAAATAAATGTTTAAATAAGATATTATGGAATTCGTTAGCGGAAATTTGAGAATATTTAAAATCGTTTCCCTATTTTTTAAATTAATTGACAAATATAATAATATAATTTAAGTTAACACATAATAATTGTTTAGACTTAAATTAAAAGATATTGTCGGAATAAGTTAAGTTTTATTAAATACGTAATATTAATAGATAGAAGATAAGATAATAATAAATAATATTGATTAAATCTCCTCTCTATACAATATTTTGTTTAAACTAATTAACAAATATATTGTTAATATCATACACATAATGCATTTTTGCTTTAAACTTTTAAACCTTCATTTTTAAGCTTAAATTAAATAAAACTGTTGGAATGAAGTATTATTAAATTCGTTATATTGAGGATAGATAAAAGCTCTCTCTTCCAACCAAAGTGTTTTTAGTTAAAATGCATGGAAATATCCATATTTAATTCAAGTTTACACATAATTATATTCTTTTATATATAATTTCTTAGTTCAAATAAGCTATTATGATATATTCTTCTCTCTGCAATATATATTTAGTTAAAGTTAATTAACTATTAAAATGTGAGTTTACACATTATGTTTATTAGAGCCTTTAGTTTTAAAAGAGTCTAAGGAATTCTGGCAGACCGTATGAAGTAAATATATTCTTGATCAGCATCAACAGTCGAGTCGATATAGTCATGTCTGTCTGTCCGTCCGTCCGTCCGTCCGACCGTCCGTCTATCTGTATGAGCGCCTAGATCTCAGAGACTATAAGAGCTAGAGACACCAAATTTTGTATGTTGGTCCATCTACATATATTATATAGAATATATAATATTGCCACGCCTCCTTTCGACCCCGTAAGTCCTTGCACACAGGACAAACATCGGGGATCAACAGCATCAACAGCCGAGAGGATATAGCCATGTCTGTCTGTCTGTCCATCTGTCTGTCTGTCCATCTGTCTGTCTGTCCGTCTGTCAGCCTGTCTTTCTGTCTGTCTATCTGTCTGTCTATCCGTCTGTCTGTCCGTGTGTCTGTCTGCCTGTCTTTTTGTCTGTCTATCCGTCTGTTTGTCTGTCTGTCCGTCCGTGTGTCTGCCTGTCCGTCTGTCTGCCTGTCTTTCTGTCTGTCTGTCTGTCTGTCCGTCCGTCCGTCTGTCTGTCTGTCTTTCCGACTGTCTGTCTCTCTGTCCGTCTGTCTGTCTTCCCGACTGTCTGTCCATCTGTCAATTGGTCTGTCTGTCCGTCCGTCTGTGCGTTTCTATGCAAATTAGTCACTCAGTTTCAGAGCTATCTGAATGAAACTTGTTACAGGTCCGTCATTTTACTTTAGGCACTTCATATATCGAAATCAGCCGGATACGATCACGTAGATCCCGCCCCGACTCTTCCGCTTTTTTCTTAATTCCCCAGTCTAAATTTCTTATTAATTGCATATTTTGGGAATATTTTTGTCAATAAATACTTAACACTCCTCCCCATATATCAAATATACTTTGTAATTGAAATCACACTTTGCAATCAAACAGAAAATCAGAAAAAAACGTTTGTAGTGGAAAATTGATAGGTCTTTAAATGTCACAATATATGAATAGAAGTGAATACGTGTGTGTGTGGAGTGAGTGCATTTAGCCATTCGTTTGCATTCAATCAAGAGCTGTAATCAACTGTCATTAGTTGCAAGTTGGCGCTCCGCCTTAACGATCATTCCACTTCCAATTCGAACTGCAATTCCAATTTGCCGACTCCATTGTGCTAACTGGTAAATGCAGAGCATGCAAGCACACACACACACACATACATACATATGTAAATAGTACGTAAGCCACAAAAGAGCGTAGTGCAAACAAACAAACAAACGCGACATTTGAACCAGACAGACAATCACCTAATTACAGAGTAAGAGAGTGCTTCTCGGTAGGAAGGGGGGAAGGGGTTGGGGTAATTGCAAGGCGATGGCTTGTCGTCAGTTGGCTGCTTTGTTGTTCTGGCAAATGGCATTAAATAAAAGGTTAATAAATAGCACATAACAACAACAACAACAACAGCAGCGACAAGCAGAACGGTAACGGTGCTTGCGGTCGAGAGCTTTTTCAGCAGCGAAACAGAGAGCAGAGAGTCAAACACAATATGGCGGACAAGGCGAACCGAATACGCTGACAGCAGCGGCGGCGACAGCGCAGCAGCAGCAGCAGGCAGCAGCAGGCAGCGCATGTGACATGGACATGTGTGTGATGGCCTCGCTGCGCTGACTGCGCTGCTTGCGTGTGTGTGTGTGAACAGTTTGTAACGCCTGCTTATTTATGTATTTACTGGCCTCGAAGTCCTTTCAATTTAACCGACGCGATGTCGCGACGTCGACAGCGCGCTGCCTATGCAAATGTCAATTGTCAGTTGGCGTTTATAACAAACTCGTCGTATGTTATTGTTGTTGCTGTTGTTGCTGTTGTCGCTGCTTGTTTATTTAGTATATGTATGTACAACAATCAACTAATTATGGCTTGTTAAATTGCAGCCATTGAAATGACCATTTAAACCATTCAATTTCAATCGCATGCCGTCTCCTCCTTCTTCTGTTTCCCCTTCCCCTTCCCCTGCTCCGTAAATAGTCAGGACATCGTTTACTTAACCATGTGTCTTGTCTGACCGTCTGTCTGTTCGTCCGTCTGTCTGTCTGTCCGTCTGTCCGCTCGCCTGTCTCATGTGTCAATTGTTGTCTTGGCCTGGCTTTAATGCCCGCAGCATGCAAATATTTGATTTATCGCTGATAAAGCGCGATTCGTTTTGAAGCTTTGACAGCAAGGTAAGAGCTTTCACCCAGTCTGCAGCTGTCTCCCTTCCGCATACACTATCTCTCTCTGTCTCTACTGAGTGTGGTACGCCCACGAGATCAATCTACAGCTAGTCTACAGTTACTCAAATAAATGCTTTGACAACAAAATTTGCTTATTTCTTGATTTAAAAATTTAATTTCATTATTTATTATTTTCTAACTTGATCTAAAAACCATTAGCAAAATAGTTAAATAAAACTATAAGCCAAGACAACATTTTTATTGTTGTAAAATAATTAAATATGTACCACTTTTATAGTTAAAACAGATAAATATGTAACTTTTTTATTGTTAAAACATATAGTTGACTAACTATATTTGTTCTTTTCTTCTTTTAAAATAATAATTAATAATTAAATACACTAAATATCATTATTTCACTTTATAAACTCGGAAAAAAGGTCAAGAAAACATTCAGATTTTTGTGTGAAAATTTCGCTTTATCAAAACAATTGCTTAACTGTATTTGTACTTTGTTCTCTTTAAATATAATTAGTTAATTAGTTACTTAATTTATTTGAAACTTGTTTTTAAATTATGGAAAGAATAAAAGCCAAGAAAACGTTTTCCTTTTTTTGATAAATAAAGTCTGTAAAGATTTTTAAGTGTTTTTGATTTTTATTTTATATTTTAAAATAAATAAACCTATTGCACTTTTACTTATGAATAAGTATTTAAAAATAAACAACTAAGTAAACATTTATTTTATTCATTCGCTAAATACAGTTTGTGAATTTGTATTAGCTTGTCAAAACACTTATTTGACTAACTGTATGTAGATGTGTGTATCTGGAAAAGATCCTGACGCCTTCGCAATTTGTTGTACACGAATTGCAATTTGCTCAAAATTTATCGCAATTTAATCATCAGCATGGAAATATGCAACAACTACAACAGCAACAACAACAACAGCAACAACAGCAACAACAGCAGCAACAACTACAACAACAACAGCAACAACTGCAACAAAACTATTAACGCCAAACAATTGCAAAGACAACGGCGATGGTGATGATCTTTCCACCTGCTTCGACTTTTACAGCCCCTCAGGGCAACAACAACAACATCAGCAACAACATCAGCAGCAACAACAACATCAACAAATGTTTTCATTCATCGCCATCGCAAAATGCAAAAGGTCAGACTCAGTTGCCGTTGCAGTTGCAGACAGGAACTGTGCAACAGATGAGGCAAGGCTTTTGCAGGAAATTTGCATTTTTAGCACATTTAACGGTCTTTGGGAAAAAAAAAGGTTCAATGCGCAACAAAATTGATTTGTTCATGACGAACTCATTGTTGAGGTTATGCACAAATAAATGCAGATGCCGATGCAGTTGCTGATGCCGATGCAGATGCCAAATGCAGTTGCAGTAGATAGCTAAAAATCTTGTTAAACACTCGAAGAAATATGGTAGAAAGAAAGTTTACGAAGTATACTACATATATTCAAGTATATATTTATGTTAGATATGTTAGAGTAGCCACAGCAGAACCCACAGCAGAACCCACAACAGAACAACAGCTGTAAAGCACATAGTTAACAGCAGCTGTAAAGCAGATAGTTAACAGCAGAATAACAGCAGATAAGCAGATATTTTCTGATGTTAAATATCTGCTTATCTGCTGTTATTTTCTGTTGTTAACTATCTGCTTTACTGAAGAACAGCTGATATTACTATTATGCCGCAGTAGCTTTAAACGATTTTTGGATTATCGGAATAATAGGGGAACACTGGAGAAAACGACGCCAAAGAAGAAGCAAGCAGTAAAGTCACAAGAAGAAAAACTACGCAGTAAGGCCGCACTCACACTGGGAGCTGAAAGCGGAGCTGACAGCTGAGCTTATAAGCAAGCTTATCAGCGCCGAAAAACAAACGCACTGCTTGTATGAAAGCGCGCACACTGCTCAGCTAAGCTTTCAGTGTGCGCGCTTTCATACAAGCAGTGCGTTTGTTTTTCGGCGCTGATAAGCTTGCTTATAAGCTCAGCTGTCAGCTCCGCTTTCAGCTCCCAGTGTGCGTGCGGCCTAAAAGAAGTGTTAGAGATAATTGTCGGCACAGCGAGTTATAAAATAAGAACACACGGCAAACGATGTGAACACGACGAACGTTTCATTAAGAGTAAATAAAGTAGAGAAGGAAACAATATGATTAGAGATGGCAATCTTCAAAACTTATAGATGAGTAACTAATAATTCAATATATCGATAGTTTAACTTGCATAAATTCAACAAGAAGAAAAGTCGTAAGCAGAAATCGCAGTAGAATATATCTTGTATTATTTTCGTTTTAATCTTTATACAAACAACACTGAGTTAATAAGCAAACTTACATTTATGTTACACTCTGTAAAGATCATGGGCAAGATTTGTCTAAGTATAACTGAAAACGCAATAGACTTGATGTTGTCAGCAAAGTCAGTTGGAGGAACTACAATAACTAGTATAGTAACACACAAGAGCGAGCACATCTTCTATATTGCTTCCTTAAAATTCGCAACTGGTTCTAGCAGCTCAAAATAGAGAGTAAAAACTTGAATCCTTGGGGTGAGCTAGCTCAAATGCTACTGATGAGGAAGATTGACATCTCCTGAAACCGCTGTATACCAAAGATAGCTGCTTACCTTTTTATGTTGATATATCTCTCATATTGACAATAAATTGATCTCAGCTTTATTAATATTTGTATAGCTCAGTAGAAGAATTTGGATCTATGAAGTATATCGAATAATCAACACTTGGAGAAGATTTAAAGTTTAATAATTTATTAATCATTACTTAGACTAGATAAATTCTAAGTAACTATTTAGGAAAAGTGATAGAAGAGACAGAGATAGGAAAACTGCAAGAAATAATGCCTGGATATATGATTTCAATCAGTGTTCTTCTTATTCAACAGCTGCCAAATTGCTTCAAATCTAAGTAATGCTATTAACTAAAAGAAAGACCTTCTTTGACTTAGCAGCACTCCATGTTTTTCTCTCAGTGTAGCCAGATAACAAAGCATTTGGCCCTCGGCCTCGGCAGCTGCATAACAAAATGCGAAATGAGAAATGTGAAAAGTTTTTTTTTTGCGCAAACTGCGAAATGCCAGCGATGAAAGCGACTCCGATTCGCAATTAAGCACAAATGTTGCTCCACACTTAATGGCTAACAACTGTTAACGGTTAACGTCCAGCGGTTAACGGTTAATTATGCGACGAACTTTGGCTCATTAAAAGCTCTTCAGTTCAGCAAAAAGGGAAAGGTCAAAAGGTCTAAGGTCTATGATTTAAATCAGACACCATTCACATGTTGTTGTTGTTGTTGTTGTTTTGGACCGACAATCGATCAAACTTGGCCCAAAGCTCATTTAACTTTTGCCTTGTTTTCTGTCCTGGCCAAAAATGTCAACAAATGGCAAAAAGAAACCAACACAATTCTATTGATATTTGCTTAGAAATGTTTGCCGTTGACAACTCGACGTTCTCTTGATGCATTCAGAGTGACAGCTCGACAAAAAAGGCAGAAGAAACAACAACAACAACAACAACAATTTGGCCCGAAATGGCTAACAAAGTAACTGTCAATCCATTTATCGATAAATATGCTAAAAACCCTGTACACTTTAACACTTTATTGCCCCAATTTCACTTAAAGTGTCCTCCTTTTTTAGTATCCTCTAGTTACAGTTTACATGAAGTTAATAGAAATAATTGATACTTTGGCTTAAAATTCCTTTTTATTTCAATTTAAAACTCCAGTCTGAAATTGATTTGTACACCGTAAACTTTGTTGATGTTTGTTTTCGATTATTTACATTTAATTTGTTGATGAAATTCATTAAATAAGACAATTAATATATTTAATTGAATAAAAACGTTTCTTAAACTACCAATTCCCAAAACTTTGTTAATACTTAAGCGATTTTCCAGCGGAGAAACTTTCTAATCATAGTTTGTTATCTAAATTTAATCTGTTAGCAAATAAAAGTATATAAATTAATAATTTAACAATTATTGCTATTATTCCATTGAACATCCTTACCCATACTTTTTTGTTTAGTAGAAAAACCTCTCCTCAAACTTTCAACTTCCATAAATTTGTTAAAACTGAACCGAATTCCCATCAAATTGTATTTATTTACAAGTTTTAATATCTTTATTTATTCTGCTTGTCAATTTAATCAAATAGTTTTGTTTAATTTCTGTTTTTTCCTTTGTTTTCCGCTTACTCATATTTTAAGCAGAAAATTATCAATTTTCGAGCTTCCAACTGCTAAAATTAGTCAAAAACTCAGTCAATTTCCAATGATTGTATAATAATTTAATATCTACATTTATTCTACATTTAAATTTAATATACTAATTTTTATACCCTGTGCCCATTTTTAATGGGTATAATGAATTTGTGTGAATGTATGTAACAGGCAGAAGGAAGCATCTCCGACCCTATAGAGTATATATATTCTTGATCAGTATCAATAGCAGAGTCGATTGACACCTGTCCGTCTGTCCATCCGTCCGTCCGTCCGTCCATCCGTCCGACCGTCCGACCGTCTGTATGAACGCGTGGAACTCAGCAACTATAAGAGCTAGAGTCTTCAAATTTGGAATGTAGGTTCCTGCAGAGCATACGCAGATCAAGTTTATTTTCAATTTTCGATATCAAGTCCCGATGGTTTTAAAATGAGAAAAATCACCATAACATAAGCAATGTTAAAGCTAAAGACTTAAGATTTGGCACACATGATAAGAAGCTGGGGTTTAATGTGTTTAGAAAATTTCATCGCGATGCCACGCCCCCTTCGACCATAACTCAAAAAAAACCGGAAAACAAAAGCAGTTTTATAGTTAGAAACTTGAGAATTGGCACACATGATAAGTATCCTAATCTCAATGTGTGCTACAAACTTCAGTTCGATCGGATATTGAACTGAGAAGTTATTCAAGAAACAAATTTGTTGATATATGTTTGATTTATAATAAAAATACTTTTCTTTAAAGACCTGCACAGGGTTTCCCAGAGTCCCGCGCACTCGACTGATCGGCTTGTTTTAAAAGATTATTTAAACAGAAAAAAAGCCATAAAAACTTCTTATTCCCATAGTTGCTTATGCTAACACTTGTTTTCATCGATTGTGACTAATAAATTGAGCTGGGAAATATCATGAACTTGTCGAGGCACAGGTCAAGGAGAAAATGCGCTCGAGGGAGCGAGTGAAGAAGGCTAACAAAAGTGGCTTAAATCAACTCATGACAACGCTAACGAAGCAGTCAGCAAACAACAACAACAACGATGCTTAACAAACAAAACAAACGAGTGAAAATCGGGCCAACAACACCTTCCCACCAAACAGAAGGACCAGCTGAAGCAAGGGGGCGTGGGGGAGGGGGGTTGGTAGGAAGGTGCAGCTGGAGGAGGAGCTGCTGCAGTTACAGCCTGAATCTGGAATTGAGTGCAAAATATGGCGCAGAGGCAGCTACCATTCAGATTACACGAGACTGGAGCTGAGGCTGAACCGTGTCTTTGCATTTGTGGAATCCATGTTAGTTGGCGTCCTAGGCGCAGTTGGCACGTCATGTAGCCAATTAAAAGCGAAATACGACAAGCGAAAATTGTGGCAAGCACTCTCCACTGCTGCAATACTGAGATTCTCAAGTAGCAGGAGCAGCAGCAGGAGCAGGCGAAGAACAGGAGAAGACATCCAAATCGCAGAAACCGGGCCCAGGGCCAACTCACAGTCACGTTTGCCAAAAGCCAGACACAAATCTATGGCCCGCAATCAAATTAGGCATGCCCCCCAGCCCCCAGTCCCCAGTCACTGTTCCCAATCCCCAAATCCACCCAGCTCCATTGTGACCCAGAGCGTGTTGTCGATGTCGTCGAGGCCTGAGGATGTCTGCGAGGGCTGCTAAAACTATATTATACAGTCGCTTTTCTCTCTGAAGTTTATGTACTTTTACTACATTTTGTTTTATTATTAAAAATGCACATTTTTTGGTTATTAAACACGGAAAACTGTATATTTTTTAATGGTAAACAGTAATAACCGATTAAAATTGGTAAACGCAACTAAAATCTTTCCTTAAACTCTTTCCTTAAACCCGAAATATACTTGTAGTAACCCATTTATGGATAACGTTTTGTTAAAGTTTATTAACAGCTCTTTAGTTTTAAAAAAAATAATACTTAAAACTCATTAAATTCGTTTTTCTTGTAACAAAATCGTTAATCTACAAAACTAGGGGTGTGAAAATTTAAAAAAAAAATCCCCTGACTTATTAAAATGTTTAAAGTTTTGATATTCTCCGGTTCTTCATAAAAGTATTAAAAGGAAGAATGATTAATTATCCGCTCCAACTCACTCCCGGTGTAATTCTTTTGTAAATCGTTTTGTTTTTTCAATTTGTGGGCTTAGGAGGCGTGGCATCGTGCTGAAATTTTCTAGACACATTGATCCCAAAATATTCATCATGTATGCCAAATCTCAAGTTTGTAGCTACAAAACTGCTTTTGTTATGAGCTTTTTCTTGATTTGTGGGAGAAGGGGGCGTGGCAGCCAATTATAAAGATAAACTTGATCTACCTGCAAATCTTACCAGTGCTGGGAGACCAAGTTCAAGCTTCTAGCTCTTACCATCTCTGAGATCCTTTAGTTTATACGAATGGACAGACGGACTGACAGACCGACGGACAGACGGACGGACAGATTTTCATAGCTATATCGACTTGGCTATTCATGCTGATCAAGAATATATATACTTTATGGTGTCGACCACGTTTCCTTCTGCCTGTTGCATACTTTTTACAAACTTATTTTTCCCCCTCCGTGAATTTTATAATGCTGAGAATTTTCTTTAATTTTTATTTAGTTCCTTTTTAGAACTGTCCAATTATCACTAAATGAAGTTTTCTTTGCTGGAAGTTGTATTAATTTTAAAAATCTATAGTTTTCTACGCTTATATTTAGAGGTTTGTAGTTATTTTTAAATATAATATCTATAAATTAAACATAAAATCTTTACAAACCTTTACAAACTCGCTGCGTAAATAACATACTTGCCCATAACTTACAGAGCGACCCTCGTATGAGCCACTCACTCGGCATATGTGCTCGAGTGGCAGAGCCTTTACTTAATTGCGACCTAATGCGACCTAATCAGTGCATGAGATTTCAATTGTGGGCCAGGCCAATATGCTAATCAGCATTTTCAGTTTTGTTCCATTGGGTTGAAAGGTCACACAGATTTACATGTGCTACGTCTTTGGGGGGTGGGGGGGGGGGAAGACACATCTTGATATGAGAGTGTCAACGTACCGTTAACGAATTTCATGGATGATGGCTTTTCCTTTTTGTTGGCCTGGCCAACTAGCAAACTAGCAAACTGGCAACGGGCAACGGGAAAACGACAACCGGCAGCTGGAACATTGGCAACATGACACCTCGACATGACAACAAAATGAGCTTCTGTTGCTTTTCTGAGATCGCAACAACAACAACAACAACTGTGAGTGACAACTGCAACGTTGTTGCTTTCAAACAGTTAACACCAGTGCCAAAGCCTTAGCCATTGCTTTGGGCCGTTTCGAATGCGTTTTGGGGCCTTCAAACGCACCAACTGCATGCGAAATCCAAATCGATGCTAAAAAAAAAATACAAGAAAAACGTAAAATTTTCACACCCGAAACGCAAACGGAGGCGGACAGACAGTCAACTTGGCTAACAGCCAGCAGCCAACAGGCCAACTTTGCTGTTAGAGACGCAGTTTGGAGCATGCAAAGCGTTAGCCCATTTTGATTTCGACTCAACTGGACAGTTTGGCATTCATTTATTCACAGTTGAGTTGCAGTTTCAGTTTCAGTTTCAGTTTTGTTTTTTCCCTCTTTGCCATTGCCTTAATTGATTTTGGCGCTTTAACGAGGCGCTAAGTAAACAAACAGGTTGGCAGCTCCATCAACGCGTGCAATTCCCTCCCTGACTCCGTTTCCCGTTCCTCTTTATGGTTGAGTGTTAATTGATCTCTGTTTGAAATTTTAATTTGTCAGCGCCACAAACTGTGAAAAGACTTTGATGAACATCGTTGGACTCGGACTAATGTACTACGGCTACAGGCATGTGATTAGGAAGGAGTAAGGAAAGTGGAAAAGTTAAAGATATTAAACTGAAGAAACTGCAATCGGGAAATTCCCTAGCTTCTCATTTCTTTCTTTGCTAAATGCATTATGAAGCAGTTTCCATTTAGTGTAAATTTTATAAGTAAGTTACTTTCATTCCTTCTTTCCCATAAAACAAATATCATTAGGGGATGACAATTAAAGGAAGTTTACAAATTAGAAAGTTTCCTTTATGCTGAAAATGATCATCTCTTCATTCTATATCTGTCTTTCTTTCCTAAGAAACGAAAGTCTTGAGAATAGACTTAAGCATCAAGAAGTTTCAATCAAAGCGCATCTGAAAGTTTCTCAAATTCTTACTTCTTTAGCTTTTTTTCCTGCCTAAGGCCGCACGCACACTGGGAGCTGAAAGCGGAGCTGACAGCTAAGCTTATAAGCAAGCTTATCAGCGCCGAAAAACAAACGCACTGCTTGTATGAAAGCGCGCACACTGAAAGCTTAGCTGAGCAGTGTGCGCGCTTTCATACAAGCAGTGCGTTTGTTTTTCGGCGCTGACAAGCTTGCTTATAAGCTCAGCTGTCAGCTCCGCTTTCAGCTCCCAGTGTGCGTGCGGCCTAAGCATATCAGCAAATAGTTTGCAATATTGAGAAGCGTCCGGCATTTTACCTAGTTGACTGATCTTCGTCTTTCTATTCCTATTACAGACTGCCAATCTTTACTTTTATATATATATATACATAATGCCCACGTTTCTGGATACCTAATAATGCAAAAATAAAACTAAGTATAAACACTTTCCTTCAGCGTAAGTTCGTTTCATCTATTTTCGATCAATGTGAACCAATCAATGTCATAAAATATAAGTTAAGCTGTTAGCCAAATAAGTAGAAACCATATTATTACCTATTAGGTTTCCATTCACATTTTCCCAGATTTATAGTATGTCGGTTAGGTCAGTTTCATAAATTTATTTCGCATGCTGAGATTGTTTAAGTTAAGCTAAAACTTAAGGATTGTGAGAATTCTCTCAATCGCTGTTCATGAATTTAACGCGCCTCGATCAAAGTCCTTAATTAAACGAATGTATATATATATATTATATATAGACATATATCCATATCAACTAGACTATATTATTAGATTATTTAAGATACTATGTAGTCATATTTGTGTGGGGGAAACAGTTAAAATCGCCTTATCGCCATTTGTTATTGTTATAAACATTAATTTATTTTCATTTCACATACGATTTATATGTACTATGTATAATAATGTTGTGCTTTAGTTGGTTTTTTTTTTCTTTTTTTTACAGTGTACCAAGTTTATGTCGTCTCTATTATGTAGATTATCATATGAGATACTATTTGTAATTGTAATTTCTTGTTTTTCTTTTTTGTTTTTCTTCTCAGTTTTTCGTTTTCGTTTTTCTTAATTACCACAACAAGCGTTTCCAGTTTTCTTATTTGATTTACTAACAATAACTATTCATATATATATATAAATTTATATATGTACTTATGCAACAGACGCGTTCTGTATGACGATTTCGAGCCAAATTCTCATACTACTATAAAGACTTGGTCTTCGCTGTGTAGAAGAACTGTTCGACTGTTCGAACTGTTCGACAGTTTGTTTGTAGTATGTTATGGGAGATTTCGAGTCGAATTCGTAGCTGAGAACGGGGTCTGTATCTACTACTATATACGAAATGGTTTACCAAGTTGTAAATAGTTGAAGATTTTTTATAATACAGAGACTATATGCATATTTAAGCTATTAATACTCGTTTGGTAATTTTACATATCCGTTAGTTAGAGAGCGTTATATAAACGTGGGAGATTTGGGAATTTGGAAGGGGTTAGGGGTTTAAGAAATTGCAACTGTATGTGTGTGTGTGAGTGAGTGTGTGTGTTTTTCGCTGTAAACAAATTTGACTTATCGTTATCATTGGAAAATACAAATACGCAAAATGGCTGTATCGATATTGTTGTTATTAATTATTTCTTCATGCAAAAAGAAGAAAATGTTAAAAACTGTTCAAGTACATATAAAAAATATTACATTATATTTGCCGTTACATACATACATATTTACATAGTTACGAACTACAGTTAGAGTTACAGTTACGAGTATTTGTTAGCCACGAAATCGACATCAATTCGATCTCATTGCCTTTCTCTCCCACCCGTTCGCCCCGTCGAGCGTCTAGTGAAAGCTATTTATCGTCTTAGATACCTATCGACAATCGTTTATCGATTACACGTCTATACAATATGCTGAAAGTAATCGGAGAAAACAAATCATGCAACAACGAGAGTTCAAATCTAAATATTTATATTTTATTTATTATATCGATTTTTTCATTTTTCTTTTTTTAATTTTCAATTGAAATTTTAAACAGTCTGTGTGTTGGTGTGTGTGTGTGTGTGTGTAGGTTAAGTATATATACTCTTTGTTTAATAGATTTTTCATGTTTTACCCGTAATTGTAGTTGCAAATTTCAAATCAAAAAGTACACATCACAATGTTCTTCATGGAGTTGGAGGAGGAGAGAATGATGAATCGAAACGAAGATTGGGAACCCAATGAATTCTCTATGGATGCGGGAATGTGTATATAGAGTATATATGATTCCTTAAAGGGTCGTCCACATATATAGTATATATATTTATGTATATCTGTGTATATTAAGTACATTATGTGTAAGGTACAATATACAAACATGCAATCATCATTCGCATACGACTAACTACATATGTATATAAGTATTTTGTGTATGTGTGTGTGTATACTATATATATATATATATATATAGACAAGAAGAGACATTAGTTTTCTATAGCGGAAGTCGGGGTTGATTTTTATTTCTCTCAGTGTATAAAGCTTTTTCACAAATGCCTTCGTCGTTCGAGTGTTCTCTCAACTCAACTGAAATTCAAATAAAAAAATAATAATAAAAAAACAAATCAATGTTTTTTTATTCCTCTTTTTTTCTTTCTTCTTTACTTGAAATCGCAATAATTATGTATATATTTTTTTCTGCTGTTGTTTATGTTTTTGTTTTTATCGGTTGTTGTTCTGTTTATTAATGTTTTTGTTTTTAAGTTGCATTTTTGTTGTTTCCATTTTTATTATCGCTTGCTCTTACGAAGCTAAATTACACACTAAAGAAAGTACAGCTACGTATATTAATTATACTTTATTTAATGTTATTATTAATTATATTTATATATACATATATATATATATTGGTATATACATATATATATATATATTTGTATACTATTAATTTTTTTGCATTTTGTTTTGGATTTAAAATATTTTTTACTCTCTCTCTCGCTCGCTCAAGCATCGAAATTTGCTTTTGCAGTTACAATTACAATTAAAAGTATTACCTTGTATAAAAATAATAATAATAATATTATTAATAATAGCGTACATTAATAGTGTTGGTGTGTATGTGTTTATGTGTGTGTGTTTGTCTCTGTTAACACTCTAATCCCGCCCTTACGACAATCATTAAACATTATCGTTATCATTACTTCCGCTTGCACTTCCTCTCTCTCTCTATCGTTCTCTCGTTCTCTTCCTTTCATTTTGTGTTTCCATAGTTAAAATAACTAAATGTAGTTTAATGTTTTCTTGTTACAGCATAAGTTAATTTAATTTACGTACATTGAAAAATGTTTTTGCTCTCCTTCCACAATTATCTTTCATATTAATTATTATTATTATTACTATTATTATTACCATAATATTATATTCTGTTTTCGTTATCGTTTTCTTTTTCTTTTCCTTTTTGTTTTGTTAACGCACGCTGCCAAAACGCCTATCAAGTGGGCGTGGCAGCATTGCTAAAGCGCGTGGTTCTGAAACGGCAAACAGCTCAAAAAGCCAACAATGCCAAATGTTTATGTTGTGTGTGTGTGTGTGTATGTTGAGTGGGTGTGTGTGTGTTGAGATGCCAACTAACATTACATTTGCTTTTGCTTTTGTTTTTCTTGTATTTGTAATTACTAAACATATTTATTAGCATTATCATTTAAAATTATTATCAAATATGTACAGTTTGCTATTTAACAGATGAGTTTGTTTTTTATAGTTTTCGATTCGTTTAGTTGTTTGCTTTTGCTTTGCTGGCTGCTTCTCAGTGCGGAACTGAGCGCGATTCTATTATTAATTAATAATTATTATGTTTTATGCTGTATGCTTTATGGTTTAGGGTTAGGCGATCTTGAAAATAAGACCTGAATCGTTACACACATAATCTAAAATTAAGCGAACTTTGTTATTGGTGGCTTTTCTCATTTCTCGATTTATACACAAGTATCTCTCCATCTCTACATCCATCGTCTCTCTATCGTTTTTGCAAATTGCAGCAAGTTTAGCAACGAAATCTACATAGTACAATTTACAATTATAATCATAAGAGTTACTAAATCATCACGCTCAGTTCCCCCCTTAGCAGCAGCAGCTTTCCTCTGCCCACTCTAATCTTTGAATATGTTACAAGAATTTGAATTGAAAATCTATGGGATTTGGAAGTTGGAAGTTGGCGGTGTCTATCAAGTTGCTAGTATACTTCTAGCTAATCTGTGGCTATATATAATCTATATATATCTAGGCAGACGTCTGCTTGCCGAACTTCACCAGGCAGAGCGCACAGCAGCACTGCGAGGGCGGCTGCAGCAGTTGTCCCAAAGCCAGCATCAATGGACTCGTTCTGGCTGCCGACACTGACGCCGACGACAACGATGAGGTTGACGACGTGGTTGCCGACATTGAGGAGGACGACGACGACGATGATGATGATGACGACGACGACGACGACGACGATGAGGACGTTGATGTTGATGTTGAGGACGTTGCCAGGCTGAGCGACGTGCCGCTGGGCAGATTGAGCGTGCAACAAGCTGCACTTGCTACTGCTTGTTAGCTGACCTCCGCGTCTCATCTGTTGATTGTGGGCGTGGCATTCACATTGCTCGTTGTTGCAGTCACACCAGCTGTTCCTCCATTTCCACTTGATGTTCCACTGCTGCCATTGTTGTTGTTGCTGCTGCTGTTATTGTTATTATTGTTGTTGTTGTTGTTGTTGCTATTGCTGTTGTTGTTGTTATTGTTGTTGGTGCTGGTGGGCAAGACCACGCCACCATTATTGGCACTAGCAATCTGACACACCTGCTCGACCGTCAGCTGCGTCTTGCCCACCTCCTTTGGCCCCGTCACATCCGCCGTTCCCACATTGTTGTTAGCATTGCTCGTGACCAGCTGCCGAATTGTAGTGGGAGTGACACCACCCCCACCTCCGCCCGTGCTATTAACGGTTGTGCCCAGCGGCAGCGTACGCGTCAAAATGGCCGAGTTGTTGAGTCGCCCACGCAGCACCTGCTGCAATCCCGCCGGACCGAGCTGCATCTGCATCTGTCCGCTGTTGTTCTTCTGCAACGGCTTCACGTTCAGCAAACTCGTGTAGAGCACACGCTTATCGCCCGCCGAGACCGGCACTTGAACCTGTCCCCCGCTGGCCTTGAGCTTCTGATGTTGCTGCTGCTGCTGCTGTTGTTGTTGCTGCTGTTGCTGTTGCTGCTGCTGTTGTTGCTGCTGCTGTTGAATGGCTGCTCCCGACTTATTCAGCACCACCGTGGTAGCTCCCAACTGCTGGGATGAATCGGCCGTGTTCGCCGAGACCGCGTTGCTGACAAAGTTCAGCTTGAGATTGGCATTGGGCAGCTCCTTGTAGTGGAGTTTCTGCTGGTTAACATTGCTGGCCGCCACCGCCGCCTGCAGCTCGCTGGCCGTGGCAATGGTGAAGTTGCCGCCGCCACCGCCGCCGCTGTTGCTGCTCGTCAGAAAGATCTTGTTTGCCTGCTGAGGCGCTGCCTGCGAAGTTATAATCGCTGTCGCCGGCTGCAGACTGTAGTTGTGATTGGCGGCAATTGCAGCTGCCGAATTGGGCTTCTGTTGCTGCTGCTGCTGCTGTTGTTGCTGCCCCGCTTGTTGTTGCAGATTTAGATCGGATACCAGCAACGGAAACTGTGCCATTTTTATCACCTTGCTGAACTTTTGCAATTGCTGCTGTTGCTGCTGCATCGCATCGCCTCCGTCCTGCAGACTGAGCTGCTCTCCAGCTCCGCTTGCCACCAGCTCATCCTCCTGCAGCATCAGCTGCTGCAGCTGCTGCTTCGTCAGCTGAATCTGCTGCTGCGCCACGGCCTGCTGGCCAACCTTCCTTTGCGAGAATTTGCGATTCAGCAGCAGCTTGTTAATATCTGCAAATGCAAGAGGAATAGCGATTTAATATGGAATTATTTAAAGTAAACACAATATACACAACGTAAATGAATTAATAAATAATAATACTTGAATATTTAACTAAGAAATTTCATACAAATAGTTTCTACTAAACGAAACTATGCGCTTCTAGAATATCTTCAGTTTCTCCTAAAAGAAACAGTAAATTAATCGAATCAATTATCGAAATACAAAAGATGCCTGCATTCAATTTACATTTTTCCATTTTTCATATAAAACTATAATCAAGAGTTATAATATGGCTTCTAAGTAAACATTAAAATCTACAAGCCATCAAAATCACAGCTAAGAAAACATTTTCCAAAATTAGCCTTGTACTTCATGTCAAAAATATAAACAAAATCTGGTTTTCGAAATATTGTCTATAAATATTTACAGATTGAAATTATTCAGAGTCTTTTAATTCACGAAACAAGCTTTGCATTTTCTATTCCTATAATTATAGGGTATTCATTAAGGTCGAAAGCACCCATACTTAACAATGAAGATCTACAAGGACATTATCACCGGCGACGAGATGTTTACAGACACCTATAAAATGAAACTGGTGGACGACGTTATCTACGAGGTGCACGGCAAGTTGATCAGTCGCAATCAGGACAACATTGTCCTTGCCGGGGCAAATCCCTCGGCCGAGGCAGTTGACGAGGACAACGACGAAGGCGTCGAGACAGGCGTCGATGTCGTATTGAATCATCGTCTGCAAGAATCCTTTGCATTTGGCGACAAGAAATCCTTTACACTCCACTTGAAGGACTATATGAAGAAGTTGCTTGACAAGCTAAAGGACTCGGCACCCGATCAAGTTGATGTCCTTAAGAACAATATGAACAAAGCTATGAAGGATATTCTGGGTCGTTTCAAGGATTTGCAGTTCTTTACAGGCGAATCTATGGACGTCGAGGGAATGGTCGCAATGTGCGAATATCGTGACATTGATGGCGAAAGTATTCCCGTTTTTATGTTCTTCAAACACGGTCTTCTAGAGGAAAAGGTCTAAAGACGGTCCATGTGTGTTCTATGTATTAGTTATATTAAATGAGTTAAAGATTGAAGCGTACATTAGTACATTTATTTTCTGTTATCAGTCTAAGGTAAGTCCATTAATATGCTTGCCAAGTTACCGGCATTTATCTATATTTTGCACTGATATAACTTGTCTAAACACCGCGATTCGCTTAATCTAAAGCACATCAACACTCGTGTAAGTAAACAGTATAAAGACTTCACCCCATAAGTATGCCATGATTATTGAAATCGAATCTGAAAGATCTCTCCCAATGTTTTTCGCAGATTCTGATGTTTACCGATGTCTTAATGTTTAAGTAAAACGTCGTTCAATTCAATAAATTCAGCTCAGTTGAGATGATACATTTTTGGAACGAAGAAACCAGATGATCTATAATTAGCAACTTAGTTCGTTGTCACACTGTGTAGATTTAAGTTCTTCCTATTAAAGCATAACAGTCGTCCTATTATTTTGAGTTTTTGATGCCTTACAAGCAATATTTGCTGTCGTCATATTGATAGTTGTCTCTTAAGCATGATATAGAAGCAAAAACATATTCCGCTGTGAAAATCATTCAGTTTCGACGAAGTTATGATAATTGAATCCCCAGTCTCGGCAGAATTCAGATACCAATCAGTGCCCTTTAATGTTTAGTCGGAAGCAGTTAAGAGAGTGAAACTATTTGTTGCATTCGTTTAGAATGTTATCAGATGTAGACTTGACGAAGCTTACAAAGAACTTTCAATAAATCAAACGTTAGCTGCTTGCATAAACACTTACAACTTAATTGATGAGAATGTTATCATTCCGTTGGGGAATACCTAAGAATTGTCGAGTGAACAACTAAATCTGCACCCTTTAGATTCCACTAGAGATGCTTGACTTCTTCTCTTCTCCTCTTCTCTTCTCACTGATCAGTTTCTTTACAGGCTGATCTTCCCTCTGTCTCTTCTCATCCCACATCTCTCGCCTCTCGTGCCTCCCAACACAACAGTCTATGGGAAAAGTGCTTGAAAAGTGTTTGAAAAGGTTGCTAAGAGTGTGTTGCAAAGTGATACTGTTGACTCACCTGTGTTTTCGGGTCCGTTGAGCTGTCGCTTTTGTGTGGCACGTCCCGCCCAAACGATCTTGTTGCCCACTGCGGTGGCAGAATCCGATGTGCTGGAGAGCACGGCTGTGGTTGCAACCGCTGTGTTTGTGCCACTAACTTGACGCCAAACAATTGGCTGTTGCTGCTGTTGTTGCACCAACTGTTGCTGCTGATGTTGTTGCTGCTGTTGATGGGCGTTATTATTGCGTGTGGGCGTGCTTACAATCAAGGGCGTGTTTGTCGTTGTCTGTTGCAGTTGCTGCTGCTGTTGTTGCTGCTGCTGCTGCTGTAGGTTGGAAATGCTGTGCACCGCCAACTGTTGTCCACTCGCCGTGTTGATGATGTTCACACTCGAGGGCGCCGAGGCGGACGAGGAGTTGTCATCGTTCTGCAGCTTCACATTTGAGAGCGTGATGACAGTGTTGGGACCAAGGGAGGCGCTGCCTCCGCCTCCGCTCTTCTGTATGGCGTAAGTGACCTTCTGTCCGCCCACTTGACCCGCTGCTGTCATTATCTCGCCACTGCTTGTCGTGTAGATCATGTGATTGCCACTGCGCGTCGTCACAATGCTCTGCGAGGAGATGACAGCCGGTGAGCCGCTAATATCACGCTGCATTTGGAACAGCAACTGTTGCTGCGGCGCCTGTTGCTGCTGCTGTTGTTGCTGTTGCTGCTGTGGCGTTGCTTGTCTCTGCTGCACCGTCACATTGCGCAGTTGCGCCTGCGCCAGCTGATGCTGCAACTGTTGCTGCTGTGGCGTCAGCGTGGGCAATGTCGGCAACGGACTGCTGCCCGTGTGCGGTGTTATGGTGACAATATCTCCCACAGCAGCTCCGCTGCTCACAAACTCTGTGCGTGCTATCAGCTGAGTTGTTGCTGGTGTTGCACTTGCCGCAAATTGATTTAAGAGCTGCTGCGTTACAGCAACTTGTTGTGGCTTCTGCTGCAGCGGCAACTGTTGCAGCTGTTGTTGTTGCTGCTGCTGCTGTTGCTGTGTTGTAATCTGGGCGGGTATATTGAGCAGATGTTGCTGCGTTGCAGTAGCTGTTGCTGCTGTGTTGGCAATCAAAGGCGCAGGCGTGGCAACTGCAATGGGAACAGCATTTGCAATTGCAACTGTTGGTGCTGCAACTGCAACTGTTGCTGCTACATTGGCGGGTGGCGATGGCGTTGCTACTAAACGAACTGCCGCTGCTTGTGGCATAGCTGGTGCTGTTGCTGCCACCTCCAAAGCTTCCACCTTGATGGGCAGAGCAACTGCTGCAGCCGCTGGAACTTCTGCAACCGCTGCAACCTCCGCTACAATCGAAGGCTCCTCCTTAACAGTCGGCTTTTGACTAAAGAACAACGACGGACGCTCAGCGACCGTGAAACTGGAACTGCCCACAGCTGCAAATTTGCCACGCAGCTGGGAACGATGCCGTCCCGCGCGTTTTAAGTCGCTGGCAGTGGCGAGCAAGTTGTCGGCATTCTCCACCTCATCCACGGCTGCCTCGCCATCGAGAATTCCGTTCCAGAAGCTGGTGGCCTGATTCAGAGCCTTGGGATCGTCCATGCTGCACTCCTGCAGTATGTTAACCAACATATGCTCGTCGCCCAGCAGATTGTTGATGTCATTGAGGGAGTCACCGCCGCTGAGATTGAATTCCAATGCCGAAGCGGAGCCAGAACCGGAACCAGAGCCCAAGGCCGAGCCAGAGTCGGAGCAGTTGCCGTTGGCGTTGTCGGGACTGCGATTGCTGCTGCCACGAGCGTAATCCAGCGCGTAGGCGGTCTGCAGCAACTGTGCGTCCGCGTCGAGATCCGTGTACTTGAAAGCGCTGCTCAGGAAGTGTGCGTCGGTCGTGACGACATCGACGTCGTCGTCATCTCCGCCACTGCATTTGCCCAGCCGACTCAACTCGATACTGATGGGCGTGTCCTGTGTCCAGTCAACCAACGCGCCGCCATCGCACAGTTTGGCGGTGTCGCTGCCCTCCTGCTCCTGGTTGCTGTCCGACAACTCGTCCGTTGGCGTCTTGGGTCGAAAGTGCAGCCAATCGCGGCGTATTTCCGACAGCAGCTCATTGCAAATATCCAGACGTTGACTCGACGTCGGCGACAGTCCGCCCATGTAATCGTAGATATCGTTGTCTTCCTCCGTTGCCGCCGGCGACGCATCTCCTACGCCGGCATCGATGTGCAGCTGCTTGTTGTGTAGTCGAATCACATCCGGCATCTGGTTGAAGCAACGCGTCTGATTCTCCAGCTGCTGCAGCTTCTCCTCCTGCAGCTGCCGCTTCTGCTGTGCCTGCAACTCTTTCTTGACCGCCGTGTGCCTGATTATATTGCTCAACTGCGCGAGATTAACGTCATCTTCCGCCTCGTCGTCGTCCATCAACTCGGGCGGATTCTGCAACGATGTCGCTGTCCTTATGCTGCTCAGTGGCTCATTCGAGTCGTCTGCATCGATTAATTCGCGCTTTATCGTCTTGGCCACTTCCTCCAGAGTTGCAGTAGCAGTTCCCGATGCTGCTGTCGTTGTTGTTGCTGCTGCTGCCGCTTCGGCGGCACGTGCTGCGGCCGCTGCTGCCGAGGTGGAAGCCACCGGTTGCTCGTCGAGAGCTAATCCTTCATCCTCAGCCGTCTCCTCCACTTTTATCACATTGAATTTTTCGCTAATGCTAACATTCTTATTCATATTATTACTACTACTACTACTATTGTTGTTGTTGTTAAACACGGTGTTGTTGTTGTTGTTATTGGAACGGTGGTGCTGATGATTGGCATGACGTGACTGCTCCATTAGCTCATCGCAGCTCATCTCCTGCTTCAGTTCCAGCTCCTGCTGCTGTTGCTGCAGCTGCTGTTGTTGCTGCTGCTGCTGCGGAATCTCCTCTGTTCTCTTCGCTTCTGTCGCCTGAAGCGCCAACGCCAAACGTTGCAAGTACGCTCTGGGCAACGGACGCAGCGGCAACATGCCCTCCTCCGTGGCCATGCCTGCGCCTCCGTCCTCGCTTTCCAGGGCGGCGCTGTTGAAGCGCTTGGCGGCATTGAGTTCACGCATTTGTTGCTTCTTGCGACGCAATCGACGACGTTTCAGACGCAGTTCGTGGGGATTCTGCTGCAGCGTAACCGCCGAGCTGTAAACGCTGAGACGTGAGATATTCTCATCCTCTGTGCACAGATCATCATCATCATCCGGCTCCTCCTCCTCCGCCTTTTCTAGCTCCGGCTCCGTCGCTTCCACCTGTTCCTCTTTGGGCAGCACTTTGTCGCAGACCGGTTCCACCTTGAGAACTGTCTCAGCTACCACCGCGCTGCCTTCCGCCGTTGTCGCATTGCACGTTGGCAAGTCCACGACGGTGGGCGGGGAACTGGGCTTGGGCAGTAACTGCTGTTCTTGATTCTTCAATGGCTTGCGACTCCGCACCACACTCTCCAGCACCGTGTAATCGAACTGGGACCACAGATCGTCATACCGGCTGCTGGCACGGTCGAGCAGCACACGCCCACCACGCCCCAGACGCCGGCGTGCAAAGCCAATGCAACGAGGTCTGAAAATAAATTGAGATTAATATCAGTATGGGAATAAAGTAAGAGTAGGCCATTAAAGCAATTACACGCACCTGGGATAGTTGATCGAGGTCAGCGTATAGCGGTACTTGGCATCGGCTCCAACAGCCGCACCGGGCGGCAGATCCTCCTCCTCGTGCTCATCCGGCGACTCCCAAGGCCAGCGACCATCTCGATCTCCACGCATCTGCAGGGAAAATGAAAATGCGTAAGTTAGGGAATGTATTCATCTTTAAACTAAACAACAATCGAAGCAACTGTAACTAATTTCTAAATAATGTGCTCATTTCTAAAAACAACATCTCATAATGTTTACTAGACTCGCACAGTGGTTACAACTCAACCACTCATCTAGTATTTGCTTTACTTGAGTGGGCATGATTAAGCAGATTTTATAACAAAAGGTTTCTAGGGCGTAACATAATAAGCTTTATCTGCTGTATAGATACAGGAATCAACTACCAAGTTTGGCATCTCTAGCTCTTATATTCAATGTTCATATGGACGTACATCATTATAACGACTCAATTATCGATTCTGATCAATGATACATATACTTTATGTGGTCGGAGTTGAATTACATGGTCTAACAATGTTTGAAAGACCTTTAACTTATATATAATTATAGTAAGATATCATTGTAATAACGACTTGCCCGTCGATTTACAAACTGTTTGCTTTAATTGATACAAATTGCTTCAAATTAATAACTTCATTCATTGACTTCCTAATCACGCAGTTGATTTGCAAACTGTATGCTTTAATCCATTAAAATTGTTTATAATTAAAGGATGCTATCACTAAAATATCGATTTAAGAAATGACTGACAAACAGTATGCTTTCATCCTTTCAAATATTAACTAATAAATTTATGACATTACTAAACTATCGACTTGAAAATATATCTTCAATCTGAATTCTTTGCTTACCCGCAGGTAGTTACAGCTGACTTTGCGTCTAAATGCAAACGGCGCCTCCTCTTCGCTCTCGGAGCCCAGCTTGTTGCCATTTTGGTTGCCAACACCGAGATAATCCTCCTCCTCGCTGTCCACATTCGACTCGTTTGCCGCCGGGGAAGCGCTCTGGCGATGCAGATGATGGAGATGGGAGAGATTCGCAGGCAAAACCCCTGACGCAGATGAAGCCAGGCCAAGACCCGGCAAATACTGTTGTTGCTGCTGCTGTTGCTGCTGTTGTTGTTGCTGCTGATGTTGTTGCTGCTGTTGCTTTTCGCGTGGCAGTTTATGTTTGCGCTTCCTGTACGGCCGTTTCTCCTTACGACTACTGCTTCCGTTCCCGCTGCCTGCGCTGATGCCCTCTGAAAACATAGCAAAAAGTATGAAAACAATGAGAAATCAACTTGTATAAATTCTTATAAATTAATAAATAACTTTAATTGTTGCTCTAAATAATCAAAATATGAAAATCTAAATAGATTGAACTTTTTATTTGGAAATCATATTATCAGGCGTGTCACATAAACTTTTATAAAAGGTATGTTCAATTAATAAAAGCTATTTTTACTTTTTAAACAATTTTGCTTACTTAATGTCACTTTCAATATCAATTGTTATTTTAAAATAATAGTCAAAATTTTAAATAAAGTTTATAATATGATTTCCAAATAAGAATTGATCTTTAATTAGTATTTCACGCTATTTATTCAATTAGATCAAATATAAGAGTTAAAGTTTATTTATTTAAAAAATATTAGAATATTTTATCCACACATATTGTATATCTGCGATAAGATAATCTGTTTTCGGCTTTGATATTCTCAAACTCAACTCTTGTTCGCGTTCCCTTTTCCCTGTTGTTCCCACAGTCTGCCCACTGTACTCACCCATTGTCATACTCGATGTGTTCAGGTACTGCGACGCCTGCGCATAGACGGCCGTGTTGCCGGCACCTCCTGCGGCCAAAATACCCGAAGGTAACACACCACCTGCGGTTAGGAGAGCACCTGAGCCAGTTGTGCCACCTGCCGTGGCGCTTTGTGAGTATTGATTCGCATACAATGTATTGTACACAGGTCTGCAATGATTATTGTTGGATTATTTGCGAAATCTTATCGATATCAATTGCAGATTAAACACGCACCTCGAGTTCTTGTATTGGGCATTGAGCTCGGAGTAAACAGCGCCGTTAAAGTCGCGTATCTCGACACGTTTCTCAAAGATGTTGACCGTCGTCTTGAGATGATCACGCTTCGTCTCTTCGCGACGCCGCACCATCTCCAGTATAGTTGTGGCGCGCTGCAGATCGCGACTACAAATGGACAACAATTAAATCAATTATAGACAACTGAAGAGTGTCCATCGACTTACCGCAGTTTGAGCATCTTCTCGTAGGAGGCTTCGTCGTTTTTGCGATTCTTACGCGTTTGCATTTTCTCGGTACGCCGTCGAAATGCCAGATAGGGATTATTGGAGCTGGCACCAGGTCGACTCTCCGTCTTGACGGTGAGTATCAGCGGATGTTGCTGCGGTTGGAGAGTGGATATAACAGAGAGATTGCAGAGAGAAACTCACAGAGAACTTACCATCTTTAGGCGCTTGTTCAGCCAGTAATCGTACACCGATATGCTCGTCTCGTCGTCCTGGTTGAGCAGTGTTTTGGCCTCATTGAGCGTGACGACCGTTTGCCCGGAGCTCTTCTCCAGTCGATCCATCATTTGTTCAAATCGCAGCTCCGTCAGCTGCAGACGTTGCTGTTGACTCAACCATTCCCCATCCGCACTGTCCATGTCATAGTCCGGCACTTCTGTGTCCAAGCCCAGAGCTGCAAAGAGTTTAGTTGGCTTAATAAAAGCTGCATGAATGCGAAAATCTATTGTCTGCTTACGCTGCATGTGTATCATTTGACGGGGCATCTTGTAATCCGGCGGATAGTAGACATCGTAAAATGGTTGATCCGTTTGCAGAACCTCGGGAGTTGGAATGATGAGACCAGTGCAAATGGCGCGTTGCAAATGATGCTCCTATTGTTGGCGGGATGAAATGTGTAAATAAATGCATTATGGGTAAAGGATAAATATATATAAATACTTACCGATTCTTCCTCCTTCTCCATGCCACTTGGCATTTGGGGCACAGCGCGATTAATGGCCGAATACTCGGGCAGATCAGGCAACTCTTCCGCCAAGTAGATGGGCATCTGCTTGGACGGATCCAGATGACGTGCTCTAAACGATAGTTTCGACATTTTGTGGCTGTTGTGTGTATGGAACGTTTTGCTGATAAATGTGTGGAATTATTTGTTGTTAATGTTGCTGTTGTTTTTGTTGTTGTGGGTTGTAGATTGTTGTTGTTGTTGTTTTTGTAGATTGTGGTGTGACAGTGGGACTCTTAAGTTGCTATTAATGCTGTGCAGCGACAACTGCCAATGGCGGACTCTACAAATGCCACCAGCAACTGCGGATTTCTGCTGCAGCGATTTGTTGCTACTGCTGCTCCTTCTGTTCCTTCTTCTATGCAGGAGTCGGCCAACAGTTTCGTTGTTCTTGTTGTCGTTGCTAGCCTCACCAATGAAGCGCCTATGGATGGAGGAGATATGCTGCTCTTAAGCGTATGCAACGGCGTCAACGTCAACGCCAAACGAGTCTTATTTGTTTCTTTTGTTTTGGAACGCAGCACCGGCTGCTCTGAATGCGCCTTCACCTCCGCCTCCGACTGAGCACCGGGGCTGCGGTGGCAATGGCTGCTCTGCCAGCTAATATACGCAGCCCCTGTGCCCGTTTCCGTGACCGTACCCACGTCCCGGATCTGGTTGCTGCTGTGTCTGTTGTTGTTGTTGCTGGTGTTGTGACGCCGCTGAACGACGGCAACTGCAGTAGTTGCTACTGCTGTGTACAGAGGTGTGTCCAATGTAACTATTGTTGCAGTTCTTGTTGATGTTGTTGATGGTGCTACTGTTGCACTGTTGCTGCTGCTACTTCTACTGTTGCTGCTGCTGTCGTTGTCGTCGTCGTCGTCCGCTGCCTCTGCTGCCGTCTGTTGCTGTCGTTGCTCGTTATATGCGAACAGCGCTGAGAGCAACAACAGGGCCAAAGAGATGAGTTTATTGCAATTACGACGACAACGCAGTGGTAGCAACAACAATAACGAGTGCAGCAATTGTGTCGACGACATTTTTCACGTTGAAATCGAAAAAATTATGTGAATTGGCATAATTACGTTGATCAAATTTGCACATTTCAGTTCATCTTTATTCTTATTAATGTTTGTTTGTTTGTTATTGTTATAATTATTATTATTATTATTATAGATTTCCAGTTGCGTTGTTGTTGCTCTTCTTGGTATTCCTGTACTTTTAGTTGCTGCAGCTGATTATCTGCGAAACAACAACAAAACAAATAAGTAAACAATTCACACGTACACGTACACTCACACACATGCACACAATCATACAAAACTGATAAAAATAAAAATGCGCGCGCGGGAAAATTGTTTTGGGTTGTAAATTTGAATTGCATCTGCACACACACACACACACCCACACACACTCACACACACAAGGCAATTGCAGCTAACACACAAAAACACTCACAGACACATGCATGCATTATTTTGTTATTGTCTTCAACTAATGCCTTTAGAAACATAAAATCGTATTTTTGATGTTGCCAAAAGTGATGAATCATTTTCGCGAAATGATTTAATCAAATGAAGTTGTAGTTGTTGTGTACAAAACGCGTTCGAAAAAAAATGCATAATCATAGGAAAGACGAGAAGATAGAAGCAGAAAAGCCGCGCCGCCGATGCGAGCGTAAAAAAGGCGGCATAAACAAACACACACGCGGCGAGTTCGCCCAAACAAACGCGGCGAATTGCACGAAGAAAAAACACGAAGCCTATGCGCAAAATACGATGAAAAAAACGTAGCACTCTTCATGTGGGTTTTGTTTTTTGCAATTATTTGCCAAAGCAATGGTATATTTCAGCAGCGATATATTTTATAGCGTTTTATTTAATTTTTAAAACACTTTACCGCGCTTTTCACACACCTGCACGCACAATTTTGTTGATAATTCGTTGAAAAATTTACACAAATTTCACGAATTTTGCGTATAGCGTGGTTTTGCTGGAAGCAGTAATGGCGGCCAGAGCCGAAGACTAACGACGACGCACAGCACTTCCAGGCCGCGAATTGTTTGCCATCGTCGTCGGCGTTATTTCAAGCGGCTTCGGAGCAACAATAATAAATATTATTTACACAGTGACTAATGAGGCAAATAATGCATGCAGAAAATATTATTATGCACTACAATAAAATTATTTTGTTATTTAATCCCGTTGCACACGCAAGAAACAATAAATATCGGTGTGGTGTGCAACGGCGTTAAAGATAATTAGCACGGCATAGAACTCTGCGACTCCGAAGTGTGCACCAGTGTCGCCCTCTGGCGAGCTACACTCGAATGAGAGGCAAGCGCACCGAAAAGATTTTTTTCACAAACAAGAAAATCGATTTACATTTTTCACGCACATTTTTTTGCACTTTATTTGACTTTATCACGTCAAAATTGGGTGGATATCATGTGCTTTCACTGTATTTTCGTTTTCCGCAGCGATATTAGCAATATTTTGACAGTTTCGTCAACAAAAACGTTTGAAATTGTTTTTCTTCTACGGACACGTTTTTACTTAATGGCGGGCGGCCATCACGAATTGATACTAAAGTGTTTTCGGAGTTGAACGCTCGTCGCAATGCTGTGGAAATTATTTTGGGTCGCTCAAATTGCGTTGCATTTGACGAATTCGAATGGGGTTTTTGCTAAAATTTGCAGAATATAATAATAAATTTAATGCATAGGATGGGAACATAAACATTCGGCTGGAATTGTTTAAATTGTGTTATTACCAACACCACCGTGCCAGCGTGTAATAACAAGCCTGCGATATGGCAACAACAACAACACAACATTGCTTTGCGCCAAATTCGGATAACAGCGACAACAATTTAACATGGCTGTTATTTAACAGCGATTATTAATTTGTCCGTAGAATTTTAAATTTTCTACATAACAGAAAACATTTTTATGCATTAAAACAAGTAATTGGATAATAATAAATTTGAGACAGTTCAAAATGTGATTACGGCTAAAATTCAACAGCTGCCTCTAACAATTGATAGCAGCAGCATAACAGAATCATCTATCGATTTTAAATTTATCGATATTATTTGTTTATTGCTAAAATATATAAAATTACTAAAATAATATAAATGTCTTTAGTATTCGAATGCAAGCAAATATTAATCACATTTGCATGTAAATTATACCACCATTAATCGGCTAAAGTCTATCGATATGTCGTTAACATTTCTCACCAACATAGCTGCCAACTATCGATTACCAATAACAGCTAAAGGTACGATTAAAATACCATTAAACAAGGAAATTTTATTGAAGAAAGCAGTTAATTTCAAGAACAAACTCAAAAGGATAACGCCATTTTATTTTGAAACTGTCATTATATTCCCTCTTTTTGCGCATATTCTTTATTTATCCCAAATGAAAACAAGAAAATCGACATTTTATGTGCTTTATTTGTAAATTGTGAAATTTTCTTGCAATTAACTTAATTTTAAACGATTAGATCATTTTATTTTAAATTATATTGTTGATATTCTTCAAGAGTATTTATTTGAATTATTTCATGTGTATTTAGGTACATAGATTGAACTTTATACATCCAAAAAAGAGTCGTATGAATCTAGTGCTTTCAGATTAGAATAGTGCTCATAGGGTTATCTGATAATTATGCTAAATAATGTCTTGGGGAACTCTTATACAATAATGTAATTGCTGTTTCAGTTTCGGGTATTGTCTTAAAAGGTATTAAGAATTTAAAAGCTATTTCTTGTGAGTATTTAAATGGATTACATTTATAATGTTTAATACTAATTAATAGCTTAATTAAAAGTATCGCAAATTTTCGGAAGATTTAAGGCTTAACGGAAAACTGAGCAATATGAACAAAATGAAAGCGTATTTATACTAATAATAAAAATATGTAATTGCTTATTGGATGATTAAAGAGATTGAAAAGCTTTATTGTCGAAAGCACAATTAAGCCTCAAAGCTTTGTCGTCACTTGGTGATCTATCGATATAGTTAGCTGTGATAGTTCCATCGCCGATATCGTCTTTGATGTCTTTGTTGTTGTTGTTGTCGTAGCTGTTGCTGCTGCGGCGGCGGCGGCGGCACTGCGGCTGCTGCTGTTGGTGCTGCCGCAAAGTCGTACACATTCATACAGTAAACTGTGGCTGGCCCTGTGGCCGAGTGCGCTTGCCTCGCACTTGCATGACACTAGCGGACACACACGACACACGCACACGGGCACAGGGCCGGGCCGACTGGAAGCAGTTGCTCATTAATGAACGCGCGCAGTTTGTCCACAATCGCACTGCTGTGTGGAATGCATGTGGATCGATTGTGGAACAGCTGTCGCGCCATTGCGGCTACTGTCATGGATTGCGATGGCGTACATGATGAAAAAATTTAAGTCAGACAGTGGTGGCGTATGTGAAAAAGCACCATAGCGTATAACTGTAATGGAAGCGCCTACGCGTGAGAGGGCAGCAGCGAAAGGAGTACAGGGGGAGGGACACAGCTGCGCCTGTGCAGCTGTTATACACGAAGAGGAGCGAGAGATAGAGAGACAGAGAGTTAGAGAGACAGAAAGCTTACGAGTGGGAAACTGAGCGCAGGACTTTGTTATACGCGATATATGTATATGTATGTGGGTGTGTGTATGTATGCATATGCGTGGAGTGAATGTTGTTGTTGTAGTTGTTGTGCCGCGTAGAAATTATAGAGGAAATCATGGGCGGTCAACTGGGGGGGTGGGGGTTTGCTTTGTCTCAGGATTTGGATATACTCGTATACTCGTACTTAGGCGCTTCTGAATGAACTCAACCAAGGAAATAAGAAAAACAAATAGTATAGGGGAATACGCATAAGGAAATGTTGGTTTTTTCTTGAGTTCGTTTTTGTTGGTTTTTTGTTTTTTTCTTTTTTTGTTCATTTCATTTCATTTGTTTTTTCATTTTGCAATATTCAACAACCAATACCAATATCATTGAAATATTAACTGTTATATTTATATTGGTAAAGTCTTTGATATATTAATTTAGTGCTTTTTGTATTGTGAGGAATCTATGGATGTTTACTTCTGGGCCCCAAAAATCGGCTCGGAAACGGGTCTAAGAATCGATTTGACATTGCTCGCATTGCCTTGTGTATGATAACTGAACTGTAAGTATTGTGCTTTGTTGTTGTTGTTGTAGAACAGTTTGTGGATCGGATATGCACTTGGAACTTAAGAAGCGGATCGAACTGTCTGCCAAGCCCCATCAGTTACATATATACAGTTTTGAGGATACTCTAAGGGATGGTTCTTTCATGCTGACTCAGAGAACTTTTCTTTCTTTCTTTCCGATAGTATTATCGTATATCCCAAGTCCCAGTTACGAGTGCATATCCCAAAATGTGACTTGTTGTGTGTTAACTACAGAAGAAGTGTCTAGTGGAGTTCTATTATGTTTGTGGAGAGTATTAGAATAGTAAAAAGTTTGTTAAAGTAAAGAGAGAGAGAGAGAATGGAGAGATAAAGATAAAGATAAAGATATAAAGAATTCAAGAGAGCGAGAACGAGAAATAGATAGAGAGAGCGAAATAGAGATTCAGAGAGATGGTTTTTAACTACAAAAAGTACTAAACTAAAATGATATTTTTTCTCTTTTTGCACTACAAATCTGTGTGTGATGATTGTATTAAATTTTGTTTTGTAATATTTATTTTTTGAATTTGCTAAAAACTGTTAAACGCATTAACTTTCAATCAAATACTGGTTATAAGAATATTGTCCACATTCACAAACCAAAATTGGTTATTATAGTATTGTATATAGTATGTTAATATGTTAGTATATAGTATAGTATATGCATATTGTATTATATGTATTGATAGAGTCAAATAAACCAACATACCAGAAATTAACTCAAACAAAACTCAATTCAAAACCGAACAGTACTAGAAATAATAAAACGGGGGTTTTAGTAGGGTTGCCAAGTGTCAAGAGTCATACAATAGCTTCCAAATCGCTGGGGTGTATGGATTGGTGCAACTACAAGTAAGTATTTATAGGCCGGGTAACTGGAACTGGAGCTGGAACTGGAGCTGTAGCCAAGGGTAACGAAATCGTTATCGTTATCGTAATCGTTATCGAAATGGTGCACAAACAGTATTCTTCGCTGTACTACTTACCTTTCTTTTATCGGTATTATCGGGGATTTTGTCTATAGAGAACATGCGCCACATTTGGACGGAGATGAATTTGTTTAAAGCATGTCCTAAGGTTGCTGTTGTTGTTGTTGTTATTTATACAAGAGTAGTTAGTTGAGCAAGTAGTTAGTAACTAAAGCCAGTACTAAGTAAGTATATATTACAGAGATGGAGAGTGCAGTTTAAGAGAGAGTTGAGAGAAAGTGAGTGAAAGTTGAGATAAAGTACAAAGTATACAAGGCAAATACAAATGCTGAAGTATGTAAGTACAATGTATTAAAAATGTTTATTTATATGATAAGCCAATTTTTCGAATTACATAAATCAAAAAAATGTTCTTTTTTCTTCGTTCTTTTCTTTATATGCCTAAAATACAATCTATGATAATAATAAAAATAATCGAATCAAATCAAAAGCTACATTATAATCGTATGTTTAAGTACAAATTGATGATTTTGTTTTGAGTTATCGGTTTTTAAAACTATCACTAGCATGAATAACAAACATGAAGACCATTACGATCGGGCGGCCCGACCACAAGATACCCTGTACACAGCTCTACTCTCAGAGGAATCAAACGGACCTTCTCTTTTTCACTGAAATTGTGAATTACAGGGTCGACGAGAGACTATGTAATTGGGCTGTACTTCTTACTGGCTAATTATCACTTGTTGATAGTAGGGCAAAACCAAGGGAGAGTGAAAACAATGAACATAATTCTTTATAGTACATCTCGAAGAATGAATGTCGTAACTCCTGGAGTTATCTACATGATATGATTGGACAAAGAGCTTAGCTTAAAGACTAAAGATTGTAATAATCATAATAATAAGTAAGTAAGAATTAAGTATAAGAAGAAGTACGAGTTGGAGTATAACAATTTGTGGTTATCGAAGTTCTTGACTTTGGAATAAACGTGATGAGCAAATTTTCATTATAATGCGGCAATTGACAAGCATTCATCAGACTTGATCATTGCACAATACTTAGATTCCTTTTTGATTCCGATTCGATTCGATTGGACACACAGATAATAAATATTGTAAGTACTATATACAGAAAACCAACTTATACATTTGGTTAAAAATGTAGTACGTATAGGCTTACTTATGATAGGTATTTAACTATATATAGATTAATGTTATTTTCTTTGATGATTTTCATATTGGGCTTCTATAAATGTAAGTAACAAAAGTTAATGAAAATGTAACTACAGATACGAGTACCTACTTAAGCGCTACATGCTTTAGCATTAACAACATGCATTTCAATTCAATTTCAACTTTCAACTTTCAAATTCCAAACGAGTAATCGTATTCGTTATCGTATTCGTATTCGTATTCGATTGTGTAGCAAACATTCCAAGTATTCAAGTATGTTGTAAGTAAGTAGTATGTGGCAAGTAAGTGCAACAAGCGCGCATTTCAAAATACTTTCGATTGTAAATATACTTATCGATATATCGATATATATATATATTTATCTATATATATGTATTGTGGATTGTACTTGTTTCAACAGAGCAGGAAGAAGATAAAGAAGAAGAAGATTACTTTGTCAAATGCAGCACTTCTTTCTGTAGAAGTTTCATATGTGCATCCGTCGTATTCTTATATCATATTCTATATCATATCATTTATGTGCAATCTACTCGTTGATAATTCGTTTAGAACTGTGCGAAACTTAAATAATCAGAAGTTGGCTACAAATCAAAGTGAAAGTAGTAGATGTTATAGATGTGTTCGTTCAGAGAGATGCTGAGATGTCTTAAATTGTATGTATGTATTGTAGATGTTGGGTGTGTATAGGGTGTGTGTTAAGTGTGTATGTAACTCTATGTACTTTTTAACGCTTTCGGTAACGGGGATCGACAATCGATCTGTCTATCTGTGCACAAACTGTACTACGAGTCGGTGTATTAGCCATGGCATTGTGATGATCATGAGGTAATGCTGGTAACCGTGGCTTGCGAATGAGTATAAACTTTTACTAGAATTGCACATATCTTCCTCACAAAAGCACATATGTCCATTGCCTGAACTTTCCATCATGCACACGTGATCGACCATGAATAAATTGATTTGTAATTGTGACGTACACATGCGTCGCACCACCTCGTAGGCTGCAAGGAAATGGAAACAACAAGAAGAAGAAGTGCAAGAGTTCGACAGACGGCCCTTAGACAGTTTTGACAGACATACTACATATGTACATATGTAGAGTTGCCACACCCTCATTCATAATGTGTCTTACTCACGTGATCTCTGATGCCGCACCATTTTCACACAGCAGCCGTTGCAGGTCATCAGCGGCGGCTGATCGCGTGGCAGGGCCGTATAGTTGAAGGGATCCTTGCAACGTGCATCCGTCCACGAGTCGCACTCATAACAGTAAATCGAACGCGCTGCAGTATAAAGCACAAACTGTATTATTATCACAACCCCCAATCAATTGCATATCAATTGCTTTCGCCGCTTTCCTCAACGCGAGTCAAAGGCAGCAATGCTGGGACCTAGTCAACAGGTATATGTACATATTCTACAGTTAATACAGGTGCAACAAGCAGGCAACAACAGAAAGTGCAGTTATTACAGGCAAAGTTGCGCTACAATTCGAATAAATAATCGAATTTAAATAAAAAATAATAGTAAAAAAAGGTGTACAAGTAATTTAGAATACTTTAATTAAATATTTTTGAATATATAAATATTTTAAATGTTTAAAAATGTCTAAAATTCATCATTTTTTATATACAAATTGCATTTTATTGTTTAAACTTGCATCGGTTCAAATCGTGTCAGTTTTGTATCTAAGTCAGTGCTGTTTTTAATTAAATTTGACTTTAAACTCTGTTCTAAATATGCAGTGACTGTGGCAACTCTGGCAAATAACTAACAAAAATAAATGGACTATAATAAAACAAAATGGAGTACGATTTACATTTAAACAGGGTTGTCATTTGCAGACAAAGCTTAAACGCTAAAGTAAAATGATTTGTATTTAGAGTAAATCATAGAAAATAAATGCGAAACATGCTGCAATCAATGTACTAAAAAGTGCAGCATAACTCCGTGCAATTTAGTGCAAAATTCAGTTGGTTAAATGAAAGTTATCAAATATTTTCATGCAAATTTCACTGTGTGGGAAACACACTGTGTAAAAGGATAAAGGATGCTGCTGTGGAAGTTTCTTAAACATGCACACACACAACCTATACATACAATTCACACACACAAACACACACACATACGTAAGAGATGAGAGAGAGAGAGAGAGTGAGAGAGATGGGGAATAGTAAAAGGATATGGATTGCAATTGTGGCTGCTTTTAAACATATGTTGGCGGGATTAGGCCATGAATTAAATGAAAATAAAGTATGCATAGCTTGAGGTAAGTAAGTTTGTAATGAAAACATAGTTCAAATTGTCGCAGGAGGGGATTTCAGTATGAATTGCTTTACATCAAATTAGATATGTATATCAAGTTGGTATCAAAAACATTTATAATCAAATTCTTGCGTATTCACAGAGCCTTTTCAACACAAAAAAAAGTCTCAGCATTTGTTTCATTTGACATTTAACCAATTTTAAGAAAGTTACAATTAAAATACATATACTTATGCATGACTTTTGTATTATTTTGTTTTGTATTTTGTTTTTGTTTTTTGTTTTTGCAAAAAGGTTATTATGTTGTAGTAAGTATATATTTAAGCATTTTTTATATATAGATAGGCAAAGGATCAATGGATTCATACTTTGACATTCGGCTGAGGCAGATGGAATCCATACGAATGTTAGAAATCCAAAGATGGCTGCAAATAAACAATGAAAGGAAGAGCAAAAGTAGAAGAGAGGAAAACGAAAATGAAGTCTAAAGGTTGAGAGTGTGAAAAGGTTGTGAAAGTGTTAGAGACACTATACAGATAAACTCGGCACTCGGCAGCGTCGATCAATGGAAAGGTGGTTGAATGGGTTTAGGGATTAGGGAATAGAGTTCACAAAGGTTGCAGCTCCATTCTTTTTGAAATAAATCCAACAGATACATAGTAGATAATTAGCTTAAACCTCAAACAACTTGTTCATTCCATTGATTGACGACTTCACATGCCACGGACATGATGACTTGGACAGGGGACATACAAACGCTGGGAAACAGTCAACAGTTGAGACAAGCTCAGCTACAAGTTAACTGAAGTAAGTAAGTAGTATATACTGGAGTTATTTAGCGAGTGTAAAGTGGATGAGCAGCTGTCGAGGATGGGGAAATTTCTGTTGTTGTTGTTTTCTTTTTTACACAGTTGGTGATATGGTTACGCTTATAATTAAGTTGACAATGCATTTATACAAAGTTTTTTGGAAACGACACGACCTTCACTTTACAGGGTGTTCTTTTTTTTCATTTATTATATGTTGCAAGACAAGTTACGAGTACAAACACGACACATTTGTGACCTTCGCACTTTGAATGCGGAACAGAACACGTGTGTGTACAGACACGACGAGACTGCTACGTACCAAACTAAACGGAACGAAACGGAACGAAATGGAAATGGCACGCAAACCAACTGATGTGGCATTTACGAATAACGTACATATATTTTACAGGGGGTAACACTGGTCGAATCGCAGCTTTCGGCATCGATGCAGTTTTCTAAGTATATGGCTCAAATTCTAACACATTTATTTAATTTTATAGAAAACTGTGAATATTTTAGCAATAAACAATATTATCAATTCTTTTAAAATCTGTCAAATTTAATATATAAACTAATTGGATTTAACTCTTCTTTTAAATAATAAACAAAGTTGACTGTATACAATTTAATCTTAAATATACACATATATTTGACAATTCAATGGATACTATATATGCAGATTTAATTGTACATAATATCATTTCTTTTTAATCCAAACTGACCTTAGATTTGTAGTTCAAACATCTTTCGAATTACACAACGTTAAATCAAATTCACATTTATATATTAATCACAACTTTTAAAATATTACAATATATATAACCTTAACTTGCTGGAATTGATATTTACTTTTTAAGGTTTATATTGAAATTATATTAACTTATTAACAGTTTTCTTTTAGATAACTGCTCGTAGGCTTCAAGCTTTGTCGTGCCAGTTATATTTTTAGTTATTTTATGGTTTTGTTTTTTAGTACGAATACGAAACTAAATAAAACGAATTATGCACAAATAGTAGCTTAGTACGAACGCAAAAGTTAAAGGAAAACGGATAACGGATAACGGAAAACGGAAACAAACGAACGTCACAATTTTGAAACGAAAGTAAAACTTACTTGGAAAACAATTATCAGCCGTACCGAATTTTGCCAATGCCAAAATAACTTTTGTACAATTTTTACATACGCAGATGGAAAATATGTAAAATGAAATTTGTAAATTAATTGTAAGCCAATAATGTAAGAGAAATCGAAAGCGAATTTATCTCTCTTTGTTCTTGTACACAACATCTAAAACGTCTTGTCTGACAATAATCAATATTGTTTTATTTAGTTTGTTTATTTTCATGTCACATCTCACATCGTTCATGAATGTGAATATAAATGCGACTATGAGTATGTGAATGTGAATATGAGTATATGAACGACCCTCTTCGGATTTATTTATACACATCACACGTTCTATATTGGTCCACGATTATTGTAAAAATAAAAGTCCATCGGCCAAGTTGTTTGATTTGTTTATCTACGAGTCCGTCGTAAATAATCGAATTCTTTGGCTTTGAAGTCAACCCTTCGCTAGAGCTAATGAAACTTGATGGCCCGCTAGGCAGCTAGCCATAATTACATATGCATAGTTCATTGCAATGGTGTCAGACTGTAGTGATTACCTGCCAAGGCCAACAGCCACTTTCCGTCTGGGTTGTATCTATTCCACATCTTGATCTAAAGGGTTCACTCCTCCTCCTCCTCCAGGTTCTTCTACTCCTCTTCTACCACTGCTTCTGCAAATTATGTGTTGTATAGCTTGGTTTATATTTGTTTATTTTGTTAAGGGGCATTACCTGGTACTCTGTTACGATATGTCTTAATATTGTGAATGGTTTTTGGGGCGTTTTCGTAACTTCATAGCTGATTCCTGATTATAGCGACATTTTCACTGAAAGAATAGAAGATATCAGAGTAGATAAAACAACTACTTATGTGTAGTTATGGCTTAGTTTAATTATAATATTTTTAATAAGGGAATAAAGGATTAGTTAAGTGTATGTTATTTAAAATATAACTAAACTTTACCATATTTATATTTTATCTCAATAGATTCTTATTTATTGGGAGTATTTACATTATTCACTCCTTTTCTTTGCTAATTTATATTATATGTCTAATTTACTCCTTCCATAAATTCAGTTAATTCCAATATATATTAATGTAAAATGGGTTATAGAGAATAACCTCAGTTTATTAATAATAATGGGATAATAATAACAGGATTAGTGAATCTAGCTACTGATTTCTGACGACGATCCCAACGGCTGCTGCTGCTGCGACTCTTCTACGACTGCTCACGACCATCTGATATCGATAGCCATATGCCTATCGAGCTTCCACCACTGAACGATACCTTCAAGTATCGCCTGTTGTGTCCTTCTCTGTCATAAGCAAAGTTTCCTTAACAAACACTGCTTAAGACATTACAATGATTAAAATATTAATAAATACACATTTACTCTACGAATACTGCGTAAAATGATAAGTCATTTAAAGAATAATAAGTTCGTTAACAAACAGAAACACAGATATTCACCTATAAACACCTCACTCAACTCTCTTTACAGGGTATACACACTATAGACATTCTTTCTAGCTTTACTAAACTAGAAAATACAATAAATTCAATTGTATTTTATTGTATTTTCTAGTTTAGTAAAGCTAGAAAGAATGTCTATCTTCACAATATACTCAAAGTACTTGCAGGCCAATGAAAGAACGACAAGTAAATTATATTTCATGGCAAACAGTTAATACGACACATTTATGAGCCATAAACTCGACTCGATGATTATCAAATTTCCACCTCAATGGCCTTTCATATGCGTTCGTTATTATAACATAGTAAGCGTGTATATATATTTATTCATATATGCATATTTTTATATATCTATACTAATAATAGCAACACATAACCTCTAATAAGTGTTCTAGGTCAATGTGTGAGTTTGGATGAAGAGACCGAGTCACGGCTGCTGCTGTGTTGATGTCAATCGAGTGTGAAGGAAGTCCATGAGTGTGTGTGTGTGAACATTGAACTCTTACCACACAATGCGATAAGTATCTACTCATATAAATGTATTTAAACAACCCATCCAGATTGTTTTCCACTTGGAATCACACAGTTTTCATTTACACAAAACGATCTGGGGAATCATGAGAAATTCACATTGTTTGATTCGCATATTTACAATGAACTTTGGCAAAATGTCAAAAAATGCGCCAAATTCAACAAGTTTTTAGTATTTCTTTATTTTATGTATGCCACAGTGTGTCTTATTAGCACGAGAATGTCGCGTATTTGTTTATTGTTAGTTTCTTTTTCAGGTTAAGGTTTTGCATACACTTGCAGAGAGTTCTTTAAGTATGAAGACAGTTATGTGATCCTTTGTATTAATATTTCTATAGAAAAATAGTTAGTCTTCCTCTTTGCATAGCATACTTTTTGGTTCAGTTGTCAGTGTTACTGTTCTGTGAAAACTGGAAAAACCTTACGCTTTCTCTGTTGAAAGTAAGTAAAAGGTAGTAGAATTATCGTATAAATCTTAACTAATAAAAAATGTATAAACTATTTATATTTATATAAAATAAAGGGTATTGCACATTTGGCATGCCTATAAACCGATTTTCTTAGTTGTTTTGGTTTTGAAGAGCTCGCAAAACTTAAGTAAATTCTTGGAAAACATGCACAAGGAAGCAGAAGCTCTTGAACAGTGGGTGTTTTAAGTATGCGGACAAGTGTGTGCCATTTACAGAGATACATAAGTGGCAGTTATCACATGGCTAAATTAGACAGTGGCTTAAAGCGTGTGATTATCCAAATGCTTTAATTAGTTACTGTAGTTTAAATAAACGTCTCTGCTTGCCGGTGCATTTGCCCAGCTTACAGCTGAGATGTGAGACAGGCAAAAATAGAGCAGACAGCATGTAAACAACACACACGCACACGCACTCAGCACTCACACAGCAGCAAGCAGTGCGTTTCTCTCTCTTTTCGAACTGACACTCTCACTCTCATTGGCATGCTGTTCCTTTCGCACACGCACACGCACTTGCAGTAGCAGCTGCTGCTGCTGCTGCTGACGTCGCAGTCGCAGTCAGTGCTCGCATTTGAAATTGTTGTTGTTATATTTTTGCAGCACTTTTTCGTACTGAGATTACGATTTGAATTAAGCACTATTGTTGAATGAAACGTTGATTACCTTATGCTGCAAGCGAGCTTAATGGAGCTACACCGTGCCACAATTGCCGTTTAGAGTGTGCTTCAGAGGTCACAGTGGTCGTCGCGCAATTGTTTCATAATATCCCAGTAGAAATCGATTCAGCAGCCAAAGTGGGCCAAACCAACAGAAATCAACACCTCGTGCAATTTACACTCGTGCATGGCACAACACACTCAACACACACACACTCAGCACACTCGACGCGTCTATTTTGGCCTTTTCTTTTGGCTTTTGCAAGCTTGACACTGAATTCGTATTGATTGGATTTTCCTCAGTGGGCAATCTTCAATATTTCTGCCGTCACATTGAATTTGTAAACTGCCAAATATTATTTTGATTCACGAAACATTTGTGTTTTTCACACACATCCACATATATGTATATATATTATTTTTTTTTAGACACAAATTATGTTAATTTCGTTTTTTATTGAATTTATTTGAAACGGCCGTGAAGGTTGTGTCTTTTAACGCTAGCAGCCAACACGCAACGACGTCAACTGAGGCTGTGCGCCGAATTTTCCGATTTTCCTTGCGTTCCTCGTGAGTTTTGGCGCATGTCGCATTGGGGCTATTTTCAAACACTGCTTACCTACATATGTATGCTTGTTGAGCTTTTGGCGCCAATGCGCTGCAGTGTTGATTAATGTGCAATTAAAGCTCTGAACCTGAGCTTTCAAACGGTTATTCAAATATATTTCCTATGAGAGCTTGACTGTATGCAACAGTTTAATTTAATTATGTCCAGCTTGAAAGTATGCAATGGATTGGAGAGTTAAATTGTTTTTAAGCCAGCGCGAAAGTATGCAACGCTTTATACTTATATTTGAATTTCGGACTGCCAGTTATCTTTTCTACAAGCCGAAATGTAAGCATTAGATGTTACAATAAGTAGTCTATGCGGCGAATTCGGCATAAACTAGCCTGCAAGTGCGCTGTCGATTTTGGTATCAAAACTGTATGTTGATATCGGAGTAAGCTTACTAGCTTACATTTTATAAAAAAGCCCGAAAGTAGGCAGCACATTTTATATAGCCTGGAATTTCGGACAACGAAATGTCTTTTATGCAAGCTCGAATGCATGCAACGAATTTTACTAAGTTTAACACAGTCAACAATTTTCGGAGTGAAGTTTATTTGTATTATTATGAACTCATGATGTAAATACATATATAGTATAAATAATTAGAAATTGTTTGTGTTAAGCACAGCTTATATATTAACAGGTATTAGTTTAAACAATGAACTCGCATAAATAAATACATAAATACTTGTACACACAATAATTAACACGTATACACAGAATTATTCAAGACGAAAACGAAATGGAATCGAGAAATTGAAAATCTATTGCATATTCCCCTACAATTCATGTGGATGAGCATTTCGGTTTGGATCGAGCTCCGTTTAGTGTAGTAGATCCTTAAGCATAGTCGCGGGTTCCTTCCAACTTGCGTAACTGTGAAGTGAAAAAGTAGTTGAAATTATTGAAATTGAATTATTTACATATTTATATCATTGCAGTATTTACAAGCATTGTTTTCTGAGAGTGTGTGAGTGTGTGGGTGAGTGTAAGTGTGTGTGTGTTTCAGTAGAAACTCTTATCATGCCAAGCCGCAAAAGCTCTCACCTCACGTTCGTCGGCATGTGTGCGATATTTCTCAGCCGCCTCGTTGTTCTTGGGCAACTCCTTGGCCTCCAGCACCTGAGTGTAGAGCAGAGCAGCCGCCACACCGCCCAGCACCGGTCCCGCCCAGTAGACCCAATGGCTGACCCAGTTATCGGTGGCAAAGGCCGTGCCCAGAGTGCGTGCCGGATTCATGCTGGCGCCCGTATAGCGAATAGTGCCCAGATGTCCCAGAGTCACGGCCAGTCCGATGGCCAGGGGTGCTGTGTAACGGGAATCCGGCTTGTTGCCATCGCAGGCACCAAACACGGTCAACACCAAGACCAGTCCCAGAAAGAACTCAATGCCCATGCCCTGCAACTCGCTGATATTGGCAGCCAGAGTCGTGTGGCCCAGCGCATTATGATAGTCCGCATCGAGCAGTGTCTGCAGAGAGAGAGAGAGCGAGAGAGAGCGAGAGAGAGTTCGCTTAGTTACAAGCTTTAACTACAGGGTATACCCGAGTTTATTACCTTAATAGCAGCCGTGCCCGCAATGGCGCCCAGACACTGGAACACTACGTAGAACAGAGCTCGGAGCACGCTAATCCGACCTGCTACCAACATTGCTACGGTAACAGCGGGATTAACGTGGCCGCCACTCAGATGGCCAACGACCTGTAATAGAGCAAGAAGTGAGATTAGATTATAGCTGTTAGTCGGATGAACTTAAGAGTATCTAATGTTAAACTTAATGCATTAAAGTAACACAAAGGTTAACAACAACTGGCTGACTAATGTTCAAATATTTAAATATGACTTTTACAAAATTAAATATAATATTTATAATCTATAAGTCAACTTTATGACTTATGTTCAAATATTTTAACACGTCTTCTTTATAATATAATACAATATTTATAATCTGTGTGTCATAGTTTACATGATTCACTCAACTTTTAGTGTGTGAAATATTAAGAAAAAGTATATACTATTATAAGAAAAATTTACAATAAAGTTCTTTGTTACAAATAAATAATAATAATAATTAGGAAACAGAAAGCAAACTTATCACTGTTATTCCAAAGATTAAATAACCTATGTTATGTTTAATAAAAAATAACATTTAGTGACTTCTTCCCTATAATAATTGTTATATGATTTACAGATAAACTATCTCTTCATTTCCTAGTTTTAAAATGTGCAATTAATGTAGATTATCGATAATTAAACCAATTTATGAATCAACTTTGAATTTAAGCGATCTGCCAAGTCTTATTTAATGTTAAACTAATCATAACAAATCTGCAAGGATATAGTATAACATCCAGCGTGGGGCAAAAGTAATCACCCTATTGAAAAACGCTACAACTTTTGCAAACGTTGCGCCAGAAAATGGAAACAATTATTTCGCGTTCTTGCAGACTTAAACAATTCATTGCCTTGTCGATTTGTATTCTGCGTTTGCTTACTTCACAAATATCAAAACCTTATTGACATTTAACCCCATACAAAAGTAATAGCTTCTTTCCAATAGGGTGATTACTTTTGCCCCACACAGCATAACCCAGCGAAACATGGAATTAAGTTCACTAAACTGATACTTTTCCCTTAACTCACTTCACATCTCCAGCTTAGATGGTAAACTACTTGTCTAACCCACTGTACTCACCGTGATGGCAATAAAGACGCCCAGTCCAAAGGCCAAGGACTTGAAGGTGCCATCCTCGGGCTGTGAACAGGCACCGCAGGCAAAGAAGTTCAATATGAGATTTCCCATAAACTCTGCAATTAACGCCTGCCACAATCGATGCTCCTTCGACTTGAACTCATTGAGACCCAGTGAATACACGAATTTGCCCATCTTCTCCAGTTGCCGGTTAGCTCAAGAATGACACGCTGAAAAACATAAAAATGCAACTTTATTAATTATGCACTCGACTTGGAAGTGAACAATTGTCAAACACGACAATCGTCGCGTCGTCGCCTCGTCTAAGTGAACGATGACCGCATTCAAATGCAAACTCTTAATAGGGGTATGACTAAAATGGTCGCAATGGCTGTTAATATAGACATGGAACACAGTCTGACACTAGGACAGAAGACGAGACGACGAGAGTCGACAGCTATTTCCGTTAGTTACCATCGTTGACTTGACACCTAATTGGCCAAAGAATTCACTTTATTAAATAGTTATTTTTACGTTTGGTGCGAGGAAAAGTGCATTTAAATGTTGTATTTTGTATTTAAATACAGTCTAGCATAATAACATATTATTGAAGACTGTTTAACTGCGTAGATATCCTGTAGAAAGCTAGCTAACAATCAGAAAGCAACTTTGTTTCTTCCCTTCAATTATATTTGTTATTATCTTACACTCTTTCTGCACTCTGCAAGTTTAATATAATTTATCTGCGTTTTTACACATGTTTTACATTATTAAGAAATGCACTTTTAATGTCTCAACAATTCCAAAACATTTGTATATTTTTAATAATGAAAAGATATGTGTAAAAAAAGATAGAAAAAGTGTATAAACTCTGTTGCCTCAGCTGCTCACACAATTAATTGCTTTCTGTCTAGTATTATCCAAATGTTATCAATAATCTTATCATTACACAATTTTTAAGTACTTTGGCTTTCTCCCCTGGGCAGCTGCAACAACAACAACAGTTAACAACAGCTATTTAATTGTTGGCAACAAGTCATAAAATCTGTGCAAATATTTGGGCACAAAAATAACAGTGGCAACAACACTTAAGCCTCTCACTCGACCGGCGGGATTAGCTGCCACTTCTGTTAGTTGGCCAAGGCAAGAGGCCTACTCATGTTGTGGCTATAACTATATGGTTAACTGCCTATGGCCAGATTGGCAGCATCGCCTCATATTTGGCGCAGAGTGTCAGACGCAACGCGGTCAAGATCAGTTGCCAGTCCCAAAAATGGGTTACAAGTGGTTGACCATGCCCCCACACAGAAACAACAACAACAACAAGAGCAACAAATGCAACAATAACAACAACATCATCATCATATACTATATTATATTCTATATATGATCTATGCATTCTAAATTAATGTTTTAGCCATTAATATCAATCAACTATTACGCATTGATGCATTTGAATTGAAATCTCTAGACACACGTCTCTCTCTCTCAGATGCTAAGCAAACAAGTGTGTCAAGTTGCTAATATTCTAATACCCTGTAAATGTAGCAAGTGTAGACTGAACTTTGATTGATCTGTGATTGCCATAACATGTTTATTTCTTTCTATGTATTTGCCATTTCCATTATCTACAAAATTATGCATAGCTGTTGTAATATACATAATTGTTAGAATGTATTAAGTCTGTGTCAAACTCATAGATTTTACAATTTATTTATTAGGTATTTATAGAGAAGGGAACACTCTCACGTAGTGTCAACATCACAGTAAAGTTACAGGGTATCCACCGTCCCTATCAAGCTGACAAGTTAAGTGTTTACCAAGCTATTTAACTCTAATGGAATACCTTAAGGAAAAGCTACATGACAGTGCATTTAATTAATTTACAGAGTATCTACAGCCTCTATCAACCTATTTTTGTTGAAACAATTAAATATATAATAGTCTATAATAAATAATAATATTAAGAAACTACAGCACAGTACACTAATATAATTTACAGGGTAACTGCTGTCACTGTGAATGAGTAGTTATTTTATTATTATATAAAATTAAATATGTTGATATTTGCTTTAAGGCGAACCCTTTAAAGTAGCTAAATACGACACTACAGGGTATTCGCTAGTCGTGCCTTTAAAGGCAAATATTCCTTATGACGCTCGGGTGTGAGATTGAGCCATATATCAATATCAAAGGAACGATATCGATTGCTTCTTTGATATCGAAACTTTTGCCGCATTTCGCTCCAATTGACAGTGGGCTCTTTGAATAGATATATGTGTGTACAGTGGGCACAGAGTGTAAATTGCGAGGTGATATCTTGTTCGTCATAAATTTTATTTGTAATTGTATTGACAGAAGACAACAACCACACCCTTAACTTTGAGTTCTTTTTGCAGTTTATGGCTTTTTAGATAAGTCTTATGAACTGTTTTGGTTAAATGTAAATTTCAAGTTCAGTGATGTCATCGAAATGCGAAAAGAACAGAAAATAAATCTTCATAAATCAGTAAGAGTTCAAAATGCGATCAAGTTCCAATGGAATTAAACGAGTTTGGCTGGAAAAACTCTCGCATTTGTCATAGCACAAGACTTAAAAGTGTTAATCATCTAACTGCCATTCAAGGTAATATAATTTCAATTTGAATTTATTATTATACTCGAATCTCGTATCATTGCGAAATAATTAAAAGTATTATTCAACTAACTGCTCGTAAATGTAATTAAATTTATTACTTTGTAGAAATTACACATTTAATGAGATTTAACAAGCGGATTCTTCCATTGACATTGAGCGATTGACATTCCAAGGTATCTCTACCGGGTATCTATCGGATTTGGCCAACACCTGTACACAGAGATAAAACCATGTATAGCCAATTGATTTTTGTCAAGTGGTTAACAGTAAGAACAACAATATCTGGCACAATGATAGCGTGTAATTAATCAGATGAAACTTATCTGATAATGATTAGTTCTCTGTTTTATTTTGGCAAGTAATGAAATCAGACCCGACTGATTAAATACTTTATTCAATTGCAATTGAATACTACTACTGTATGATCCATATTTGTTATCCGTGAATACGAGTACCCAATGCCGTAATAAGTAGTGCTCGTCTTGCATTCACCAATTCGACAATTCGTGCGTGATATTTTCCATAAAATCAATTCGCCCACGTCAAAAGTTGAAATGTTTGTTCGACAAATTAACGCAAATGCTCTGAACGAAGCGCACAAATTAACTGAATTCTTGCACACAATGCAACAAAAGACGCCGACACATATAATAATGTGTATAATTAACAATATTTACATACCTAGTATAACAATATTACACATGATTGTACGATGCATTCTGACACCTTCCAAGTCACACAACCCGATTGTAAATTCGAATATCAAAAGTGTTATTTCAATACCAGTGTTATTCAAATACCATGCATAATCCTGTCGAATATTGTGAGTGCTATTCACTTGGTTAAATGTGGAGACTGATAGATACCCTACACCAATTAATCATCTATAAACTGACAAAGTCTTTTCCCATACTTAAACTACTCTCCATATTATTTTGTGTATAATTTATGTATAAATCCTTTTATCATTATGAAATTTACAGAACAGAAAGTTAAGTTATTATTGAGCTTGTACCTTCTCTGGATATTGAATAATATTACAGATTTATGAATAAAATAAATATGATGTGGATTAGTTTAAACAATCAAATACATCTCTCGATTTCCCAGCTCCATTTGCTTACAAAATCGGCTTTGCTTTCTTTAATACACTATAATACTCTTTTCTAACACTTTGTCAATTAGTTGAGCTTGTAAAAAGCTTCAACTTCAACTTAGGTAAGTATTTTTACGATTAGTGATTCAATTTCAATTAAAAAAGGGAGTGTATTCTCACTTTAAGTTATCAGAAAATCTTAAAATAATGTGACAACATCAAAAAAGCCACAAACAAGGTCATGAACTGCTATAAACTTGACATGCGTCGTCATTAATCTGAATAATAACAATAAAAAATAAAATGTAATCAAATAAATTCTCAAACCAAATAAAATGAGTTTCTTTTGTGTGTGTTTTTGTTTTTTTTTTTAAATAAATTAACGCATTAGGCAATTAATTAGTGTGACAATTCAAGTAAATTACATTTGTTTCTCTGTGTGTGACTTTTCACAATAGTTTTCTTTGGTGTGAAAACGCAGCATTAAGAATACTATAAAAAATAGTTACAATAACGGGACAGCGTAGGTGTCATTTAAATTGGCAACAAAGCTGATGTAATCTCTGGGGGATTAGTTTAATTTAACAACTGTTATACGCCTGCAAGCAGAGTCAGCATTCGCAACTGTTATACGCTGCAAACTGTAGACAAGTCGACGGCGAAAGAGAAGTCCGAACTGATGACATGCTTTGATATTCCCGTCGTCGCATTTTGTCTACAACAACTTTATCACTTAAAAAGTAATAAAAATGTACTTTAAATTGAAATTTGTATGCATCACGAAATGTTGTACAACTAGTAAAAAAAAGAGCTCAAGTCGAAATAAAACCAATCGTAGACAATCGTAGGCAAAAAAACTGTGCCAAAGCGAAGTCACAGTTCAGAGGAATACAATGTAAGGTTTGCCAAAAACAGCAGCTATAAGTATTATAATTAACTTTAATTAGTTAATTATTAAAATTATATCAGGCGGACATCAATCTGATGCCCTCATTAGGCACTACTTTGTGTAAATATGTATGCTTATTTTGTATAAATCTCAATACCCTTTTTACCTTTTTTATAATTACACAATAAATGTGAGCATCATTTCACGCATCGCCGCATGCGCAGACAGTGAAAGCTGCCTAAGACAAACCCGCCATCTAAACAGACTAAATTTCCTTAAAATAAATGTAAAGTGTAGAATTTATTGTAGTAGAGGAATGAGGAATTATTTAGCAAAGTCCCATAGCAGATGCATTTATCTACAATTTGTCTGCCTTTACTTTGTTTTCTTCATACATTTTGGCAGCACTGCGTTATTTTTGAATTAAAGCATATCTCTTTTATCTGCATACACACATATGTATGTATACTTAGACCTATAAAAGTTGATGTCTTAATTTCCTAGAATCATTGCGGTTTTCTTGTTGACTCACAAAAGTGGGAAATAAATTTTGTATTTTTTTTTTTAGTATAATAAACGATTTGACAACACGTGTGTTTTGGGTTCAAAATTTGTGTTTTTTTTTGTTGAGATCATCGTTCGAATTGGCGGTCAAAGTAAAAAGGGAAAAAGGTAACGAAGGTGAGAGACAAGGTCAAAGAGGAAAGAGCAGAAGATTCTTTACAATGGCAGAGCATAAAATCATGTCATGTGTTTGTTAATTGGCATATTGAGAAGTCCTTGTGTATTTACCTTTATTTTTCGTTTTATAAATTAGTAATTAACTTTGACAGGCTCGACAGCTTGTTGGCACCTCTGGACATGCAATAAATGCCACCTTTTAAATGATATACATAAAAAGGGTGTGCGGTAACGAGAAACACATACACACACACACAGACAGAGAGACTTCACTTAACGACACTGATTAACTTATTTCGCTTTTTGACACGCTCACAGGAAGAGTCTCCCCTCTAAGCGATCCGCGCACTTTGACTCGACAACAAACACTGTGCGCGCGCCACGAAAAGCGCAAAGCTTGAAGACGGTGAACGGTGAACGGTGAATGGTGAAAAAGCAACAGCGACAAATGCAGTGCGTCGCACAGTGGGAAATGTCGGTGTGAAACTGATCATTAAAATATTTTATAACTAATAACGAATGATTATTTTTATATAATTGCAATTGAATGGAATTTTAGTGTTGCAATTATAATTTAAAGTTATAAAATTGATTCATTCAATTTGTTCTCTGAGAACAAATTGGGTAATTATTGTTCCTGGGTAATAATTGTATTTCCTTTGAAAAGCACTGTGTAGTTTATATATACACATATAACACATTAACTTTGAATAGTTATTTAGTAATTTAAATAACACAGTTGTAGCAGCTATTTATTGGGTATTTTACAGGTAATAAACATACATAGACGGTTCGATAACACTAAAATGAGTATATGTGGTTTTTAATACAAATATGTCTGTTAATATCTTTAAACTTAGTTTCAGCTAAGATTATTCGGTTTATCCTTTAAATTACAACGCAACAAATGATACTCTTATCAAGAAACAAGCTTAAAAATATTTAGGCATAAGTTATAAAGTATTTTGGTATGCTAAAAAAGTTGTAAGAGCTAGCACTAATTTTTTTCAATGGATAATATTTACTAAATAATATAATATTTACATATAATGTAATAAATGAATAAGAAAACATTATAATATTAAATAATTGTATGTTTATATGTATCGATAGGACCACTGTGCGCAGCGCACGACGTAATTAGCAGAGAGCTAAAACAATCGGTACAAATGTGAAGTATAGGTGAGGCAAAGGAGGAAGGGAGACAGCCTTAATGAGAGCCGCTTGTGGAACAGTTATGAGCATGAGCAAGCGACTGAACAAGAGAGAGAGCGCGCGCGCGCAGCGGCATTAATAGGAACTAAGGGGATGTAAACTACTAGTTGTTGTTGTTGTACAAAACATACCACTCGTTGAATGCTGCTGTAATGCTTATCAAAGAGAGTGTGTGTGAGAGAGAGAGATGTGGGGCAAAGGAAGATATGGAGACAGTGTAAGAATGTCAATTGAAAACGTCAATTGTGACGTCAGAGCCCACTTCTTGGGCAAACAAACTTGTGCAATCAGCAATGAGAATTGTTTTATGATCTGTTTAATTACTTATTTAAACATTTATGCGGGCAAATATGAAATTGGTACAACGCCCACCCGATCCCAGGGTTACGTGACGTTTGCAAAAAAATAAAAATTATTTACACACTGCCTGAATTAATTTAGTGCAATTATCATATGCGCTTATCACAAAAATCAAAACCAAACAATTCGTAAAATGTTTTGATTTTAATTAATTTAGTGCATCTCGATTTTGTTGTTTTTCCTTTTTGCCAATGGCCATAAATTGTTATTTACCCCAGCCATGACAAATTGTAAAAGTCGTCACATGCAATTTGCTTTTACCTCCAACAAAATCATCGTGACGATGTTGAAATTGTTGTGTTTTTAAATGTGGGAGTTTTCAACGAGATCCGATTTCATACTGTCAAGTCGGTGACATAAGTACGTCAAATGGTTGCCATTAAGTATTATGAGTTGAGTGCAAGTGTTATGAGTCTATAGGTAAGTTGGTTATTGCTTTTATATTGCATTTTAACATTATTAATGCTCTAAAGTTAAAAAATCATGCGATTTCCTTTGTTATCACAGCGTGGTATAAATATTTCCCTTTAAACATTTCAAAACAAAATGTCCTTTATCTTTTACTTGATATACTAGAAATATCCCAAAGCAATAAAAGTACTTGAGACAAATGATGCATACTTTTATGGGGAGTCATAAAATGCAGCTGGTTTGTGTCTTTGCTAATGCTTGGCGGCTTCTGTTTTAATTGATTTAAACTCGTGTTTTCGCTACTAGTTTGTGTAGTTTACATTGATTTACACTTTAGCAATTGTAAACAGTGGGAAGTTACTTTGTGGTAATGTGTGTAATATAGAGAAGTTGGTATATATATTGCATAACAGCTAAGAATTCCCTCGTTCTGACATTTGTACACTCTGTAAAGTTTAATTTAAATTAGTATAACAGTTTAATGTGTTTAACTGCCTCACCCATGAAAATAATGCAGTTATTCCAAATGTGCAGTTAAATTTAATATATGTGTCATATTTCACAATTATATATTAGATTAGTGTACAAACTGCGGGCTAACAAAGTACGAAACTCTTTCAAATTTACATTTAACATACTAGTATACTCGTATATCGATAGGGAAATCTTAGCCACACATCATTCCAAGCACACGCTGACTTTTCATTATTCAAATTTGCCTTTGACGCGGGCAACGCCCAACTTTGTGTGTTGGCAGGACGCAATTGGCCTTGAACTTTGAGGCGCAGCATGACAAGGCGTCTATTTGCATGCCTACTTCCCCCCCCCCCCTGTTATGATGTGACTGGTGGGCAAGGATGTGACTGACACAATGACTAATGAAAAGCCGGACATTGCCTGGAGGGTCAATCAATTAAGCAAATTAAACACACACATCGAATCATTAAAAGTTCTAGCCGAACGCAAAGTGCGGAAGTCTAGCTAGAAATCACATGCAACTCACAGTTTTCTGGCCATTTAATGGAGAGATAAACGAAATCTGTTGCTTATCAGCTGCCCCCAAACATATGTGTATCTCAAACTCAAACTTGAACTCAAACTCATTTCCAATTCCCATTCCGATTCCCATTACGATTTCCATGCTAACGACTCTCGAACACAACACGTACCATATTTAACGGCCGTGCCTGAAAAAAAGCCAAAAACTCGAATGATGAAAAAAAAGCAATAGCAAACAAAAGTAGCTAAAATTGAAATACTGTTCTCGGTATTCGAGTCTAAGCAAATACGAGTGTGTTTTTATACAACAATTAAATAAACACAAATGGCAAATGGCGAATTTGGTAAAAAAAAAAACAGAATCAACTGAAACAGAACACAACAAAAGCCCCCAACACACGCACTTGAGTGTGTCAATCAATTCACTTCTTATTTTTTTCTATCCTCAACTCAAGTGTTGCCGGCATTAGGCGAAACATAACTAAAAAACTGAAAACTAAAACCATAATTGTTAATTGCCTGCAATTTTTGACTGCGCACGCGCCTCGATGGCAGGAAGTGCTCCAAGACGACGACGACGACGCCTCATCTATCAAAAACTCATCTCATCTCAGCTCTGTCAATCACCGACTCTTTGTACTCTGCCGAAGTGTATACATTTCACTTGATAGAAGATTTAGTTAGGGGAGTCTTATATGTTCTAAAAGTTGTTTCTTTTAAAAGACAGAGCTGTAAATCGATCATATATCGTTTGCTCTTCATATGAATTACAGATACAAATGGAACACTTTTAATAATAATATGTGCTTGACTTATAGTTAAGTATGTTTTGTAGATATTCTACCAATTTCATTATGATTGCATAAACAACAGAGAAGTTGCAACTTCTCAACTCTATTTCGCTGTTTTGCTGCTAATATATAAAGTATCTACAAGTTATGTCTAACTTATAGACAATTTTTTGTTAATTCTTAAAGGTAAGTTTAGAGTTATGTTTAGAGCATCAGTTAGTCGAGTTATGACAAACATAAGCTGCAAATTTCATAACGATTGCTTAATAAATTACGTAGTAAATGATAGATAGCTTTATTCTCCCTTATAAATTCCCTCTTTCGATATACAGAACTTTAGAGATATCTACAGGGTAGCTGCTAGTGGATCATTGTAAAACTTATACTGAAAATTGTATTAAGATAGCATAATAAATAGACTAATTATGATACATATATATATGATATACTTTGACTCTGATTTAAACCAAGTATAACACTCTTCTCAATCTCCAATTACACAATTCTTTAAGTATGTAAAACTTTAGAGTATCTCATAGTAAAATATCCCCCCATTTAAACTGAACTTTCCAGTAACAACTTAAACTAAATTCCTTCGAAATACAGCAGCGTATCTGCTAGTCGAGTGGGCTCAATCCGCAAACCGCTTTCAGATAAGAAACCCATTGTTCGGTAAGAGTATATAAGGATTGTTACTCAACGGTTAGAGGTGTTCATTGATGTCTGAGCCAAGTGGAGTTTGTAAGGCGGCTTAATGCGTAGATTATTCCAGTTTGTGTGGCAAATTCGTGCCATTTAACGGGCCACATACACACACACACACACACACATTGTTGAAGTATTGGCAATAACGCCCCCGCATTCAGGCTAAGAGAATTTCCCACGATATGCGTGTGTCAAATGCTGGTAACAACTTGTCAATAGAGTCTAACAATTTCGGCCAACAATAACAACGATTTGACTTAGTCACGTTAAGATCAAAACTCAAAATAACGAGAACAAAAGCTGTTGACAAGCGGCGACCTAACAAAATGTATCTGAATGTGAAATATTGGGTACAAATCGAAGGTTCTGAGCCATAAGCCGGGCTAAAAACGATGGCGCTAACAAATTTGCATTAGGCGGGAGCAGTATATCTTCGTGGAGGAACAGGTACAGGTACAGGTACAAGTACAAGTACAGATACAACTACAGATACAGTTGCATATACAGATACAGCTACAGGTAGAGGTTGAAATACTTTCGCACCCAAGATTGATCGATAATGTTGAAGCTGCGCTCTGAAGTGTCAAAGCTGCAGAAACAACATTGAGCTGGTGACATTGACCTTTATTTGCTGAATGTGTGTATGTTTAGGCCAAGTTAATGATCATCCGGAGATCATAAGCAATTGCACCCCTCAAATTGAACCAATTTTCACAAATTTTGATCAATTTTTGGGCAATTTCATGGCTCGATTTGTACTGACTCATTGGCGTTTATTGCTGGCAGTTAGCTTTTTGCCTACACACACAAAATTCATTTCATGATTAGCGCCGGCAATAACTGTAAATCATGCCGGCCAACACACACAACATTTGCCGATCGTCGCATCGATCGCTCGATCTTTGACTGGATTCCATTTCAAGCCGCAATTTCTTGCCTGGAAGCGCAAACTTACAGATACTTTTTTTTTTCTGTTGCGGCTTTAACTTGAAAGCTCCAAAAGCTGCTTCAATGTCGCCAGCGAGTGAAGGCGCGCAGATTGTGGGTGGTAGGCGGGGAGGGGGGCAGGGGGGCAGGGGGAGGCTATTGAATGATTTTTGAAAAATTGTTTGCATTGTGGCAACAATAAACAGGCCGCAGGTTAGAGTTATTTGTGTATACCCTGTAACGGAAAGATATTAAACGGATATACACTTTGTATACATAATAAAAACGTATACAGAGAAGTCTATCAGTTGGCAATTAAGCTTACAGGGTATCAAGACAGATACCCACAGACAAACATACTTCAAAGTTGTTTTATGCAAACCAAAAGGTTAATTAAACAAACTATAAACAATTATTGGCTACAATTGCTACCAATTTGCGTATAGATACCCTGTAAATGTAGACGAAACGAGTATGCTAAGCATGTTGAATCTGATAAAGAGATTAAATTATAGCCCACAAGTCTAAGAAGTCTTAGAGACTTTACAAATTCCTTTAATCAGTTTAATATTTATTTTAGCAACAGAAATCTTAGCTTGTCAATATCGTATATCTTTAATATTATAATATATATAATATTATATATATTAATATTATGAGAGATATATTTAGTAGGGGAGTCAAGTAACCAATTGACTGCTTCCGCTGACTGTAGCGCATCTAGACTGTATTTCAAACAATATATATAAAAAAAACACCACAAATAAAGAAGACAGGCATAAAATAAAGCTTAATTTGAATTCGCTGGGAAATTGGGATACTAAATTAGTAGTTTTATGACTGAAGATGGGAATGGAAATCTACGAAGATTGCGTCACTGGAACACTTCTACTTGACTGTTATAAAGAACAAAGAACGAAAGTCATTAAGTTATATACATATAAAATATAATTTGGATAATTTACTGATTGTTACACTCGACAACTCATAGAGAACAAACTGAGTGTTGACAAAATTTGACTGGGCAACTGATAAGTCTAAATATAATGCAAATTGTAAGTTTAACTTAATGTAAAGTATTCATATGCAATAGTTGAATAATTTCATATCATTTGCCACTTTAATGAGCATCTGGCTTTAACTACTTACGACTATAATTGCCAAAAAAAAACAAAGCAAAACAAAGCAAAATCTGTATCTTTAACGTCCCCCCCCCTCTCTCATAAATAGAAAATCTGTCTGAACGACTGTTATTACTTACTACTATTATTGTTTGTCAAATAACAAAAAAGAAAAACAAAGTAGAAAAAAAAACTCTGCTTGTTTTCGTTGTTGTCTGTCATTTGTTTTGTCAATAAGTTTGCAACTGTTGCTTGGGCCTAAAATAAAAAAATATGACAAGGTTTTACGAGTCTCTATAGCTCTATATATAGGTATGTAGTACTAGGTAACTCCATCCATTAACTACGGCGAAAAACGAGAAAAACTCTAATGTGCAATAATAATCAATATTAAAGCGGAACCGAAACCGGGGGAAATTGCTTTGAAAAGTGAAATAAATACAATGAAAAGCGATAAGCGGCAATCTTTCCAAGCATAACCCATTAACTGCTGGCAAAAAACTGCTCTAATGTGGCAAACAACATTTAAGTGAAAAGCGTTGGAAAGCGATGAAAATGATTGAAGGTTGTGCTTGGATTACGTTAGCCGCAATCAGTTTAAACGGATTAAGTTCTTCATATTGATAAGGTGGCTCTTCAGTATAGTTTCTGAAGTGAGCAAACTGTTGTCGTAAGTTTGGAAGTGGCGAGTGCAAATGTGACTGACTAGCAGATATCCTGTAAAGTGCTTAAAGCGTGAACTTTTGATGGAAGTATGCACAAGCTAAACTTTAATTAAGCAACTAATTAAGTTATTATCCCCAGGCAATCGTTTAACGCAAATATACCCTATACACCCTGCTGTTCGAGGGTATAACTTGCCATTTAATTGTTGATAAATAGCTATCGCCATAATATTTATACCCCCTAAAAAATAAAAGATAAAATTGGTAATTAAATTATAACCGCTAGCAGCTATCACTTTAGTTGCCATGCAAACTCCCCTTTGCCCCAAGGCACCTACAGGGTATGCAGCTGGCAGGCAGAACTATTATTAAATTTGCTAATTAAACCATAAGGGCAACTATCATAGTACAGGCCCCAATCCTTTAACGACAGCCAAAACAACAACAACAACTGGCAACTGAAAACTGAAAGCAAACGACAAGCCCAAAAAAAAACACACATCTACTTAAAACCCAACGGCGCAGTCGCTGTCGCTGTCGCCGTCAACGCAAGCGACGACGCCAGCGTCGCAGTCGGCGCATGGCCGACTGAGAGTATATCAGTTACAGACACAGCGCCAGCTACGTTTATTTGCGCTCGAGCAGCGAACGTGGCAGCAGGCAGAAGCAAAAGCAAAAGCAAAAAGCAAACGCAAAAAAAAGCAAAGACAAAATCAAGTGCGAGGCGAATCGAATCGAGTCAAATCGAAACGAAACAATAAATCAGACAAAGTTCGTCAAGTGTTAACAATAATTAATTTAATTTAAATTTCAATTAAATTGTGAAAATTGTTATTGTTAATTGTTAATCGAATTAGGCGCTTTCATTTTCAATTTTCAATTTAAAAAAAAAAAAAGAAATACAAAGATCTATAAAGAAAATACAAGTTGCTGCACAAAGTAGTGGTAATGAACTACCGTTAAGTGAAATTGAACAAAACTCTTAAATCATTTTTAATTGTGTTGTAACTCTGCGTTCAAATCAAATCGAAAAAATAAAAATAACGCTTTTCAATTTCGAATTCCAATTTTTATGGTCAAGTGGCAATTGTGCAACGCCAGCCAGCAGCCACTTAACCTTAACAATTATTATTATTATTTGGCAATAAGACATTTGGCACAATAATTTCATTCAAGTGCGCCAAAAACAACAACAACAAGAGCGCACTTTTACCGCAAAAAACGAAAGCAAACACCAAAAACAACAGCACCAACAATACAAAACACAACGAACCCACGCGGGCGCTAAACTCTACAACAACTCTACAACAACTCTACAACACTACAAACTCAACAACAACAAACGCAGCAGCAGCAGCAGAAACAGCAGCCAAAGACAGAAGAAATAGTGCAAAATGGTTGAGAAAACAGGTGAGTGAAGATTGAACAAGTGCATGAAGTGTCTAAGCAATTTGGGGAAATTTCAAACGAAGGTTAACGGCAAAGTGCGTGTGTGGGAAATTTCAATTGGAATGGGAATTTAAGTTGTGGGCTTTTAAAATACAAATTGCGATGATTGAATTGATTTAATTGCTTAGAAAGCGGTAATTATAATTTGAAATAAATTTCCATTTAAAAGTTAGATTAAAACACTTATTTACCAAAGAAGTTACAAATATGAAGTTACAAATAGAAGTCATATAGACTATAAACTTATAACCTATTTGCATTGCTCAGAAACCTCACAGTAGTCAGTTACTCGTAACTTGTAACAAAAACTTGCAACTTGTAAATCATTTTTGTAATCTTTAAAATTCTTTTCGAAAAGCTGTAGCTGAATTTAATTAGTACAATAGAAAGCAAAGAAACTCAACTTGTTTCTGTAAACAGCCATAAAGTTTGATGTGCAAATAACTCTCACTCGACATTGTATTGAATTGCAAAGAGAACAAGTCGAAGAGTTGGATTGCCCGACAGTTATATACCCTGTGACAGTGCAGGGCGAAGATCAAATTCGCTCCCGTTCATATTTATCATACATATGTGACAAATCTCAAGTCGCTAGCTATAAAACTGTTCTTGTTAAGAGCGTGGCATCGTGATGAAATTTCTCGGACACATTAAGCCCAACTTCCTTATCATATGTGCCAAATCTCAAGTCTCTAGCCTTCAAATTTCATATGTTATGGTGTTTCTTCTAATTTTAAAACAAAACGGCGCTTGGTATCAAAAACTTGAAGTAAGTTTGATCTGCCTGCAAATATAAGACGTGCTGGGAGATAAAGTTCAAGCTTCTAGCGCTTCCCATCTCTGAGATCCTTTCGTTCATACGGAAAGACGGACGGACAGACGGACGGACGGACAGACAGACGGACGGACTGGCGGACGGACGAAGGGACGGACTGGCGGACGGACTGGCGGACGGACGAAGGGACGGACTGGCGGACGGACGAAGGGACGGACTGGCGGACGGACGAAGGGACGGACTGGCGGTCGGACGAAGGGACGGACTGGCGGACGGACGGGCAGACAGGCAGACAGGCTGAGAAGCTGACAGGCGGACATGGCTATATCGACTTGGCTATTCATATTTTATGCCTGTTACATACTTTTAACAAACTTAATATACTCCCAACAGGGTATAAAAAAGTCTATTACTCTTCAAGAATGTATAAATTAAATGAGGACACAAACTCTGGAACATTTCAATGAGTTACATTTGAATTTTTATCCAGTTATTGCAAGGATTTTATGGCAATGTCATAGCTATGACTTATTCACTAAAAACTCCTATTATTTAATATGTTTAATTCATTATTAAATACATTTGTGCAATAATATATAAATAAATATATAAAAATTCCTTTATTTTTACATACTTCTCTATAATTAACTGTCTTTTTCCCAGGGAACTTTCATCTTACATATCTACACATCATTTTGATTACATGATCAAGTTTAACATTTATTTAACTCAGTCGAAAAACGAGTGTACAAATTGCACACATACTACTTATAACAATGAACTTTGCTTTACAAATAATTTATCACATTATTTATCTAATCGAAGAATTGTTTAATGATCGAATAATAAACACAGAAGTTATATGTACAAGAAACTGTATTGTAAAGTATAAGGCAGCTTATCAGGCGATAGTTAGGGTATCCCTTAGTACGAGTATCCTCTACCAAAGTCTTAACACTTATTCAAGTTTGTAATTCAACAAAGAAGTTTATAAATAAACTCAGTCTGAGTTATATATTTGAAAAATGCAATTGTCACGACAAGTCTTTCAGTTCTTTCAAAGCTTTCTTTATGCATACGAAAAAAATGTTAATTTGCCAAGAAAAGGCTAAAAAAAAAACTGTTGTAAGTCGTAAAATCATTTAAAAGTTGTCATATCATTGTCGCATATTTAATCAAATATGCATGCTAAAGATTGCAAATGTTTCTTAATATCTTTCTGTTGTTGTTGTTTTTAATCAATAAACAGATGATTGTTTTTCAATATTTCCACAACATGACGGCAAATTAGTTGCTTTTGTGTGGCATTTGCTTCCGTGCCACTTGCTGATGATTTGATTTCTTAACTGAAAGTTTCCATGACACAACTCCAAGCGGAGAAAGACCAAGAAAAAACAAAGAGTGAAAGAGGCTGATGACTTCCTCGACGCTCGAGCTGGCCATAAAAACAATAAAAGAAAGACAGTTAAGAGCGCAAGTGAATGAACTGAGATTGCAGGCATAAACTTGGCCCCAATCTGGTTGGTATTTGGTATTATGGCCTATTATTTGTGATCACATTTGCCGACTATTTGCGTTCAATTCACAGAGATAAGAACGCTGAGAAAAAGACAGAAAAATATTTGCCGGGCTAATTAATTTACCGAGCGACTAATGCGATTTCCGTGAAGTTCTCTGACCAGGCTAATTAATGTCCGCCCGGCTTGTTATTATTTAAACAATTGTTTCAACAATGCGCACAAACAAATAGCGCGTGAAACAAAAAAAAAGAAGAAAACACAATGCCAATATTTGATTTAAATATTAGCAGTGCAACTTGTTTGGTTTTAATAATGTGGCTAAAAGCCACTTACATGGCTTTAGCCTTGGCATTGAAGTCGACAGTGGAGTCAATTGTACATTTATCTGAGAGTTCTACAACTTACTATTGATGGCATGGCCAAAACGTGTTTATAATTTCTCTGCCAACTGCGTCTTGGCCAACATCGTGAAATTGCTTCGCAAACGGAAGTCGAGACGCGTCGAGGCATTAGACTTTTGCGTAGTTGATAAAATTGTGACTCCAACTACATACAACTATTTCAATTTAATCGACAGTCAGTTGACAATTGACAGTCATGACATCACGGTGAAATTCGCATGTGCACAGTGAAGCAAAATATATATGAAATTCAAGTTCAAATTCAAATAACTATCAATACTTTGCCTCCAGCTGCGTTTGGCGTCAGTTCTCCGTTTGGGGTTGGGCTGCAGTATGCTTAAGGGGGGGGGGGGGGGAGGGGAAATAAGTCATATAATCTTATCAACGTGTTATTAATGATTGCAGCTTATAATTAAGTTAATAAGCTGCCATTATCGGATTAAACAAAAGTCTCTAAATAAGATCTTCCCATGGAAACTTTTGTTAACGTAACTCTGACTAAATTAAAACAAAAGCATTAACTAATTAGATAACTATAGTAGCTACATTGTAATGTCATATACTATAAGTTGAATTAAAAGTTGGCAACTGATTGCCGGAAATTCTTTGATATTTGAGATGGAAACTGGGGAACTGTTGACTTTACATAATCCATTAATACTATGTTCGGAATTCCTGAGATATTTTAGAGTAGATTCTTTATATACATTAAATTCCAAACCAAACTAATTAGATAACTATAGTAGCTCCATTTCAATGTCATATACTATAAGGAGAATTGATAGCTGGCAACTGATCGCTAATCGCGAGATGGAAACTAGGGAACTGACTATGTTAAGAATACTTCAGTTCTTCTAGGGAAGATTCTTCATATACATTAAATTCAAGACCAAACTAATTAGATAACTATAGTAGCTCCATTTCAATGTCATATACTATAAGTTGAATTGATAGCTGGCAACTGATTGCCGGAAATTCTTTGATATTTGAGTTGGAGACTCGGCAACTGTTGACTTTACATAATCCACCAATACTATGTTAAGAATACTTCAGTTGTTCTAGAAAAGATTCTTCATAAACAGTAAATTACAGAGATGTTTGAAGCCATTCAGAGTTCAGTTAAGTAACACATAAATGTTAGAAAAGTTTACCAAAACTATCTGTTTATCCCACTGTTTCAGATCTTTGAACTTGAACACAGAAAATCTTGTCAAATATTTATAGATTTAAATCTAAGAAGGAACAGTTAATGATAATTTGATAATTTGAATAAAATTCGCTAATGTTTTCAGCTCATCCAATTCATAGATAGAGTTGTGAAGTTAGAAGAAGTTCCCCGATGTTGGAATTGGCGCTGATTTACCGATTTTGTAATCGAGCCAGCTTAGGGACATAAATTATCAGGCCATAAAAAACACCTCCCGCATACAAAACGAGCTCGAAACCAAATTGACTAATTAATAAATTTATCACAAAATTTATGGCTAAAATAGAGAGAAAAAAAACTGAAGTTTGAGTTGAAACAGGTTTTTGGGTTCACAGATTATGAAGAACTGCGATGCGTTTTGTTGCTGTCTGATGTCTATTTGAATGCTTTAATAAAATCAACACCTAATCCAGTCAAGTGCTGAAAGAATAGAGTTCATAATAATCAAAGAAATCTAAATAATCCGATTAAATTGATTAATTATTGTCGTGGGACGAGTAAAAAACAACACGCGCCTTTTGTTAGACCTATTGTTTTGTTTTAGCTTGTAATTATGGAGTACAAAGGCTAAAAGCGACAGAGAGACAGACTGAAATTGATGTGTGTTTGCCAAAAAAAGTTTAACAAAGTTATTCTCATATGAACAAATATACGTATATGAGTTAAGTTATGCAATAAATGAGTTGCTTATTCTCTGAACCCATTCAACATTTGCTTATGAGCATTTTTGCCATTTACCATTTACCATTTGGCCATTACCATTAAGTTGACAGCAGGAGCAGCAGTCGCTGTCAGATTGCTCATTGTTGCTCATACGCCGCGTGGTGCGTTCATCATCGGGCAGTAAATGCCACGCCCAAATGAAATGTTCTAGTGATTTCTTTTACAGGATTTGGGTGTGTCACAGCACACACACTCAGACACACACACACACACTCAGACACACACTCGCACACGCCTCTGACACCAAAGAAGGTGTGTGACCTTCGATGGTTGGTCAAGGCTTTCTTGGCTGCACCTTGAAGTTGCCGCTAAAACATCCTTTTGGCCAGGCAGCGTAGCATGTTCAGGATGTGGCAACGGAAGTTGACTGCAAGTGCAACTGCAGCAACCATAAATTCTTGGCCATTTTTCGTGCACATCGCGTGTCCGAACGGACTTCGAGGTCAACCCAAGTCAAGATATTATAATGTTAAGCATATTAATGTATTCCATTGCATTGCATAACTGGTAACCAGAACCACAACCAGAACCAGAACTCATCTGAATACTCACTTGAACACCCACACCCACACTCACAGTAAGTATTCAGTCAGTAGTCAAGGTGTCATTACCATTTATCTTATCAGTCTACACATTTCTAACGCCCATAAATTGCCGAGGCTCTTCGGAGCACATGAAAGGCGGACACTGAAGATTGTATCTGAAGCACTCGCCAGCAATGGGAGTACCGCAATACATACTATGAGTGCGAGTATCTGCGAGCCATGCCCACAAGTGGGCGAAACAACGAGTAGTCAAACTTGAAGTTGTCAATCAAATAATCACATTCCTAAATAGTATGCTGAAATGTTGTGAAATTTGCAATTTACTATCGAAATTTCCCAAGTTTTTAATAAAGAAAATCATATAAAATATAGATAATTATACTAATTAGCTAAATTATAAGTAAAATTAATTAAATGAAATTGTTTTACCAGCTCTTATAGACTGCAAGCCATTGTTAAAATGATATCAATGTTGATGGGGTTAGAATTCGAATTAATTCCCTGGGAAAATTGAATCTAAACTGGCATAAATTAATTTATTTTTAAAGGAATAACATAAATTTAAATAAATAATTTAATTAACTATATAGTATGAGAAATTTATTAAGTTAATATTTAAATTAAATTAAACTGAAAGTTATTATATGAAACAAATCAATGTTAAGGCCATAAGAATTCAAATTATATTGTTGAAAATTTGTATCTAAACTGGCAGAAGTAAGTAATAAAATAAAATTGAAATTAATTAATTGAATTCACTATATAACAGGTGAAATTTATTTAGTAAATATATAATACAAATTAAAGTAAATGCAATTATAAGAATTAAATCAATTTTGAAGGAACATTTAATGGAATCAATACTTTGTAAAGAGTTGTATTCGTTGGAAAAGGATTTTGAAATAAATAGAAGTATTTAAACTGATTGATAATATATAAATAATAAATAATATTGAGTAACAATGAATACTAAGCAATGAGATATCAAATGTTGCCTAAATTGTAGAAGTTTTACTATTTGAAAAATGTGGAAATAGAAATGTAGTAAAAGCAGAGAAATCTGTAATCAAATGAAAGCTATGCTTATTATTTAATATTGAATCAAAGCGAATTGTATCAAAATAAAAATACTACAAATATTCAATGGCTAAACTAATAGAATAATCTGAAGAATAGTATATAAATGAGCCTAAATTATTAATTTAGTAAGTAAAAATATGAAAATATATTTAATAAATCTATTAAAATTGTATTTAAATTGTTTAACTCAATTTCAAGCCTATTTGCCTACTTATAAAGCAATCCTCGCACTGAGTTGCTTGCGTTTTATGTAAATGCAGCAAGACGTTGCCTTTTGGGCCCATCGACTTACCACTGGCCGTGGCAAGGTGGCAACCAATGATGCCACAGAGCTGATAACAAAAAGTACTACTACTTGCCATGAATATCAGCTTGAGTGTGAGTGTAAGCATGGGTACTCGCATGAGTATTCGCCGGCTAGTGACCTTGACATTAGAACTGAAAAATGTACTACGATGTACGAGTTGTGTATGTTTGTTAGTAATTCTACATATGTATTTATTTATAAACACAATCATTTGCCATCAAGAACAATAACAGCAACAACAACAACAGCAACAACTGACACAACGGCAACAACAAGATTATAATCTTTCAAGCCAAATGCGGAAGAGTCCGCAGCAAAAGCAAAAAGCAGCTAAAAACTGTGCTTCTACCTGTTTTGCATAACAATTTTTGCGAGTACTCAATTGAGGAGCTGAGCTTGTAGTACTCGTACTCAATTGCGCGTTATTCACGAATCACTCGTTATTCACGCTGAATTGTATATGGGTTACCTGTTAGCTGTTAGCTGTTACCTGTTACCTGTTAGCTGTGCCACTTTCCCGCTCCAGAATTCACAGTTATGGTCTGTCTTCACATTACACATGCCGCTGGAATGTGCGCTAACTGGCGCTAGGGGGCGTTTCTGTTTCTTTATGCCGCTACCATCCGCCGTTGACATTTCTCAATTAAAAATCAATGTTATTTGTATTTGATAACAGGTTGTTGGATGCGCACTCACTAATTAACTACATGTACTCGCTGTTGTCTTGGCCTCGACTCGACTCGACTCCGGGGGAAAAATGCCTCAATTACCAGTCCTAACTGTAGAAAAGCAGAGGTGGCAAAGAAAGCGCTAGCTTATAATTTGTTAATTGAATCAATTAAAAGCCATTAAAACAATACTCACAATTTATTTGCACAGATTTTCGTGTATCCATGAGATACAATCAAGTTGTAGCCTTGCCTTGTCTTTGGCTCTTTTTTTATATTTCTTTTTGTCTTGTTGTGTTTTGTTTAAATCCATTCAATGTCTTGTCGTCACGCCCTCACAAGCAAAAATAATAATCATAATAATAATCACCTTTCATTAGTTGTTGTTGTTGCTGTTGCTGTTACTGTGATTATTGTGTGTAAATTTGATTGTTTCGGCTTTTAGTTTTTTTGGCAACAATTATTCATTTTCTTAGACCCATTTTGTGAACTCAAGACCACTTAAGATCAAGCCGATCAAGCCGATCGAGCCGATCGAGCCTCTAGACACTAGATACTCATCTAAAGTCCAAGGATGTGACAATACACAATAAATTTGATGTGATATGCACACGGCACACCCAAGTCAACTTGACCGGACCGGGGAAGGTTAAAGCGAATCCATGGAATCCATGACACACTAATAAGTGGGCCCATAAAGAAGTGAAATTGCTGAGTAATTTAGATTATGCTGGTCGTCTCGCAGACAGAGATTGATAAGACTCGTTGCAAATCCACAGAAGTGGACTTCTGATTTCATTACGACTCTCCACACATAAGCTGATAAACCAATATGGAAGCCAAAATGGTAGCCAAATTGTGGCTATCTTTATGGGCAGTATCCGAGGAGTGGTAGTCATACTTTTAAGGCCATAAATTCTGGCTATATTTGTACAGCGAGTGGCTGGGAAAACCTGTAAACCTGGCAAACTATCTGACTTGCTTTTAATTCTAGTTCAAATATTCCAAAACTTAGATAAAGACATAGCAGAAAGTCTTAAATATATTTAGGAAAGTAGAACAAATGTTTAGTCTAAACTTACAGTGGTTTCTAACTATGAAATAATTGAAAACAATCATTTCTTCTGGGGAAAACTGTAGAATGAGTTATACCCACTTGTTATAGGCATATAGTATTGAAGTGCGACAAACATATGCTTATCAAAAATATGTTAGCCCATTCCAAGTTGACCATTGGCAAGGTGAAACCCATCAATTATAACCTGACTCACAGTCAGTTCGGGGTAATATCATATGGAATGTAGTACAAGCCGAACGAGCCTATCAACAGAATGCGGTGTAAAGCCAGTTGGCTAAAAGTATTAGTTGGTCTAAAAATAGCACAAATAGTTTGTTATTTATTTGTGTAATCAGGCGAGTAATTTGAGTGCTAATCAAAAAGGGAAAAATATACAGATAGTAGTACATTTGATTACCCAACAAGGATAAAGTTAACAACTTTTTCATTTCAATTTCAGTTTTAAATGACACTGCATTTCAAGTTGAAAGCCAAAACAAACAGGTTGCAGCTAATGTTTTTTTTTTACTTTATTATTTATCATCAAGTTAGTTTCATTGAACTTGAATTGTGTTGTGATTCTGGGAGCCTCGATGAATGGAATGATTAATAGACTCGTACTTGTTGACCGTTATGGATAGAGCTATTAATGATGAGTCTAGCATAGCTTTATTGATTGACTGCTTGATTGATTGATTGATTGATTGTCGCACACATTAGCATCACTTGTTTCGATCGGGCAATTCAATGTAATTACGGCTTTGACATTTTGCAGCCTTCATCTAAATGCAGTTGCCGCTGATTTGTTATTGTTGTAACCACTGTAACGACTATTGCCACCACTGCAACCACATTTTGGATTTGCATAAACAAATTGAGCTCACAAGTCGCTTAGCATACAATGCGTTGAGCGAGAATTAAACAAATGTTCAATGCAAATAAACCATAAATTTAACCATATGCTAATTGCCGATCTCAGTCGGCGGATCTTGTCAACAAGCTGATCTCGTTTCGTCGAGATTTAATTATGATTATTTCTGTTTCTTTAACTCCCAATCTTTCCATCAACTGTGGGTGTTGACTGTAGACGGTAGATTCGAGACATTAGATCTCGGACAGTTGTGGGTTGCTTTTGATCTTCCAACTTATTGCAACTTTATGAATTTGATTTAGCTATAAAATTTAGAGTTGCTGCTGGCTGTTGACTATACTCATACTCTTGCAAAAGAGTTAATTCGAATACATATGTGGGGTTTATTATATCATTGAGTAAGTACAGTATTTTAATATAGAAACTTAGTCGTTGGAGCTGATAGCTCTCAACCTTCCACGTCAGAGGCCGAACTGCAGCTTCCTTCGGCGATCCAGTCTCCGATCTTCTTAGGTCGCTCGGTTCTGGTCGTGCGAGTTCGTCTGGGAATGAATTCGCCTGCGAGTGAATTTGCCTGCGAGTGAAGTCGCCTGCGAGTGAAGTCGCCTGCGAGTGAAGTCGCCTGCGAGTGAAGTCGCCTGCTAGTGAATTCGCCTGCGAGTGAAGTCGCCTGCGAGTGAAGTCGCCTGCGAGTGAAGTCGCCTGCGAGTGAAGTCGCCTGCGAGTGAAGTCGCCTGCTAGTGAATTCACCTGTGAGTGAAGTCGCCTGCTAGTGTATTCGCCTTTACTCGTTGAAGCTGGCTTTGCTCGCTGCTGTTGTCTAGGGATTGATGTACACAGGGATTGATGCACATAGGGATTGATGCAAACTGCGATTGATGTACACAGGGATTGATGTACACAGGGGTATACCACCCCACAGACATATTTGATATAATCTCAGTTATAAACCCGGCGAAGACAACAAGAGACTATTATTATTATAATAAAAATGCATTGTTGATTATATCATTATTAAAAGCATATATAAAATAAATACAATCTTAACTTGATAAGATTCCTTTACGTAGATGAAAAGAATTAGCATTCAGTCTATTCTTTGACAATGATGTCATATAGAAGTTCTATATCATTATGCTCTTATACAAAAGAAACAGATTATATATAATTCTATGGTGTGAAAGTTTCCCAACAAATGTTAAGCCGTTTTTAAAAGAAGAAAGTCGCCTACGAAGTTTATGGATACTTTTCAAACACTTCTTGAAATGATAACTTAAACAAATCAATCTTCATTTAACTTGACTCATTTTTCTTCTTCTTAAATATGTTGGGTAAGGCAGTTGATAAGTTTAATAAACAGTGCTATGTTTAAGAATCCTTAATATAGTATGATAGCATTCCATTTAGTTATTTGCTTAGTTTCAATTTATAATTCTATAACTTCAATGGGAACATTCCCTTGTTTTCTCGCTTTCCATTCCTTTTCAACTATTTGTCTTACTCATAATATATTCTGGAATTGTTTACACATTGTGAAATATCAAGTGTAAAATGGTTAGGAATTTTTTATCGCCATGATTGACGTTGATTGATTATATACTCGTGCTACTCGTAGTCGTAGTCAGTTAATGGATTTGCTTTGTTATTCTGACTCTGACTCTGACTCTGGATGTCGCTGGCTGTCATAAACTCATATACTAGTAGCATTTTCTTTACAATTTCCTCCCGATTTTCATAACTACTACTATTCGCATTCTGAGCACGATTGACGGCATTCTGTGATTGCACAACGATTCTCGTATTGCAACTCGATATGTTTTTGTATCGTAGTATGCCCAATGAATCTGAATGAAATGCTAGTCAAGCGATTGACGTTGTCATTGTTTTCGCTATTGTTATTGTTGTTTTTTTGCAAACTAACAAACACGTTGCCAATTGTTTTACGATGTGGCTTAAACGGTTGCAACGCTGAGTTAACTGTTATTCTTGTTAAACAACAACAACAACAAAAACTGGCGCTATGAACTGTCCCGTTATCAACGTGTCATGGGACTGTGGCCAAAAAGAAGACAACGTCAAGTGGAGGCGTGAGCAACATGGAAGATAATTGGCGTATTAAATGAAGTGTGTGCGAGCAGCGTTGATAACAGAGTGGCTTATCAGAGAAGCAGCTGCGTTGACACGCTTCCAGCCAGCATGAGTTGATAAGCATTTTGCCTATTTACATGCGGATTACGAGCCGTTTTTATGGCCTCCTTTATGACCCTGTTCTCAAGTCCTTGCGCAAGTCCCCCAAAAAGTGAAGTAATCAAATAAATACGCTAGTTATTTAATGGAGAATTATATGTATTGTTGCGTGCTCTGTGCACGGATATAAAATAGCAGTTAAGGAAGGTTTAGACGAGACTGTGCAGCTATGAGATACCCTGTAACTAGCTGACTTAATGCTGCGCTTGATTTCCTATTCAATAACTCTTGAACATATAAAGTATAGTAGCTAGAAGTCTTTAGGGGAAAGTTATAAGAGTTTATACGTAGCTAAATTACAAATTTGTCTTACTTCAATAGTTTCAAACCCCCCTTTAGTTGTCTTCTAAAATACCTTACAACCATATAACCTTTACAGGGTATAGATACTTGTGCATTGAGTGCAAAAAGATAGTCGTAAATAGCGCTAATTGAAGTGTGTGTAAAACGACAATACGACAATATTGAGATATTTATGCGAAAACACGTCGGCGAATTAGCTAAACAATTAGCACCCTCAAAGTCAGATAATAAATCAATAACATTATTGATAATAACAATTGTTAAGAGTTACTTTCAATATTTGATTTATTCCTTTGTTTAATATATAGAATTAATTATATATATTGATGTTAATATTTAATCTAAATAATCGCAGTTAATCACTTGGTATTCAATCAGACGATTGCAAATGAGGCGCTAATATAACGTTATTATTATATGTTTAAACAAATTAATTAACACCTGCTGTTTAACATTGAGCTTAGATAAATAGCAAAAACAAAACAAAAATTACCGCTAACTAAACAAATCAATGGAGGAAGGAGGCAACCAAATTAATTAATCAAACTGTGCGAAAATTACGAGTATGAGTACTATGAGCTTAGGAGATCTGGCAAGATATTAAAATTTAATTAGACTAAGCACATTTAGAGAATAGTAAATAACTTTTATATTTAGTAAATAAACTAATAATATAATAAGAAATATATTTATTAAGCTACTTTTATTCAAAATTTAAGAAAGAGTAAAAAGAAAACGAGTTAAAAATTCAAGAAAGTTTTGCTGGTCTTGGCATTCTCTCTCTACAACTTGTTCTATATTTTGCCACTTCGATTTTTATTTAACTATTTAACTATAATAATAATTATTCTATAATTTAAAATACATCTAAGGTAACTCAACAACAGCCAACAAATCTGTTTTTTTTACCGTTGTTGCCTGTTTTTAGACCCTTTACTTTTTTAAAAAAAAGTAAAAAAGCGTCTATTAAGTTTGTCAAAATGTGCGTAAAAGGTCGAAGGAAGTCCGGCAGACCCCATAAATTATATACATTCTTGATCAGTATCACCAGCCGAGTCGATATAGCCATGTCCGTCCGTCTGTCCATCCGTCCGTCTGTCCGTCTGTCCGTCCGTCTGTCCGTCCGTCCGTCTGTCTGTATGAGCGCCTAGATCTCAGAGACTATAAGAGCTAGAGTCACCAAATTTGGTATGGTGGTTCGTCTTTGGGTTAAGCAGATCAAGTATATCTTAAAATTTTGACACGCCCCCTTCCGCCTCCGTAGATCGAGAACAAAATTTTTGAAATCCCATAAAACGAAAAATATTAAAGCTAGAGTCCTGAGTTTTGGCACACAGGACGGGTATCAGGGTCCTAACGTATCCTGTAAATTTCATCGCGATCGGATAATAATCTCGGAAATTAAAATTGGCACACAGCACAAACATCGGGGTCCTAATGTATCCTAAAAATTTCATCGCGATCGGATAATAATCTCGGAAATTAAAATCCCATATAATGGTCAATTTTAAAACTGGAGCCTTGAATTTTGGCACACAGGACAAACATCGGAGTCCTAATGTATCCTGAAAATTTCATCGCAATCGGATAATAAACTCGGAAGTTATTCATAATTCAATATTACTCAGTGTCAGACCAAAGGAAGATGAAGAGCATATTGACGTTATGGGGAACTATTAGTGTTACTCTTATTTCCATTTAGAAGAATAAGTAAAGGGTCTCGCATAGTCGACTTCGAGTGTAGCCTTTGCGACTGGTTAAGTTAATAATTAATTAGAATTTGGCATGCGCTGGGCGAGCTCTTAATCAACGTGTTGCCAATAATTAATACTAATCTCTGCTGTTTTCCCCACTTTATCTTTATCTTTCCGCAGACATGTCGAAATTCGTTGGCGTTGCTGATATCACGGAGAACAAGAAAATCTGGCGTATGCTGCTCGGCGAGCTGGTGGGGACATTTTTCTTGGTTTTCATCGGCGTTGGCAGCACGGTGAACGGAAGTGCAACCGTGCCACAGATAGCGTTCACCTTTGGCTTGACGGTTGCCACGTTGGCACAGGTAAAGTTACCAACCAACAACCAACCAACCAAAACATACATACATATTCATATACTATACTATTTACCATGAGATTGCCATCAAAATGTTGTGATTGAGATTGGGCCAATAGCATTAGCAATAGCTGTATAGAGATCTGGTCAATAGTAATGGCAAAATCATGCGTTCAAGGACACGCCACCGCCGCGTTACACTTTCGGCCGGGCCAAAACTCATTCACAAGTGGTACTCATACTTGCAGTCGCATTTTGGGCAAGACATTGGCATTTAAAACGACAAACGACAAACGACAAACGAGAAACGACAAACTTTAGGCCAACAACAAACGCATAAAAACGGCAATCGAACGGCGGTCGAAGCGTTGGCCGCGTGCGAATGTAATTTACAAAATTGACAGATAGATTTACAAACGCACAAAGATACAGATACAGTCAGCCAGTCAGCCAGCCAGTCAGCCAGCCAGTCAGCTTGAGCTCTGATCATGATCATTAGCGCACACTGCACACGCTGCGTATGAGTAACGCACAATGTGAATGTGAATGCGAATCGCGAATCGAATAAATGCGCACTCGCTGCAAAAGCGTCTGCGTCTGCGTCTGCGTCGGCAATTAACATTAATCAACACGCAAAATATGCAATTAGATTATTATGCGTTTAATTACGTTATGCCTTTGATGTGGTTTGTGTTTTTTTTTCGCATTTGAAACACTTGAAATTTGAATTGATGACAACAGCATGAGAATAATAGAGACACTTATGTATAGCTGACATTTGGATCATAGCGAACTTAACATGTAACGAACAGTGTTAATTAACGACAAATTACAAAAATATAACCTCAAATTAAAAAGGGAATGTTATCAACTGATATTCATATATGGACAGAATGTTGCTCTGATTTAACTATGATATCATAACTACATAAGTATATTTTGCACGATAAGCTGACGGACACAGGTGTACACCAAACTAGTAATTGATCGTTAGAGGAATATCTCTATCGATGTATCTTCAAACTGAGTTTTCCACACTTTCGCCAAATTCGTTACGATTGCCCAATGCAATCGGCAGCTGAAAAAGATAGTCACGAGTTCAGTTTGTTGTTCAGTTTGTTGTTGTCTGTTGGCTATGAAAACCGAGCAATATTTCAACGATTAGTCGCAGTTGCAACCGCAACTTGCATTCACTACCATATGACGTGTGCCGCCACGAGAGAGTCTGGCCAACCATTTGGCCATTTGGGTTAACTGAACTCGGATCCGTGACCAGACAATGTGACGACAATTGGCTCGAAGCACCAAATGATGACGACAACGACGATTCCCGGTCCCAATTGCCGGTCAATGAAGCGTAACAAATGAAAAACGTGACAATTAACAGCAATTTGAATAGTGCCAATATATAGTATATACTCTGACTTATATGTATATATATATATAGTATTACTAAGAGTTAACGAGGGAGGAGAGAAATATAACTGGAATGTTTGTGAGGTAGTAAAGTCAAAGGATTTTGCATGTGTAATCAAATTGTGATGTTTAGGTATCTATTAGTCATTTAATGGATCGAGTAAAGATAGGGGAATTAAAAATACTTAAAAGTCAAGTTTTATCAAGTGAAAAGATTGAGCTTCTTCTTTAACATCTCTGTATATAGAGAGACAGGAAGAAGTTTGAAATTATTAGCATAAACTAAAGGGAAGTGACAAGGTTTAATTTAAAGGATGTCTTTTAGCAACTTCGATGGATAGATAGAAAGATAAATATATATAATAATATATAGTTAGATAGGTATTTCAGTTAAATAGTTGAACATAATATATATAGATAATTCTCTTCTGTTAATATTAATTACGATTTCTTAAGCTTAGGGACAAGGAAAAGTTTCTCTCACATAAGAACTACATATTTAAATTTCAATAAATATAAAAAAAATCTTTATATTATGTAAAAAATGATTAATGGTAGTATATTCTATTCGTCTTTATTTCTTTAATTTCTTTAAATAACATATATATATACAGATAATTCTTTTCTATCTACACTTAGAGACAGCGAGAAGTTTCTCTTACACTTATTTATTTGTTCTGTATTTCTTTTTCACATCGACTCAAGAAATTCATTTTTAAATTAAAAAAAATTCCATATATAAAGTAAAGTAACTCTAAAAAAGTGATTTATGTTAGTACCTTCTATTCTTCTGCATTTTTTAATCAATATAAAGAAGTGTTTCTCAATTTTAGAGTAATTTAAATTCGATAGGTTTATTCCAAAATATACAAAAATATGCAAAAAGTGAAAGCAACTTCGTAATCCTTAGTAGAAGTCTTAGCTAGTTTGCTTTAAGCATAAATTTAATAACTATGAATACGGCAGACTCCTCTTCCGACTTTCTAGAGCTTTTGCATTTGCAACTGTATCTTAAAGATACAGGTAGAAATATCACAGATACAAGCTGTTAGACAATCCAGCTGCTAAGTCACATAACTAAATGTGATTTTCAATGCATTCATTGAATGTTACGCTTAGTTAAAGCTCTGATTTATGTATTAAATGTAATCCACTCTTGCTGTACTTCCCCCTTTCAACTTTTACACCCCGCTGTTCCCTTTTACACTCCGCTTTTCCCCTTCTACAACAATTGCTACATTTGTATGCAATTTGCATTGCTTTGATGTTTGATGTGGAGACGTTTCGCTTGACAGTTGGCCAAAAGGAAGTGGGACAAAAAGAAAATGCAAATAACAATGCATAGCAATAGCTACAACAGCAGCAACAACAACAACAGCTTTGTTTTTGATTATTATCTTGCCATACGAAACCGGGGGAAAATTCCAACATTTGGAATTTGATGCGGGCCAAGTGAATCAAATGAATGAATGCCAACAAACACTCAAAGTAATAAATTGTGAGTGCCGGCAGTTGAATCAGTTTTCAAAATCAGCTGCAATTATGGGTTTGGCCAAAGTGATTAATGGCTATTCAAACGATTCACAGAACATACTCAAGCAGATGGGCAATGAATATGAATGAATGGATGGATGGAACGGATTCAAAAGGCCACTGTATAAGTTATTTATTTAGTCTTATCTCAAAACCAAGTCAAAGTCGATAGAACCTCCAGCGGCAATCAAGGTGCAACATGCAAGATCAATAAAAGCCCAAAGAACGTTAACAACATTGGCAACAACAACAACAACAACAACAAATTGTGCGTGCGCCATTCACAAAAGTTTAAATCAAACGGCCCGAAATCAGCAAAAATGGCAAAGTCAGCTCGACGTTTGGCTTAAAGCGAACTTGAAACGTTCAACGGCAACAATCACCAACAACAACAACAGCAACAGTTGCAGAAAAGCAGAACGAAACAAACAAGTTAACATTCAATTTAACAAAAAGCTATAAAATATGATTTAAGCGCAAATGTCGCACAATAACAACAACAGCAACAACAACAGCAACAACAACAGCAACAACGTGGCCAACAACGCAGACATTTGTGCGCCGACATTGCGCATGCGTAAGCCTCGATCTATGCGATCGATATCTCTATAGTATATATATATATATATATATATGTATACATACATATACTCATAACTTCCAAGCGAGTAAGCGACACTCAGTTAGTCTGACCAACATGCTAAGTTTAATACTCATACCTAACACTAAAATCCCAGCAAAAATCAGTATTTATTAAAAGCCATAAAATTCAAACTCCAAATGGAAGGTCAATGGTACTCAATATGTGTGTATGTCAAAGTTAACAGTTGGTGTTAAGTTTTTCTTGCCAAACAGTTCAATTGCATTGTTCTCTGTCTACATTTGTTATAGTCCAATCGACCCTCTGTATGTACATTAAATGACGTTGTGGCTATTGACATCATCTTGTTGATGTTATGAGTAAGTCAAAGAATGATATGTGTTGAAAAAGAGTTAATGTAAAGTGCTGGACAGCGGAAATTAGAAGAGATTGGAGTAGTAACTAAGGAAGGATAAAAGACGATAGTCAATGATCTTATAATGGAACAGAAGTCCTGTCATATCTCAAGAAGAGAGGGGAGTAGTGAAAAAGGACTAAATAAAGGCAGACTGAAGACAAATAGGGTTAAAGGTTTATGCCAACTTCAGAAGCATAAATTTCTGAAAGATATCGAAGATTTAAGAAAAATTTAAAGTAAAATGAGACAGAAGAAAGAAAAATATCATTAATTTTAAACACTTCCAGAAGAGATCTTATGAAAAGTGGAGCATAATTGCTCAAGAATTTGTAGAAAATATAGTATGAAATAAGATTGAATAGAAGAAAAAGTAAGAGAGCGGAGAGGAAGATAAGTTGATGCTGTTTTGAATTGTCTCAATGGATGTTACTAATCTTAAGTTAATCAGAATCTCAAAAAGAGTTCAGAGAAGAGTAGAAAGCATAGAAGATAACGAAGCAACTTTGGGTTGAGTCTTCAAAAGAATTTAAAACAAGAACAAAGTAGAGTAGAAGGAGTAGAGAAGTAGCTAATGTTTTGTATTAAATAGAAGCATTTAATTCGGTTTTAAATGCAAGTTTAAGCATTAAATATTACTTAAATATTATAACAACTAGATATAATTAATCGTTTACTATTTAAATACATGTAACTATTAGAAAATTTCCTCGTTTTAGCTTAAACAGCAGTTACACTATTAAGATCAGCATCTTTATTTGAATTCAGTTTAGAAAACTGTGTAGTTGCATGAATGAATCAGCTAGCCGCATCTAAGATTCTCACGCATTTGTGGCATGCCACTCAGCTGAGTTAATGATGGGTTCTGCGTGCCCCATCGAGTGGCATGCAACAGATTTGATTAATACGATGCTGATGCTCAAGTATGCAATTAAAAAGTGCACACAAAGCGTTAACAAACTCCAATCTCCAATTGAACTGGCAAAGAGCTGACTCAGCCAACAAAGCTTAAGTGTTTTTGCCTGCTGATCTCGATGAAAAGCCGCAATATAATTTCGATGGAAAACATACAAAAAAATGCATTGCAATGTGCGTATGGCAAATGTCAAGTTGCCACAACAGTTGCCGCGGCAATTGAACGGGCGTAACTTAAAGATTGCATGTATCTCAAACCTCGACTGGCCTGAACTTGCTCTTAACGTGGCTGTAATTAGCGCTGTGGAGCAGCAAATGGTTAGCGATCACTCTACACCACTCTCCCCCCCCCCCCCCCGCCCAGCAGTTTTGTGCATTTATTAATTGAACGCGAAATGTGAAACGCAGACACACGACATTGGCCATGTGTGCACTTGAAGCCAAGTTAAAAGCGCTGCAAAGCCAAATTCAAATCCAAAACTAAATCCAAAATAAAAAAAAAAAAACAGCTAAAACTAAATCCGATTCCAAAAACCAAATCGCCAATTGATATCGAGCTACATAGAAGCCTGCACATCGACCTTGAGCTCGGTCCGCGAATGCGTTTTCATTCATAAGACAAGTGTGAGTGCGAGTGCGAGTGTGAGTATGAGTGTGCGTGTGAATGTGATTATAAGTATACTCACTCTTTGCTCGAGTGGCAATTTGTTTTATTTCAATACTCAGTGAACTATGATGGCACTTGACTTACGATGACTCAACAGAATTCTGGGCATCACTTTTACTTTCGATCTGCAGCTTTGGCAATTGAATACAGTTTTGGCTTTGTTTTTATTTTTTTTAGCTGTATCTCAGCTGTAAGTTCAGTGCGTCTCTATGTCAGACAAATTGCTTGTATCCGTTTGGCAGCTCACTGACACTTCGACTGCATTTAAGACTGTTGCGAAATGGCCAAAATGCAGACTCCATGGCAAAGCGTAAACATTACCCAACCCAGAAACGCAAATCACTTGCGAAATTAACAAACGAAGAGCGAAGACTTCAATTGCCAACTTGACATTTGATTTATTCCACATGTGATACTCGGCTCTGCAGACATAATAGAGGGCAAAGAAGGGAAAACTGGCTAAGATTGTTGCTAACAATTCAGGAATCTCACACTGCTTTTATCAGCAATTATTTCCCATTTCCATCTGAGCTTTGGCTCGATATTTGTACTGCAAGTTCTAAGTTCTAACATCAAGCCAAAGAGTTTATTCTAATCTGAGTTTATCTGCAGTTAAGGGTTCAATATGATTCTTTCTATAGTTATTATGATAGTTCTTATGATAGCTATAATATCATAATAGGAAATAGTATTTTCTACTATTGAATTGATGCATTGCCAATAATACTGCTTAGTTATTAGATAAAAACAGACTTAATAGACCCTTAAACTTTTTTAAAGTAAAGGGTCTAATGAAGAAGATGAAAAGGTAAAAATTATACAAACAGATCCTTTGTTACATTCTTATACATACAGCATAGGGAAGGAGAGTTCTCACAAGAAATTCTTATACGAAATGGTTTTATAATTTGGATCGTATACTAACACATTTCAATGGGATTCTATTATACAGATTGACTTGAAAATGGTTGATAGTTATGTCAAAGTTTTACTATACTAAGAGGTGCGAGTATTCGACTATGAGTTACCCTGTACTCCCGCACGTAATAGCAATCACATTAATCAACTAAACCATAACTAAGCACCATAAAGTTAATCCCCAATTTGTCATATACTTTAACGAGTTAATAAAAATAATTTAAAGCGAGTTGAACTTGAAACTCAGCTGTAAATTATATTTTGCTTTAATGATCCCTGAACATTTAAGATTTAAATAAAAAGATAATACATTCTGTCTGCGACGTTTAATTAAATTGACACAATTGAATCGCAAATAAATAAATACTTCTCCTTTTTTAGGGTCTGGGACACATCAGCGGCTGTCACATCAATCCGGCCGTAACAATCGGATTCCTGATTGTCGGCGAGATGAGCATCCTGAAGGCGGCCTTCTACATCATTGTACAGTGTGTGGGCGCCATTGCCGGAGCTGCTGTCATTCGGGCGGCCCTCAATGGAATTGCCCCAACTGATTTGGGCGTCTCTTCGTTTGAATCAACTCTGGATGTGGGTCAGGTGGTGTTGATCGAGGCATTGATCACCTTCATTCTGGTGTTTGTCGTCAAGGCTGTGTCAGATCCAGGACGTCAGGATATCAAGGGTTCTGCCCCATTGGCTGTTGGCCTTTCCATTGCCGCTGGACATTTGTGTGCGGTAAGTGAGAGGCTAATCACATCTCAATTTCAACTACAACGCATAATGTTTTTATTACAGATTAAGCTCAGCGGTGCCAGCATGAATCCTGCACGCTCCTTTGGCCCCGCCGTTGTGCAGGGCATGTGGACCAATCATTGGGTCTACTGGGTGGGTCCCTTTGCCGGCGCTATTCTGGCTGCGCTCATCTACAAGTTCATCTTCAAGGTGCGCAAGGGCGACGATGAGGCCAACTCGTATGACTTCTAAGCTACAAATACCATCACCCTAACCCACTATCTCCTCTCTCGGGGACTTCAAAAACTTGTTGTTGTGTGTGTGTAGTATGTGTCTATTGTACGCAGATGCTTCGCATTCACATTTGAATTCGTTTCATTCACAACGAATAGCATTCGATCGGAACGAGCCCACAATTCACGTAGTTTAGAAAAGCGAAAGGCGCACAATTTAAATTGTAGCATTTTTATTTGTTGAAAAATAAAAAAAATACTTGTCGCTTTGTTTTAGTCGTACTAACATCTAAAATATTCAATATATTCTATGTTTTTATGCTTAAGCTAAATATAATTCGCATTATTATTAAACGAAATTGTATCTCGTAATGCAGTTTACTAGACGGAACTACCAATTATTTGTTGAAATTGTTATTATTATACCCATCAAATAATTATTGAGCACAAATAAATCTATTTCATAAATGACAAATTCTTTGTGTAATAAAAAACTTTGAAAATAAACGAATATGCGTTTTATTTAAATTAGGCAGCCAATAGATTTGAGAAACAGTGCTGTAAATGGCTTAGCAATGTTGTTATCGACATATCGATATGTCGAAATATCGCTTTTCACATCGATAGTGTTGTCGAAGCACAAATTCAGTATTCAATAGTAAATCGATTGGCGCGCACAATTTAAACAGACTGTTTGGAATGGTTCAAATTAAAATATTTATTTTATTGATGTAAATGCGCATCTAGACGAGATTTACAACAGTATTTATAATAGATTCCATCATTTACAATTTATAGGAATGTTAGCTTACCTAAGACTACTCGGTCATTCCACATTCACAAACAACAAGAAAAATAAAATAAAACAGCAAAACTATTCCACAAATTAAATACGATAGTTAATACACACTTTGAAAGTTGTATCCCTTAATTGCAGCAGGCTGGCTGCTCTTTAAACACAATTGTCGGTATATAAGATATAAGGAAACAAAGTTATTATTATCTGAAGTTACTGAGCGTTCAATATAAGACTCATTAACGATAATATAAATAGCACATTCTGTGCATCAATATTGTTTTGTTTTTGTATACATAAATGTATGTACGTGCACAGAACAGCAATCACTTGGCCAGTTAATCGTTGGTGGCCTCCCTCCCGGGTTTTTATAATACATATAGTATATATTCCTAAACCAATAAGCAAAGCTATGGGCTGCCATTTACAATTACGCCCTAAAGAATCTTACAACTCGTACAATATATTGTCGGCAAATCGGGCACTCGGGTAGCACTTTTCCACAATTGGTACATGTCGCCATATGGCCACATTCCAAAAATACGCACTCGATCGGCGCATCCATGCATATCTTACAGAGCTCATCAGTGGCAAGTTTCTCAACAGCTGGAAAAGGAATACAATTAGATTGTCGTTTTATCAATTTATAGATAGAAGGACGCACCTGGCGCAGTGCGCATTGTTTTCCACAGCCTTTCCACACGATCGAGCAGTTCCTGCTTCTCACAACATCCCTTGTAGTCCACACGATGCAACATTAGCACCTCCTTTAATTGTTTCACCGTTAAGTTTTCCAAGTCTTTTCTGTGAACAGAGAATAACTATGAATCTGCAAACCTATATGATATATCCCAGTTTCACTTACAGGTCCTCAAAGTCTTCCAAGTTTATGAAGCGTGAATCAATGCCGTTGGCGGGTTCAAAGCCATGCGGTGCAGCGTACACGTGAATCCCCTCATCATCGTCCCAACGGGCATCATTGTCGTCCTGCGTGGGCGAGAACTCAATGGTCGGTGTGATGGGCATGTCGGAGCCACCGCCAGCTGCAATACTGCCCGCATCTGCACCGCTCAGGGGCGAAACGATATGACTCTCGGCCTCGGAGCAATCTACAGACTTGGTGCGCTGCTCCAGGTATGCGAGAAACTCCTGCAGCTCTCGTTTAATGTCCTCCTCAGACATTTGGGAGTTCTCCAAATGTCTGCGCATCCTCTCCACATGCCGACGTATATTTGTTTTGTTCTTGCCACAGCGGTGACAGCTGCTGGATGCAGTTCCCGGCTCCGGATGTTCACTCAACGTGCTCAACGCTGGACCGCTGCTCGCCACCGGCGACTCATCATCGCTGGAATGATGACGACGGTTCAGATATCCGTCGGAGCGTCGTCTGGTCACTTTCTTGATGCGCTGTGGCAACAGTGGCACGTTGACCGTGTGCTGCTCAATGTTTGGCGTCTCCCCGGGCTCATTTCGCAGCGTCACTTGCAGAATCTCCTCGGTAGCTGCAGTAGCTGACGTGGATGCTGCCTGCGCATTTCCCTGACTGCTACTTACAGCTGGAGTCTGTTCCAATATCTGCCACTGATCCAGATTGCTGCTATTAGTATCTGTAGCTGCTTTGCTTTCGTCCGAGATGCCGCCGATGGCGCCCAGTTCCTCGAAGCTGGACTGCGATGAGTCTGCACCACAGGCGTCCACCTTGGAGCTGAGTGAACCCTGCTTGGAATAGCCTGGACTGGTGTTTGTCGGGGCTGCGTTGCTTGTGGCCAGACCCGCAGTACGCAGCTCCAAAGGCGGCCTGCTGAGACTTTCTTGGCCAGCGCTATTCTCACTGTTCTTGTTGGACGTGCGCTCGCTGAATGTGTTTATAATCTCATCATCCGAGCACTCGCACTCCGAGTTATCACCATTATCGGGGTTAATGGGCCTGACAGCTAATGTAGCTGGCACTGTGGCCGATCTGCGCTCCTCCGTTGCCGTGGGCGACGTTGTTGTGTGCGTTGATGAGGTCGAGGGACTGACATGCACATGGGCTACCTCCGTGGAGCTGCGTCTCGGTATTGTGGGCGTCCGCCCGTTGACAGAACTGGCGTACGTGGGAATCTCGCGAGTCGACACCCTTGGCTGCTCGAAGATGTGCGTGGGCGGTGGCGGAGGCGGAGACGTACCACCGTTGTCCTGGGATGCATGACGACTGTTAGCACGACTGTTTTCCGTTGTCGACTTCGCACTGGACTTTGTGTCGAAGGACGCAAAGGAATCACTGATATTGTCACTCAAATTGGTGAAAAAGTTTTGGCACGTTTGCTTAAGACTGTCCATGGGATTAGCTTGGCCGCGACCAGGACTGTGATTGGGCGGGCGGCCGGAGCTGCGGTCCGTTTGCGCGACATGGGCCAGCACCAGGCCGACAAGTTCCTCTTTCTCTGCAAGACGGACAATCTGTTAGTTTTCGGGAATGCAGCAAAAGCATCAAAGAGACAATGACTCACCCAGGCAGCCTTCAGTGGAAATGTGTTTCGATTGCAAGTAGAATATCAAATCTTTTGGCTTCAGCTTCAGCAAATCCGTTCGCAGCAGCGGCCTCTGGGCGAATATTGCACATCGTTGGCAGCGACGCGCCGTCGAAGTTGTCGTCAGGCAATTGTTGCAATAGTATCGCCTGCAAAGAATTTGATATGTGCAATTATTTACTTTCCGACTGATGTAATAATGCAATTACCTGCAATCGAAGCAGCTTCGCTTGCGACGAAACACCGTGAATTCAGCTCCACAGCTTTCACAGGGCATCGTGTCTGTCCTTTCTTCGATCGACCGTTGTTTCCGTTTGTCTATCCTTGCCCTTCGTTCTTGCTCTTCCTCTTGCTCGTGCTCTTGCTCTACGCCCACCACAGCCACCCCAACATGGCATTTGTTTTTCAATGTCAAATCGCGAATCAATTCACTGAATCCTCAATTTGCAACTAGTTTGTTGCGAATCACAAAGGTCGCATTTACTAATCTCAACTCAACGGGATAATCTCATTAGACAAACAATTACTCACCTACTCGGAGGACCATTAATAACAAGTGATTTTACAAATTTTTATCAAATAGCATACTTGACAAGCAGGGTTGCCGCTGTCAAAAGAAAGACAGGGACGACTGTCTAAAGAATTTGGTATTAAAACCAAACCATAGGTGGCGTATTTTGTGTTTCGCAAACAAACAACAGTGGACTATCGATTTTAAGTAATGGGCGCCTGCCAATTAGATTTGTATTTATAACTTATATGGGGATTTATTGAATTTATTAAGACTATGTACGAGGAAGCATGCGCGATCAACGATATAGCTATGTCTGTCTGTCTATCCAAATGAGGAAAGGAGATGGTATAGCTAGAAATTTAAACTTGATTTAGATAAATTAATCAGCGGACTTTAAAATGTAAATGATGTTTATAATACATGGAGACATATGTTTAGTTTATGTTTATTTAATTCACATCCACTACTTAGAACTAAGTATGTAATTTATATGCAATTCAATAGTTAAGTGCCATAAAATGTTGCAATCTTTTCAATTTAAAATAATACATCAGTTAATTGCTATATGTATATATAGATATATTTATATATATATGTATATTATACGATTTGCACACATTGAAAAGATGTTTGCTCTTCTACTTGATCAAGTCATTTAGTATATACACATGTGGTTTCGTATGATTGAGCTTTTTTTAAAATTCTTGTTGATAAGTCTTTAATTTATAAACAAATGCGTCCATTGCCCTTTGCTACGCGTTGAATGTTGTTTGCAAGGTAAATTATCATCTGGCTGATTGGCTGACTGACTGGCTGTTTAGCTGAGTGCACTTGTTGTTCTCGTTTGTTGATTGTTGTGGTTGGTGGTGATGGTGGTAGTTGTGATTGTGGTTCTTGTGAATCATCCATCAAGCAGCGCCAGCACCGCATCGTAGATCTATGACCGTTGGCCAGAACTGACTACAGATTACAGGTGTTCAGGTAAATTCATAAACAATTAAGCGTATGCTAACAACAACAGCGTGATAGTTAGTTAAAGTATAAAGAGAAAAAGAGAGAGCAAACGAATATCGAGTGAGTTTAAATATACAGCGTTAAATTACTATTGGCGAGTTAAACGTTGGTTGCTTGGCCCTAGACGGTTTTTCTTTTCTTTTCTTTTTTTTATATGTTTTGGCTACTGGCTGCATCTTAAACTATGACACGTGACGCGCCTCGTTGCCGGATTTGACATGGCTCTGTAATGGATCGTCATTGTTGTTGTCATCATCGTGAACGGCCACCTCCAGCTTGCGATTCTTTTCATATTCGACAAAGTCATCGAAGAGACTCGGCCACGCTTCGGTATCATCGTAATTTTCTATATCACATTGTTCGGTAAAGTTGAGGTACATGTTCCATGTATCCTTGGGTATGCGGCGTATGTTCGGATGCTTTTCGAGGAAGATTACCCAGTTTGAAAAGAGATCAGGTGTTTGTACAGTGAACACAAGTTTCCACAAATCGATTGCCATTTCCAGCGACAATACCCGTTGATCTGGCTCCAAGCCAAAACTATAAAAAGTATACAACATATAATAGAGAAAGAAATTATTAAATAAAATCCCCAACATACCGAAAGGTAAAACGATAGAGCTGCTTAAACATTTCAGCGTCCACCCTAAGCATCTCGATAGTCTGTTCAAGTCTCAAGCGTATGCTTGAAATCGTATCCGCCCGCATTTTGTGTAGACCATCAATGAATTCGGTTTTGGTGAAGCGGCACATCTGGGAGGCGTCCAGGCACCAGGCAAGCACAAGTATTGCAAATTCATCCGGCTGATAGTTAAGATCGTTGCACAAACGTTCAATGCCATCAGTGAGTATCATATCTTCTTCGTCTGGATCTTTGTATACATCATATAGTTTGTTTAGCGTTTGATGTGATACCTCCATTGATTCCTTGACCGCTGCAATACACAAAAGAATTAACGATTTCATCAGAGAGAATGTTAATGCGAAGCAAGCACGCGATCAGGTGACTTGTGTGGGATATTTAGCTAGGTCAACAGTCTAATTATTTATAGCATATACTCGTACTACTACTATTTACCAGTTGTTATAATTTCGCTCATGGTGGGCGCACTTCCATTAAGCAAGCCTAGGGACTTAAAACTATTACGCTTAGTATCACAATTGTTTGCTGGCTTGAGTGGAGTTCGATTAGAGAGCAATTCATCGGTTTCTGCGCAATATAAAATCAGTTAAATTTAAGAAAGAGATACTATATAAATGTTTAATAACTTACCGCGTGGCCTGTCGTAAATGGCGCAGCCTTCATTTGAATTGGTACCAACAATTTCGTAGCAGTTGCCAATGCTGGTGGCCGCTTGGCAGCTGTTGGCGTTTGTGTGCAATGCGTTTGGAGATGAGGAGCTTGTTGGCAACGTTTGTGCGGCAGACGACGACTGGAAGCATTTCAGGCAATTGCCCATAGTGCGCTAAACGCTCTCCCAGCTGACCCTTGGGTACAAATATTATCCTGGCTGCTATCTGAGTGTATTCTCGTGTGTATAGTTGTGTGTGTGTATATATATAGTTGACACTTGTTTCTAACTGATTTACAGTGAGAGGTATCCGGTATTGATAATGGTTATATGCTATATTGGCTGACTACTTGGGTCAATGAAAACGAAAATGGGTCTATTTGGGTTGAATGATGTTGTTATTGATATTGATTGTAATTACGAATTACGATTTACGAAGCTAGCGTTAGCTCGTTTTGACTTTGACTTTGACTGCTTGACATTGGCACTGAAATTCCCATGGAACGTTACCGCCGAGCTGAATTACGCGGATTCTGACGCATAGATGCATCGAACATATGGTGAAGGCTTCTTTGTTGCTACTGTTACTGCTATTGCTATTGGTGCTGCTGCTGTTTCTGCTGCTGTTGTTATTTTGATACCACCTCCTACGCAAACTCATGTGTGTGTGTATATTTTTGTATGTGTGTATACATGCATATACAATTGTAGTTGTAGTCAGCGACCAGCAACCACCACAAATGTGCGTGAATTCCTCAATACGCTATTTTTCACATTTTACTTGTCTTTTGCACTGCACTGCGCTTGTTATTTAGCATATTTATATTTTTAATTTGTTGTATTTATTGTTGTTTTTTGTGGTTTATGTTTTGTTTCACGAGGCTGCGTTTTTCTGCAGAGTTTCTGGCCCTAAAATAAATATCGCAAGCGATATATCGATAAGTATTTGGCAGACCAGGGCTGTCGTATGCATAACAGATAAATAAAGGGCTGAACCACAAATGTAGCAGGGCTTGGTTGGTGTTAAAAACAAGCATTATTTATTGATTCATTTATTTATATATTTAGCTGCTTTAATTTATTGTCATATTTGTTAAATAAATCATTAATATATGGAAGCATCTATGCGAACAAGCAATTTGAATGTCTTTATAAGTATAACCTGGCAACTCTGGCAACCAATTGCGCGCTCTCTGCTCATTCTTGCTCGATCGCTCCCGGTTTTAAGCCAACTTCAATTTCAGTTACCAACAAGCACTCGACGCGGCAGAAAGCGTTTACACTCGTTAACTCAACTGATCGCAAGCCAAAAAAAAAGAAGAAAAACTCCAACTCTCTTCTTAGCTGCTGGTGTTGGTGCAAAGAAAAGTGTCAAGTTGTTGGAAAACGCTTCGTGTGTGAACTTTGCCAAAAACAATAAAAACAACTAAAGTCATTTTCATTTGAAGTAAATGGTTGAGTGCCTCGAAACGAAACTTATTTGTGGTTTTTGGGCAATTCGAGACCAGCCAACAAGGTTGACTGAACTTGTTGCTAGGTATGTACATACGTATGTATGTACATCTGAACATATGTTTGTAGGTAATTTCTGGGCCCAAGTTTATGTGACCGTCGCAATGTATGTGCAGCCAGTGCATGTGTGTGTGTGTGTGTGAGCATAAACTCCAACCGGAACGCAGTCCAAGCTTTTCCTTTTCACTTCACTGAAAGTACTGAAAGTGTCGGTTACACACGACTCTTTTTATTAATTTATAGCGTGTGAATCTTGTAACTTCTGCTTAACCGAATTCACTTTGAGCTTGATTTCTTTTTACATACGATCGTTTGATTCTTGGAGCACAATTTACGATAGTTCTTTATATCTATAAAGATTGAACAGCATAGATAATTCGTAGCATTAACACTTCTATTGATTCTTGGTTATTTCGGTTGGATATCTTTTTTGCACAAGATCGCTTCTTTATTGAAGCACAATTTAAGCCATTTCTTTCGCTCCATTTAAGAATTTAACAGCTTTAAAAATATTAACTATACGTTAAATCAGCTTTATATATTTAAGACACATTTTAAGACAGTTCTTTCACTTCGTTTAAAGATTGAACAACATAGAAACTTCTTAACTATAGTTTGATTCAGCTTTTCACAATTTAAGTCAGTTCTTTCTTTCTTAATAGATTACACAACATAGAAACTTCTTAACTATACATTGATTCAGCCATTTCAGACATTTTCTTGGGTACATGGAGGATATTGTCGAAGTAAGATATTAGCTCACTGACCTCATTGCCATTACTGCCTTCGACAGATTCATTCGATTCTATAACTCTATCACATTCAGTTAACAAATCACGCATGCTGTATGTTGGCTTTAATATTGCCTCCTTTTGGCCATTTACTTTTACCCATGTGGCTTCATTTTGCATTTCTTTTAAGTTGCATTTCAGCCACTCTTTGGCCCTTGACGTTGTTCTATTCTTTATATGCTGCAATGTTGGCTTTTTTATTACCATATTCTTCTGATTCGGCTTATTCTTCTTAACTCTCTCGCCTCCCTTCTGCCAGAGACGCAGATCAGTTTGTTTATAGCATATGTAAAATGGATTCTCTTCGATCTCTTGGGATTTCGTTAATTTTTTAATGCTTGGCTTTGATAATAATACATCCAAGCCGTTAAGTGTCGATGCCAGTTCTTGGTCGATGTCATTGGTCATGTTTAGTATTTGTATATTGTAGTAAAATATATGTATGTATATTGTTAAGTTGTTATCAGTCCTGGAATATAATAAAAAGTATATATGTACATACTAATTGACAATAGAGTCTAAATGGGTTACTTTACTTGATTTATAGAGACTGTAGTTTGTCTTTACTCCATTTTTCAGGTGCTTTCGCATTGCTCATCATAATTTATAGTCTATGGAAATAACTAGCAGATAAGAACGGTGAAAATGTCTGCAGATCGATTTCACAAGTGAGTTCTGAACATGCAATTAATAATGCTCCTCTGGCTCTTTATCTTATCTGTTATACGATGTCATGCACAAGTCTTATTAATTGTTATTGTCGCCCGGCAGAGCTGCCAAAGACGGACTCCTCGATGTGCTTAAGGAGGCCACGCGCAAAGATGCCAATGCCAAGGACGACGACTCAATGACTCCTGTGATGTGGGCGGCATTCGAGGGACGACTGGACGCTTTACGTTTGCTGTGTGGCCGAGGGTTGGTTAATTTCTAATCTAAGACTGTGATATGTGTGCAGACTTACTTATCTCTTTAATGACTTACAGCGGGGATCCCGACAAATGCGATCAGTTTGGCAATACGGCACTTCACCTGGCCGCCGCCAAGGGCCATTTACATTGCGTCGACTTCCTCATCAAGTTCGGTGTCAATATCTATGCCCTGGATATCGATAGACATAACGCCAAGGATCTGGCGGCCATTAACAATCGAGATGAGATATTGCGTTATCTAGATACTGCCGCGGCCAACTTTGAAACAAATGAAAAGTAAGCGAAAGGCCAAACTTTGATAATAAGTGTTTAGTGTGGTAAAGTGCGCTAAATTGATAATCGATAACGATAGGCGATAGATCTAAACGTTTATAGTTGTAAGCTGCCAATATGGCGGTTACGATTTAAAATTAGGCTTGAAAGCAATTACAAGCACCGAAAGTAACAGTTTTGAAACGAAAACTTTAGCTAAATATATTAGTGTAAATAAAATATGCTAGAGCAATATAGATTACACCGAAGCTTCTATTTTAAACGTAATTATCATAAAAAAAACCCAAGAATTATATATAAATTTATCAATATCTTTTATATGATAAATAACATGTCCTTTAAGTGCCTAATGTTAGTAAGTAAATAAGTAAACAGATTCCACTGTAAATATTCTAATAACTTATTTAACTTGCAGAAAGAAGTCAAAGGCGCTTAAAGAGTTGGCCGAAAAGGATTGTGAGAAACGCGTCAAGGAATATATGAAACGCCAGCAGCAGCAGCAGCGTCCGGGACAGGGGGATTACTGTGATCTGAAGCCGAGCAGTGGACAAGTATATGGTACCAGCAGCAAATCCAGCAATATGTTGTCCACGCTGAAGCAAAAGATTTGGTCCAGTCAGGGAAATCTTAATAAGACGCCGCGGGAACAAACGCCAGTTACAGTTCCACAGTCATCCTCGCGAAGTGGAGCCAAGTTCAGTGATCTGGTGGGAAGTGGCAGCAGCAGCAGCGGTGGCTCCACCATTGCCAGTCGCATTGGCACTGTGCAAAAGAAGCCTTCGGTGCAGCAGCCAGTGAAGAGTCAACACTCCAGTGCCTGTCCACATGCAGCGACAAACGATGGGGGATTTAAGGTGCGCGAACTTGAACCCGATGGTAAACGGACAATAACATCGTTGACGGGACTGCAAAGGGACTCGGAGGTGCTCTATGTGGGCACCTTTAGCTCTACAGAGGAGAGCATTGGCAAGCGTGGCAAGATCGCTGATGTCTTTGAGGTGGACGATGGCAGGGAACGGGATGCCAGCAGACTTGGCTACAGTACGGCACTGTCACGCTCCTTTTCCCAGCCGGATATACTCGGCGATGCTCAGTTGACGCAGGAACTGAACGAGGAGCTGGTGCTGCAACGTCCTGTTGGCCTCTTTGATCGGCCCACTATGCTGGGCAGCATTGCCTTTAGACGCTCAGTGACGGCGGCTCTTAGCCAGCTTCAGTTGCAGACGGATTGTGTCGACAGCATGTCCAGTTCAACCATGAGAAATGCTGCTGGCAGCAACAACAACAACAAATCACGAGGTGGCGGCAACAAGGCACGTTTGTATTTGAATCTATCCGATGACTCGGACTCCGAAGGAGACGGCGACGATGTTTACAGCGATGACGACGAGGATCAGGAGGCGGCGGCCAGCGCCTTGCAACGGTTTCTCACTGTCTGGGCATTGGATGAGTATCTGCCAGTGTGAGTATTCTATTGAATAACTAACAATACTATTATACTCATAAGCTCCATTTAGTTTTCAGAAACAGGAAATCGATCTGGAAACTCTTATGCTGCTAACGGAAGCGGATATTAAGTCCTTGGGACTGCCCCTAGGACCATTTCGCAAGCTGACCTTTGCTATACAGGAACGTCGCAATGCTCTGGCCAATCCCGGACCGATGGTGGACAGTAGATTGTAGTTAATATTAGAGCTTTAATCGATATACAACAAAAATAAAACTAATAAACTAATTACACTATTAAGACGTTAACAATTAGAGTCTTCTATCCAGCGACCTGTTGCATCATATAGAGATTGGCATAGATGCCGTTGAGGGCCATGAGATGGTCATGTGTGCCCTGCTCCACAACGATGCCCTTCTTGAGGACACAAATCAAATCTGCATCCCTTACGGTGCTCAATCGATGAGCTATTGTTACACAAGTGCGTCCAGCGCGTGCTTCGTCGAGTGCTTGTTGCACAACCTTCTCGCTCTCCAAATCCAGGGCGGATGTTGCCTCGTCGAGTATCAGAATCTTTGGATTCCTCACCAGCGCTCTGGCGATGGCAATGCGCTGCTTCTGGCCACCCGACAACTGAGATGTCTTGCCCAGACGCGTCTCGTAACCCTGTGGCAAAGAGCTGACAAAGTTATGAATGTTGGCCTTCTTGGCGGCCTCGATAATCTCCTGCATAGGCACATCATCCCGGAAGTTATTGCCATAGGCAATATTCTCAGCAATTGTGCGATCGAAGAGCACGGGCTCCTGGGAGACAAGTCCCAACTTGGAGCGTATCATGTCCAAGGGGAAATCCGTGCTGGGCACACCGCTCAGATTGACAGAGCCAGAGACAGGATCGTAGTACCGCAGGAGCAATTGAATGCAAGTGGATTTGCCAGATCCAGAAGGACCCACCAGAGCCACCGTAGTGTTCTTCTTAATCGTGAGATTCAGACTGTGCAATATGGGCGTATCCTTGCGCGTTGGATACTCAAAGCTGACATTCTCATAGACAATGTCTCCCTCAGATTTCTGCAAGAGATGCAACAGTTTAGTATACCTTCAAATAACCCTGACTTCAATGGGAACTCACATCTGCTGTGTTGTAGGGATTCAGCGGTGGATTCGACTGTGTGGGCAATTGTTCGAACAGCTTCAGAAGTCTTCCGGCCGAGATAATGGCATCGTTCACATTTGGAGCATAGGCCAAAGCCTGACCCAACATCCAGGAACCGAAAATAAGCGCCTCGGCCACCTTGATGACATCCTCGTAGGGCAAACCATCGTTGGCGATCAACATACCACCGTAATAGAGGGAAATGCCGTAGGCAAGGAAAGGTGCCGTCTGTCCGAGGGCAAAGACCAATCCACGGAATCGCACCTTCCGGCGGCAGGCGATATCCACCTGATCAATCTGCACAGTATAGCGCTCCAGAACCTGACGCTCCAGTCCCAAGCCATTGACAGTGCGGATATTGGCAATGGCTTCCACAGCCACCTGGGAAGCATCCTCAATCGCCGCTTTGGCCGACTGCACGTTTTTTGCAATGAAGCGACCCTCCAAATACACGGAGAGACACAGGAAGGGCAATGTGACGATGGTCAGAAGTGTTTGCTGCCACGAGAAAACGAAGCCAATCAACATGCCGACGGCCAAAGTGACGACAGCTTGAAGCATGATGCCCACCCGAGCACCAGTTGCCTGTGAAAGGAATTAGTTAAGTCAGGAACTTGGCCAAGAGATCATTAACTTACGCCCTGCACATTGGAGCAATCGCCGGCGAGACGTGCACACAAAGCACCCACGGAATTCTTTTCATCATCAAAGAAGGCCACCTCCTGGGACATGATCGTCTTAAAGGCCGTCTTCCGCAAACGCGTTGTCATCTTCACACCAGCCGTTGTGAACATGTAACTCTGTAACATGGTGCCCACACCAGCCATCAAACCAATGCCAATAAAGATGTACGAAATGTTGTTGCCCTCATGACGCACAACGTTCTCATCGCCATTCGACAAGATGCCAAAGAAGTCCCCAAAGAACAGACCCCACAGGGGGAAGGTTACGCCGTGCATGGCGGCTGCAATGCAACCCCAGACAATGTAACGCCATTCGGGAGCATTCAGTTTCATTAGTTGCATGAAGGTGATCTTGGGCTCTTCAATTTTCTTCTTCTTACGACGCTGTGAGCGGCCTGGGAAGGTGAGAAGAAGAAAAAATAGGGTGAAAAAGGGGCTGGCACTTAAGGCTTAAGTCGACTTACGTTTGCCTCGCGAACTCACGCTGAAGACATCGTCCTTGCTATTGTTTGCTGCACCCGCCTCAGCACCATCATCATCTTCCTCCTCGTCACTTTCCTCGTCCTCCTCATCGTCCTGTGAGTTCATGAAATCCTGCTCCCTGCGCTTGGTTAATGCCAATTTCCCTGCAACGTCCTTATCGTCCTCTGCACCCTCGGTTGCCTCCTTGCGCTTAGTAATGTTCACCAGTTCGTAGTACAAACCACCCTTGTCCATCAGCACGTCATGTGTGCCCTGTTCAGCCACCACACCGTCCTTGACAAATACAATTTTATCGGCATTAGTCACAGTCGACAGACGATGTGCTACAACCAGGGTGGTTGGTCCCTGGCTGGCCAGCTCCAGAGCATCCTGCACACGTTTCTCGGAGGTGGGGTCCAGTGCGGATGTCGCCTCATCCAGCAGCAGGATCTTCGGATTGCGAACGAGTGCCCGGGCAATGGCAATGCGTTGTTTCTGGCCACCGGACATCTGGGCACCCCGTTCCCCCACCTTAGTGTCGTAGCCTTTGGGCAGCTTGCTGATAAACTCATGGCAATTGGCATTGCGTGCCGCCCGCTCGATATCCTGCTGCGTGGCCTGAGGATTTCCATAGCGTATATTCTCCCCAATCGTGGTGGCAAATAACACCGGCTCCTGACCCACAACTCCGATCTGGGAACGCAGCCAGGCGACGTTGAGAGTGCGTAGATCTCGGCCGTCCAGCTTGACGTTGCCCTGCTCGGGATCGTAGAAACGTTGCATCAGCTGTATGACAGTGCTCTTGCCACATCCTGAGGCACCAACAAAAGCCACCGTCTGTCCCGGCTCTACATCCACCGTCAGACCCTTTAATATCTCAATGTCCGGCCGTGAGGGATAACGAAAGTGTATGTCCTCAAAACGTAGTCTACCCGTTATACTCTCCGGCTTGTTACCAATCTCCGACATGGGATCAACTTCCGATTCGCGATCAATAATCCTAAAGAGATTACGTGCTGCACCAAGCGCTACACCAAACGAATCCACATGGGGTGAGGAGAATCCTAGATTCTGGGCTCCCATTATGATGGCAAAGAGCACAATGACGAGCACAGCCGGTGTATATTGACGTTCCTCCAGGCCACGATCGTCCAGAATCAAACTGACGCCATACCAAATGGCAATCGCCATGCAGCAGTAGATGATAAGCCACATCACACCGGCCCCGATGCCAGAGTACAGACCCTTCTTGCGACCCGTTACCTCCGCTGGAACAAGCAACTTGGCGAAGCGTTCGTTTTCCTTACGCTCCCCGCTGAAGGCCAGCACAGTTCGGATGCCGCTGAAGACTTCCTCGGCGACACCGCCGGCATCGGAGTACGCCTTGAGCTCCTTTTCGGCCAGAGAGCTTTGGATCTTGGCCACCATGGCTGTGGAGATCATAATAAAGGGACTGCAGGTCAGCACAACCAGCGTGAGCTTCCAACCGTAGATAAAGGATGCAACAATGCCCATAACAAAGGTCATTATTAAGAAAGTCACTATGGCCACCTATGGAGAGATTTAATAAAAATAATTAACCAATTGTATTGATATTTTTAATTAGACTACACACCTTCTCGCCAATACCCTCCTTAACTTTGTCCAGATCCCTGTGAAATACATGAAATGCTCGATTAGTTTCACCCCATTACATTTCCCGCAAATCTCCTTCACTTACTCTGTCATTTTGCTGGCGAAATTGGTGCCGGACGAAGTGTCATACCAGGACATATCCTGACGCAGTATGGCCTCTAGGAAGAGCTTACGTATGCGATTGATTTGATTGAGGGCCACACGATTTGATACATCGATGGCAATGAGTATTAGAATGAACATAATCACCGATCCGACCAGACTGCCAACACCAAAGGCAATGGAATCATCTATGATGGCCTGTGTATTCTCCGCCTTACTGGCATTGGTGCTGAAAAAAAGGAAAACCCCATTAGGAAGTTCCTCAATCAACATAGGATACTACTTACAGTCGTTGTCCGCCTCCAAAAAGGGCGAGTATAAAAGTTGGCGAGGAACTTCCCTCTCCCACGGTACGATCGATTAGCAGGGATGTGAATTCTCCGTAGATCAAAATGAAATACGGTATGAATACGGAGGCCAATGTGGCCACAATCATGCTAAGTGCGAGTAGAAAACGCTCCCCACAAGTGGAATATCGAAACTGACAGAGGAAGTCAACTATGAGGATGGTAGATCACTTTGATTATAGGGTGTATTGACTTACCAGATCAAAGTAGGTGTAGTTTCTTTCCGGTTTCGCGGTAACATCACCTGTGGTCTTTTGCACCTGAAAATCTCCCAAACCGGGTAGCTTGGCATTGTCTTTCTTGGACTCCGTACGGAAATCTTGTTGCTTTGACATGTTGAGATCGACTGCAGCACTAGAGTTGAAAGGGAACGAGTTTAATCTACTTTGAATCTCACATTTACATTGCCGATGCACTCAATTGGGATGCGGTTTTTATTACAATTTAGAACAGGCACGAAATAATTAACTCTTTTTTTTTATTATTGATGTATAAACAATTTATATAAGCATTGCATGAAGAAAGGAATAAATAACAACAAAAAAAGCGAAAACAAATAATTTCCCAAGACAATTCGAAGCAGTTGCAACTTGATAAATTGAAATGACGATGCTGATTGCACACTTGAGGCAATTGAAAAACTGGAAAAGCATCCATAAATTAATAAATTACACAGCATTCGAAAGTGAAATATCTTTCTGACAACGACCGATCAATCGATCAGATCAACAGGCGACAAATATTGCAATTGTAATCGTAATCTTCAGCCAGACCAATTACCAATTTATGTAGATTTATTGTTATAATAATCTTATATTTTTTTTTTCAATAATAGAATCACAAATTAATAATCTCGTTCGAAACACACACACACACAGCCCGATCAATGATTGTTCGTAATGCTTTTGATAAGCCCGAATTCCTTGAACTTGTCTAATTACCAATATATGTAGATTTATTGTTAAATTAACCCTTTTTTTTGTAATAATAATAGATTCACAAAACTAATAATCTCGTTCGATTAGCCCGAATTCTTTCAACTTGTATAATTACCAATTTATGTAGATTTATTATTACGATGATTTTTTTAATAACAGAATACCAAATAATATATTCCGTTCGTAGCACACAGAGACCGTTCGCTGATTGTTCGTAATGCTATTGATAAGACTGAAGTCTTTAGCAGTATTTTGTTGATTCCTTCGATTCAAAGATTATGTTGTGAACAGCACTCGTTATGGTTTTGAATGGCGGGACTTATGTGATTTCACGATCTTTCCGGGTATGGCAAGAGTTTGCATCTCGACAGTTCGCGATTGGAAATGGAACTGTTGGCCCAGAGAATTGGCGCTAACGACAATACCTCGGGTCCAGTCTCCGACTCGGGCCTGTCTCTTCGTCAGGCGAGTACATTGACGCTGGAACATGATATAAGAACGAAACGCAAACGCTGCCGAACTCAACTGATGGTATAATAATAAACACGATTGTATAAATTTAATCGGCAAAAGGCGGCAATTAAATTATTCGTCGACTCGTTTCCGACCAAAATACAGTTTACCATCTGTGGGTAAACAAATCAGCTAGCTGATAGTTACTTATCAGAGACTATAGTAGTGACGGGTTCTACGCTCAGACCCGCCCACCTTTATCACGCCATCGACCCGTCAAACTGGTAGCATGACTCCACACGATTCTCAGAGCTCAATTCAGGCTTTCACTGCAATTCCAAAAGATATTTCCCCGCGAGATGCATTACTAATACAGATCACGCACCTGGTAAGGTAGTTACAAGACCCCGGGGGAATTACCAATTTTGTGGTACATACCCTGTCAGTAGTGATTCCTTGAAACTGGAGAAACTGCTTCTCAGACATTGTGAAATTGTTAATTTTAAACTCGAGAGTTATATTGAGTCTTCAGACAGAAACACAGCACAGTTAGTTCTAATCTCTATGGTTTCTATGCTATCTATATAAGAACTTTATAGTCTCCTTATAGAACCAGACAAATTGGAACAATTTATAAATTGTTTTTTTTTTTCGAAATATCAACGATAATGAGAATGATAATGAAATGCGCAATGAAATTTGCGTACTTTATGCCATAGTTACCATATTTGTTCTGTTGAAGTGTATATTGTTTACACTACACAACCTGGTTAGCGTGTGGGCATTGTATATTTGTATTTGTTTACTGATAATTACACTACACAGCAAGTTTTTGGGTATAGAAATATTACTTGTCTTGGGCATACATTTAATTACACTACACAGCAAGTTTTTGGGTAGAGAAATATTACTTGTTTACACTACACAACTTGGTTTGCGTGTGGGAATTGTATATTTGTATTTGTTTACTTAAAATTACACTACACAGCATGTTTTTGGGTAGAGAAATATTACTTGTCTTGGGCATACATTTAATTACACTACACAGCATGTTTTGGGTAGAGAAATATTACTTGTCTGAGGCATACATTTAATTACACTAAACAACAAGTTTTGGGTATGTGCAGTGTTTACTTATAACGAGTGTAGTTACATTATACGACAAGTTATAGGCATGTATTCTAATAAAATATAAATTTACACTAGACTACAAATATAGGGTATGATAGAAATATTTGTTTTATTCATGCATTCACTCACTGCAGTGTTTTTGGCAATATAAATTTGTTAGTTCTACTTATAATTACACTGCACAACAAGGTATAAGTGAATGTATTTACACTACACATCACAAATAAGTATTAATCCATAATACATCACAAATAAGTATTTGTTGAATACAATCCATAACATCTTATATAGTTGTCTATAGAAAGAGCTAATACAACAAAAAGTTCCACAAATCTCTTGAGATTGCGATGAGAATTATTTAAGTAAACAATTAAACAAAATGTTTAAATACGAGAGATTTAATTCCTAATCACATTTTCAGCATTTGCGTTTTGGTTAATCGAGATTTTAAGAACGTGCCGCGTAAATACGTTATCTGAAAGCGATTAATACGAATTTATAGTTTGTATCTATGAATTTCACAATATTTTATATACTGCTGGGCCGTGTTAAGTAGAGAACATTCGGCACTTATCTAATGTATGTAAGTGTTATTGCCTTTATGGGACAATACTAAAGTTTATAAACGCCATAAACAATCTATCAAGGTTAGGCTGGCAAAATTACGTTTATTCGCGTAAATATTTATCAAATGCCCTCAACCCTCGTGTGGATAATACCGAATAGCAGTTAGATTGATACTAGTGTCGATTGATATGTCATTTACCTGCTCGCTCTTTCGACTTTTCGATTGAATAATAATGAGAATCTTTTTGTCGTATTAAAACTAGTCACCGCCCGAACAATCGAACAATCATTATTGAACTGAGCACCTTGACGAGAAGCACCAATATTTATAAGTAGTGTGGACTGTGGATCTACCTGAGAACCACTCGAGACTTACATCAGCAGACAGAACTTAAATTTATTCCAGACAGGCAGAATGAGATTATACTATAAGTATATTGTAGAGTAAATTGACTTGGTCAGGTCAAAACACAGTCCGCACATGTTAGCTGCCTGTCGATAAGGTATCTGTGAGTACATCCGTTGTTTTGGAAATACCTAATGAACGTCCTGCAATTCCGCATGGCTTTTATCAACTATCAATTGATCAAAGAATTCTATTAATTCTATCATAAATTGAGAAATCTAACCCTCAGATCTACCTTTAGTCATGTATTCCAATTGAACACATAGCAGATTTGTCAAGAACTTTCTTATCTTAATGCTTATCCTTTCAATTTACAGAGGGAAGTTTCATAACAATTTCAACTTAAATTGATGCTTAATTTTATACATTTGCTAGCAGAATATTATTCCATTATTATTACCAGAACTAGAAGTTATGCGTAGACATGTCTGACACATATATATGTACATTTATAATAATATCCAGAGCGGAACTAAAACTGCACACGTATCTGACTTGTAAACTTTTAATGTTATGACCATAAATGACAAGGCAACAATGGTTGTGTTGAGTTTGATCCAACTGCCAAAGAATAAACTGATACCATTTGACTTATAAGTATCTTAGGCAAGCACGTGTTAGATTTCATCACTATAAAAAGGTTAAAACCGACAGTTGTATGCTCTAACTGTGAAGTGTTTGACAGTAAATTATAGATATATATGATGAAGGTAGAAAATGAAGCAATCTCTTTCTGAAGATCATGTTTCTATTAGCTAATGAAAGAGGTATACAAATAATAGATTACTTAACAAAGTGATTATCAATGATCTGACAAGTTATTTTACTTAGATTGAAATTATGATAATATTAGTCGAAAGTCAAGTAAATATAGAAGTCTGTTAAATCACTCACGAATGAGTACTTGCCAAAGATGTCAGAGAATTAAACCACAACCTGTTCTACCATAGTTCATAGAATTGTTAATTTCTTACACAGAAACGCTGCATAAAGAAGGCGAACTACAACTTTCCCGCCATTATTCACGAAGATGTTGTTTACTAAGAAAATGGTAAAGAATCAGAAAATGGGTAGTAATAGAAATAAAATACTAATTAAACTGACTAAAGAAAGAAGCTAAGTTGCCCTAAGGGACTATCAAACTAAGATTCCTTCTTTCCTCACTGATCACTGATCACTATGAGCAAAGAACTGCTATAAGAGTAATATTCTTATGCCAAAATGAACATGATCTATGACTGAAAAGCTTTAGTAAGATCTTTAACGAATCGATAATAAGAATCTACAACCACTTGCTCATTTAAATGAAGAAAAGATCACTGATAAACAGCATGTTATTCAAAATATGGATGTTTTCATATAATTATAACTTCTCTTCCCACTAAATATACATTAATATCAATCGAGAAGTTGTTGTAGTTTAGTAAAGAGGTGGTCAGTAAATCAGTCCAGCCAAAGTTCCTCTCTAGATTATTCTAAATATAGATGCCCATGATAGTTCCCTATAACTATAACTCCTCTGCCCACTTAGGTTACATTATCAATAACTGAGAAGTTGCGCTGGGTTAGTAAACCGGTTCTCTCAAGGTAAACCCCGTCTTTAATAACTACAGATAGGAAGTAAGACTCTTTTATGAGACAGTTCAAACAAAAGATTACCGTCATTAAGTTGGGTTTACGTTCGTGACGTGCGTCTGAGCGCAGAATTCATGATTCATGCCGAGAACTTCCCCGAAGACTGTGAATTGCGTGTGTGAATAAATACGAGTATATTTAGTGAATATTTGTGAACATACGAATACGAGTAGTACAGCAAAAGCATAGGTACAAAGTGTCAAAGTGTAAAGAGTGTAAGGAGTGTAAAGAGGTAGCTGCTCAGTTGGAATCCATAGGAAGTTGACTAGTAGGACAGGTTAATGGCCTGCTGGCGATGGAAGATGTCGCTGCGGACGAGAACCTCGTAGCTGCTGATGTGCACCTCCTGACCACCGTAGGGAATGTGAATGCAGCGATGGGATTGCTGAATCTTGCCCGGTGTTAGGCTGCCACAATAGCGAGCACGTCCCACGTAGAGGGGTTCCCCGTTGTAGGCACGTCCCGCCTCGACGGCGCCAGGGGCAATGCTGCCGTCCGAGCGCGGCACCCAATGATACTTTGCCTGGCCGACGAGCACCTCGTAATTGGACTCGACAATCTCACGGCCCGCGTGCGCAATGTAGGCGCATCCTCGACTCGGCACCGCCTTTCCCGGAATGCGCACTCCCTCGTAGTAGGCGCGACAGACGAGCAGGGGCGCCATGTCGCTGTCATGGCCGCCGAAGACGGCGTCGGGAGGAGTGTAACCGGCACTGGCATGAAGCCAGAGATCGCCGCTATTGCCGTGAGTCGCTGGCAAGCCGTAGATGGGTTGAGCTGCGGGCGGAGCGTACTCCGCCGGAGTGTAGCTGGAACAGCTTGGCGCATAGGGATCCATGGGCGGTTTGTAGGTCTCCGCGGGCACAAAAACGGATGAAGTCGAGGCAGGCGCTACCTCAGCGGGCGTATAGGAAGGCGGCAGAGCGGGTTTCGGCGCCAGGGGTGGAGCCATACCCACAGGACATTGATATGACGGCAGGATTGTTGGTGTTGCCGGCGGTGGATACGGATCTGTGCTAGGCATTGGCCTAGGCATTGGCATCGCCGTGGGCATCGCCATGGGCGTATATTGAGGCGGTCTGTCGTGCATGGGAAAGGGAGGCGCATCAAAGTCTGGCGGATAGGGATAGGGTTTTCGGGCAACTGGGCTAAATGTTGGTGGTATTGGTGGTGGTGGCGGTGGTAGTGGTGGTGGTGGCGGAGGTGATAGCGGACATTTATCCTCCTCTAGCGCTGGTGGTGGAGGTGGCAACTGCCAACCCGGCAATGTACGTCTTTCCTCCACCAGAATCTCATACGAATCCAGACGACGCTCCGCCCCTCGATAGGCGATAAACAACGCCCGATGCACCGATGATATCTTTCCAATAATCAGATGTCCCTCGTAATGACCACGTCCAATGTAAACGGGTTGATCCAACGCTGTGCGTCCGCAGAGCACCGCGTTATCGGGTATCACATGATCATAGCACTTGATCCAAGCCAGATTCTCGCCACACAACATCTCGAAGATGTCCTTGGGCAACGCCTCACCGCGCTGGGAGACGAAGCCGATCTGCTTGGAGGGCACAACCTTGCAGACGAGCATGTCGCCGCAGTGTTCCGCCCGTCCCACATAGATCATTCCGCCGTCCTCATCGTTGCCGCCCACAACGGCATTCGGTGGTATTGAGGCATACGCCGAGGATTGCACCCATTTGTAGGCTGAAACGATAAGCAATTATCGATATTAATTTATCGGTTTGTCATCGCAATCTAAAGTTATACATAAAGTAAACACATAGTCCCTTTATCTTATCAGCTTTTGATTAAACTTATTATGTATGTGTATACCCGTAGTTGAGTTAGTTTCTATAAATTTAGATTCGTTTGTAATGTGAAATATTACTCACACAATTATGTTGATGAATGTACTTAATTCAAATTGAAATATATATAGAAATAAATAAATATATATTTATATACATTAATTTCCATTTAACATATATAATTTAAGCACTCTTTTCGAGTTAGAATAAAGTTTAGATACTTTTTGTTTTTCCTCTACTCTTCAATGTTTGATACGGAGACATTAAGATACTTTAGAATACTATGCAATACTTGGCATAATCATAGATTGGTTTCAATTTCTGACTCTTTGTGTTAGATGATATTTGAAATACAGACCATTTTTGACACATGCCAACTTAATTTCCAAAGAAATTAATGGTTAAAGGCTCCACTTTAACAGAGTTCATTTACACAATGACTCACACTAATAGAAGACTTGAGGATTGTCATTTTTAGAGAGATATTTACATACTCAAATGTTGTATTTAGTTGGATATTTCAATATTATAACGATGATCATTTAACAGTCATCAATGCTATTCTTTCAATTAATGAAACATATTCCATGTTAATTGATTTCTTTCTATTTTAATTTCCCTCGAAATTGTATAAAAATATATTATATTTTAATAAGAACTATAAGATATTCTTAGAAATAAATATCAATTTAATTTTATTATAATGAGAATTGTAATTATAAGAATTAATAAAATATATTGATTCATCGATCTTTTTATACTTTAATTTTGATTAATCAAACATTTGATATGTGAATTCTTTTATTTTTAATTTTCATATTAATATAATTTGATACTAATATATAATTAACTAAAAACATTAGCCTTTAGCGCTGGAAATTGTGACAACAAATTGATAACTCAGAAAGTTTCCATTGAAGAAAGAAACAACTTCTACCTATGTCTTATTATTGGTACTTCGAGCCTAGCTCGCTCTGAATTGTAAATAATAATAAAATAATGTAAATCTTAATATTGCTATATTTAATAATAATAATGATATGGTAAAAATGTTTTATTATTAGGAAATAAAGTTAGTTCTATGAGAAAGTAACTCTATAACCACAACATATCAGAAAGATCTATCAAGAACATTCTATTTCCCCAACACTCTGTGAACAGTAAACAATAAGCTGCTCTTATTACATTGAATTGTAATGATGATGCAATTAAAAATATATATATTATAGATATAATTAAATATAGAAATAGCTACAGAGCCGCAAGATATCATATTTGCCCAAAAACTCTGTGAACCGTAAATAATAAGCGGCCCTTATTACAAAGAGTTTATCTTATACTATAATATGAAATATGTACTTATAAATAAATGAAAAAGTATCTACAGATCCCAAGATATATCTTTCACAAGCGCATAATTTCCCCAACACTCTGTGAAATGCAAATAATAAACTGGCTTTAGTATGTAAATAGTATGTTGTATACGAAGTCGCACCTTTATTGGAAATCGTTTAGATCGTTAATGGCATTGACAATGGCACGGCTTAAAGTCTATATAAATGGGGATTATCAACTGAAATGGGGAAATACGAATGGAGTGGGGTTATTTATTGCTTGCAGAGCACTTCATAGGTATCAAGCCGAATCTCTCGTCCGCCATAGGGAATGTAGAGGCATCGTTGTCGGGAGGAGATCAGGCCGGGTGTCAGACTGCCCTGGTAGTGTCCACGGCCGTAGTAGATGGGTTCTCCGTTGCGGGCACGTCCCGTGCTCACGGCATTCGGTGGCATGCCATGGTGATGTGGATGAATCCAGACATAGCCGTAACCGGTCAATATCTCATAGGTTTGTTTCTGGAACTCGTAGCCACCGAAACAGACATAGGCACATCCCTTGCTGGGCACTACCTTGGCGGGCAGCATCTCTCCCTCATGCATTGCCCTGCCCGCGTAGATGGGAGTTCTGTCCGAGTCATGGCCGGCAATTACGGCACCGGGAGGCGTGTAACTCGGCGAAGCCGGCACCCAGACATCCTGCTGCTGATGGATGAGCACCTCGTAGGTGTTAATGCGCACCTCCTGGCCCCCGAAGGGGATGTAGAGGCAACCGTGGGAGGGATGCACCTTGCCCACGCACAACGAGTTGTTGTAATGACCACGGCCCACATAGAGAGGCTCCCCTGTACGGGTGGTGCCACTACGCACCGCATTTGGCGGTGCACCGCCGCTACAACTGCCCACCCAGGCGAATCCCTGGCCAACCAATATCTCGTAGTGGGTCTTCGTGTGCTCGGTGCCGCCATAACAGACATAGGCACAACCCTTGCTCGGTATCACCTTGGCGGGCAGATTTTCACCCTCGTGGAATGCTCGTCCCACATAGATGGGCGAACGGTCGGCGTCGTGACCGCCAACTACGGCATAAGGAGGCAGTGCGGCATATGGAGTCGAGTGCACCCAAGTGTGTTCTGCAACGAGAGGAGCGGACAACGGGCTCAATTAAGTAGCTTGTAATCAGTATTCCGCCGATAAGACGTTAACAATGGCGCGATAAGATAGCAGTTTGATAAGCGAAAAGAAATCATGAGGTGCTGCAATTTGGATTCGTCCTTTGGATTCGATTCACTTCTTGCACTCGCCTACCAATGCTCACAACTGCTCCTGGCTGCACTGCACCTGGAGAAAACCAAATAGTACACAGATCACACACAAATCAACACGACTTCCCAATTGGCGAAACGAAATGTGATCGAACGGATTAGCAAATGATTATGGTAGGACCTTCCCTATACTACTAGACTATATACCAATGTTAATTTTCAACTCTACGTAGTTAACTTAATAACTGAACTTCATTACTTACCCATGATTCACTGTCGAAAGGTCTGATAAGCGTGCCTAGATTTACAGTTTATCTTCGCTCTATATATTATATATTATCTATAATATATTTCTAGAATTTCCACTTGTTTTTCTTTGCGATTTTTCTAGTCTAGCCCAGTCAACCGTTCAGTTCGCAGTTAAATATCTCACTAAACACATAAACGGCGACTGAAATGGTTTAAAAATAACGCCGAACAATGGATTCCAGTTCCAGTTGCTGGTGGTTCAATGAGTTTGAGACTTTCGCTCTTATCGGAAAGCTTTTTAACACACATGGACACAGTATTGATATCGCTATTCAGAAACATATTTATCACTTACTACCTTTCAATGTCTCACTCTGGCTGAAAAGCTTTTTCCTCTTATCAATCTCTACTATGAATCATCCGCATGACGGGGAACTTTGCGACATTTAACAGGTGAAGTTGCAACAGGTGGACTCCCAAATGTTAACACATAAGTTAACCAAATTCATAATGAAATTTATAGAGGAAATAATTGTCAAATCGATTACAAATTGTACTTATGCTCATGCTAGTATTAATTATCTATAGGTGAATTCCCCTGTCCCTCTATTATCATTATCAATTTTTTGTGGAACAAACAAACAATTCTCAGAAAAACTCTTAGCTCTTAACTAAGTTCTTAATTTATTATTATATAATTGTATCTTAGAAATTAGTGTTCTAAATTACAATGTAGTTATAGCCAAAGCAAGAACGATTTGATCTGAATTTAGTATTATATTATTCAATATATTTAAAATAAACTTACACCACAAACTCTTAATAATTATTACAATATTAATTTTAGAATAAACTTGAGATAACACAAAATATATTATGATTAACTTACACCACAAATCTTTAATTATTATTACAATTAAAACAATAATGTTTACCAATGTTTATATTTCAGAGACTTCTTGGTTTAACATAAGAAAAAGCTTGTTATGTTATGACGAAGACTTAATACTCTAACAGCTTCTTGCTGATGATTTCATTTTGAGAAAGAACTAGTTAATGGAAAGTTTTATTGGAAATAAGATATTGTAGCTGGATTTTATTATAATTATTATTTTTATTAGCTTTTTCTGAAACTTATAAACTTGCTATGTTATGGTTATGTTTACAAAATAAATGTTTGGAAAAGCAAATTGTTTTTAAGGCAATACAATTATTTTTAAAAAAGATATTTAACTCCATGACTCAATTTCTTACCCTCAGAATCAAAACTTGTGGTATTTGTTATAAGATCTGTGTGTTAAATTCAATTAGTTTTGCATTTATTTAAGAAACATGCTATAAGCTAAGTTATAGTATAGGGAATTTGGGCTGAATTTGATTAATTTGTTGATATATCAAGAAGTAAGAATGGGACTTGTCATTCAGATAAATAATAAACATATTTGCTTGTTGCACAGTTCCACACAGAATCATAATACTCTAAACTAGGGTATAACAAGCTGAAGAGTCGGGGCGGGAGCAATAGTAGGGAATGATATGCTACAATCGAAGTCTCTTTACTTACTCTGTAAAACTCTCGACTATCCCTTAATTGCATATGATAGCTCCACTTTCTGTTGATAATATAAGCGCAATGCAATGCAATCTTGATCCAAATATCTTGTTTAGTACTTGAGTTTTACATTAATTACCTAAAGTGGGCAAATACCCTACAGTGCGTTGTAACGACAGTGTGCGCTTCTTTTTCCTTTGGACCAACACTGCGTTATATTGTGTTTTGAATAACTTCGGAGTTTATTATCCGATCGCAATGAAATTTTCAGGATACTTGAGGACCCTGTTGCTCAACCTGTATGTATATAAATTAAGACTCTAGCTTTAATTATTCTTGTTTTATGGGATATCAAAAATATTATTTACGTTTTACAGTGGTGTAAGGGGAATGGCAAAATTTTAACACCAACTGGTTCTGCTTATTCCTTAGACGGACCAGCATACCAAATTTCATGACTCTAGCTCTTATGGTATCTGAGATCTAGGCGCTCATAAAGATAGACGGACGGACAGACCGACAGACGGACGGACAGACGGAAATACGAACATGACTATATCGATTCGACAGTTGATGCTGATCAAGAATATATGTATATATATAGTTGATGGGGTCTGCCAGACTTCCTTAGATCTGTAACACTTCCATTTTTCGACAAACCTAATAGACCCTTATACCATTTTGAAGTAATGGGTGTAACAAGTCTGAAGTCCAAGTGGCAATGACATTTAGTACAGTTTAAACTCGTCATAACATTATCTTTCGCTCACAACGCCCCTAGTTGACTCGAAAGAAGTCTGACTGTACTACAAATAATACAGATAATTTCCGAACAGATATTTTGGAAATTATGGCTAACAAATTGTTTCAAAATACAGCGAACTTTTGTTTAAAAAAAACAGACACACACACACACAAAAAAAGGTGTTGTTGAGTCATTAAGTACATTTTGTAGGTATTTAGTGGGCGAGTAGGCGTTGTGTTCCTGCTGTTTAAATTAAACTTTACACATGTTGACTGACTCATTTGGTCCGAGCAGAGCTAGAAAATAAATAAATCAACAACTCATGAGAGGCTGAACCCGAACCTGAACCCAAGTTGTACCAGAAACAGCAGCAGTTACAGAAACAGCTGTGGTTTTTTCATTATCAGCTCTAAAGTGCGGGTTGACTCGATACTTACTACGATTCTCAATTGTGTTGCGGTTAAATCGAACAAAAGAACTGCATAAATCGACAAGCATAAAAAGCGAAAAACATTCTCAATAATTCAATGTAAATTGCAAGTACTACAAGCAGATCGTCGCTAATTGAAATTGCAACAAGATGAATTTCGGTGAGTAAAGTGCAAAAATATTTTTATGGACCTGCCATAACAGTTCTGTGGTACTTCGAGAAATTAACTCCGGACTTTCGAGTCGAGAATTAAGTGTGTGTGTGTGTGTGTGTGTGTTTGGTATGTTAGTTAAGAGTATATGACATATATTAATGAGACCATTGATTAAATGTATTTTGGGCCGCGACACTCGATAAGGAATAATCGATGCAATCGCTCAAAGATAAGCAAGAGACTTACCAACTTGGTCTAAACAAATAACCTATTGATATTTAAGGCTGTCTAAATGTAATATACACATTTTATAGTTTGCCGCTCGATTTTCGTTGTTGTTATTGTGGAATTTAAAGTTGTCTTAGCGCTGACTTCACACCTGCCATGTTAGACCCGTCCCCGTCCCGTGGGGTGACGAAAACCCATCGTACACATGTTTACTTGGAAAGCAAAAAAAAAAAACGCTGCAGGCTCCTCCGATATGATATCTTATCGTTGCCGGCTAGCGACAACGACAACGACAACAACAACAACACAGTCAACAACTTTGTCCGATAAGAGAGTCGTAGCTTTATAACACAACCGCCAACGGGACAGTCCAGTCAGTCATATACGAACCTCGCACAGAATAGTGCCAGAAATCTGTTCTATCGAAAAAAACCAAAAACAAATACAAAATGGGTAAGTTGCAAGAATCCTGCAACTGTGGAATATAGTATGGAATACTTTTGGAATATATACGTAGTATACCTGTAAAGGATTATCAACAAGTGACAAGTGAAATAATCTAAAAACGAGTGCACAACGCTTAGGCAATCGTTCTATTTTCAACTCGAAAACTATCTGATATCATGGATAGTAGTAGTACAGTTCGATATGTAATGTGGTTTTAGCTGGGCGACAGTTGAAATCCCTTGGGATTGTCAAGTAACTTATGAGCTATCATGACATTTATACAGATAAGACACAAGTTTCGTGTGAAATATGTGCCACGGTCTAGAACTGTACTTGATAACAGGGCTAACTACCTGTCTCTGCCTCTCTCTCTCTCTCTCTCTCTATTGCCATATCTTCCGATTCACCCTCACACACACACACACACACACACTTGCACGCTCGTATCGATCGTTTTACTCTCTGCACTCAACATGGCCTTGAGTCATAAGTAAGTCTCCACAGGGATATTGTGTTTGCTGTGTGAGCTCAAAGTACATGCACTATTGTCGTCTCGCTCTTGCTTGCAGCGGCAAAGCTTTGCTTTCTGCACACCACATCAGTGCTGCCAGAATTTCCCTAATATAGCTTATATGGTCAAAATTAATAGCTAGAATTGACTTTTAACGCTAAAGGCGCGTATGGGTTTATATTGCCGGCATTTTGATATTTTAAAATCTCTGTTTTTAATTTGTTTTTATACGTAACTATTGACAAAATGCATTTTTCCGCAGCACAATCTTATAAACTCAATATTTGCTGCATTACCATAATCAATAGCTCTCTTTGTTTGCTGGTCATATAGTTGCAACACAATATTTATTTAATTTATTAAGTTTATTTAAGTTATCTTGCAGTCTGGAAATGTAGATTTGCCACTTTTCTAGCTAATAGCATTTCTAGCAATTGCAAAATAGCCAAATCTAGCTATAAAATAGCTAAAATGGCAACAGCAAGTACCCAACACTGCTGTCTTGAGTGTAGAGCATAAGTCTCCAAAACAAGGAACTTTGCTTGGCACTCGCCATCGGCTCTCTGCTTTCGTTCTCTCCGCTCAGAGAGCTTTCCTTTGCTTTGTAGAGATTGCATTTAATAAATTATACGTTTCTATGCATTTACAGATCACACTTGGGTTGCCCGCAATGTCTACGATTCGTTGCCGCCATTCGCCATCGCCGCTGGCCACGATTCGGACAATGATCCCATCTACGTGGGACGCGCTTATCACAACGGCGACATGCTGCCGGCCAAGGTGATTCCCAACAAGCAGCAGGCTTACGTGGCCTGGGGCGGTGAGGAGATTAACAAGCACGACTTCGAGATACTCACCGGTCACCACTACTGCTGGGTACCGGCCAGCAATGGTGAGGTGCCACCCCATGCCCTGCGCGTTGGCCAGACCTCCGACGGAGAGGCGTTGTTCGTGGGACGCGGTTATTTCTCCGGCAGTCTGACGCCCGGCAAGGTTCATCCCTCGCACGGTTGCCTGTACATTCCCTATGGCGGCGCCGAACACAAGCTGGAGGCCTACGAGGTGCTGGTGCAACCCGAGACCTGGGTAAGCTCCTCCGGCAATCACATTGTGCCCGGCACCATTTTGGCCGGACACGATTCCGATGGGGATGCCATCTATGTGGGTCGTGCCTACCACGAGGGTGATCTGCTGCCCGCCAAGGTCATTCCCAACAAGTCTTGCGCCTATGTGCCATACGGCGGACAGGAGCACGTCAAATACGACTTCGAGCTGCTTGCCGGCTACGGTTACGGCTGGGTGCCCGATGGCAATGGCAATGTGCCCGGCAACGCCATCGCCTGCGGTCGTACCAGCGATGGGGAGGTCCTGTATATCGGCCGTGGCCATTATAACGGCAGCTTCACCCCGGGCAAGATCCATCAGTCGCATCAGTGCATGTACATTCCCTATGGCGGCCAGGAGGTGCGTCTGGACTGCTACGAGGTGCTCGTGAGGAACTAGACTGACTTAAGCTCCACAATGCCACACAATTTGTTCGATTCGATTCAGTCGACTTCATTAACTTTGTACAACATTTCTAAATAACCTAATTAAATTATTCGTATTTCATCGGTCACAATAATGCAAGAGTTGTTCACTTATTTGTTACGATATTAAAAATAAAGCTTAGCTACATTTGTAGATGCAGAGATGTTTTTTCTATGAAATGTTCTCAATTTAATGAGGTTTCTAATTAAACTAATTAATTAATCGTACTTCATTAATTGCTTATTGCAATAACTATTCAATTATTTGTTATGTTTGTTCCATTTGCATTTACAGAAATGTTCTTCTATGATGTATTCTCAATTTGATGACATTGATGAGGTTTCTCATTAATCTATTTCATTAATTGTTCTTAATGAGACACAAAACAATAATGTAAGATTAATTTCATTATTTGGTACAACATTAAATAAATCTTAGATACATTTGTATTAACAGAGATGTTTTTTGTATGAATTATCCTTAATTTGATTAGGTTGATGAGGTTATTAATCAATCTCATTAATAATCTGTACTCATTAGTTAGTAAACAGTAATGCTATATTTTTTTAATGATATGTTATTAATAAAGCTTATGTTTTCTATCTATCTATCTCATCTGTGAGATGTGTGTTATGTCTCCCATTATATGTCAACTTATCAATTACTTAACCTAAAAGTATGCTATATAATTTCACGCATTAGTTGCTCTGTTGAAAATTTCTTGCAGATACTCAGATACTCGTAATTTCCATTGTGCTTGCAAACATCACTGGGAGTTTCCCTTCTTAATTCATACCTAAAACTCTACAATTGTCAATCATTTTATTATTTTATGCATTAATATAACTAATACATTTAATTTGTTTTAATTCAACACTCAATTTTCGTATGTATGCGCGCGCTTTGCGAGCTTTTTTTGGTGAGCTTTCGTGCGTTTTCTACAATGTGTAGAGTTGGCAACTCTCACATTAAATGCGAGCTCTACACGCTACCCAATGCACTCTCATTCGTCGTCGTTTGTGCCGCAACGTGATTGGTCGACAGCCAGAACGGCGTTCATTTCGATTGGTTGCAAACTCTGCTGCATTTTGAGGGCGTGCTACGACTCGAAACAGCAGACGGAAAACGATAGACACACGAATAAAAGTGGCATAATATTAATGAAATGTTAATAAGTAGCACATTATCTTTTATTAATATGCAGTTGTGTTCGTTTTTCTACTCCCTCGAACTGTTTTTTTACGCTGTGCATACTGAATAAACTGGTTTTCATGCTTGCTGCAAATGCCGTCGCTTTGACAACAACCATTGAACGTGCGTGGCGAGACGGAGGTTTCTGAGAAAGAAAGAACCAGATTAGAGACATGTATAGCTAGAAGATACATTTGGTAAGTTGGATTATTGAAGAAGATAGCGAGCATCTGACTGTAGGTATTACAATAGTAAAGGGTCGTTAGTTAAAGGCTTAAAACTGCATATTTCTTAGGAAATAAACGAGTGGAGAGTATAAGTTGAGTATAGCAAGATGTATTGGAGCCGTCGGCAATGTTGTTCCCTATTTCCTGGAGCTGTTGACATGTGAATATCTTTGTTTTTGGATTTAACCAGTAAACCAAACGATTTTTAAAGCATTTCCATATATTGTAGAACAACAAAAATGCCTAAATCACTTTGGGCAATATAAATTCTTGTAATTTCATTTAAAAGGAGTGCGGCACGAAGTACGATGCCCCAACTGCCACACGGCCAGGCTTAGCTGCCGCATCCGGAATACTGTCATATCAGAGCTTCAATATCCATTTAGCTAAAATGTATTAAAAAGTAACTCAGATGCTATCAGGGACCATCCATCCATCGCATCCAACCATCCCATCCACTCAAGCTTCCCAGACACACGGAACGGAGAACAGAGGCAAACACCGCCACGACATCCCTCAAATAACTTTCGAGAAATGCTCGACATTCTTGCCCAGAGCAACGGTAACAGCAGCTTTGCAATATCAGTTGCTTCTTCAGCGACAGCGACAGCAGCAACAACAACGAGAAGAAGATGAGTGGAAGCAGCAGCAGCGACAAAGGAATGAAACGAATGACAAAATTTGGCCTGTGGGGCTACACACACACACAAACAGCAACGAAGAGACAGAAGGAAGTGCGTTGAACGAATGAAGAAGGCAGCAAAACATGAGCAGCGGACGGCAGCAGCGGCAGCGGCTGAATGGAAGCTGTCTTATATACAAGCATATACAAGAACTCGACTGTATGTGTGTGTGTGCGTTGCAGTTACAATTAGTGGAGACAAGAGCCGAAAAAGAATGGAACAATAAGCGCGCGCTACGTTTTTGACTATGCTGTGTGTGAGTGAGTATGAGTGAGTGAGGGCTGAGCGTACAGTGCGAGTGGAGTGAGTGAAATGTGGAGGGTTGTGTGTTGTTGTTGTTGCTTGCGCTGCCAGCATACAAAATTGCTAACAGGACACGCTGTTGGATATCTCAGGGCTTAGGGGTGGGAGTGTGGAGTGTAGGGTTGCGTTTGGGCTTAGTATTGAAACGTGTCTCATCAGATGCTTCAATTGCAAGCGATAAATCACACACACACACACACATACAGCGCGCGCGAATGATGTGAAATAGTAGAAATGCAAAGAAAATATGTAAAAGCAAAGCGCAAAATGAAAAATTGTACATAAAAATGGAAATACGACGACGACGACGACGTCGCTACGCATTGAATAACCCTCGCCGACAACAGCAACAACAACAACAACAGTTATGGGCGTGCAGCAAAGCCGAAAACCTTTTCTGAGCTCTGTGTATATATGCGCGCATATACTTACCCATTTACTTGTATATGCTTATGGAGAGTGTAGACTGAGGCACTAACGGTAGCTGCTGCTGTGCCCTAAAGCTGAGCACGCAGTGCTGCCCACTTAATGCTCATTTAATGCCGGATCTAGCATGTTTTTAAATGCTTTAAAATAGAAAAAAAACAACTTAGCTTATTTTTAAGAATATTTATTTATATTTTCACTCATTTTCATTTATTTATATATAATATATACTATATAAAAATTTATTTTTTATTTATTTATATACTATATTATTTATATACATTATATTTATTTTTATTTATACTTTTTTAATTTATTTTCATATATTATTTGTACATATTACATTTATTTTTGATTTATTTATAGATATTATATTTATTTTTCTTAACGGTCACAATATTCAAATAGCATTCAGTTCGATTACTTGCATTATTTGCCAGCACCAGCAAAGATCGATAACTATCGATTGGTTGAGATCAACACGTATGTATGTATGTATCTAAATAACCCATCCCTGTCATCTCCAAATCTCCACCACAAACGCACTACTCTAATTAGTTGTTATCATGAAACCAATGTCTAAAAATAAATCAAAAATACACAAACATGTAAATAGAGGGGGGTGGGGGGAGAGTGTGTTGGGAGCAGTTCGTTCCGCTTCATTTGGCACCTAACACAGCCTCCAAGTCTCAACTCATTGCAGGCGCATCTCTCATCTGTATTTGGGTGTCGCTTATGCGTGATAATTCAATTAGGAATGTGTGAATCAGGCAGCAGCAGCAGCAACAACAACAAAAACAGCAGGCACTCAAATACTGCTGCAACAACAACAACAAGAACAACAACAATGACTGCAGCAATAGCATGCAAGCGGAAACAGCAGTAGAAAGAGAACTGAACATATACTCTTTCCCAGCAGCCGCAGTCAAAGCGAAAAACAGAAACCCAAAACACATTCATGCCCATGTGCAGTACTAAACATCGGACAGTTGCAGGCAACCCTGTTTCTCTGCTATGTATGTATGTGCCTGTGTGTGTTTGTATTTGTGTATTTGCCTTGCCACAGGAACTGAATCACAATCAGAATACGGCCTCGGCTCTGGCGGCCTGAAACAATTTATGTGCCATGTATTTTGTACATAAAAATAGCGGACGACGAGGCAAAGGCAAAGCCAACGGCGGCAGAGACGCCAACACCGACTGCGTCCGGAGAAGGGGCAATGGACATGGACAGCGCCTGCAAGAGGGGTTTATGTATGTATGTATGTGTGCAGCCTGCCTCGAAAATATTTCAACACGAGCATGCGACTGGAACACTTAGTGTGCAGGGGCGTAGTCAGCGGGAGCTGCAGTGACAGTAGTAGGCGAATTGTCATTAATTAAGATTGTATATATACAGTGTACTATGAACTGAATACTTAATAAAAACTCTAGCTTATGATTATAATATCTTTATTAATGCTTACACAATTTTAAAACCAAGAAGAATATATTAAATTGAAATATATATGAATAAAATACTCTAACATATGAATTTTAATTCCATTTTTAATATAATGCAAAATAATTGATTAATAAACGTTTCGATTATTGAAAAATAATATGTTTCAGTTAGGAACTAGCTTTAAAAAGGTTAATATCGCTTAAAGATGCCCTGCTTTAGACCGTTATCAACCAAGCAATCCCCATTTCCCCTCTATTTCTTTCTAAGCTACGCCTCTGCCTTATATCTTGAATCTTGCTGTACATACACTCATTCAAACATACAAACACAGTCAGCACAACCACTCTCTGTGCCTGTGTGTGTGTGTGTGTATTCAAGTGTGCGGCACTGCGATAGCAACGAATAACAACAACAACAGCAACGGCGACCACGAGTTGGGCCTCGTCCCATTACCAATTTAAATTCCCATCCAATGCCCGCACGTAGCAAAAGAGCCGGTAAGGAATAAAACGACAGACAGCGTGGACAGACCGACCGACACACAGGCGGACAGAGGGACGGACGAACGTTGAGATTCAACACGACAAACTCGCAAAGATAGAGTATTTAATGAGCGCTACTGTTCTGCCTGTTGTTGTTGTGTTATTGCTTCCAATGCAATGCCAACTCTCGATATGTTACGTTTTTTTTTTGCTCGCTCTCTCCCTCTCGCTTTCTCTACCCAGCTATGGCTGTTCTTGTTGTTGTGTCTTCTATTAAATTAGGTTCATTTGCCAGAGTGAACGGCTGTCGCAGTCGTCGCTGCTGCTGCGCTGCTGCTGCTGCTTCAGTAGCTTTTGCCAAAAGCACCCTCTTTGTGTCAAGTGGGCTGTGCAAGCGTGTATATGTAGTATGTGTGTGTTTGTGTGAGTGCTTATCGACTATGTGTAAACCGCACGGCTCACTGGCTGCCCGGTTGCTTGGCTGCAGCGTTGCCGTCGCTTTGACGCCGTCATTGCGGTTATGACTCTGTGTGTGTGTGTGTCGTTATATACTGAAATGATATATTGTGAGTGGTATATAAATATATGTACTACCAGCCACTGCTGCTAAAGTTGTGGCATGTTGATAATTCAATAAGCTGTAAAAAATGCGACTACAAATTGGCAATGAGTGACTGCACACACACATACACACACTCTTGCATACATTATATACATACCTTAATATGCAGCATTTGCCTTGAATTCGTTTTTTTTTTGTTCCCTCATTACAGATACTCGTGTGCGTTATGTAAAGCCCACTCAGCCATCAACTGGCAACGTCATGCAGCTGCAGACGAACCGCAACTGTTTGCTCTTATTCAACAGCATCATCAAGTCTACGACAACAACTCTACAACTCTCCGACCGTCGAACTCTCCGCCACTCGACCCGATGCCACCCAACGTCGGGCGCAACTTCATTTGCAATGCAAACGCAGCGCGTGAGAGTTACAAATGAGTGCATAAAATGTGGAGGGAGAGTGCATAGTGGAGTGAGCAACAAGCAGCAGGCAGAGTGAGAGTGAAAGAAGTCGTGAGTCTGTCTTGTGTAATCAACTAATTACAACAGCCGCCGCCAATTCCAAGGCATCGTCTTAGTCTAAGCCCACCCGCTGTGCCAGCTCACAAGTTGTCTTGTCTTGTTAAAATGACTTTTAAGCTTAAGTCGAAGAGTAGCTCATTATTAGAGACAATTGAGTAGTGCTCAAACGCTGATACTCAAATCAATCAATGTGAAGCGTGTGTGTGAGAGACAGAGAGAGAATAACTGAAGAGCAACAAGAAAACAGCTTTACCGTTGCTTTAATGTCGTTTCTTTAGCAATTCATGCAGTTATTATTCTTATTTCCGGTTCAGGACTTTCGTTGATTTCGTCTGACGCAGGAACGGGGGAAGGAGAAGGAGAACTCCGCCGCGTCGTCTCCTTGACTTCCCCGCACCCCATAAATTGTACCGTACGCTTCTTCGTTCCCGGTAAATTGATACTTTTTTTCGGGTTTCGCATTTTTTCCAAAGGGCATTTTTATATGATGCAAAAAATAAATAACCCAGCGATGCAGGCAGAAAGAGACGGCTAACGAGAGAAGGACATAATTTGGGATGCTCTCGGTCTCGGCGCTCGAAATTCATCTGAATTCATTTTCTCGACCTCCGTGCATATTAATAATGGTGCTCTAATTGGATCTTAATGCTGGCATTTCATTTCACTACATGACTCAATTACGGCTGATGAATGAAATTACATCAATGACAGCAAATCAAGGCAAAGTGTTGCACAGATTACATTGCGTGTCGCCTGTGTCAACCAAAAAACAAGCCGGACAGTCGGGTACCCAACCGTAATATACCAGAACAACACTCCGATTCGCATCCAATGTAAATCTTTAGTCGAAGGAGGCGTGGTAATGTCATTAAATCAATTTAAAGCTGGACACATCGTCTCCAAACTTTATCTACCTGCAAATGTAGGCAGTGCTGAGAGATCAACTTTAAGATACTAGCTCTCCTTTTGTTCAGGCAGACAGACCAACAGATGGACAGGCAGACAGACGGACAGTCAAGGCTTTAGCGACTCCATATCTGAGATCCTTTCGTACGTACGGACAGACAGACAGACGAACAGACGGACGACAGATAGACAAACAGACGGAAAGACAGACGGACTGGCATGAGGACAGACAGACAGTCGGACAGACGGACGGACGAACGACAGAAAGACAAACGGCCGGGCAGACAGATGGAAAGACAGGCAGACGGACAGACTGACATGGCTTTAGCGACTTGGCTATTGATGCTGATTTATGGGATTGGCCACGCTTTCTTCTGCCTTCTGCCATACTTTTGACAAACTTAATATACCCCACTTGGATATTAAAAATACATAATTCATTCCTCTTCAAAAGATGTTGAAAAAAAGCGGTCAGAATATTCGATGTTTGTGGTACCTTCCCCTTCAGATGATTTATAAAACTTCCAACTCTCATTGGTTTGTCAAATCGTAGCCAATTTCTTTCCCTTATTTCAAGCTTCGAAGGAAGTAATAATGCTTACATGTATTTTTAAATGAAAAGTCGTAATCTTAATTGTAAACCTGTACATCTTTCCCTTTCCCTACAAACGGAAATTTCAGTTATTCTTATTGTGTTAATCTCTAGAAAGATAAACCTATTTCTAACATAAAATTTAGATGTTAGAGCATTAAGAAAACAGTTTCAGATTATTACGAAGCAAATGTGTTGGATTTGTGGTTCTAGAAATAGAGAAACAAATTCCGAATACTTATAAACAGTAAGTTTAGGGATTAACTTTAATTTGAATTGAACTGAAATCGTTTAAACTTTAAAATGCCATTGCTCGAATACTGACAATATATTTGTGAAATCGGACTAGAAATCAAACCAAAAAGTTCCGTCTTAAATTGAAATATTCCATTTGAAATCCACTGATTTTGTTGATTTCTTTAAACGATTTTTACTAATTTTGTCTTGGTTATTTAACTACTTATATTTAGTCTTGGAGTCAATTATCAAAAAAATATCATAAATAACATGACAATATTTTAGTTTTAGTTTCTAGAGCCACAAACACAATTCACAATTGAACACGAGAAATCAAAAACAAATTCGTCAGTTTGTTAAGAAGGCGATTGCTTAATTTTAGCTGAATAACTTTGAAATCTTTAACTACCGAATTCATTAATACTATGAAAAAGCTTAATATAATTTGTAAAAATCATAACTTTAACTTGCTATACTCACTTGCTATGCCTGTTAGTAATTAATAGCTATATGATAAATCACCCAAATAATTTCAATAAGCCCGATGCTGCTTAAGTGTTAAGAGTTTCTTCATACTTATTACCTATAATGCTAGAATCAATGCTAGTTAATTGTGTTGACAACCGTAAGATAGTTAATTGAATTTCGTGACATTTACGGGTCAAGTTAAACGTGCGGAAAGTCGAGAACAAAATTTGTATCCCAATTATATAACACAAATGCTAAGCACATAAATTGTCATTTAAGCGGCGACTTTAGCAAGAAGTTTGCTCAATGGCGGAGGAGGGGGGGGGGGAAACTACTATAACAAATTGCAATAAAAGAGAACTGTGGCGCCTCTTGGCCCTGAGATGAAAAACTTTTGCAAATTCACACGTCGAAACTTTTGCTCCCAATTCAATTAAAGTCGCTTGTGGCAACATTGATGTTTGTTTGCTCCTCGTGCTGGAACTGCTGAAACTGCCAACTGTTTGTGCCACAACGTGTACAGTTGGTTATTCCAATATGTGTAATTCAATACAGTTCCATTAATTACAATTACACGAGCATAAACTACGAGTGTAGCGAATAAACACAACACATTCAAATTACACTAGCTGGAAACGGCAGTAGGAAATGGCTATAAAGGCCTGGTCAACTTAGCCTTTGACTGCTAAATGTTTTAGCATTTAGAAGCAACTACAAATGAAAATAACCTTTTAATATTTAAACAATGGCAAGATCTAATACAATAAACAAACTCGAACTTGCTTAGGTTATCAAAAAGTTATGAGCGTTACTAATAAGGGAAATAATTCAGGTTCAGTTTAAATAAAGTTTGCACTCTTATAAGACCATTAACTAAGAAGAAGTATAGACTAATTAACAGAGAATAATTATCTAATAAAGTCCAACAAAGTCGAGCAAACTCGACTGCATTAAACTCGCCTAATGATCGCGAATGTAAGTCGTTATAAATCGAGAAAGTATACACAGTAATATTTATATTGCGGAAGTCTTTAAGTGTCCGAGACATGGTGGAACATGGTGAAAGGCTAGATCATCCGTACAGTAGAGACTCGTGCCAAGTGGACCAGCTGTTAATAGAGCCAAAGAAGTGAGGTAGTTATGTTAGTTGTTCATAAGCCTGTTATGACTTCGAGCCTGTCGAGCGAAATAAGTGCAATTTTACATTTCTAATTACCTGAATGAGTATCTGCAGGTTACCTGTATCTTACAGATACACGAGTGTGAGTGTGTGGTATGTGTGTGTCTGTCTGTCTGTGTGTGCTTACACAAATGATTTATAAATGCTAAATTAATGCGTTAAAAGCCAAGCGCATTAAACTTGTTTTCAGATGTGCCCAATACTCGCACTCATACTTACACTCATGCTACACTCATGAACGTGTGTGTGAATACACACACATGTGCCCGTGAATACTGAAAAGAGTTTGCTAATGATGGGTATGGGGGGGGGGGGCTGAGGCAAAGGGGAAGCGCGCCAGTCTGCTTAATTATTGTAATTGGAGTTTTTGGCTCAAACCACACACAAATTTTATAAATTATTCAAATAAGGCAAAGGCAAAGCATTTTTGGTTAAACTTTATGTATGAATTTTAAATGATTGCAACACTTTATGCGATTCGCAGATGAAACATAGTATACCCTGTATAAAGTATAATACATTGAATGGGGTAACTTAAACCTTTGCATAAAACCATTTTATATTAATGCAATACTTCTTTAAGCTTGTAAAAATGGGCTTACATTGAATAGAGTATCTAAACTTCATTAATATTATTATCTTACACTTTAGTATGCTTAGAATTTGAATATTCAACAAATTCCATTTCAAATATTTGAATTTTTCAGTTTAAAATTAATTGTCATAGATATATATTAATATTTAGTTGGCATATATTTAATTGATAAATTGATTGACTAAGAAACTTCACAATAAAGTCAAAATCTTTGCAATAATGCATTTATTCAGATAGTAAGGTATTTATACTTGATAAGACAGTTTTGATTGTCAAATACTTATAAGTAGCACAGTGTTACAGGGTATCCCGTAGTCAAGCAACCATTGTGTTACACCAACTCTAATAGTTATTGGCTGGCACATAAATCCTGCTTTTCTTTTCAAAATTTTCAGCGCCGTTAAACAAATTCGCACCTAATCCACCCCTCAAATACTACGCCTATCCAGATACTCCACCCATGTTTCCTCCATTGTATCGCCTTCGGCATCTTCATTAGATGTATGGCTGTAGTCATGTCTTTTGGGACACATTCCTTGAAAATTGCCAATTTTCGATATCGGAAAGAGAAAAAAAAAACAAAAACAGCAAGAAGAAAGGAAAAAGCCAACAAGAAAACCAATGAATTTCCAATGGTTTTCACAAAATGTCAGACAGACAGACGAAACCAATGCCAAATCCAGCTAGCGACTGAGACCTCTGAATCCGTAATCTTTTATTTGCTTTGTCTTTTGGGCATTCTGAAAGCATTTTGAAAACAGTTTTACATCACGAAGGGTCGACGGCCAAGCGGGATTAAAGAAAACAAGCCAGTCAGTCGGATGACAGTAGGTTACCCTGAGCTAGTCATTATGGTTATTTTTGGCAAGCCAATTATATATATCGTGTATTCCAGTTTCGGCAGATCTTTTCTATGACAGCAGCTATATGATATAGTAGTCCGATTTTAACCAAATCTTGTCAGTAAGTAAAAGACATTCCCAAACACACAATTTGTAAGAGAACTAAATTTTAAGGCCATCGAATAATAAGCTCAGAAGTTATTCAAGGCTGGGTATAAAGTTGGGATAGTATGGTATAGGCTGGGGATTGGCTGGAAAGAGCAATTTTAAAGCTACAGACTTAAGTTTAGGCACACATATTAAGTATTCTAGTCTCAATGTGTCTCATAAATTTCAATATGATCGGTTAATAAACTCAGAAGTTAATCAGGGCTGAGCGTTGGCGATAGGCTATAGGCTGGACATAGGCTATAGGCTGGACATAGGCTATAGGCTGGACATAGGCTATAGGCTGGACATAGGCTATAGGCTGGACATTGGCTATAGGCTGGACATAGGCTATAGACTAGTTACAGGTCCATTTTAACGCTAGAGACTTAAGATTTACCACACAAAATTAGTATTCTGGCCTCAATGTGTCCTGCAAATTTCACTACCATCGAACAATAAACACAGAAGTTATTCCAGCCTGGTTAAAGCCTGGCGATAGTTCCTCTGGCAGCTATATGATATAGCGATTCAATCCGGCCGATACCGACATTTGTACTGCCTTCAAAAAGACGTAACACTACCAAGTTTTATCCAGATACCTTTAAAACTGAGTCTACTTTGCATAGAAACCAACAGACAGGCAGAAATGGCTATATCGACACGACCGTTGACGCTGATTAAGAATATATACACATTATAGAATGTGACATGCCTCATTTAATGCGCTACACATTTAGGAAAAACATTATAAAACCCTCTGCAAGCGTATTCAAAGGAAAAGGACAAGCGACCTTCACGGCATGCATTGACCTTGTGACCCTTTTAATAAGTACCAAGATGACCAGCTGATGCTGTTGCTTAGCATTGAATTTCCCAGCCCAAAATCCAAAGAAATCAACCAAATTTCGGAGTATAAATTATTTTATTTATCGATTATCTCGGTTTTCGCTTATTTTGTTTTGTGCTATTTACACTTAAATTATACATTATCAGCTTATAACTAAATTGGCTTCATTTAAAAAGTTGCCTACGTTCAACTTTGAGCTTTTAAGTGAGCTTTATCTGGCCGACAGCTTTCCATGTGCTTTCAAAGCGAAGCCTTTCCACGAATCATTTTATTCAAGTAGTTAGTTAAAGTAGTTTAATTTTATGGGATTTGTATACAAATTGATTCTGAATCGTTGTCTTCATATCGACTACTATATAACTATAGATATCTCTGTATGATTAATAATTAATGTATTATATTTAATATTACAATGTTTGATTCACTTGTAAAATCTCGCGTATATACAACAAAGTGTGTGACAAATAAGGTTAAGGGGAGAAAAAGTGGGAAATAGCTGCATATTTAATACTATATTTATATATTATTATTTATATATTTATATTTTTATGCTTATATACAAATATCAATGCGAAATATATGACTATAGATAGCTGCATAGTTAATTACAATGTTTAATTTGATTATGGAATTTTTTCTTATATACAAAGTAAAACAAATAACTTTGAGAGGTGGGAAAAGTGGGAAACTTGTATAACAGTTAACGAAAAATGCTTAAATACTCGATATATGACTATAGATAGCTGCATAATTAATTATAATTGTATATATATATATATATTATATATAGAAACAAATAATAACTTTGAGAGGAGGGAAAAATGGGAAACCTGTATAACAGCTAACGAAAAGTCTTTATTATTTAATTAGTGCTTGCTTTTCTTCCCTTCACCGTGCACTTTGGGGGTTGTTTACACCCTTCGATGGATGTATGGAGGGATTTTTTCTTTTTGTTGTTTTTCTACATCACTTGCTTTTGGCCAACGACAGATTGTTAGTCGTGGCAGCCGCTTGAGGCCTCGAACTGCCAGTGCTTTTGGCCAGGCTGCCGGGCGTGGCAGCAACGGGCGTCAGCTTGCCACCGGCATGTGGCGAGCTCTTGGGACTTGCCGCCGCCGAGCCAGCCACCGGCGTGTTGGGCGTGGGCAGCGTTACGGTGGGCAGCATGGGCATCACGGACTTGTGCTCGCCGGCATCGCCGACACTCGCCACACTCTTCAGCTTCTGCAGATAATCGTTGAACACCTCGTTGCCGGCACGTTGCATGCGTGACAGTTGCTCCATGAAGTACGCCTGCTGATAGTTGTACATGGAGGGACCAAAGTTATACAGCAGACTCGACGGATTGGCGGCGGCGGCTGCCACCTGAGCGGCTTGGGCGGCCTGTGCCACCTGGGCGCGCATAAGATTCTCCTTGAGGAAGTTCAAATCCAGTTGGTTGGCACTCGAGGCAATGCTGAGCGGTGCATTTAGCTGTGGCAGCTGGGGATGGGATTGGGAATGGGAATGGGAAGGAGGTGGCAATTTCATGGAATTGGCAGCTGGCGACGACGGTGGCGGCGTTGCCACCTTGCTGACTTTCTTGTGGCCGGCATTCGACTTGGGCGGCGAGTTGCTTTGCATGCTGGACTTGCCATTGGCGCCGAGTGACTGCTTGCCACCATTTGTGGCAGCCAAGTTGCCAGCGCCATTGGGCGACTTCTTGCTGGCGGGCACTTTCTTATTAAGTGCAGCTGGCAACTTGGGCGCAAGCTCCGCCGTTGCATGCTGACGTGGCAAGATGGGACGAAACTTCTTGGCCGCCGACGCATCGCCATTGAGCATGCCACCAGCTGTGGCAGCACTGGCAGACTTGGGTGACTTGTTCTCACTGGCAGCGGCATTGGGAGAGTGACTGCCCTGGCCGGCGGCAGCAGTGGCGGCACTGCGTTTCTCCGGACTGGGCGTCTTTTTGTCCGACTGCTGCGGCGTCAACACGTGTTTTTGGGGTGGATTCAAACCGTTGGAGGGTGAACTCTTGGGCGGCGTTGCAATCGCTTGTGGCGGCGTCAGACGCGTCAACAGATGCTGTGGCGAGGGGATTGTCTTGCTGGGCGGCGCTGGCAACTTTACCAACGGTTGTTGTTGTTGCTGCTGCTGCTGCTGTTGTTGTTGTTGTGGTTTTCCAAGCGCCTCCTTCAACTCCGATGTCGCCGGCTGATCCGGCAACTTGACAATCTCAATGTAATTGTTCACCGGACTCTTGTGCTTGGGATGTGTGCTGTTGTTGGGCGACGAGGCGTCGCCATTATCACGCGAGATCGTAATGGACAGCGAGCTGGGAATGTTGATGTTGCAGGAGTTCAACAGCGATTTAACTTTCACCTGTTGCTTCTCGGGCGCATCCTCGTGACTGGCGGGATTTGTATTCTGATCGGATTTGGTGGGTGGCGTGGGAAAGAGACCGCCGCCAGCTGAAACTCCACCTCCTGCCAGCATGCTCTGCAAATAATTGCTGGCATTGTGTTTGCTAGTTGTTGTTGCTGCTGATGCTGATGTTGCTGCGGCTGATGTTGTTGCTGCTCCCGCTGCTGCTGCTGTTGTTGTCGGCTTGGGCGTATATTTGTAGGTGGGCATGGTTGGTATATTATAGTTGGGCACATATTGCGGCGAGCTGGGCGAATAAATGGGTGAATTGGGCGTGTACATGGGCGTGCGGCAGCCGGGAGGCGCCTCTTTGCCCTTGGACTTGCTGGCATTGAATAGCGCCAGATTTAGATAGTTGTTGGACTTGTTGTTGTTGCTGTTGTGTGAGCCGCTGTGGGAGTTGTTGTTGCCCGACTTGGCTGCAGTTGGTGCTGCATTGCGTGCTTGTGACGTCGGTGGTCCCATTTTATGCTCCGGCATTTTGGGACCATAGACATGTGGCTTGGCCTGGCTGGCAATGGATTTGATCTCGGTGCCCGCATCCTTGAGCAATCGATTCACATCGCTGGGTATATTGGCAAAGGGATTGTTATGCGCCTTTGGCAATATCGGCTGATAACGCTTGGCAATTGGCGTTCTATTGCCGGGAGCTGCCAGTTGCATGCCGGAATGATGCAGTGGCGCAAACAGCGGCAGCGACTGCAACGACGGCGACTGTGACTGCGTTTTATGGCGTGCGGCAGCAACGGGCGCCTTTGCCGCTGGCGGTGGCATCAACGGTTTGTCCACCAGCGGCGTTGGCGAACTGAGACTGCTGCTCGTCACTGGCAGCCGTATCTTGAAGTCTTCACGTGGCAGCGGCGGCGACAGCTTTGGTTTCTTGCTGGACACCGACGCCTTGACGGGTTCCTTGCTCTTGCGCTTCGAGGAGGCAATCGATTTGGGCGGCATGGCACTTGGCGGCTTCATCAGCAGTCTGTCGTCGAGATGACTACGCGACTTGGTAGCCGATGCTGCTCCGTTCAGCTTCTCCGGCGACTCCACCTTCACCTTGATGGGCGTCAGGGCAAAGGACTTGAGAAACTCCGACTTAGGATCCTCAACGCAGGCGCCACTTGTTATCCGTGGACTGAGCACGGTGCCAACGCCATTGGGACTGAGAATACGCTCTGTGCGAATTGTGAGGGGAGGCACTGTCAAGGGACTGGGACTCTTGCGCTTTCTATCGCTGCTCGAGGACTTGGGACTGCCGTCCTTGTCCTTTTTGCTCTTGGAGCGTGATTCCTTTTCGGGTTTCAACGGCTTGACAATCTCCTTCCGCTCCGGATCGGACATATTGATGATCGTAACGCTATTCTGCTTGGACAGATCGATCTTTAGCTTAATGTTCGGCTCCTCCTTGTTGTTTGTTGGACTCGCTGTGGGCGTGGAAAAACCCTTCGAGGCGGCATTCTTCGAGGAAAACTGTGGTGAATGGTGATGATGATGATGTGATTTCTCCGATGCTGCCTTCTCGTGTTTCTCAACATAATTCCGATTGATGATCAGCTTGAGGGATTGTTCCGTTGGCGAGTTGAGTTTCGGTGCAATACGGAATTCTTCCTGTTGCGGCGACTTCTCCACTTTGATGCGGGCGGGCGCTGGCGGCGGCGGCGGCGACGGGGAGGGAGTTTTAATCAACTGAAGTGGAGGCATTGCTACTGCAACTGCTGGTGCTGCTGCTGCTGTTGTTGTTGCAACCACCTCCTGTTTCAGCTGTACAACTTGTGGCTTCACTGTCGGCTGTGGCTTTACCAATGGCTTTGGCGATTCATAAACACGGAAGTAGAAACGCATTGGCGCATCCCGTTTCCACGTATAGATATACGCAATGTCCATCAGCGTGTAATAGTCCAGCAGGACAATCGTCTTCACCTTGTACATGATATCGATGCTGAAACGCTGCACATCGATCTCAAACTTGTCGTAGACGAACTTCTTCAGGTGACTGACCCGACACATTGCCGGACACTGCAGATAACGCGGACGCAGCGTATCTCCGAATTCCGTCTCCGATTCGTCATTTAATTCACTGTAAAGATACAGAATGCAATGCATTTAGAGAATGTCATCAGTCAAGCGTTAATCCCCATGCTTATTTTGTTGATTTAATGGTTATTTTCTTATATTTTCCTCAACAGTTCTAAGAGTTTTCTAGCTAGTCCCTTCCAAACCTTCATTTTACTTATAGTTATATACGAAACTTCAGTTTGAACCTCTGTGCACCTTCTTTTCATCAGTGAATTCATGTATAACAGATCCTGCACTTGCATGCCATAAGAAACTCTCATGTAGATTAACCAATTATTTTCTTAACATTCGCAACCCCAAGTCGTGCTTAGTTTCTATATTAAACCTACCCCCATAAATCTATAAACACTTACCCAAGTTCGGCATATTCCAGCGATAACGACATATCATCGGAGGGACTGAATATCAGATGCTCGGTATCGTCGCCCCGTTGCTCGGGCGTGGCCAGAGCCGCCTCCTGGGGACGATCCTTGTAGAAGGCGCGTTTCCTCATTAGCTCCCGTTCGTAGAGACCCGGCACGAGCTTATAGACAATCGCCTGCAATGTGGTATCCGATCTGCAAGGGAGAGTTGAGGTTAGTTGAGGTGTTACATAATACCCTCTGCCTCTGAGGGTGAGACATGTGTGTGTGTGTGTTCAGTGAAGTGGAAAAGACACACACACAGAGAGAGATAAAGAAAAGAAGAACAAGACGGCTGCGTCATTGTCTTGAGTATGTTTTTATTATTATGTAGTTTTGGAAAGCGGGAAAATTAGTCAAAATAAGAAGTCAGCAGCTAGAAGGGACAGCTACTTCCTTGGCGCGGAAATGAGCGCATGACAATCCACAAAAGATACACGCACATAGATACACACTCACACACACAGACAGGCAAAGAAAAAGAAGAAGTACAAATTAGACGGCAGATGCAATTGCTTCAATGGCACGCAACAAACGCCGTGGAAGAAGAAGACTGTGTGGCATGCGCTGAGTTGTTGGTGACGCCACGTTGTTGTTGCTGCCGCACAGGAACTCGCATTAAGTCGCATTTCACAAAAAATCCATTGGAAGTCGCAGCCGCTCGCTTCAATCATTTTTGACAAGAATTGAAAGGAATTGAACACAACAAAGGCAGGAAAACCAAACGGGAAAGCAGGAGAAAAGGAATAAAGAGAGCGAGAGTGAGAGAGTGCAGCTGAGTGGAGAAGGGGCGGGAAAGGGAAAAACAACACGAGACAACAATTTAATATAGAAGCAAAAACTTAAATAGAATTTCAACGAACATTTAAAGAACTAGACAAACAATTGCTAACGATTTTCAAGTGATAATCAGAATATCATAAACTAACAATTAATTAAACAGAATTGTGCAGAATTGTATAAAATAAACCCATCGTATATACGTTCAGTTTTAAGTATTCAAACTTAAAGAACACTCAAAGAAGATTAGAGATTTTAAACATGTTAAATAAATGCCATCTAATTAAATGTTCATGCATGTCTTTATAGGTACAAATAAGCCAGTCTTTTGTCTTTTTACTTATTAGAATAGTTCTCATATTAAATTTAATATCGTTCGTCACCAAATTTGTTATCAGCAAATTCGGGACTTGAACAAGCTTTCGTCACTAGAGTTTTAGCTCGTATAGAGGTTTAAATAAGTGAAAACGGATAAAATAAACGTTATAAAAGATAAATTGAATAGAAAACAAACATTACTAATAAATATTAAGGAAACTCTATCAAATTCAACGTTTATAGGGATGAATATTGGGAATAAGCGGAAATAGATAAAGATAAAGTTAAAAACTTAAACACTCAAGTACTGAGATTTAATAAAATACAAATAGGCAATAGATTTAAAATATATTTAATTGGATTCAACATCTAATTTAACGTTTCTGCGTAAGGGAATGGATAACAAGCTGATTTTGTAATACTCTACAATTCTAAATAAATAAACACGAATAGAAAGTATTATTCGAGAAGAGAGTATAGATTAAAGTAAAGCTATCTACCACAGGTTTTGTTGAATGACCTGCCGTCAGTCTTTATAAATGATTCTGATTGTAATTCTAGTTCTTTCCCACTGAACTCTGCTCAACTGTTAACTCTGCAAGTTTTACTCTATAGGGGGGGATATTTTTTGGCAGGACTCAGGAGTTGAACAGCCGCAGAACTTTCGGTGTGGTAATTGTGGTTAGGCTGAAAACTTGGCTAAATTTTGTGGGGCATCAATTGCTCAAAGGGGACGACGACGACGACGAATTGAAGTTTGCTGCTGTCGGAAAAACTTGACTGTGGTTAACTTTATTTGATGCCTGCCAAATATTTGCCCACATTTTTGTCTCCCTCTCTCTCTCTCTCTTGTCAGCTGATCTAACTTACCTCCCTACCTACCTACCGTTCTGCTTACTTTTCTGTTGTCTATTTCTATTTATCTGTCTATCTGTTTGGTACGCACGTTTCTAATGAAAAACACGTTCGTGACGAGCGAATCAATTTAAGGTACAGCTTTAATGGTAGAAAAACCACCCGCAGCCAGGGTTGCCACCCCATGCTGACTACGATGTATACAAATCGTCATCTCACACCATGTCAAATACCACTGATGATGCTGTGAGTAGAGTCAGGTTGTAATCTCGCTTTGGCTGCACACAAAAAGATAATGAATGCCGAGTACAAATTCAAAGATAGCCAAAGAGAGACAGAGAGAGTGAGAGGGGGAGAGAGAGAGGGAGTGTGCTGGAGCAATGCAGGGGAGCTAGATCCAATGAATAAACCTTTTTGGACCGCGGGAAAATGGTGTGAAGTCAGCAGAAGAACTACAGGGAAAGATAGAGATAGAGAGTCGAGAGACAAGTGCTTTTTGTACGTGGTTTCCCAGACAACCTCGAGTCTCGACTCTCCAATTAAATTTATTGCAAAACTTTATTGTTTAACCCCAAAACAAACAAAAAAACAAAAAAAGAAGGGCAGTCCAAAATTGTTAAAGTCAAAAACACAAAACATAACAAAAGACGGAGCGCCAGTTTATTTATTTATTTTCTTTTCGTTTATTACTTATTTTCTTTGCAAAGGTAAACAAAAAAAAAAGCGACGAGAAATGGGAAAAAGAAAGAAAACCAAAACAAATAAACAGAAATCGGGGAAAAACTGAAATTGTAACTGAAAACTTGGCTTGTCGCATGTGCCGGCCATGTTTTTATTGTTACTGATAAACTGCTGCTGCTGCTGCTGTTGCAAAAAAGTAAAAGAAGAAACTTTGCAACGCATTTCCAAGAAAAGCAAATCGAAAAACGCCAGAGATAATTAACGGGCGGGTCTTGTGCTCAGTTTTGCCGACGGCAACCGACAACTGGTGATTGGCAACTGGAAACAGGCAACAGGCAACAGGAACAGCAGCTGGAAACAGTTCATAAAAGCCAAACACACACCTAAACACACACACACACACACACACAGAGACAGAGACAATCAGAGACCCTTCTTTATACCAGCTGAGAGTGGTTACCTTTTTCAGAAGTTGAACATCGCGAGACTCGCTGAAATTTAAGCGAACAACTTGGCAAAAATGCATAAAAGACACAACGACAACCAAAAATGGAAGTTGCCAGTTTGGAAATAATCGTAACTGGGCAAAGATTCGATGTTCGACTCTTTTGGGAAAGGGTCGTTAACTACCGAAAGTGTCAATTGGTTAACTTGTCAAGCAAATTAAATATTCGTAATGTTTATGCGCATTTTAAAGCATTAAATGGAACATTGAAAGTGCCATTAAAGCGCTGAAAGTAAGAGGCTTTTGAGAGTTATTTAAATATGCAAATATCAAAAAAATAATAACAAAATGGATGGGAATGGAACACACTATAAAGTAATGGCATTCATTGTGATGGAATGAAACGAGTCAGGTATGAAACGTTGGAAAGAAACAAAGCATTTAGTAAAAGCTATAGCATCAAAAGCTATATTTATATCCCAATTAAGATACATAATTTCCTTGGATCGTTGGAATGAAACACCGCTTGCAGTTAATGGCTATGTATATTCAGCAATTGGATGTAAGCAATGAAATGCACCATTTAGTTAAGAGGGTTTAGATGACTCACTAGTGGAACGTTGGAATGGAACACACTTTTAAGCCTATAAGTAGGTAAAATCGACTCTTATCAATGATGAAACGTTCTAAACGAAACATAACACAACATCAGTAGATAATACACTAATGGAACGTTGGAATGAAACACCGTTTTATGCCTATAAGTATGTAAAATCGACTCTAATCAATGATGAAACGTTCAAAACGAAACACACCACAACAATAGCTGTAGATAATACACTAATGGAATGTGGGAATGAAACACCGCTTAGAGTATAGATAAATCGGCTCTTGAAATTCAGTCAGAAATACTTTGAAATGAAATACAGTCTTACGTGAATAGGAAATCCAGTATAAATCACAAGTTAAAGCTACAAAATTCCATCAATTCGTAGACAACTTATCTAACAGATCCCCAATAAAAAAGGCAACACTACACCACATAAGGGGGACGTCTAATCATCACCCTGACAAATGATAAGGAGCTCTTCAAGTGTTCCACAGCGTCCAATATTATATCCTAATTGTAGTTGTCAGTCGCAAACAACTGTCGCTCAAGTGTGACCCAAAAATTGTATTGCTTTTACTTACTTGATGTTGGGCTTGGCATTGTTGATGACCATCTCGCAGCGTGGACAATAGCGTTCCTTCCGCAGGTGATTGATGAGGCAACTGTGACAGACTGCAAAGAGGAAGAGAGGTTGAGGAGTTACTAAATTGTGCAAACAGCAAATAAAACAAGCAAATTATTCCTGAAATTGGTCTCACTACAGATTTGTGTTCCACCTTTCCCAATTTGCAATTGATTCAAATTTATGTAAAACCCCGAAATATAATTCCCCAGACCCACAGACTCTTTTTACATACATATGTATGTATACACACCAAGGCTTATTCCTCTACCTTCCTACCTTTCCCCCTTCAGCACACAGAAGAGGAAAACGAATTGAAAGTAAAGGAAACACAGCTATTCAATTCAGAGTAGAACCACCCACGGGCCAATGCTCCAAAAAGAAGAAGAGCTGGAAGGCAAAGAAAAAAAAAGTTGTTTTGACTTTAATGTCAATGCCAGTGTCTGGTCCCGTCTCCTGCAACTGTCAACCCAGCGACAGGAACACGGACGGACTCGGCAGCCGGACTATGGACAACAGGGGGGAGGACAACGCGTCGGGGGAAACACATTCGGTTCGCCTGTTACGCTTGTCTGTCAGAAAACAGAGGGAAAACGCAAGTAAGGACGCTCTAGTCGAGTCCCCGACTATAAGATACCCGTTACTTTATGTAATCTTATATTTATTGTATATATTTATTGTATTTAGGGACTTGTGTTGCTTAAAAACTTAAAACACCTATAACAATCGTTATGTATAACCGATCTTTATGCGATTACCTAGTATGATTGATAATAACACTCTGATGTCTCTAGCTTTTTTAGTCCAAATGCTAGACGTTATATTTTAATTTATAGCTTCTATATACTTTATAGGATCCTCCGAACCTTCTACTCCCTATTAACTAAATTGCAACGAATACAATACACACTTTTGCACTACGAAAGACGGGTATAAAAAGCAGGACAGATACAGAATCAAGTGGAGCGTACGCTGGCTGGCTGTGTGGTTGGCTGACTGGTCGAATGGGTGGCGTTGCGCACTGTTTGTTGGCCCAAATGGCCTCGAGTTACAATAACAACAACAACAACAATTACAACTATAGCAAGAAGCATTGCGAATGCAACAAAGTACCCAAAAGCAAAGCAATCCCAACAGCTGTTGCTGTCATCCATTTACGTACGCTGTTCCCATTTCCAATTCACGTCTGGTCTGGGATTGAAGCAAGGGTATGTGTTATGTCGGTCTGCCAACAGATTTAAATGAGCCTCGAACCAAATGAATGTCATCGACACATTGCTTTCCAGATTTACCAACTGCATCTACTCATTGGACATGATGTTCATCCTCTGTCTGTCTGTCTGTCCGGCTGCTTGTCTCTCTGTCTGTTTGCCTGTTTGTCTGTTGCCTGAAGCTGTGATTAGACATCACAATTGGTTGGAAATGTTCTCTAATTTGCGAGTTGGTCAGAGTACAAAATGAAAGCTTTGACTAATTGCGAATATACAGTGGCACTTTGTCCAGTTCACACTAGTGTTGTAAAACGACGCATATTTCACTAAATCCTCTTGCTTTTCTGTTAAAAATATAGGAGTGATTTCAGTAAACCACATATAAAAAAGGAACAACCCTGCAAAAAGTGCTAAAATTCGTTTTATTTAATCATCTATCAATTATTCTTTCCCATGCGATATGCAGTTAAGTGTGATTCGCTTTTCGAAATAGAAATTTAAACACTTTAAAAATAAAAAAAAACAAAGCGCAACACAAAACAAACCGGAAATTGAAATAACGAATAACGAATTTCTATTAAAACTTGACGCGTTTTTCTTCATTCTCGTTTGGTTTTTCGGTTTTCCCCATTGAAGCTACTACTGCAGTCTCTACTGGAGTCTCTCTGGTGTCTCCCAGTTGCGAGTTGGAAAGTTGTCTGATTTATGGTTCAGTAGTTATTAACCCGTATCCTCAAAAAGACCAGAACCATTTGTAATTATTTAGTCTGACATATGTACCATATACTATCTCTTGGCATTCGCTATTCATCTTCCTATTCTCTCCTTGTGGCTTAAACGGATTCTATCTCATCTTTGGCCAAAAAGTACTTAGTACATATGCAAAAGGCGAAGGCTCATTAATGTTGGCCATTAACTTATCGCCAGGCAGCATCTGCAGCAACTGCGTCGTCTGCCCCGTTGTGGCAACTCCACACGTCCAGACGGACCAGGGGATGGGGAGGCAAATACTTTTGCCAGTTTTCTAATTAGTCGCGAGGAAATTGACAAGTGCTGCCAATTTAGCCATTTTATAGCTAGAATTGGCAATTTTGTTAATGCAAATAGTAGACAATTTGCAGCAATGCTATTAGCTAGAAATCTAGCTATTGTAAAAACAGATTTGTCTACTTTTTTCAGATTTCTAGATGACTGCAATATAATTGAGAAAGTTTTTTCAAGGAACCAATATAATTTTCTTTTTAAAATTGAATTTTTCTTGTTACACATTTATTTATATATATTTATATACTTTAAAAATATTATATATGCTTTGTAAAATGTAAAGAGTTTTAGAAAAGTATGCTTACTATTTATATTATTTTTATAACATTTATTTATATATATATTAGTTTGGGGAATAAGTACTCCATTATTTTAATGTGTGTCAACTTTCTATGTTTTAATGAAGAATCTGTAATTGTATTTATTTCTATTCATTTTAAATTTGATTATCTTTATATCTACTTATGAATTTTAAGTCCAAATCGATAATATTTAAATAAATACAAAATAATATGTTAAATGGCTAAAATTAAAGTGTAAAACTTTTTAACTGTAGCATAATTGCCTATTATTGTTATTTTTAGCTATTTCTTGGCAATTTTAGGCCTACAAAACTCTGGCAACACTGCAGCTGAAGAGTGCCGGGTATGGAGGAAGGGAGGAAGCTTGCTTTGGTTGGTTTATTGGTGGTACTTACATGAGTGCAAGCATTCCACGATGGTCGTCGCATTGATCAGATACCCCTGGCACAAGTGGCAGATTATGTGCGGATTGACGGCGGTTAGAAGAACGGGGCGTGGCGTTGTCATCGTCAACGCTGTTGTTGTTGATGGCGCCTCTTCTGCCGTTGGCTCCTCATCGGCGGAGGCGCCGCCGTTGCTGCATGCATCCTCGGTTGTCGACCACGCGGATGATGACGATGATGTCGATGAACATGACGAGGATGATGATGAACTTGTCTCAACGGCAGTTGTTGTTGTTGTTGCTGCTGGAGGTGTTGATTCTTTCTTTATGTTTTTGCTTTCAAGCATTGCTTTTGTTGTTGTTGTTGTAGTTGTAAGTGCATTAGTTGCAGTTGTTGTTGTGTTTTCACTTTTTACTTTAATGCTGTTTGCCATAACATTCTGCTGTTGTTTTTGTTGCTGTTGCTGTTTTTGCATTTGCATTTTATCAACATTTGTCGTCGTTATGTTCGTTCCCAGCTTTTTGCTGCTATTGTTGTTATTATTATTATTGTTGTTGTTGTTATTATTATTATTACTGTTGTTGTTGTTGTTGTTATTATTCACATTGCTGACAAAGCTTTTAGCTGACGACTTCGTTTTAGCCGCCGCTGTCAGCGTTGACAATTGCAGCGACGACGCCGCTGCCGACGCTGACGTCGCTGCCGGCTTTTGTGTATGCGCCATTGTATTTGGCGTTGTTGTTGTTGTTTTGTTTGATGCTGTTGTTGTTGTCTTCGACTCAGGCGTCATCATAATAATAAAAGCTTTTATTTCTGCAAAGAAAAAGGTGAAGAACAAAATGTAATACACTGTAATATGCAACAATTAAAAGAAATGCATATGAGTAAACAACTAAATACCCTGTAGACAGTTGTAAAGGGAAAGTAATCAGCATGTGAGGAACTCTGCTGCTTCTCTTCAGATTCAACAACAAATAAGTGTGATTTAACTGCAATTATACGACTGGCAGATACCCTGTAGCTAGTTTTATATAAGATGTTTCCCATTATTAGTTATAAACACAAATACAACCCTAAAGTGTGATCTAATTAGTAGTAAACGATTGGGAGTTACCCTGTAGTTGGGTAAAAATAATGTATCTTTGCTCTAATTCTTCTAAATCTTATATTCAATGACAAAATAATAAAAAAAAGTGACCTAGTTGATAGTAAACGACTGTAAGATACCCTGTAGTAAGTTATTATTATGTTAATTTCATCTACATCTTCTAAAGACCATAAAGTGTGATATAGTTAATAGTATACGGATGGGAGTAACCCTGTAGTTATTTATCCATCCATCCACTTCTAAAGATTATATTCAAGTAAAATCTCTACTTATTTAATTATTAATTGAATCAGTTAAATATATATCCATTTATCTAGCTAATAAAGTATAAAAAGTAGACAACCTAAAGTCGTATACACCACTTAACCACTTGCAATGAGTAAAGGGTATATTTTCCAGAGCTTATTGAAATTCCTCGAACACAAAAGAGTTGAGCTTACAAAGTGCTAGGCAAATAGGAATCTGTATGTTTGATATGAGCATTTCTCCTATGGCATTGCTTTGTCGCCTTCCTCTCTCCAACTCGCCTCTTTCCATCCCCTCCCGCTGTTCAACTTTAGCTTGATCCTTAAATCCTACAATATGTAAACACAATGGGAACAGCTCAAGTTCCAACACACATCTACAATTTCCACTTGACAGACACTCGAACTTCTCTTTATTTTTTCGGGGGAAACTTATAATGAAAGAAACTCTTAAAAATTCTCAGTAAAGTCTTTAACCTCGGGAACTGCTGATTTAGAACTTTAAAGCTGATTTAACAACTAACAGTATAATTACAATTAATTACCATTATTACAACGGTACTTTCGGGCACTCTATAAACAACATTTAGCGGGGACTTTCGCAAAATCTCATGAAATATTCATAACCCCCATAAAATACCTTCCTGTCGATTGAAAGTCAAACTGTTTGAATCACGACAGGCCAAATGCTTTGACCATGTTCCTTTTTGGCTAGAACACAGACTTCAACTTATACTATGTATGTACATAAAACAATATGTGGGGGACTATTGTTTGCAATAAGTCGATGGATAATGGATGCTTGTAACTCCCCCGACTTATGTACAGTTGTCATGGGAATGTTAGCGACTGCAGAGACCCTGTACAGTTTGCAGACACACACATATTGAAATGCACGACACTCGTGGGAGTAGGTAAGTGAGAGGAGTAGGTAAGTGAGAGGAGTAGCTAAGGGAGGAGTAGTAAGGGAGAAAAAGTAGCTAAGGGAGGAGTCGGTAAGGGTAACTCCACATAAGTTGGGTTATGTACGGTCGAGCAAATGAAAATGGCTGCAATTTGAACTCGGCCAGAGGAGGAGAATGGAATGTAAATGTATTTCAGAACAATTTCAAGTTGTTTTTGCATCAACGCGCCAGTAAAAAGTCGAAGCAAAAAACTTTTGCACAAAACTTTTTACAACAACAACGCAGTTTCTGCCTACCTCTCCCACTCTTGCTCTTTCCCACACACACACACACACACACACGAACAGTTCCGAGGGAAGCAGAGCAAATGGAAATATGAATGAATATGAAATGTATTCAGGAACAAACGATGATGCTTTAAAATCCTTTTTACATAAAATTTAACTGTGGACACACATACACATACACACACTCGCACTCACCGCTTAACCCTTTCCCATACCCAAAACGCATCTGGGCCACGGCGAAGGGTACAAAAAAAACAGAAGCGAACGCGCGCGCAAAAAAAAAAGAAGCGAGTACGAAACATGAAAAGGATAATAAAAACGAAAAGAAAAAAACGCAAGCAGCGGAATTTCACGTGAGCTAACGAGGAGAACAAAGCGCGGCATTTGGAACTGTAGATATGCGCTACGGTATGAGGAATGCAGGCAGCACAGTGCCTGCGAGAAGTGTAGGGTAACTGTGACTGCGACGCGGTTTTTATCTGCAATATCAAGCACACACACACACAAGCACGCACACACATAGATTGCTTTCATTCACTGGGAAGCGATAACTGTGCATTTGTATAATTACAAATATTCTTGGTATTTCACAGAATAATATGCAGACATACATAATGTATTTACTATGTAAATATATATGTACATATATATATTACATATATACACTAGAGAGCAATGCACGCTTACCAATCGCAAACTCCACTTTAGTTTGGGGATAAATCTGCTGCTGCCACTGTTATTGCTCTGCTTTTTCTTAGATTTCTTGGGCGACGAAAGGCAACTGTTGTTCTATGTCAGTGTGTGTGTGTGTGTGTGTGTGTGTGTGTGTGTGTGTGTGTGTGTGTGTGTGTGTGTGTGTGTGTGTGAGTGAGTGAGTGAGTGAGTGAGTGAGTGAGTGAGTGAGTGAGTGATGCGAGAGGGCGCGATTCTTGGGGGGGACGAAGCGCGCAACAGCTGTGCGCTGTCAGGCCGGCTGTGACAGTGTTGGAAAGTCACAGCAGAGCGAGAGTGAGCGGCAGAGCGAGGGAGAGACAACAAACAACGACAAATGTAAGAAATGCAATTGAAATCTCGCTCAGCTTTAGAGTTGTTTGTGCATATTACTTTGATGCTTACCTGTATATAATATTTACTGCTAATCCAGATAAATGCGCGGCATTTTGTGTTGTTGTTGTTGTTGCTGCTGTTGAGGTTTTTATCCAATTGCTGCAAGTGATAAACGTAATCCAAAACGCGATGCAGTTGCTGTGGCTGTTGTTTTTGTTGTTGTTGTTGATGATATATTCCAAAGTGCAGTTATTGGCATATTTTCACGCACACTTTCACAATTTCAACACATATGCATATGCATCTATTCTTCGCTTGGTTTAATTAGATTTTCAACAATTTTTCTTATGCCTTTCTTTCTTCAGCTTTAGCTTCAGCTTCAGCTGTTTGCGTTGCTTCGTTTTATTGCTTGCTTTACACTTTACTCCTCTACCTTCTTCTCTTTGCTTCGGATGTTTCCCAATTCACTCACACACACACACATATATACAGCATAGAAACTCGAGCGCTGCTGCGGCTGTCACTTTTGGTTATTTGCTTTCGTGAGCACCTTTATTGTGTATTATGCTTTGCCTTATGTTTTCTGCACACAGAAACATACAAATACACACACACATACACACGCACACATGTATTCACATGCGCTGCTGACGCTAGCAGCGACTGCGACGTTCACATAGACGTCGGGTATATAAAGCGCAGCCTGTTCGCTGCTTCTGCTATCGTCGTCTTTTGTTGTTGTTGTTTCGGCATTTGTCACACGAGACACAAAGGAAATTTCCAGCACTGAAACTATCTATTTGTTGCTTTGGCTTGCATTTATTTCTTGCAATTTATTAATTAAATTATTATATAATTTATTTAATTATTTTTAAATTATTACACTTAATCCATGTAGTTTGCGTTTTAGTTGAAGCACTTTTTTAATTTGGCAGCAAAAATGCGTGCACATCCGTTCGATTCAACGTTTCGCGTACAACTGAAGCAGCAAACGCTGCCGCGTCGCTGTCAACGCTGCCTTATTTACTCGTGCAAACGCACACACACATATGCAACGCCTATTTACATTGACGGCGGCCAACTGCCTGCCCTCTGCTGCCTGTTTTTCGTTTTCCTTTTTGACTACTGCGCGCTCAGTGGCTGTCACAATGCTGTCTCGCTCGCACATAAACGCTCGTTGGGCGTGTAAATGCTGCGCACTCGCTCTCGCATACACACACACTCGGCTACTTCGTTTCGTTTGCGTCGTCTGCTTTATTTGCGTTGGTCTCTTTTACTGCTCTCCGACGGCGACGGCGACTTTTATTTCTCATTCGCTGTTTACAACCGAGTAACGAACCGTTCTCGTTCGAAGTTGGTTTTGCACTGAGTGTAAATATCTGGCGACGTCTGGCGTTCGACGTTGCTGTTGTCGTTGCCTTTTGGCTCTTTTGCTGCGCCTGCTGTTTCTTTGTTTCTTCGACTCGTCGCTAGCGTGCCACACATTTGTGTGAAAGGAAGGGCTGTCGGCTGTCTCTACGACGTGTATCCGTAAATGGTTTATGTACTGAATTCTCTATATACAACAGTGCGCCTGAAGAAGTGTGTATGTATGTATCTATTTACTTAATTGAGTTGGCGTGCCCTTCAGTTTGAGTGTATGCAAGATACATGAGTAAACACCTTTACTTTGATCTCTTTTATAAATACATGTAGTATGTATATTTATAAAGTATATGGTAGAAATGAAGAAAATGAAAATGAAGTGAGTTCAGCAGAGTTTGTAAGTACATAAATATCCAAGGGTGGGTACATACTTATTTATGTGTGTGGTATTTATGAGATACTTTATATGTACATATTGCATACAGTAGTACATAAGTAGAAACTCGCGGTAATTCCCTGTATTTATGTGGTAACCATTGGCTTCAAATAACGACTCTCCGTTTCCAGTGTTACCCCTCAAAATTTGCATTATTTCTTTGGTTTACGGCTTCTGGCGCATACTATTTGTATCAGGTAACAGAAAACCGCCAATTAGACGACTCAGGAAATGTTGTATATACATAAATACGTAATCCTATGCCTACAACTGTATTTTTTACATAGAACAGGGAAACACTCTTCTTTTTGTGCTGATTTTGTAATGAAAGTAAAAAGATACTTTGAAATATTATCGTTAAAAATATGGATAAATGTTAGCTTAGTTCTAAAATTGGCGAATCTTCTCATTTCGTTGAAATGAGTTGAAAATCTAAGTTTTTATTACCTTTTATTGAGAGTTTTTTAATGAAATGTAATGTGTAAATTACTATAATATAAATCTAGTTTGGAAATAATTGATTTACAGTATTTGTATTTGTTTTAACGCTTTTAAAACTACTTTTTGAACTATAAGTAATGAAGAAATTAAGTTATATCTATGTTTATCTTCTTATGGAGTAATAAAAAGCATCATTTTAGAGGATAAACTAAAGTTACAACAGTTGCGAGGAAAAAACTCTTCGAAAACAATAGCAAACAATATGACTTTGGTATAGAAAATTGCTTAAACTTGAGAAACTATACAAAGCAATATGATTTTGGTATAGAAAATTGCTCTAACTTGAAGAACTATAGCAAACAATATGATTTTGGTATAGAAAACTGCTCAAACTTGTAGAACTGCAAGTATTTTACACTATAACCATAAAACTGTCGAGTTAAAGTGTTAAAGACTTAAAGTCAGATAATCCAGAGAATATATACAGTCTTTTGCGCAATTTCCCAGCAGATCTTGGGCCATTTAATACCTTAAATAAATAATAATACCTTAATAGGTAACGTTGCAGTTCAAGTAAATTTGTTGTTTTTGTGCTTCTCCCGAAATCTGCCCACTTCGCAATTCGTTGTTTCCGTGGAAAGAATTGCATATTTGCACGTAGGCGTGTAACACACACACTCACACACACACTCACACACACTAACACACACACTCACACACTCCCGTGCAGATACAGATAAAGAGTATTTGCTTTTTTTTTGCCCATATGAATCAACAAGCAACAATCAGCTTTTGCATTGTGTTTATTTTCCTTCTCTATAAAGACGGGCAAAGCTTTCCAATCAGTCGACGCTTTGCACATTGCACATTCATTCATCAAACGACTTTTTTCCGTTTCCTTCTCCTTCTTTTATCATGCTTCTCTTGTTCTAATGAGTTTCGCAAAAAGTGGCGTTCATTATGACGGAAGGTGCGAGAGATCATAATTCAAGTTGTTTGCATAGAAAACAACTCTACAAATATATGTTTTTATACCATGTGGGGTTATATTACGTTTGTGGAAAGTATGTAACAGGTCTAAGGAAGTCTGACAGAACCCATAAAGTATATATATTCCTGTTCCGATCAATAGCCGAGTCAATATAGCCATGTTTGTTCGTATAAACGAAAGTATCTCTGAGATGGTAAGAGCTAGAAGCTTGAATTTGGTCTCCCAGCACTGCTAATATTTGCAGGCAGATCAAGTTTATCTTCCTTCTTGGATGCCACGCCTCCTTCGCCCACAAATCAAGCAAAAACTCATAGCAAAAGCATTTTTGTAGCTAGAGACTGGAGAATCGGCGAATTGAATCGGAAAACCTCATAAAAAGAGCAATTTTATAGCTAGCGACTTCAGATTTGACACACATGATGAATAGTTTGGGGTCAATGTGTCCACAAAATTTCATGACGATACCACGCCCCCATCGCCCAAAAATTGGTACCTGTAAAGGGATCCCGATTGTTCGGCTTGTTCTTGATTCGTCACTGTTTTTTATAATCTAAAATATGTATCCCTATGCCCAGCGAATAAAATACACTTTATTCTTTATATAATCTACTAAATTCTGACTGTTTTTCTTACTGAACAGCTTAACTATCTCTCATTGATTTGAGAATAGTAAAACAAACCGAATATATAGTTAGATTTCCTTGGATATCTTTTGCACTTCGGAAAGGTATCTACATGGACAGATTGCAGCTCATTATTCGATATATTTAGATATAGAATAAACACATTTTAGGAAAACTTAAATCCCGACTTAACAAGATATTAAAGTGAGTACAATAATTGTTTATTATCTTATATATAAGCACGCATGACTGTTATTGCTTTGATTATAATATAAAAACTCTAATAAAGTCGTTAATTTTAACAATCAATGGAAATAAAAGCAAAACTTCCAAATATAAACACGAATTCAAGCGCTTATACTCTATATTTAATGTTTTCCACAATTATTTCTCAAGTATCTGAGTGAGTGGACATTTGACTCACTTGGAATGACGATCCCTTGATTCGTCATCCATTTTCAAATTATATATAAAAGCATACGAAATACGTGCTTGTATGCTAGTTTCAACATTATGTGGCAACTGGAGATAAAAACCGATTGTTTTCTTATTGAAATTGTGTAAAACTTATAAATAAAACATATGAAAAGTCATTAAGAGAGATAAATACTTATGTATATATGTTTATATTAACTGATTTGTTATGTCGAATTTACATTATGAAGTTGTTACAAATATTTAAGTCTGATTACCTTTTAGCTTTTAAAGATCAACAGTTAAATTGCTTAATTTCTTATGGAAATTTCTTAAGAATTAGCTTTACAAAATGGAAACTATTGGAAGCAGAATTTTAAGAGCTCTTCTGAAATGAACGTAAAGTTGGAGCTGTGTTTTAAAAAATGACACTATTTTAGTGACAATTAAAAGCTAAAAAAGAACAGCGTCTAAAAGTGATTATGAAACTAAAACTGCAGTTTATAAACGTTTAGAACTGTTTTTCAATTGACTGTCAATACTTTTTATCCAATGAAATGATTGTTAAAGTAACATAAGATGACACATTTTTCACTTATCTAAAAAGTGTTTCTGTTTTTTATTGAATGTTGCGTCCGCAATCCGTTAAGATATCTTCAAGAAATCGTAAGTCATGGAATATGTCACAGAAAGTTCAGTTGGACAGTCATGAACTTAAAGCAGATAGCGCATTAAGTAGATATATTATTGTAAATATTATTTGCTGTCTTTACAGTCAAACTTCCATAGCTCGAATGTCTATAACTCTAATTTTCTCTAACTCCAATCCAAATCGAGTGGAAATAGCGTTTACTGTGCCAAATTACATACAATTCTGCTAATTACATAAATCGAATGTCTCCATATTTCAGTTACCAGCTCATTCGGATATTTTATAATGATTTACATTAAAATATGATGATGCAATATGATAGAATATTGAATCAACAATTATATAGGCTGGTCGAAATAGCTTAAGGAAAGACGTTCTAATCATTGTGAAGAGCATCAGCTCAAGATTATTTACCATGGCACCAAAACGTATATTAAAATGTTAATCGCTTGAAGAAAATTTCAAGCTTATTAAAGAAATAGAAAGTGGATCAATAAAAGGAAGTGGCTGAGAAATATGGTAACCCAGCGAGTACGTTTTGCACTAAATTAAAAATAGAGAATTAATTATGACGATTATACAATGCTGTAAAAGAATGAAAAACCTAATTCTAAATTCTAATTCTGAAAATAATCTTAAATGTATATATGAATGTATGAAATCGTAGTTTCCTTAATAAATAATTCCATTAGTATAGTAGTCTCCATGTGTCGAACTTTTTCTTTGGATAATGATGATTCAAGCTAGGAAAGTTTGACTGCATATACATATATTATAATCTAGTTAAGCTTCCTTCTAAGTTATCAAAGGGAGAAACAAAACATTTAGTTGTATATATCAGGTATACATATAACTAATCTTTGAATTGAATCTCTCAGACAAAATAAACCAAAACAGAATATTTACGTAATAATAAAGCTCTAATAATAAGATAAACTGTAATGTTATTTTCTTAAATCTATATTCTATATTCTTTATCTTTATTTATTATTTTATTTGGAGAGTTGACTTCTGTTTACAAAACTCGAGCCATGGCTAAAATGGGCTAGATTGTAATATCTTATTTAAGCTATCGTAGGAAAATAAGCATTTAAAATACTATTTTGGAAGAGGTTTAAGCTTTTAATCATATTCTGTTAATAGTAGATTATAGCTAAGATACATTTGACCACAAATAAACTAAGTTGTATAAAGTAGTATAAAGAGTTTAATTAGATTATCAATTTATTTGTAAGCTTGTAAATAAACTTTTATTATATAATATATATATATTTGTTGTGACTGATCAAAAAACTTATTTTTTATAACATCATATAGTTCTGTTTTAATATTACCTAAGCTATAAAGGCTTTAGATGGTTTAACTTTCAGCGCTGGTGTCTCCGACGTCCCCTCTGAGGATGGAGGGGTGATTCTGTGAAGGATCTTGCGGTTAATTCTATGTATCACTCTTCTTTCAACTAGTTCCCTGGCTAGCCGATGGCAGTGTCGCTGTAAAAGTCAAGACTTGAGAGTCAACGGTCTTCATTTCAAAATCATTATGCAATATGGAGTTGTGGACATAGCAGCCAGCTGCAGATGTTCGGAAAGTCTGGATCCGTCCTCGTCTCGTCCGAGACGCAATGCCCCCAGACCTGGATCCCAACGACGTAAGGAAGTTTCCACCCGGTGTACAGATCTCAATGTGTCTGCAACTTACAACGACTTGGTACACAGCTCGTTTGCAGTATAAATACATTATAATAATTAATATAATACTTATTATAATACTTATTAATACTCTATAAACACATAAATAATAAATGCAAACATTTTCAATTATTTCTCATCAATTTAAATAGACAACTCGTACAGATAATTTGGTTCTTTATTTAGGAAAGTCTCATAAGCCTTATTTTTACTAGTATTAATAACAATATTATGAGATTTGATTAACACTCTTTTGGCAGTTAGTTAATGCATTGCTGGAAGTAAAAGTCCTACCAAAAATTTACTATTTTGTATATATTAATGTATGTGTATAGATTTAGTTATAGTTAATTCAATTCTTAACAGTTATTAAGTTTTCTTTTTATAATATCTGTTATGAGATAATTCCGTATGTTTGTTTATCCATTGATGGACGTATAAAGTCTACTTCTTATGTAGGTATGCATTTAGTTATAATAAACTCAATCTGTAATACCTTGTAAGTTATTTGAATAATATTTGTTAGATATAAATGATCGTAGTAGTATGTGTAATAACAGAATCTGTCTTAAGTTCTCAAGTTAAGTTCTTCTATAGTTGTAATATGGATATTCAAAGACTTCCGAATGATATGAGTACTTCAATCATCTTCTGCCGACAATTCAAAGACTTTAGTTGTAAAATCTTGTATTAAACCCTATGGGGTTATATTAAGTTTGTGTTTTATTGGCTAAGCAAAGCGAATTGATTTAGTTTAATGCGCTGGCATTATATTAGCCCGGCTTTAACTGCTAAATGGAATGGCAACAACATTTGTGTACGCCATTTTAAGTGATGTTGTTGCTTGCTTGCTTGCCCCCCCCCCCTGGCCGCACTTTGTGGCACGTTGTCCGTTGATTGAGCTCATCCTGTCGGCTGACTCGAATCGGTTTCAGGTTGCAAGTGGAAGACTTGTCGTAAATTATTGATTGGCTTTAATTCCGCCGATAGATTGGCCTCAACTGGTCTTAACAGCTTAATTGAGACCCCATGCAGCAATAAATGCGATAAAGCGCCACAACAACAACAACAACAACGAGAAGAAGAAGAATACGAGTAGTAGAAATATAAGAAAGAGAAACTAATAATGTGCCCAGATGGATGACGATGACGTTGCGGGTTGCTGCAGTTGCCTCAACAACTGCCTTCAGTTGCTGCTGAAGTCGTGGCCAGTGGCACGACGACGATTCCCAGCAGTGGCAGCAACAAGAGGCAACGACGGCAACTCCAGTAGCAGCCTCCAAGTGAATGGGGGGCATTTAAGTTTAATTTGTGTTGTGTGTGTTGTGTTTTTTTTTTCTCTTTCTCATTCGCTGCTGCTGCTGCTGGTTTCTTCTCCTCCTCCTGCTCCTCCTCCGCCTGCTTCGTTGCGGCGCATCAACAAATCCCGCAAGCAATGACCGGCCAAGCAACCAGCAAGCAGCGCAGCTCAAACTCAGTTACAGATACAGATATTCAGGGCGCATGCCGAGATACATACACACACACACACACATAGATACGTGTATCTGCCAGTAGATTTTCCCAATACGCATTGTTGTGACGTCACTAGCCAGCAGCCACATCATTCAGCATCATCATAACCATACTTATGCCACACAGCTTCATGCCGCATGCCGCATGCCTCATGCCTCATATACCCATTCCCAATTACCAGCGACGTCAGCAGCAGATGTTTATGTGTCCCACTGTATGTGTGTGAGTGTGTGAAAAGGTGCATTTGTATGTGTGTGTGCCTAAGCTGTTGCTGGCGGTTGTGGCATGCAGCCACAGGCGCACTAGGGTTGCCAACGCGCTCAAAATATAATTTATAATAAAGTAAAGAAGTATAAACTATATATAAGTATATATAAAGTATAAAAGTCTTCAATCAATATAGAATTATAATCTATTTACGCTTCAGCTACAATTGCGAGCAGTTGGCAACCCTGTTTGCATGTGCTGCTTTATTATCTACGCGTGCACAGACAGCGGCAGAGTTTGAGCGTCCGCTGCCGCGCAGAGCATAATAATGAGTTTTCTCACTTTCCGCTTCCTACTCATTTTCCATATAGTTTCGGGCTGTTTTTCCCCATGTACGTACACACACACATACAAACGAACAAAGTGACAGTCAGCGAGGGTAGGCAAAAAAAAAAAAAAAGAAGAGAAAAAATAATATGCTGGCTTCATAAGTTAGGCAACGGGGCTGCTGACTGACTATTCAGATACAAGATACGCGCCACGACGAAACGACGAGCAAGCGAATGGGCGAAAAGGCAGAGGTAGAAGCAGTAGCAGTAGCAGCGGCAGCGGCAGAGCAGCAGCAAACTGGTTGCCAGCGACAGCGACAGCAGCGAAGATGTGTGGAATGAAGTAGGCAAAACAACTGACAACTGTAGCAGCGATGCCAGCAGCGACGTTGGCAGCGAAGCCATATGCAGCAGCGGCCAAGCCAAGCCAAACGAAAAACATTAAGCGAAGCGAAGCGAAAATAACAACACAAGCAAAAGGCAAAGCAAATGTAGCGTGTGTCTGTGTGTGTGTGTATGTACGCGAGGGTCGCTGAGAGCGGCAGTTGGGCAGATAGAGAAGCGAAAGGCAATTGACGAAACTGTGTGCGCTGCGAATGAGCGACGCAAAGCAGAGACGAATATATAACGCAGACTCGAATTTAATGCATGTGCGAGTTCGTACATAAATTGTATGTGTATATATATATGTACATATATACATAGCGGTGTGTGAGTGTATCTTGTGACAAACGCCAGAGGGACAACGACGCCAGCACAGGGGGGGCCAAAAGGTTGGGCAATGAAGACAACGACAACAGCAACGCTGGCAGAGACGCCGACAGCGCTCAGCATGATACCGAATGCCCACAGCCTTGAGAGAGCAGCTTCGTACCGGACCGACCGACCGAGTGGCGCTCGTGTGCCGACGACGCGTCGTCGCTGGCTTCGCGTAGATTGTATGAAAACAAAAGGTTTGCGCTGTGCTGCCGCTGTCGCTGTCACTGTCGCTGCCAACATTGCTGCTGCTGTTGTTGCTGCTGCTGCCGCTGATACCGCCTTATAATTAATCAAAAATATTTTAGTTTCAATTAAACGTAAACGTGTGCAGCGTTGCCGATAATAAATTATTTGATTAAAGCTGCCTCCTGACGTTGTTGGCAGCACACACACACACACACACACACAAACACCTTGTAGTCCAAAATATGCGAAAAGTTGTCTTTGGTTTAACGTCAAACAGGCCAAAGGTCACAATCAGAACTTGCAGCAGAAATAAAGGCAAAAGTTACCGAAAAACTTAAGCGAGACAGAGAGAGAGAGAGAGAGAGAGAGTGACAGACAGAGCGGGAATCGGTGCAAAAAGTTCGCGTACAACTTTTTTATGTTCACGCCAGTTTTATGCTCAGTTGTCCAACAGACAGACAGACGGAGGCAGCGACTGAAGAAGATGTGAAAGGAAATCCGGCAGCGGATCAAAGTGTGACAGTCAAGGGGATAAGTATGCGTACACTCAATATTAAGGTGTTGAATCCCCAACCTCCTCTCCCTCTCCCTCCCCCTGCCACTCCCACACTGCCACATAAAAAGGTCGACCGTCGTCCATTCAACATTCACTCTTCGTTTATTTTGAAGACAGATACGAAGATCTAAAAAATTATTTTCATTTTCGTCTGTCTGTTAAAGTGCAGCATCTTGATATCTTGGGGCTTTAGGTCATTGAAAAGTCGGCTTAAGGGCATCTTTAACTTTATGATGTTATATTACAGAGAATTACCTTGAACTGGGCTTAAATAACAACGAAAATTGCATTTGAATAACCTTCATTTATAATATTATCTTGAGGAAAAAATAATCCATTATTTCAATGAGTGTCAACTTCGATATGTTTTTAATTTGTAAACTATAAGTCACACTGATAAACACTTGAGCTGCTTCGAAAGCTGGGATTTCCCTCTTAAAACACACTGTAGTCCGTTTTTTGATAGCTCGCTTCCATTGAGAGATAAACTTTGTTAAACATGACGAGCAACAAAGAAAAAATTCGCAATATTTTACAATATCTTTTTGATAGAGGCAAAAAATGCAAGAAGAATGCATAACCTTAAAGTGGAACACATTACATCAGTCTCCAGAAACTCCCGGCTTTTTATAAGCATCTATTACCACTTTCTCAATGTCTTTTTAACTAACTGAAAGATATTTTTAATTAAAATATGTACACAAAATAGCTAAAAGCTTCTATTTAACTGAGCAATGAAACAAAGAAACTTTTACAATGTAAAGTAGTCACTAGATACTTTAAATGTATATCTTAAATATTGCTGACAATTTGTATATGATAAATTTCAAGTGAAAATTCACTTCTATGCGGAAAGTTCTGTTGTTATTTACGTGAAATACACAAGCATCTTTTTTTGTACTGTATAAAAGTTAAATTGCAAAATTATGGGCAATAATTAAGCAACTTTTAGAGCAATGTTTATATCTGTTCCATTAACTCTTTCATAGAAAAGATACGTGTTCAAAAGTAATTGAAATATGTTGTCATCTTTATAAATAATTGCAGTATATGTTTATTTATATTCTGCTGCTTTAAGTTAGTAGAACTTTTTACGACAAACAAATTTTTATTTCTATAAATTATCATAAAAGATCTGTTTACTCTTTTCATATTTTTCATTATCTATGATCTTCTATTGTTAATTTCCCAAAAAAAAAATGGATCTTCTACAAATCTTAAGACATAAAAAACCATTCCATAATCAAGTAGAGTTTAATGCTGCCTTCATTTTTTAATAAGTCGACATTTTCTAAAGCAATTAAAGAGAGTACAACTCATGAGATAGATTCCTTACTTCACATCCAGCCAATACTTACATTTTGTAATGCATTTAAGAGTGTAGAAATCATTAGATAGATTCCTTTTCTCACACCTAGCCAATACTCAATAGACTCCCCCATTTTGTATGATGATTCACAATGAAAAAAATGTTTGCGTGTTGAGGGTTTAATTGAGGTAAAGACCTCTTAAATTTAACGCCTTTCGTATCTGTTCTTGACACGACAATGAAAATATTATGAGATCTACAGGCAGCCGCAATTTAGGTATAAATAATTCATACATTTGTAGGCTAGCCTCATTATTTTTAATGTCTAATGTTAAGCTCTCAGTTAATTAACTGACAGATATTTTGACGTTTAGCTATTAGTCTTCATTTAAAAAGAAAAACACGCAGTTTATAGTTAACTGAACATTGAAAAATCGGTGTTAAGTGTTTATAATAGAGTCGAACTTCTGTACAACGAAGTTTTCTTTATAGCGATTTATTTATTACGAATTTTCTATATAATGAAGTTTATTTTTGTCCCCTTTAGATTTGCTATGTTAGTTCGACTGTTCTAGAACCATTTTATATATTTCCAGTCTAATAATGAAAGAAGATCGATAATGCAACATTGAAACAGGCTTTATTCTTTTCCCAGGTATTTTCCTTTAAGATCAATCAAGCTTAATCATAAGATCAATCATAAGCTTATACTCCTTTTTGATACACTTTTTCCACTCTGAAGTGGAATATCACAATTTTGTAAATTTGTCAATATCTGCTGGCAAAGAAACAAGTGGGAATCCTTCAGAATTGATCAGCCTAGGTTCCTCCAACTTAACAGTTGTCATATGTCAACTTATTTCAAAGAAACTGGCGATCATTTGCTATGTTGGATTTAGCTTGTTTTGGCATATCCATAAGTTTGATTGCCGCTTTGATTCGGGCTTTTAAACATACAACAAAAAGTTCTGAGTATGTTTAGGGTTCAAAATGGCTAACTTTTGAATAAAAATTGGCTATTAAAACTGTTCTCATTTCAAAATAGTCAAGGCTAACAATTTAGAAGGTTGTCTATGTATAGCAAATTTAATTTAATTAATATAACTCTGCAATTCATTTAATCTAACAACTTACAATTATGTAATATAAAGTTTACAGCATAATCTGATCTATAGTGGAACTTCTAGCGAATCTCAAGGGGATATAAATAAACTTCGTTATATAGAAAAATCGTAATAGAGGAAGATTTCTTTCTTTCAGAAAACTTCAATGTACAGAAGTTCGTTAAAAAAAAAGTTGACTGTTTATATAGTTTTATTTTTGATTTCTATTTATAGAGATTTACATTTTAAACAAACTTCTTCTACGAAACCGGCACAGAATCTTAAGGTATTTACACAACAAATACTTATTTTTTTTTCTGTATGTCGGATGTTGCCCAAAAAAACCTCGTCAAACAACTCTTTGGAGGTCTGAAACATTTGAATGAGCTCATGTAGGCGTGTTCGATTTCCATGTGATTAAGTAAAGATTACTGATTGTTTTTGTTGTTATTCGAATGTAGAAATCTTGGAAATGTGAAACATCGGATTGGTGAATTTTCATTTAACTATTTAATCAAGCAAACCAGATATATAACTGACATAAATCAAATTAAAGAACAGAACTTAAAACTGACTAGAAGTGTAGAATATAACAAAGTCCATAGACAAACGATGTTCATATAATATAGACTGTGATATACCCGTATCTTATTCATTAAGCAAATCAATATTGTAATCAAAACAGTAGAGTATGTATTTACTTTTATTTATAAACTTATTTAATGAGCTGAGTTGACAGCAGTTAACTAAAAAGTCGTTTACGGATATTATATTTAATTTATTTTAGAAGATTTGAGTATACACACATACAAATGTATTTCGCTTCACTGGGCAAAGATACTTTCCCAATATATACAATTTGCACATAAGTAATTATGAGTTGCTTGGTGATTTAACTTTCTTAAATGCGAAATTGGCTGCTAGCCGAGGTCAATTTATAGTCGATATGACAGTTATATCAACATATAACAAAACACAAAAATACTTGCCAAAAGGCAAGGAACAAGGCTTGGTAATACAACTGTTTCAGCTGTTTCAGTAGATGCCAATATCTCCCTCATCAGACCCTCTTTTGAGCTAGCCTACCCAACGATCCAAGCTTGTTATCTTTGTTGTGCTGCTAGAACCAGTTGAGAATTCTAAGGAAGCAATATTAAAGAGCAGAAGTTTTTTGCTGACCAATCCCTGCAATTTGCAGCTCAGATAGTTCGCTTTATGGAGATTTAACTATATTTAGATGGAGTTTAAAACGATTAGAAGAAACTACATCGATTTATTTGTTACTCAATTCGAAGTTAATTTAATTTTTTGATCCTTAAGTCGAGGTTCTACATTATAATTACAATATGTGCTTTGATGTAATGTCTGTTTTATTAAGATTTAATTATAGTTGCATAGAGATTGGAGCGATAAAAAGCACACATCGACGTTTCTTGTACTCAAAACAAAATTTAGTATAATTTTCTATCTTTAACTTGAGGTTCTACATTATTACTAGATTTTTGTTGAGTTAAGACGTTTAAATAAAAGTGTTTCAATCTGCAAAAGCTAACGCCTGCATAGGTTAGGAGAATAATAAATTTAGAACAATTTGTTGTTATAAAACATCGTTTTTTAATGAAACACATTGAAAAATATGCAAACATTTCTTCAAAACACATTAAAGTAAAACTTAGATGTTCCTTCCGCATAATCCCATTATCAATTAAACTTTCTACATTATTCTAAGTATAAAATGAGGACCTTTTTATAACTGCAAAATGTGTTTTATCCATTTAAGTTGTGTGACACTTATATTTATTTATATTTATAGAGATTCGAGTGTCTTTTACTCTACATATAACATAATTCTTTGTAATAGATACCTCTAATTTTATTTGTAGTAATATAAAGATAGGAAACTATAGAGAAAGTCTACAGATGTAAAGATCAATCTTTCATTATTAACATATGATAACCGCACACAATACCTCAACTTACAATTGATATATTTTCTGAATAAAATTAATCAATATTACTTAGACTAGATCTAGACTAAATTGTATTGTAATTATTCCATAAATATAAGTCAAATTGTTTGTTAATAATAAAAGCATAAGAAAATGAATAAAAAATAGTATAAAATATAAATAATTATGTTTCTATAAGTACAAACAATATAAGTATGTATATTCATGTATACATATGTAAGCTTGACTTTTGGCAAACATTCTTGATATGATTATGCAAATTTGTAACACTCGAGGCATTTTGGGGAAAGGCTCTTGAAAATCATTCCAAGCTATTTAAATCCACTTTAATTGGAATTTTAAAGTTACGTAACAGCGTCAGAGATTAAATAACAACAACAACAACAATAACAACAACAATAGGAGAACCAACAATGCGGCAACAAATTAATCTCTTAAATTGCACATTTCGCAACATCCTAGGGGAAAACAGACATCAGCCAACAGCCACCCGTCACACCCCTTACATAACTTACACCCCCCTCACCCCAATCTCGCTGCAAATTGGAATTTTTCAGCCCCTTCCTTGGCGAGAAGGCGGCGAGTTTGTCGTCGACGTTGACGTTGACGTCGACGTCGACTTTGGCGTCGCAACAACATTCATAAACTAATTAGTGCCATAATTTCGAGAGTCGCGTTTTATTGTGGATAGGGGAAAGGTGAAGGGAGGGTGAGGGGCTGGGGAGCTGCGGGTGTGACAAATCCCACAGGTCACAGTCAACCGGCATTACGTAATTATGAAAAATAACTTTACCATTTCAATTATGCGAGAAGAAAAATACCTGAAAATACTTTTGGTATAAGCTAGTCAGTAAGGCTACAGTTCAGAGAGTGCCGGACTTTAAGAGACCCTGTAGTTGTGCTGTTAACACTCATACACACGCGTACAAACATGCCGCAAGCTTTATAGGTTCTTATAGGTAACTTTCGAGTTGATTATACGATTTTAATGTTATTTTTTAAGAATACATCGAGTTTTCTGATGTTTATCAAGACTTTAGCTTTAAAACCGCTATTTTTAAAAGATGAAGGAAGAAGGTGTGGTAAATTACTAAAGGAATCTGCTTGTGCTTATGATATAGAGGAGCCTACATAGCAAGTTTGGTGTCTCTAGCTCTTATAGTCTTTTAAAATAAATACATTTATTCATTTACTACAGTTTGAGTAGAAAGCTCTTGTAACTGAATTTCTAATGCTTCTAAACACCAAAATGGGCGTGACAATATTCTAAAACAAACTGTTTGTTATTAGGATATACATAGAGGAGTCTAGATACCAAGTTTGGTGTCTCTAGCTCTTATAGTCTCTGAGATCTAGGCTTTTATACACATGGACAGACAGACGGACGGGCAGACAGTCGGACGAACGGACAGACAGTCAGACGGACAGACAGTCAGACGGACGGACAGACAGACTACGGCTACAAATATACCTTAGGGAGACTGCCAGAGTTTCTGCTGCTGTTTACGTACTTCTTGTTATTGTTTGCTAAACTTTATAGACACTTGGTACTTTTCTTAGGTACAGGGTCTATAAATAGCGTATACAATCATGCGGATATTTAGGCAAATATGACAAATAATATAACGATTGTTAAGAGATTAGAGCTTTGCTGGTTTTTGATCAATTAATCATTTGCCGTTCTCCTGGTTGTTGTTTTTATTGTTTGTCTCAATAATGTCGTGTGATAAATCGAAACAAATTATAATTGGACAAAAGCAAAAAGCAGCGCGCAACAAAACAAAACAAAAACAAGCAGAGAAAAAAGCTTCAAAGGTATGTATGTGTGTATGTGTGCGCGTGGATTGTGCATGAAAACGAAATGAAACGAAAAAGGCAAAGGCAACGACAACAACAACAGCACCAACAACAACGGCAAACAAGAACCACAACAGCAACAACAATAGCAGCAGCAGCATTTTAAACTACACCCACGAATGCGGCGTCAAAATGCGCCTCAACAGTTTCCCAATCAAAATGTAAATATGCCGCAGTCGATGCCGACGTCAGTGTAGCTACTGCGACCGAGTGGTGGTTTGTGTGTATACGTAATGCTGAGTGCGGAGTGCGGGGTGTGTATTGCACTGGGGCTGGACGACGGCCTCTCAACTGTGTGTGCTTGCCTGGCCTGCAATTTAAAAGTAAATATTGTACATACATACACACATATGTACATACATACACACATATATCTCGCTAGTAGTATATCTGTAGACTGGGCAAATGCGAAAAAGCAAATGCAAACCCAAACGCAAACGCAACGCCATCGCCATGTTTGCGCACATCGACGCTGCTGCTGCTGCTGCTGCCAACGTCAGCAGCACATTTGTATGCTGACAGAGACCCAGGCCTGAGCACGGCATAAAGCAACGCAAAACAAGAGACCCGCTAGGAAATAGAATGCAGTGCGCTAGAGCTGCGACCGATTTAATTATGAAGCAATTGTATTCATTCTTTGTGAAAATCTATTTCTTTTCGTCGCTGTAAATTACGTTTTTATGTACATTTGACACTCATTTACCAGAACTGGAGATAATGCGACTTCTATTATACTTGAAAATTCAGCACAACAACAATTTCTGAAACCAGATACAACACGAACCATTGATTTAAGTATTTCTCTTCAGCTGTATCTCATTATTTACTTATTTTTAATATTTTCATATATATTAATATGCTATGAATATAATCTAAATATTGAAACGTATATAAAATACAAGAAACAAATTAAAAATAATTAAAATTACAAATAGATGCATTTAATTAAAATAAAAAAAATAACGAAACCCAGCTCTACAGAGTGCCTTAACGCATAAGCTGACTAAATTGGGCGCTGGGGGTTGCGAGCACAACGTTAAATGGGAACGATGAACGACGAGTCAAAAGCAATAGCAATAGCAGGCAGCAAGAAAGCGTAGCACTTGCCTGTGTAGCTGTGTGCGTGTGTGTGTCCATGTCTCTGCTGTGACTGACAGTGGTGAGTGAGCAGAAGTCGGCTGCTGCTGCTGTTGCTGCTGCTGCTCTTGTTGTTGTGTAGCTGGCATTCAGCTTTAGACGTAGTGCCACATTTACGTGTACCGCAAGTGCTCATTACGTATTCGAATACACACACACACACACACACACACATACAAACAGTCGCATTCATGCGCGCATTGCGTTTTCGAGGGTTAATATGAAAAGATACTTCACAGATTTGTGCGCTGCCTTTCGAAATATCCGTGCAATCCGCAAATCTTTCATGTTTACTCGCTTGTTTATACCCTTAATTTTTTCTCATTTCAGTTTTTTTTTTTATTACTTTTATTGCATGCCGTGCATATTTATCTTGCTCTCTCCCTCTCTCTGTATCTATCGCTCTCTTTCGTTTACATTCGTAGCATCTGTAGCTGTCTATCTTTGTCTTTTTGTGTGCGCACATTTTTTTCCTAATAAATTATGCGCCCTTTTTGATAAATGTCACTTGGAAAGTACATTTCGCCTAATTGTGGCGAGACCGTGAACGGAATTGAGGGAGTGAGCCGTTAATTGCCACAAAAGAGACGTAATAAGCGCACCTGTCAAAATTATATTCATATTCAACGGTAAATTGTACAAGTGCTGTGGCAAATCAGAAACATAACTGCGTAGAATTGAACGAAATGGCAATGGAATGTGATTAAAATGAAGCAAGACTTAGTCTAAGACTTATTCAAATATATTAAAGTGATAAATGAGCTCATCTTTTAATTGGAAAATGTATCTAAAGACAGAAGTATCTACGGCATTCGATGTACTCAACTTAAACTCTCAACTGTCGAAGATATATTCATATTTAACTGTATATTGTGCAAGTGCTGTGGGAAATCAGATACATAACTGCGTAAAATGGAACGAAATGGCAATGGAATGTGATTGAAGTTAAACAAACATACTCTCAGCCTTATTAAAACTGAAACAGAACTCAAACTTTAACCGGATGCAACTTGGCAAGCATTGGTAAATGTATCTAAAGACAGAAGTATCTACGGTATTCGATGTACTCAACTCACACTGCTCCAAACGTTCATATGCAACCGCATAGACAAAACCACAACCAGTTGCTACACACACATTAATTATTCATTTGGCCAGAAGGATTCATATTCAGCTGGGTCGCAAGGACACACACTTGCACACACACTCACACTCACACACACTCACACATAGTAGATGGAAGTCAACTGCAGTTCAGCCGCTAGGCACTTGGCTAAAGTATCTCGGCCCACATGGGAGTCCCGCTTATACTATGTCGTGGTAAGAGACATAATTACGTTTACATGCAGAATACTGCAGTGGTTTCTGTTAACTCACTCCTCTGTACATTGAGTTCATAAATTATGTGTAATGTTTGAAGTAGAAAGCATAGGAGCTTTTGAATACATATTCCTCTAATAAAACTGAATCGACTGCTTTATATTGGCCATGTTTTCTGCCAAAGTCGAGTTAATATATAAACGGAGAGTTTTTCTTTAAATATACATTACTTTCTATACATTTTAGTGATTAAATCTTTCAGTTAGTCGACTGAGATCTTAACTAGGCACAGAAAAAATTAAACTTAAAGTTTTTATGTATAAATTATGCATTTTTTTATATATAGAAAATATTTATTGTAATTGTACAACAAACTAATTAAAGCACTTCTATAACAGAACCATAAAAAGAGAAATTAAACAGACTTTAGCCGAGAAAAATGAAAGAAAAAGAAGACAAAGTCATACATGGCTGAAATGGCAAAAAACTGGACTCCCGGCTGTTACCGGGAATTTCTAGACAAACCTGAAGTCCTGAAGATAAATATGATCTCATTAATATTAAAGAGAAACTCCTACTAGACGTTGAGGTATTAATTTTATTCAGATACAAAGCTGTTGAATCTCTAAATGTATCTGAAAGAGCATTTCTTAAGATATTCAATGTTATAGTACGATTCAAAGCTTTCAAAGGGAATTGTAATACATTTCAGCTGTAATCTTTGCTCCAAAATATATATAACTAGTTAGTTGTATTAAAAACTAGTATTATTATAAGTATGGTAGGGCGTTCCCTTGTATCTATTATTAATAAAATCTATTGCAGCTTGGAAGGTGCAAAAATCAGCCTATATTAGAGAATTTGTTCTTTGTTGGTCGCCATGTTTAACAAAATGTATCTTTCAAGGGAATCGACCTATCAAAAAACGGACTACAAAGTGTTTTAATGGGAAATCTTAACTTTCCAAAAAGCTCAAGTGTAAATCATTGTGATCAATAGGTTACAAATCAAAACATACCAAAATGAACACACACAAAATTAAATGGATTACTTGTTCCCCAAACTAATATTATTACAATGTATCTTAACTAACTTTGCAAGCTTATAAAAAAAAGTCCGCTTTAATATAAAAAGGTAAGTAAATTAAATTTATTTGAAATTCTTGGAGCAATAGCTTCCAGTTTTCAATTATATCATTTCCATAACTTTTCTTTAAGCTCCGCAGATTGTGTTTTCGAGTTTAAAAAGCTTTGTTTTCAATTTATTAGTAATCATGAAGATACTTATAGGTTTATTATGTGATTTAAGAAATTATAAGCAGTATATGTATTATATTTTATATATACAATTAAATATATTACTATGTTGGTTATTTTGTAGATTTCCGTTGGCTTTCAGATATCGTTTAATAACTTGTCTCTAGGTTCCACAGAAGTAGAATTGAGTTTTGGAAAGTTTAGTTTTAATTTCTTAGTACTTATGAAGAAACTTGCAGTTGTATTATGAGATATATGTGGAAGTTTATATATATTACAAAAGTTACATATATCTATTTACAAATACATATATTTAGGACGAACCTTATAGATTTTGCCGTACAATTCTAAAAGCTGAAAGTATATGGAAATTTTTAATGCATTATACAGAGTTCAGAGCTAAATGAAAGAAGAATATCTGACAAATACAGATTTATCTAGACGCTGAACTACAGAATAACGAAGAATACACGGTATTCATTTATTTATTGTCAAATTATAAAACAATCGACACATTAATGTAAATTAAAGATACAGATTTGATTATAGGTATATTAACAATTCAACTGTAACTGAAAAAGACATAGACTGATGGTCAGCAAACTCAGTTACTGGCACTACAACAATTACAACAACCTACAAAGAGGGGAGCTCCACTTTCAGGCGTTTTTTCTATGTTGCTCGCTTAGAATTCTCAACTGGTTCTAGCAGCACAATATAGATAGAAAGCTTGGATCTTGGAGTTGGGTAAGCTAGCTTAAATGCTACTGATGAGGGAGATTGACATCTACTGAAACAGATGTCTACCAAGCCTGTTGTGGATGTATTTTAATGAAAAACTTGATGTAACATTCATTGCTAGTTATGTAAATAGAACTGATATATAGATATTTAAGCTATGTAAGTGTGTATAATAAATTAAATTCAATTTGTAAGTAAATCTTAATGAATGTATAGTAAGTTTAAGGGTTTGGCAAGCGTTATAATTGTTTTAGACATGTGTTTAGCTTGAGTTCTCTATATTTATTTGTAAATATATATAAATGCCGATATATATAGTATATATACTATATCTGGTTGGAGTAACAAACTCTATTAATGTATTTTGTTGAATAGTAATGCAGAAGTTAGATATTTTACTGGATTACAAATAATATTGTTAAAGTATTTCCCCATTTCTTGCGATATGTGTTTTTATTGGATTTCTGTGCAAAGTAATCCCTTAGATATTCACACGTATCTGCATCATTTATCAAACTTTATGCCCCTGGATATACAGATATTATTGTCTGGCGAATGTTATGCATATTTATGCCTAAAGAGCCCTGAAATCGACGCTGAAACGTGCGGAATCTTCAAGGACATTCTGTTTTGCACTTGTCGCTGTCTTCGCAAGCCTTTGAAATGCAAATTTTGGCAGGCGCTGAAGTCGCTTTCAATTGAATTGTATAAAAAATAATGCGTTGCCTGCCAGCGAGCATAAAATTTGTATTTTTTTGCCCCCACGGCGGCTGTCAAATCGAATAACGAGTGTAAAATGAAGTAGGCTTCATGTGTCAAGTGGTGTCAGTGACAGGCAGAGATACAGATACAAAGATACACAGATGCACAGATACACAGCAGTGCAAACGTGTGTGTGTGTGAAGGGAGAGGATGATTACTTTTTGCATATGGCCACCTGTGTTGACGTGTCGGCATATTTCATATTCTACACAAAATGCCCAACGGACAGAGAGTGAGCGAGAAACAACAACAAGACGAGAGTTTGCAATAATTAAAATAAACGCCAAGGCCAATACGTAGCTGGCATGACTGTTGACGTCGCGTCGCTGCCGCGCTGTCGCTCTGCCAACGTCAATGCTAAAGCGTTAATCTCTCATTTGACAGTCGAATTCAATTAAAAACAGCACCCACATACAAAGACACACACACACACACACGGACGCACGACACGCACAGCCACCCCAAAAAAGGTAAAGGCAGCGAACAAACGAACAGCGAACATTCGTACTCGCATACATTCGTACGTTGCCGATGACTTCGTGCACGTAGCCGAACAGCCGAGCATGGCACTCGCAGCCAATCAAGCCGCACGACAGCCGCAGGGTGGGCGGTACAGCAATGGCGTGAAATGGCAACAGCTTGTCTCTTTGTCTCGCTCTCGCTTGCTCTCGCTCTCGCGACGGGCTCTCAGGCGCAGACGCGAGCAGCGACAGCGCGGTGCCGAAGTCACTGGCAGGTCTAATCAGAATCAGTCTTTGAACAGTTTTCGTGCCGTGCACTTTGTGGACGGAGAAAAGTAAAATTGTCTGTTCGCTGTGCGTAAATGAGAGACAGAGAGAGCAAGAGCGCTACAAATCTCAGACGTTGTTCGTGATAATAAAAACGTGTGTATGAGAAATCGATAAGAGCAGCACAGTTGAAGTAGCAGTTGAAGTGAAAGAAGCGCGCACACACATACAAACGGTGTGGTGTTTGCTGTGTATGTGTGTGTGTGTGTGTCGGCAAGTGTTATAAAGTAAGAAGAAGAAGAGTTCATCAATTTATTTAAATCGATTTAGGTTTGTGCGTAAAATTGATTTCCATTCGACTGCAGCTTCTTGAACCGGCAAACCAGTAACTGTAAAACGTAGCCAGAGTGTCGCAACGCAATTTGTAGAAAAGCGCGTTGTTGTTGTGTACATTTCTAATAAGAAAATTTCACTTTGCTTTTGATTGCGCGGCGAAATGTAACGAAAAAAATAAATATGCTTCTGCTTGTGTGTGTGTGTGTGTGAAAATTTTGTAAACACACATACACGTGACAAGTGCAGTAGTGTGTGTATATGTGTTGTTGTCGTATTGGAATTTTCGTCGCACGCGGCGATTTCGAAAAAAACCGAAACTCAATTTTGCGGCGAAGGCGAAAACGCGCGCGCAAATTGTAGAAAGTTTTGTTTTGGCTTTCTGCTTGTTGTTTTTGCTATGCTCGCTCTCCCAGTGGGCTGTGGGGCGTTGAGGCCGCTCTCTCTCAATGTGCGGCGAATAGATACAAATTTGTGTCGTCGCTTCGTTGTGTCGTCGTCGTAGTCGTCGTGTGCTCGTTTCGCCTCAATTGCGCGGCGAGTACGAGTGCGAGTGCGAGTACGAGCAGACACACAAACACACATAGAGAGAGATATACTACTACACGAACGAAGCTTAAGCGCACGTAGCATTTGAATTTCGTGCATTGCTTTTAGTTGTATTTTCAGCGGCTGCTGTTGTGGACACAGCGCAAGATTATAGCAAAAGTATTTTACACAATTTCATATTCGATGTAACAATTCTCGTTTCGTTTCGTCTCTCGTCATCGGCAAAGCTTGTTGCGTGCGCGTCGTGTCTGTCTCTCTGTCGCTGTGTCTCTCTGTGTGTGTGTGTTTGTGTTTGTGTGTAGCAACCACCCTGCGGGTCGGTTTTGTAAACTTCGCTCGTGCCGGCGCCAGTTACTGTTGTTATTGTTATTATTGTTGCGTTTCGATAGCGATAACAGCGCGGCAAGCCTCTTTCCACTTTATAATGTGGCCATTTCGTCACTGTCACTACGTCTATATGTGCATCTCTGTGTGTGTGTGTGAGTGTTTATATGTGTGTGGAGCCTTTTTCATATCTAATAACGTCAGCGACATTGAAGACGTCATCAAAACATCGTTGTATCCTCCCAAACACACCGGCACAGTGGGACGAAGCACTCTCTCTGTGTGTGTGGGCGTAGACGTGGGCGTGGGCTATGATGAATGACTGCAATGTTTACTTGGCATCCACACGCTCATTATCCTCATTCTAATTCTCAACAGCAACGTTTGCACTTTTCCTGTGTCCAGTTTCCTTAGATTTCCCACACAGCATCTATGTATGCATATGTAGTATCTACATTTGTATATCTGCCCACTTTGTTCATCCTTTTTGCCCACTTTGAATGTTGGCTTAGTTTTTGCTTTTGCTTTTGTTGTTGTTATTGTTGTTGTTGCATTCGTTTCTTGCCTTTTTTTGTTTTGCTAGAAGCATCGCAGCTTCAGCTTTAGCTTCGTTTGTCTCTTCTCGTCTTGTTGTCACTTCTCGTCTTCCCTTTTAACAGCTGCTTTCGTGCCAGTTTCGCGTGAGCGTGCGACGTACAAAGCGAAATACATGTCAAAGGCAAACGGGGCAAAAGTGGGCAGCGTATTCATAAAATACTTCAATGCGACTTTTATTTGCCCTACAACTAGAGATGGGCATAGAAGAGTATTATAGAAGAAGAAGCTATTATTATTCAAGTTTTTAGATGAGAAATAAAGTACTTACATCAATTTTAGACTTAAGATAATCAGAGATCTTTAGCGAGTGTTGGAATTTGAGTTTTTAGTCGTTGCCTAGGGAGAATCTTTAAAGAACAGTCTAGTTGTACAGTTTAGAGTGTAGTTCTCTAGTTATATTCTAAAGTTTGTAGAAAATATAGCCACATTTATTGTTTCCTCAAAGTTATAGAGTATATTTTTGCTTTTCTGACTTAATCTGAAAATTTAGGTTATCTATTTAAGTTTTTTCAGCTTTATTCTCTAAATTACATAGTACAAATTCACTTTTATCGTTTAATGTAAAAATATAGAGAATTTATATAAGGATTTGCTGATTCAGTCTGTAAATATATATAATCTATTCAATGTTCTTAAGATAAATGCTTAAAATAATACAGAATTTATTCACTTATCTGGTTAAATCGGAAATTGTTGCTTATTTAAATAACTTTCGTTAGATTTACGTATATTATCAAAATTTCATACAATATATTTACTTGTTTTCCATCAGTAGAAAAGTCTATCAAATTGATCCAAAGATCTCCTGATACAGTTTGAAAATCTATTCAATATATTTAATGTTTTCAAGTTATTTACTTAAAATTATAAAGATTTTACCCACTTCTCTAGTATAGTCTGTCAATTCCGATTATTTATTCAAATATCTTCAGATTTATTCACAAAATTACAGAGTATCTATTCAGTTTTTGCAAAAACTTGGAGATTTGATCCAATGATCATCTAATTTATACTGATGCTTATAGATAAATTATTGTTATTGAGTATATATGCATATAACTAGTTTAAACTTATAATCTAGAGGTTAAATCCGGATATCTTCTAGAGTTTACAGTAAATATATACATTAACTTTTCTCTATCTAGAGAATAATATACAGAAAGTTCTCAAAAACACAAATATTCGAGTTTATATAAACTTTTCTCGTTGATTCTGGAAATCTAGATAATCGCTCCCATTTATTTGCACTCTAGATTAAAGATAGCTGTTGTTTAAACAACAGTAAGTCTAGATCTTTGCTTAAAAATATGTTATAATTAGATATTCTCATACTTTTATGCCGCATACTCTATCTATGAGTATCTCTCTAATTCTAATTAGAATATCTCTGTAATTATACTTACCATGACAAATCATAGGATATTTATCCATCGACTACAATTAGTATTACGTATTCTTTAAGCTGCACACACATCTTCTACTCTATACACACACACACACACACTAGAGATTGACATCATGACATTTGCAGCTTTGTTTCATACAAATCTCTTCATCATCATCAACGTTTCGACTGTGGCACAGATTCTTGTGGCAAAGCGGCGCTTCAACCTGCTTGCTGATCCACACACACACACACACACAACTCGCTACCCACATACTAATAATCATCATTATTAACATCCATCATTATCATCGTCAACTCTTTGTGTAAGAGTGTGTATGTGTGTGTGTGTGTATAGGGCACAAGAGCGTAATTTTCGTACTTTATTCGTTTGCACGACGACAACAACGACGACGACGACGACGCCGACGACGACGAAGCAAAACCTAAAACTAGATTCAAGTACACACGTCGAGTGCACAATCGTGTGCTCTGTGTGTGTGTGTGAGTGTGTGTGTGAGGTTTGTAGGGTGCCCTCTGTGTGACACGAAGGGCGTCGTTTGTGCGCCGAAAGCCCAGCAGCTCCCCCTCCCTACCCTACTTGCTCCCCACTCTTTCGTTGACCCGCGTATGAGTTACGTTTTTGTTCTTCTCCTCTTTTTGCTGCTGTTGTATTTTCATATTCGTATTTGTTGTTTTCGGCATTGTTCCGATTCATGGATGGCTGACTTACTAGTCTAAAGTTTTCGTGTCTTGTGTCTTGTGCCGCTGCTGACGTTGTTGAAGATACATCTACAGATAGAGAGATACAAAGATACAAAGATACACTATCCATACATATGCATGCAATCTTTATACACATACATATACACATATGTGAGCTAGCTGTGGCTTTTGCGTATTTGACAGAGCAACCACAATGATGTTCATAGTGATGATGGTTGATGGTTGATGGGATTTTACTTTATGTTGTTTCTCACAGTTAGTTGTTTACAACATTTTGTTACCTTCAATTGCAATTCTTTCCCTCTCAACTGTGAACTTTCCTTTCTTTTTCTCTGCCTTGCAGGACATGCAAACGTCTTGATAACAAATCATAAAGAGGCTAACAACATTTCCCTAAGAAATGCAACTTAAAAGTGAAACAACGCACAAGAAAATCTCTAGCGATATGGAGAATCAACGTACAACGGGACATCGACGGGATTTGGGGGAGTTCACTGACCTTTTAACCTGTCGCATTTGTCTCGGTTATATGATAGATCCCACAACAGTCGACTATTGCTATCACACATGTAAGTATCTCCCAGAATACAACACAAACTGGGTAACTCAATTTCGCAACTTGGGAAAAACTCGTCTACTATTGCAGATTGTCGCAGTTGCATTTTAAAGCATTTGCTGCGAGATGTTTATTGTCCACAGTGCAAGGGAAGCGGTGGCAAACAGATCAGCGAGGATAACCTTAGGTAGGTATCCCACCCAATCCCCCTACATTCTCCCTCTTTTTGTCCCTTCCCCCACTTATCAATGATGCATCTATCCCATGCAGATCCGATGACACATTGCGTGCTTTGATCTACAAGATAATACCGGGACTCTATCAACGTGAATGCGATCGTCTGGTTGAGTTTGAGGAACAGCACAAGGAACTCGATGCGGGAGATGTGCTGAAAACGGAGAAGCAACAAGAGTTCTTTACGCCGGCAGAGCCTATAAGGTAACTTCATTTGATTAACTGAAGTTTGTTGTAGTTACAGTTTGTGCTCCTAAGTGTTTTCTACATCTACTTTCCTGATACCAAATTTAATTCATTATTTAACTCTCAAAGGAGAACGTTTTTGCCGCCCTGAAAGGTCTTCCTTTTCTAGTTTTTCCCTTAACTTTTAACTTTCTGTTGATTCTATTATCATAAGAGAATGTTTCATTCTTCCAACTAGTTGTTTCCCTCCCCTCAAGTGTTTTGTATTGTGAGCTTTGGAAATGACTTTCCTAGCTTCGTTTTCTGTGCTTCTTATTCTAAGTATCTTTCTTTACGTTTAACAGCAACCTATTCTTAATATCATAAGAGAAAGCGCTTGCTTTTCCCAGTTTCTAACTAGCTTATACTTCTTTCGAATTTTTAAGGGTGAGCAATCTGAACCCTTTTCTGCTTTCTGAGTGTATTTCCTTAAGAAACTTTAAGGTAATCACAATACGAGGTTCTTATCTAAAGACTTTCCTGTCTGTCTAATTGTTTCTTCTTAGATAACTTTAAAGTACTAATTTTATAGGTCATAAGGTCGTTTATTTCCTTTTCTTTTGCTTTAAGTGTTTTTCCTAAGGCAACTCCAAAGAAATTTCAACTCTTTCCTTTAAATGCGTTGCTGTGCTTTCCTCTGTTCATTTCTGTAGCTCTAATTCGATGGTTTACTTTATATTCCTTTACAGTTTATCCCTAGAATACCATCCTGCAATGCTGAAACACTGCAGGGCGTCCGATAAGCCGCCAGTCTGTTACCTCCAGTGTCCTGCTGGGTTGAGGGTTATGCATCTGAAGCAATTCCTTTGCTCCAAGTACGACATCGATGCGCAGAACAAACAAGTTGAGGTCGAGGTCACGTATGAGGATGAAGTCTTGCCGCCTACTCTGTCGCTGATGGACGTTGGCTATTGCTACCATTGGGATCGGGTGAGTTTTTGACCGTTTTTGCGATGGGGAAAGGGAGGGAATTGTCTGTCCGTTTGCATTGAAAATTAGACGCTGGCAAATCGGATTGTGTCGCTAGTTTAAGGTCCCTTATTGCCTCTCATTCTACAATCTCTACAATTGCCATTCCTCCCCTTGTTTTCTCCACCTTCAACTCGTCTCGCAGCACGCGCCGATGGCCTTTCAGTATAGAATTCTTCTGTACGAGAATGAAACAACAAAAAACGATGAAAACAATTTATCAAAGGTTAATCAGGATATTGAGTTAAGACCCGCTGTGACTGCCACAAAGAGTGGCAAGTCTGTGACCTTTGCTGATGAAGTGGACACCCAACGCATTCCCCAGGCGACAAGCAAAACGCGCAGCAAGTCCGCGACGAAGGTCAACAAGAGCAAGAGGGCAACACAGGGTCAAGTGCAGGCAGCGGGAAAGCGGGAGACATCCGAGTCTTTGAGTAACTTCAAGAGTTTGCGTAGCAATGATATGAGATACAGCGACTACGGAGTCACGTCCTCCTCCTCCTCCTCCTCGACAACGGCGCCGTTATTGCGTGTCAAGAGCGAACCGGAACCGGAGGAACAGTCTAGCCTGGGCGTGTCTAATATGAATATTGTGGTTAGCATACCACAGTCGCAGCTGAGCAAGTCTGCCGGTTACGGCGACGAGGGAGGCTTCGAGCTGAAGACGGCGAACAAGAAGTCGACGAGTGCGACGGTGCGTAATCTTCCCAAGCTCAAGATCGAGCTGAACAGCATGAAGGCGAAGCTGTCGATGCCCAAGTCGGCGGGTGCACGACTCGAGAATGCAACAGTTGTCGAAGTGCAACAACAATTGGATCTGGAGACGTATGCCAAGAACATTGGCCTCCAACCCATTGAACCCGCCTCGATTCCCGCTGCCGCGACGGGGGATGCTCTCAAGTACAGTCCCAATGCCTCGCCCATGTCGTCGTGTTCGTCGTCAACGAACGGTTCCAATGGCACGGCAGATGCCAGCACCTCGACTTCTACCGCCTCCTCGTCGTCGCATCGCAAGCGCAAGAAGAAGCACTCCAAGGAGCCAAAGGATGCGAATGGTAAACGCAAGAAACTCCATGCGGAAATCTCCTCACAAACGGATGGTAAAATGAAAATGAAGATCACGACTACGCACAACCACAAGGCACACAAACTGGACCTCAAGCGTTCCCATTCCCTGGCGGGTGGTGAGGTTGTCTCTCTCAATCAGTTGAAGCTGGTCGAGGAGCAGGAACAGGTGCAGAAGGAAAGCGAGTCTTTGAGTGCGCTCAATCGCACGCTGGGCGAAGAGGCGCGCAGTATTAACAGCCTGATAAACGCAGGCTCGAACCCCGCGGCGAACAATGCGGCGAATTCGAATTCCATTGCCTCGACGGAGAAATTGCCGCGTCCGGGCAAGGAACTCAGTTTGCCCGCCTCGCCGCCGCTGCCGCCAAGTCTCTTCAAATCCTTCTCTCCCGCCAGCAATCCCTTGCCCAAGGCAGCAACTCCGCCGCTTAATCAAACTGCAGCCAAATTGCCGCAGAAGTCTGTTAAGTCGACGCCGACGCCTTCGACCATGGCCAACAACAATCGCAAGCCTACGCTGACGCCCTGCTCTAATCCCTTGCCCCTGCCGCTGCCGCTGCCCCTTCCTCTGCCCCTGCCGCTGTCCGGCAATACCGTAACGCCGCACTTTGCCGTGCCACAAGCACCGTTGCGTCAAGCGCCACATCAGATGCTACGCTACCTTTCCACACCCACCTCAATTGCCAGTGCGGCAAACAAGCAACCAAAGCGATCGCTCTCCCTCGACGAGCAACAGCAGCAGCAGCAGCAACAGTTGCCGAAGCAACCTCGCCTAGACTACCAGCAACAGTTGGCCGCCAAGCTCAAGGCTGGACAAATGCGACTCTACGGTCCAGAGTTGGCCAAGCCCACAAACATGCCCATGCTGTGCCCCACCAGCTACGGTCTCAACTTGCCGCCGGCAACAACAACAACCATTGGCAGCGGTGCGGTTACAATTACACCGCGTGCACGCAACACGCCAACAACACAGGCATTGCACGGTCTCAGTTATCCCTATGGGGAGGGCACAAGGGGCAGTCTGCCTGCATTGGAAATTATGCGTCTGGGAGCAGGAACTGGACGCTTGATGGGACCACCGAAGCAGCCGGCGAAGCGGGCAACAGTTGCACAGTCGCCGCCAATGCCAATGCCGCTGCCCATGCCGGCAATTGTCAAGTCGCCGCCGCTGTCAGTTGCATTGAGTGCTCAGCGCGGCAACAACAAGCATGGCAACAACAACCACAGCAACAGCAACAACAACAGCAACAGCAACAACAGCAGCAACAACAACAACAACAATGCTGCTTATCGCACATCGCCGCCTGCATTAATAAATCTGCGCTCGTTTCCATCAAAGTCAGCGTCCAAAGTCGAGCTTAATTCAAAGAAATCCGCAACAACAGCAGCTGCAGCTGCAGCAACAGCAGCAGCAGCAGCAACAACAACTGGCAAAACCAATGGCACAACTTTGCTGGACAAGTCGAAAACAAGTTTGCGTGATTTTCGGCCGCCGCTTGTAGCAGGAACAGCAACAACAACAACAACAGCAACTGCAGCAACAACAACAGTCACGGCGACAGCAACAACAGCGAAGGATGCCGACAACATACTTGATTTATCAGCGGGCACAGGACGCAGCGCCAAGCAATCGACAAACACAACAGCAACAACCAACAGCAGCAGCAGCAGCAACAGTTTGGAGGCAGCGCTAAATAAAATCAAGCAAAACATTTCCGCCAACAACAACAATAACAACAGCAACAGCAATTGCACTGTTGCTGCTGTTACTGCTGCTGCTGCTGCTGGCGATGATCTTCAAAATCTGCATATGCTCTCGGAGTCGGCAACAGCGCGCGAAAAGATCTCGATAAAGGCAGGCGGCAACAGCAACAACAACAACAACAACAACAACAACGGCAGCAGCAACAACATCAGCAACAGCAACAGCAGCAATAAACCAAAGAACGTCGTGGTGCGACCACAAAATGCCTCAGTGCGCAGCATTCCCAATCCGTCGGCATTGGCCTTTCGCAATCAGACCACGCTCTCAACAACCAGCAACAGCAGCACCACCACAACAACAACAGCAGCAGTTGCTGCTGCAACAACTGCAACAACAATGTCGAGCATTGCTGCCAAGCCGCTGACTGTTAAAGCCGAGGAGAAGCCTAAATTGTCTACAGCAACAATGTTGCTCAGTCCTAACAGCACCAGCAACATCAACAACAACAACAACAGCAGCAACAGCAGCAACAGCAGCAACAACAACAGCAGCAACAATAATAACAACAACAACAATAATAATGCTGCCACCTCGCCGCGTGCCACAAAGAAAGCAACAACCATCGATCAAGTGGCTGCCAATTTAAACATACGCGCCGAGGCGAAAGCTGCCGCCCTGGCCGAGGAGGCGCCACTGCCCAGTGTTGCAAGTGCCGCCAAAGCGCCGGAATTGGAGAAGGCGGCAAACAGCAATAATCTGGTTAAAACTGATGTCAAAGAGTCAACAGCAGCAGCAGTAAAAGCAGCAGCAACAACAGCAACGGCAACTGCAACTGCAACAAAGCCTGCCACACACCCAACGGCAACTGCAACTGCTGCCGGCGTCAAAAGCGATTCTTTGTCAAAGCCGCCCGTGCAAATCTCCGCTACCGACACGCCGTTACCGGTGGCAAGTTCCGCTTAGTCACAAGGTGAGTGCCACACATGACACATACAAATAAAATTAACATTTTATATATTAAAAATGTGCTGCATTTTAAATATTATATTTTTATTCGATTTTTTACAATTTTAGATTAGTTTTTTCTTTATTATTTTTACGTTTCTTCCACTAAACTTAAAAAAGAAATTAAATATAGCAGCGTTTTCTGAATAGCGAATTGACAGTTGACTTGCAAAATTGGAAAAAAATTTTATATATACAAAATACAAATACACAGAAATAGTTCTACATTAGCCACATCTTGTAGTCTACTAAATGTATCTATTTTCCCCACATTTTTACTCATTTTTCACTGTAAAAAAGTGCACATTTCTTGCCTTTACATTATCCAACAAATATACATTTTGAATAATGAAAATAAATGTGTAAAAATGCAGATAAAATACATAAACTTTGTATTAATACTGAGTATTAAAATCAATTCATAATATTGAGAGTGTCATTGTATAGACACTCACTCTAGCGAAGTTTGACTGTAGTATTCGAAAGAAGATAGTTGAAAGTTTTGCAGTTAAAGAGAGTCAAGATTATTTCATACAATATATCAGACATTGTATTTATGTGACCTTAATTAAAACTGTTATTATAAATAGATATCTATGTAACGTAATCTAAAGATCTATGTATCTATTACTTAAATCTATTTTTTACAAGGTTTTTCTTACATCTATCTACACATAAATGAAATCTATACCATTTTCAAGCTCTGAAAACTCTGCCAAGTTGTCTATAGTTGTTTCTTCGACATTTTTTCTCTAAAATTACTACAACATTTTAGACATAAAACATAGTTATGTATTAGATACAGAAGAGACAGGAAACAATTATTGTTTTTTTTATTATTTTTATTGCTTAAAAATTTCGAACTTGTTTCTTTACTTTCTGTTGCTTAGACTTCTCAAATGTTTGGCTTAATCAAACTTAACTTTTCCTACTTGTGTCTTTAATATAAACTATAAATACTTTGTTTTTATATATTCACAAAGTAACTAAAGTCTTCTTAATGGCAAATAAGATTCTAATCTATATATATTCAATATATATGCCTGATTTGAAAGAAAAGATAGTTGAATAGTTGTAGACTTTGCAATTGAATGAAACTTTCAGCAGTTTCTACTTGTTTTTCGCACTCAATTCATTTGACAAAATAAACCGAATCGCTTGCCATTGAAAAAATGTGTGGAAAAACAAGTTTTTGTACGAAAAACTGTTATGTTTCTCCAAAAAAAAAAACTTGATAAAACTTATCTAATCAGAGCTAAAAAGAATGTCAGACATATTCTGAGAAAGCAGAAATCAGAAGAAATCCATTGATAAGTAACGTTGCTCCAGGGATAACTTTTGCTATTATTATTATTATTATGGTTTTCTAGATAGCTTGATTAAATTTACCATATCTCAGTTAGAACAAATCTCACATATCCCTAACAAGTTGCACTCAAATCGATTAACTATAACATAGAAGAAATCAATTGAAAAATAGATTCAATTATATTTTAACAGGTTTTAATTTTGCTTTATCAAAGGAAAGTGTATTCAATTGTCGGTGACTTGGCTGCTTTCTTTGTTGTTTTGTTTTTTTCGAATATTATTTGATTGGTGAAATTCTGAAAACGATCTTATGACTTAAGTATCCACTTGGTGTCGTCTTCTAACTCAAATGGGTTGCTTTTTTTTCGTTCATTATTATTTATTCTTTGTTGTTGCTTAACTTCTATGTTTTGTTTTTGTTTTTTGGCGCGTTTCCCACACTACTCAAAGCAAAGAAAAAAAAGAGACTCAAATTATACAAATTACATTTCGTGTGTGTGTTGTTGTTGTGTTTTTTTTTCTTCTTCTTCTCTTTCGCTTTTCTCAAGTAGTCATTATACACAAATTTAGCGGGCAATGCTCGTCAACAACGTGTGTCTTCCACGTTAGTTGCTGTCTCTGTCGATCTTTTACTTTGGCTATGCCTCTCTTACTCGCTCTCTCGCTCTTCCTCTCTCGGTGGCCTTTCTCGACAGTGTTGCCAACTATTTTCAGCTTTTTTTATCGACAGTTTTGGAGTTTTACTAATGGCAAAGGTGGGAAATATTTTGATATTGGTGTTTAGCGGGATTTATGACTTTATTGACTGATTTTTTTATGACAGTTGGTGGTTTTTTTTAAATACATAAGTTGTCTAGATGCTTAACTATATAAAAGTACGTTTTTCAATACAATTGATAGGTTTATTTAGTGTAAATTGTGTTTTGAGGTAAATTGATGTTTTGAGTGAGATATTCCACATGGAAATCGATTTAGTTTACACAAAGTTCTATGCAAACAGCTATTATACCCCTTTTAAATGTCCACAGGGTATAAAAGAACACTTTAACAACTTGTATAGCTTTTTAACTGATTTTGAAAATGTCTAGCTTTTTCTAGCTATTTTTCAAATATAGTTATAGCTTTTTTAGCCACTGTCTGTTTGGCAACACTGTTTCTCGGGCATTTGTTGGTTCGTTGGGTCGGTCATTCCTACTAGCACTGCTTTATTTTTGCCGTTATAACAACAACAACAACAACGACAACAACAGCCAGCAATAGCAACAACAACAACCAGCAACAACTACAAGCCGCAAACAACAACAACAACAAACAACAACAACTCTGACTTTTTATGCAGTGTTTGTTTCGCTGGCCTTTTTAATGAACAGCATTCTCTCATTTGTTCATTTGCTCATTCTCTGATTCTCTGCTTCTCTCATTCTGTTGGTCATTACATCATTTTGTATTTTTCATCCATGAATAACAATTTTCATTTGTGTAGCGTGTAGTGTGTACACACTGTTTACTATCGAGGCATTATTACTAAATGTATCTTTGATTTCGTATCTTCTTTTTTTCTCATTGCAGCGTTTCTTTGGATGTGCGGCACGCAAATGTATCTGGTGGCGCCACTGGAGAGTCTGCAAGGAAACCACAATGCAAATTAAATTGCAGAATCCCTGGCAGTTAATAATATTTAGCAAATTGTGTGTTAGCCATACAGTTTCGACCATAAATACCTGGATTAGAAAGCAATATATGCAAATGTCTCGCACCTTAATATTCATACTCAAGTTACCAGCTAAAAGATACATACAATCTACATACTACATGTAGAGATACAGATACAAAAACTCGCGAACAGATGCAAATAATTGTGCAAATATTTGCGCTGGAATTAGTACGCGTCTAAATAAATTATAAACGTAATGGAAATATGTCGGCTAAAAGACCAAACAACAACAATAACAACAACAACCGCAGCAGCAGCAACAAAAAAAGCTGACACAAAAATGTGAAATATAAATAAAATAACCACAGCGAGTTGTTGTTGTTATTGTTGTTGGCAAAGCAAAAATGCGAACGAAAATTAATTATAAAATATCAGCAAATAACAAATACAGCAACAACAAAACAACATCAGAACAACAACAACAACAATAATAATAACAACACAACAGATACTCGTCGTCAACAATCGAGACTCGCCGAATCGACAACTCGTACGTGTTGATTACACTGAGCGAAAGCAGTGCCTCAAACTCCTACTCAACTCGTACGATATCAGCATAAAGACTAAGAGATACCCGGTAAATATCTAAGTTAGAAAAGAAGGCAAAAGGTGGAAAGAGTAAGAGATATCCTATACAATTTATCCTATATAATTTGGGAAAGAATGCAAAGGTTGAAATCGCAATTTAAATACGATTTCAATTTATAAATGGGGCAAAAAAGAAGAAGAAATCTAAAGCTATAGCCACAAGCTACCCTAAAGCGGTAAACTGCTAGGGTATAAAGCACTCTTAGCTAAAGAAGATCTATACCAGGAGTTGCAGAGTGGGAAATGAAGGGTTATTGTAAGGTTAATCATTCTTAAAGTAATGAAACTTTAGAATCTCAAGCAGATAGTTGTAAATACCCCATTTAAGAACAAGTGCTAGGGTATTGCAGAGCAACAACTGTATAGGCTTTAGGTATACTATAACTAAAGATAGTTAGAGTCGTAACTAGCCTATTTACAATAGCAACTGCTAGGGTATACAACTTTTAAATCTAACAGCTACAGAAACTAAAGAAGAAAAAAGACAATTCAACTTGTAACTACCCCTATTAAGGGAAAAGGCGGGGTATACTAAAGGAAATTTCTTAGCAGGTTTGCTAAAATACAGAAACAGACAGACAAACGGTCGTAACTACCCTACGCATAGCTAAAAGCTAGGTTAAAAACTATATTAGCTACAGAACGATAGAAATATGCAACTACATATTCCCATTACAGGGTAACTGTTAGCGTATCAATAAGTGAGAGCTAGAGAATTTATAGATAACCCGATAAACAAAGCGAGGGTATAAACTGTAACTGCTAGCTATACAAAAGCAGACAGACGCATAGTCGCAGCGCCCCAATATAAGGGTATAAATAAATGTTCACAAAAGAAATTGTACAGGGTAACTGTTAGCGTATCAACAAGAAAGAGCTAGAGAATTTATAGATAAACCGATAAACAGAGCAATAGCTAGGGTATAAACTGATACTGCTACACAGAGCGAAAAAATCAAGTATTTCGTACTTAAATCGCCACGTTTCATACTTGATTTCTCACTAAGAATGAAATTACTGAAGTCAAGAATTTCAATCTTAATTCAAGTATTATTTCTTAAGTTTGAAAATTTAAGTATTCAGTATTTTCAGACTTAAAAGTGAGTTCGAAGCATACTTTAACTAAGTACATTCATTCTTGATTCAAGTACAATTCACACTTGCTCTGAGTCACCTAAATTCTGTATTTAAATACACAAGTATCTCAAAATACAAATATGATTATGGATTTTTGCTTACAGCAGTCTTAAATCAGAATTGTGTAAATTGTGTAAAATGTTTGTAAAATAATACAACACGCTGCCTTATAAAATTGTCGAAATTATCAGCGTGGGTGTCAAAGACTTTCAGATAGTGTGAAAGTTGGCGAAGACTGACTACACAAAATTATCCTCCTGTTGAATATAGTCTTAACTTTTCGATGCCCATTTAAATGCTCCTTATAGCAGACAAGATAGAACCATTTGGGAATTCTAAGCAAGAAAACGCAAAAATGATTTAAGTTTAATAAATCTTGATATAAGATGTCACAGACTTGTTCAGGGATAATCTGTTTCGAACCCGAGTTCCGAACTTATATCTAGAATTTTCATACTCATATCTAGTAAATCTGGAGTTCTACTTAATGCAAGATTGTTGACTCTTATATCAAGAATATGTGTACTTGGTCTAAGAATTTGTTCACTCATTTTCAGTAATGCGTACTTGTATCAAGTATGGATTTTAAGAATGGGAAATACTCAATTCGAGGTCATTCGTACTTAATTTTAGTACGGCATATTTCGCTCTGTGTAGCTATACAAAAGCAGACAGACGCATAGTCGCAGCGCCCCATTCAAAGGGTATAAATAAATGCTCACAAAAGAAAAGCTACTGGGTAACTGTTAGCATATCAACAAGAAAGAGCTAAGCAATTTACAGATATATAAACAGACCAACAAAGCTAGGGTATAAACTGTAACTGATAGCTATACAAAAGCAGACAGACGCATAGTCGCAGCGCCCCAATCAAAGGGTATAAATAAATGCTCACAAAAGGTAAGCTACAGGGTAACTGTTAGCGTCTCAACAAGAAAGAGCTAAGCAATTTACAGATATATAAACAGACCAACAAAGCTAGGGTATAAACTGTAACTGGTAGCTATACAAAAGCAGAAAGACGCATAGTCGCAGCGCCCCAATCAAAGGGTATAAATAAATGCTCACAAAAGAAATGCTACAACTGATAACATTATAAACTCCAAGCGCATAAGGAATGCATAAATTATGATGAATATAATGAGTATGAGTAGATGAGTGGGTGTACTAAATTGTGAATCGTGAATTGTGAATCGTGAATCGTACGAGTTTATCGGAAGTGTGTCCAAGTGTGAAACGCGCACTTAGCGCAGGTTGTTGACGAGTTTTGAGTTCGAGTTCGTTTTGTTTTTGGTATTTTAGATTTTCTGTTTTTTTTTGGTGGTGGTGGTGTGCGAACAGTAGCCAACACACACACACACACACAGACAGCAGTACACCCAATACACACACACACACAGTGGCACACGCACGTTCGTTGAGGCGATAAAATTTTAACGATTTGCGCCGTTTGAGCTGAGCGTGTCAAGCATAAAGATACAAAATACAAAATCAACTAAATACATATATATATATGTACAACTATATATATATACCTATAGATACTTATAAATATCTTGTAGATACTTTTTGGTATTAGTTATTTAAGCGCGTTACGTTTAATTGCAGCACGAACTCTGTACATAAATTTCAATCGAAGCGACAACTTAAACAAAAGAACAACAAAAATGCACACACTAATTTACATATATATGTATTGTTTTTTTTTTCTTTTTTTTTCAACTTAAAAGCTTCGACCAAAAAACAAAACAAGAACAAGAAATATTTATAGTAAAGTTTCCTTTAATGAATGTAATCGCAGCAATTAGATACTTAAGTATATTATCGTATCGTATATTATGATAAATGTCGATATTATAGAAAGCTTTATGTGTCCTCTATCTCTATCTTTCTCTCTCTAAATCTATGTCTTCTTGTCTCTGTCTCTCCTTCTGTTTGTTGTAACGTTTCGCTTTGTGTTGTTAACTTTGCATTTTGTGTATACAAAAAAGTCTTATTTGTTATTAATTATATGTAAATAATTTATAAAGTTTTAATATATCTATATATATACTTACGTGTTATCGGCGCAGTTTCCAAATATTAAAGTAAAATATTAGATGGGAAAAAGGGCAGGAAGAAACAACCCTTCAATGTTGAAAACTTGCAACCACTTTACGGGTGAAATTTACATAGAGAAAAACCCTCCTTCCTCCTTTCCCTTCCTCTCTGCTGAGATATCGATATGGTTATGGAAACCATGGAAACTGCGCTCAGAGAACTTTCATTTTGGGGCTCGAAATTGTTGAAAATTTGTATATTTATCTAATTTAAACTCTGGCTATATGAAAACCGTGCAAAAGCTATAATTACAAATATATATTTCTAAATTCGAATTATATTATTTCTAAGCTGTTTCAACAAGAAAATTAACAAAATTATACACACTATATTTAAATATATATATATATTATAATTAGAAATCTAAATGTGTGCACATACTAATACAATGCATAAATAACTATAACTATTAGATACATATTATAGTATTGTTAGAAACATTTTTGGCAAAAGAGAAAAATCACATGTAATCCACTTAAGTTAAACAAAATAAATTAGCTGATTTTCAAATAAAAAGAATTACACTCACAAATAGACAAATGCATTTTTCACTTTAATGGAATTGATAAATCTGGGCGAAGACGAAGTTCGGATACGGATACGACAACGGCGACGACAGAAGGTGTCGTTATGTGGCCAGGAAGATACGATATCCATACGCGTATCGGGTTACAGTCGCAGTTACATTTACGGTGGGCTCAACTCGGCTTAGAGCTGGGAGCTTTTAAGTCGTGTTGCTTCACGCACGACTCAACTTGATTGCTGAACTTGATTGTAGCCAGCACTTAAATTGCAAATTGTCTGTAATAGATAGACAGGGGAAAACAACTGGGAAATGAGTCTTAAAGGTAATGTCTTTGCTTGGCAGAACTTGCTTCTATAATTTGATGGAATTCCACATGAAACTTTGCATACATCAACTTTATTTATCTTTTAATAAACTCGAAAACTAGACTTGTCTTTATTATTTCTATAATTTGATAGATATCCTCATAAAGTTTTGCATTCGATAACTTTACAAAATTAATAAACTATGCTAAAATTTCAATAAACTAAGAATTTCTTATTTAATTATAAGTTTATTGATATCTTAATAAAGTTTGATAGACGTTAGCTTTAGCAAGTTATTTAACTAAGCTAAAAATATCATTCAAGTTTAAATATTAAACACAAAGTGTAGGCTTGTCTTAATTATTGTATTTTACTTATAATATTATAGGTATCCTCATGAAATTTTGTATAATTAAACTCTGGCAAGTTATCTAAATATGCTGCAAATTTCATTAAGATTGATTAATAAACAAACAAATTATGCAGTAAAATAGAAAAGTCAAGAATTTGTTATTTAGTTATAGAGTATCTTAGAGTTAAGAGAACTCATATTTTATTTATTTAAATTAACAATATTACACGTTAAAAAAAGAAACAATACCAAAGTTAATAGTGAGCTTCGAGGTCTTCAGCTCCTGCCTAACTTAACTTTACTAACTACATCATATAACTTTATATTTAACAACACTTTCGTGTCACGTTTCAGTCGCTATCGTGACACGCTTGCATCTCTTACGTTTATTGCAAAGCGTGGCAAAAGGCGTGGGCAGAGTGCGAGTAAGAAAGAGATAGCGAGAGAGTGAGTGAGGTGTCGCTGGGCCGTTGTCAGTTTTTCATTTGAAATTCCAACCCCCGCATAGGAAAATTGCACACCAAGTGTCAAGGCAAAGTCCTGGGTCTAAACCTGGTACCGAGTTTACAGTGTGTCTGTTGTTGTTGTTGTTTTACTTGTTGGCATTGCAGATTTCAACGCTTTTCATGGCTTTAAGGGGGGACGAACGCGTGGGTTGTGGGCAAGAGAGGAAGAGGAATGGGCAGGACACTTGCCGGAAACATATGGCGGCACGCTAAAACCAAAGTCGTCGTCGTCGCACACACACACACAATGACAAAGCCACAAATACGTAACAACTGGCACGTGCCGTAGCCCGTGCCATAACCTTCAAGGCAATGACAAACGCAAGGGGGACAGCAAAAAAAAGAGGGCGAAACCGAACATGAGGACGAAGTCGAAGGCGAGACGATGCGATGCGAGGCGAGGCGAGGCGAAAGCACGGCAACTGCGAGGCGAGGCGAGGCGAGGCGAGGCGAAAGCAAGGCGACTGCCAGGCGAGGCGAGGCGAAGCGAAGGCGAAAGAGCAAGGCCGAAGCTTTGGCGTTGCGCTGTGGCTTGTGGGTGCCGTATATATGTAACTGTAGCTGTGCATGTCTGTCTGTGTGTCTGTCTGTCTGTGTGTGTGCAGCTACTTGTTGTGCTTTATTTGTTTGTCGTACTTTTATTAAAAACGAACGCTACTTAATCAGCAGCAAAATGTCGCACTTTACTGCACACAAACACACACACACAGACATACGCAGCGATAGAGTGTGGGAGATAGCAAGCGAGAGAGAGAGAGAGAGACAGGGTGGGGAGGAGGAAACACAGCGAACGTTTGTCCACACGCCAGCCACCATGTCCCGCCCTCTTGCCCCGTTCCACACTCCACGCCTATTGCGAATACTACGTACTTATCAGCTTTTGTTTCTCGCCGCTGCCGTTTGCCTTTGCCAGAGCTTTGCCAAAGTCGTCGCTCCATCCGGCCTTCGGTTTGCCGCCTGCAGCCACACCCGCTCGTCCCCTGCCCCACCCCCCCCACTACCCCCCACTAGCGAACCCCTTATCCCAAGCACAGACAGTTTTGTTGTTGCTGCTGCTGATAAATAGCATTTAACATTTCTTGCTGTTGTCGTTGTCGGCATTGGAACGTGCTCAGCTCTCTACGATTTGCTATTGGTAAATTGGGTAATTGAAAACACTTTAACGTTATGATTTATTATCTATATTATACGCCTGATGTGTGTAAGTGTCATAACGCCTCCCCTACCGCCTCCCCTACACGCCACCTGCCGCGCAATGTTTGCATTTGTAGTTAATTATGCAATCATTTACATTTTCGTTCTATGGGAAGCTCCAGTTATCTATGGGGTTATTAAAATTGCATCAATCATTTCAATTCAGATTGATGAATGCGATTTTTGCGATTGTTTAAAGCAGCAAAACAAAGATATTTTTAGTGCATTTGCTAAGCTTTTTAGGTTTTCAGTGCATTCCATCAATTAGACAGTATTAAATTGTTGTTAAACTCTATCACTGTGGATGGCAGTCCACGCTAGTGATGAAAGCAGTTCCCAAAAACTCACACGTAGTATACACAACACTCAAATATCATTAAAATCAAAGCTCTATTGCTTTCATTTAAGTAAAACTGATTAATAGCTGTTCTTAGCAGAGATTAAAGCTGTAAGATATTAATTTAGATACATGAATAATTCCCCAATGAGTTTTAAAACTTTAAAAATGGTATTCATTAAATTTTAAATGTTCTTTGAAGGTTTAAAAGCAAATGAAGTGCGGGGAAAACTTAGTTAAGCACTTAAATATCATTCTCTATTCATATTTATTACTTTTATTGTAAATTAAACTCATTAATGTGCTTTTAAACTGATAAACTGTTTAAGCATTTACATTCCAATTGATAGATGTTATTTCAATTGTTTAAATGTGTAATTTTGACGACCTTACAGTGTAAATTTCTTCATCTATTCATTCGTCAGTCTAGGTATCTCTTATATAGATTAAAATCTACTTAGTAAACCAGAAATATCTGTCAAATCAGCGAAAACATTTCTATACTATAATTAATATACATTTCCCATTTTGATAAAGAAACAATTCTAGCAGCATTGGGTGTGTATATCTTTAGTTAAGTTCCTTTGACCTCTGGCTGCTTTTGCATTCTTCTTTTATCCGGAAGTTAATGGTGATTTGCTCACACACTTTCATCCTGTCCACCCACAACTACAACTGCAAGAAATTCCTGTTTACTCAGGCATGAACAAAAGCCACAATATTTGTTGGACTAAAGGCAACACATGTAAACCCATTGTAAAGTTTGTAATGCTATTTTTGGCTTAGGTTTATAAACTTTCTGCTTATTTTCTTTTTTAGTATTCAAACTTCATATAACTTTTCACGCTCGACTCACAAAAACTGCTGTGTAATTGGCAGATATTGTTATATTAACCCCAGCTGGAAAGAGAGAGTATCTCAGACTTGAAAGCATCTGTTTTAGGATCATAAAACACTTTAAGTTGAAGTAGAGCTGCTTTCTACAATTATTTAATTCGTTTTGAGCGTAATAAATGTTAATAAATATGCAGTAAACTTAAGTCTACGAATACAAATGAAGTTTCTACAAAGAAGAAAGTTCCCGAATCTTTGCAGTTTATATAGATGTAGTTAAATAAGATACATAATATAGTCAACTGATTATTATATTAATTTAGTTAATTAAATTAATTTATAAAGCGTGGAGAGTGGAATTGATCAACAACTAGTTAAATTATTATGACGCTTATTTATTAATTTAAAATAAACTATGATAATTTGAATTTGCTATTAATTCCTTAACATTTTGCAGTCAAATATCTTTTAGTTAGTTAACTAAAACCTTGGGAAAACCATAGAGAAAATGTTCATATAACGCGTTTTCCATTGACAGCTGTATAATATAGTATTCTGATTTAAATAATTATTAGACTTTTAAATATATATGTACAAAACTTATATGCTTTAAAGATACAGAAGAATTATTAAAATATATATATGTCAATGCAAAATAAAGGTTAAAAATTAGAAAATGTATCTTTTTATAACCTGTGGGGGTATATTGAGCCTGTTAAAAGTATGTAACAGGCAGAAGGAAGCGTGGCCGACCCCATAAAGTATATGTATTCTTGATCAGCAGCAACAGCCGAGTCGATATAGCCATGTCCGTCTCTCCGAGTGTCCGTCTGCCTGTCTCTCCGTCTGTCTGCCTGTCCGTCCTTATAAACGAAAGGATCTCAGATATGGTAAGAGCTAGAGGTTCGAACTTAGTCTCCCAGCACTAGGAATATTTGCAGGCAGATGAAGTTTATCTTTTTTTTTGGATGCCACACCCTCTTCGCCCACAAATCAAGAAAAAGCTCATAACAAAAGCAATTTTGTAGCCAGAAACTTGAGATTTTGCACAAATGACGAGAATCTTAGGGTCAATGTGTCCAGAAACTTTCATCACAATGCCAGGCCCACTTCCCCCATAAAATGAATAAAAGCGAATTACAAGAGAATTACTTTGGGAGTGAATTTGAGCGGGTCCCTCTAGAGCCACAGGGCATACTAAGGTCGGGCTCCCGACTTCTCGCCTTGTTATGTCTTAATTATATCGTTATAAAAGTATAACAATCTCTCAACTGGTAGTTAACAGTTATAAACAGTTTATAAACTAGAAAATAAAGTGTTATATTCGCTTTACACCACTAAAAATCTAGAATTTCCTGCTTCGCAACATGAAGCGATCGAGTTTTATGATAAATTGCGTTTGGCTCAATTGAAAGTTATAAATCAATTGTAATTTGCAACGCAATAGTTGCTTTGTGGCCATAAAAAGACTACACTGGCTTTATTATTGAGGTCAAGTCTTATCTGTGTATTCTGTAGTTGGTAACTACCATTTTCCATTGCTTTCCCTTTGCCTTGGCTGAAAAAAACACAATTACTGGCAAACGGAATGTCGTGGACTTATCTGCGGGCAGTTTTCTGAAAATTGTACTGTGATCTGTGTGCAAGATATGGGCGAAAAGAGCAAGCAACGAATGGATATCCATTACGAGTAGTAACGAGTAACCAGTAACCAGTATTAGGTACCCAGTTACTATTTTTTTTGTTTGTACTCTGTGTCCATTTGCCAATTTCGGAATCACGTTTCGCTGCATGCTTCAACTTTGAACTCGTTGCCGACGTTTGGAATTCAACAGCAATATTTCGTTACGATTAACAAAACTAATGAAAAGGTCAGCGAGAGACCCGTAGAGACCGAGTGTGCGATAGGGATGGAGCATCGGGCAGGCGACAAGAGCGAGAGCGAGAGCGAGAAGGCAGTTGAGACGAGTAAAAACAACAAAATGAGCGTTAACCAAGCGAATCCTCGGCACGTTTTGGAGTCGCGGGCGTTCAAGGTGTGCTGGTGCCTCACCCCCTTTCCCCTGTTCCCGCTGTAAACACACACGATATGCGAAAACACGCAAAGCGAATTCGATTTCGATGTTGTTGTCGTTGTTGTTGTTGCTGTTGTTGTCTCCGCTGCTGCGCTCTCACCCCCGTTGCTAGCATGGCAATTTGCCATTTTGAACAACGTAGAGGAGCCAGCCACAATTTTGCGGCTTCATTGGATGCCGATGCCAAAGGCAGGCGCAGTTGAAACACTGCAATGAATGAAGGGTAGCGTATGTGTCAAGGGGGAAAGGGGAGTGGAGTGGAGTGGAGTGGAGAGTGTAGATAGCAGTTGAGTGCCTTTTGCCTTTGGCAACAGTTGAGCTTCTGATTCTGATTTCGTTTTGTGGTCGCTGCTGCAGCTGTGATGATGATGAGATGAGAGTGAGTGACTGTCTGTAGCAGTGTGTGAGTGGGAGAGTGTCTGTAGTATGCCTGCGTCTCTTTGCCTACGCTCTGCACCTGTGCTCTGCGCTCTTGTTTTGCTGATTCTGTTTTTGCTTGAACTCTGTTGTGCTTTTTGTGCTCTTGTTGTTTTGTTGCTGCTGCTGTCAGTTGCATGTCGCAGCCAGACTGTAGGCGGAACTCAAATAAAAGTTATATTGCCGCTGCAGGGGAATTCGAGTTAATCGAATAATAAGCGCGCGCACACACACACATACACACACACACACACATGCACACAAACGCTGCAGTCTCGCCGAGGTCGAGACATGACCAATTGGCGTGTTTTTCAAAATACTTCGCTTCGTTGGAATGGAAGATGATAGCCTCGCCGTCTCGCCGTCTTGCCGCCTCGCCGTCTTGCCAGCTCGGCGACTTCGGCCGCTTCTCGCCTTGTTATGTTTTGCGCCTCGTTTTTGATTTTCAGCTGTGTTTTTTTATTACCTCGTTCTCTTTTTGCTTTTGCTTGTACTACGTTGAGCAGAATGTGGAAACGGAAAACGGGGAAACGGCAAAGGGGAAACGAGCATGGGGAGCCCATCAAAATGATGTGCACTCATTTGTGAAGTGCGCGGCGGCGAAGAAGAAGACAAAGAAGAAGAGGAAGACGTCGACGTCGACGGCGCTTTGTGCGTGAGAAAAAAAACAACTTGGTACTTCCTTTCCTCCCTTTTCTGTTTTTCCGATTTTTTGTCTGCCACGTTGCCCATCATCAATTGCGCGGTTTTACTTGAAAGTGATTCTTCGAGTTCTTCAAATTCATTTCTAATTGAATCGGAATTGCTCTCAATTGTGGAACTGCCCCTCTCTTTTCGATAGCTCGTCAATAACGAGTGAAGAGATTTGTGCATTCACATTTAACCCCATACGACCCACAGATATAAGGCATCTATTTATATATAGATATTTATTTATATATATCTACTACTTGACTGTAACAGGAATTCAATTAAGGGCAAACACCCCTTTACAAATTTCTACACATATCTCTTTATTTCTAATAAATTTACAATAAATTACAATAAGTACTTTCAGATATACAGATAAAGATACGATAAAATGATTCCTATGTGTAGATATTTATATATTTTTTTTAATGTAAAAGCAATTCAATTAAAGACAAACTCCCTTTCCAAATATCTACATATTTATTTTTATTTTTAATATATTTACAATAAATATAAGTAATTGTGAAAATATGTTGGTATATACATATATACTATAGTAAATATAGTGAATTCTATATTTTCATAAAGATATTTATATATTATTTAACATTAACAGGAATTTAATTATAGATAAAATCACTTTTCAATTTTCTACACATTTCTTTTTATCTACACATTTCTTTTTATTTGTAATACATTTACAATGAGTAGAAGTGAATAGATGTTAGTGCTTTTAATGTTTATAGATTAACATTCCATAAAATGAATTCTATATTTATTTATATATGGGCAAATCCCAGAAACAGTCCACCAGCGAAAAAATTTTAAAATTAACCTTTTGTTATTTTTTTTTTTGTGGAAAATTAGAGTATATATCGAACTTTAAAATGTATAAAAAGATAAGCATTTCGATTTTTGGAAATACAAAAATTATCACCAAACCCAACCCAACCTCAGTGTTGTTACTTTTATACCAAAAATTAACATTATTTCGGTACCGATATTATAACTTTATTGTTAACATAGATGGTCAGAATAATAGCTATATTATAATTTGTTTAATTCTCTACAATTTTAGTGAAAAAGTTCTTATGTTTTTATTTTAGAAAAATTTAAATTAGGCATGATACGCCAAGTCCCTGTGTTGTAGCGTGCGAAACGTAAATTAAGGTTTTTTTTAAATAGTTGCTACAAAAAAATTTTTTTTTTAATTTGTCTTTAATTTTAAATCAAATTTATATTTTACTTTAAAGTATATTAAAAAATAAAATTCTACATATTTTTATTTTTTTTATTTTGGTATATTAACTTCTGTAGCGTGCGACACGTTTTCAGTTCTCCCCAAAAATTATTTTAATTTTACTTCTTATACACGTAATACTAGTTTCGTACATTTCTAGCAAACATTGAATCTAGGTCATTATATAGATACTTTTCTTTATTTAAGTAAAACTATTACTTTTTTAACTCATATAGGTAGTAACTTCCATATAAGTAGGTAGTAACTTCATGTAAACAAATTACAGTTCATCCCTAGTTCATTCATAATTTCTGTACTACCTTCCTGCCAAAATTCCTCAAAATGGTACAAGATTATTCTAAAAAATCCTTTAAAAGGGTTATAAAACAGGTACTAGATATAATATTGATATTGATAATGTCAATCAACTTTGAGAGGCTGTACCGCCTACAATTATTACCTATTTTAAAAAACCTTTTGGATTCTCCCAACGGGCCACTGTACGTAGTTTAGCTTTTGAGTTAGTTTCAATAATCTGCTATTGTTTTTGAGAATCACTCTAAATTATCAGTTTTTGGCAAGTGGTCACCAAGAAAGGTTGTTTGATTTATATCCCTCAGAACAAAAAAAAGTGCTGAAAAGATGAAGACAAGTGCAGAGCGTTGTAGAAATTATCGTGCAAAAATAAATTCAAATGATAGTATATCAAAAATAGTTCGTTTAAAGAATGCTGACAGAATGAAAACCTATAGAAAAAACAAACAAAAAAACTTGGAAAACAATGAGGCGTTAACTGAAACATTGAAGGCGTACAACCGAAACCGTATGCAAACATACAGAAAAAAATTAAAGGAACAAAAACAGCAAGAGAATGAAGATCAAGAAGTACTATCAATCAGCAGTGCGTATAAAACCCGGAATCAAAAGCAATTATCATTTTGCATCATTTCATGAAAATAAGCTCGAAATGGCCCTTACGGCATTAAAGAAAAAAATTCATTTATAAAATGATAATTCATTTAGTATAAACATATTATATTACATATATTCATTTTTAAGCAAATAATTTAAACATATTATATTTCATACTGTTTTGTTAAAATAAAAATATTTTGGTTTTATTCATATGCTACTGGAAAAAATGTAGCGTGCGCGACGTAACGTGCGACACTATGGGTTCAAGGCGTTTACTAAAAAACCAAATCATTTTTTGACTCCAAATTAGTTTTTTCTGCATTCTATTACTATCAGTTTTCTTTTAGATATTGGATTTTGTGTGCTTTATTATGCATAATTCGCTAAAAATTACAATTGAAATTGAAAATTTAAAAGTAACTTCCATTTAGTGTAGCGTGCGCGACAACACATTATGAACAAATAATTCACAAAAAGTCACTGTAACCAAATTATAATTTATGTCATTCGAAAGTACTCTTGAATACCTCTAAACACTAAACAAGAGTTACCTATACATATTTTGAAAGTCAAAAATTTGTAATATTTTAATCTACAAAATCGTACAAATGTAACGTGCGACACGCGAGATTGGCCCATATGTAGATATATAGATACATATTTGTATATTAGTTAACTTTAACAGGTATTCAATTAAAGTCAAACCCCCTTTCCAAATTTCTACACATCTTTATTCATTTATAATAAATTATAATGCTTTTCAACATAAGCTGTATCAAGATTTTGATTCGAAGCACAAATCCCTCCAGTGTCGCACCTGTCAGCTTTATAATTGCAGCAAAGTTATAGATACGTCCGCCCAAAGTCCCAATCTTAGTCCTATCGAAAATCAAGCTAAGGGTAGCTACTAAACGGAGCCCTACTACAAAAGTTAAGTTGATTAAGTGTATTGATGAGGAATGGCGAAAATTATCGGAATACTACAATATAAATACTCCTATATCGTCGATGTCGCGGCGCCCCAGCGCAGTCTTGAATCCTAATGGCGGGCATACAAAATATAAGCCAATTATAGCTAACAGTTAAAAAGATATAATCATTTTTAAGAGTAATGTTTGGATTTTGCAAAGAATTAATAGACAGAATTAACAGCTAATGTTTGCTGTCTTTCTTTTATTGATTTTATGAATATCCAATGTTTTTTTCTTCTATTTTTATTACATTTCTTAATTATTTCAATTTAAGAATACATATATGAAAGATTTTGTGAAGAACTGAACATGGAAACAAGTGTCTTTCCTAATACATTTGTATGTTAAAGTTACATTTGTGTGACTTATTTAGTTTTGCAAACAATTAGTTGACATACTGTATATGTATATTACATAACTTTAACTTCAATTAATGGCAAACTCTCTTGCATATTTTCTATACATTTATTCTTATTTCTAATAAATTTACAATAAATATAAGTAATTTCAGAAATAAATGTGAAGACAAGCTAGTGCTTTTAATAATAACTTATAATTATTATAATTGAGTATAAAACTATAGATATATATTACTTTATTATTATTATTATTATTATATATATTAATATAGGATAAATTACTTTATAGGCGTACTTAAACACTTATTATGGTGGCAATAATATGATTGAAAGCGGTTTTCATTTTCTATGTCCTAATTTACAGATTTCTTAGGAATTGGTAAACATCAAAGAGATACAGACAAAACTTGAAGAATTTTTATTCCATAAATTGTTAAATTAAGTTATAAGTTTCTCAGCCTGTAAATACTAAAGATAATTACGAAGAGATCGTGCAAATAGGATTGTAAAGTAGTATAATCTAGTGTTCGCATGGTTATTAATGTAGTTTTGACACAATTTCTTGTTACTTTATAAATGTGAAAGGTACTTCCCTTTTTTTTAAGTATTTATCCGTAAGTTTATCACTTTTTATACCCTATGACCTTTAAAAATGTGAGAAAATGTATGTAACAGGCATCAGGAGGAATCTCTGACCCTTTAAATTATATATATTCTAGATCAGTATCAATAGCCGATTCGACTGACACATGTCCGTCTGTCGGCCCGGCTGTCGGTCCGTCTGTATGTCTGTCCGTCTGTCTGTCTGTCCGTCTGTCTGTTCGTCCGTCTGTCTGTCCATCTGTCCTTCCGTCTGCATGAACGCTTCCATCTCTGTTACTGTAAGAGCTAGTTACAACAAAAAGTTTAATTATACTTAGAAAGTGATGTTTAGTACTTTCCATACCTTGTAAATATTAACAACCTGCTAATAAAGTTATAATATAAAATAAAGGGTCTAAAAAGACACTTTGTTCTAAAACCAAAGTATGTATTATACTTGTTAACAAGCTTTAATAACATATAATGTTTAATCTAAGTCTTAACAATGTTGAATACTTTGTTGGTTATTGTTTTTCCCAAAGTAGTTTCCGCTTCTAAATATAACTCTTTCTTTACTCAACTTAAGTGTTAAATATTATCTCAAACTGTTTTTATTCTTCTGTTTTTATCGGTCGCAGTTTGTCATATTTCCTGCACTTTCAGACTTTCTTATCAAAGTTTGTCGTTAAGTTAAACTACAGGGCATCTGCAATCTTTTTGCTAATTGTGGTTAATAGTATTATTTTAGTTTTGATAGCTCAAACACAAAACTAATAATAAATACTCATTAATCGTTTTAATACATCGCGTTGAAAGCATTTAATGTCTATAAATCTTTGATAAATACAGTACATATTTAGGAAAACACATTGTACATATTTATAGCTGGTTGGAAAAGCTGCAGTCGAGTGAAACCTACTGTGATAGACCCTGTACTTACGCTGTAAAAACTCATACACACGGGAAAGAAACACGATGCAAGCTTTTTACGTTTTCGCGTCAGTTTTATCTTGATTTTACTTTTGCCCGACGCTTCGTCAAATTGTTTCTTGAATATCTTCCGAGTTTATTATCCGATTACAATGAAATTTTCAGGACACAATGGCATTTCAAAACTTTATATTTATGCCAAAAATCAAGGCTCTAGTTTTAGATTTGCTTTATTTATACGATTTATAAAAATTCCATTACGATCTAAGGGCCGTATTAGAGTTCTAATACAATGTGACTCTGCTTAGGATATAGAGTTACCTAAATACCAAATTTGGTTTCTCTAGCTCTTATAGTCTCTGATATTTAAGTTTTTATGAAGATGGACGGACAGAAAGACGGACAGTCAGACAGATAGACGGACGGACAGACAGACATGGCTATTTGTACTATATATATCGACTCGTCTGTTGATGCCTAAGTCTGCCAGACTTCCTTCTGCCTGACAAACTTAATAGACCCTTGGCACATTTTCTAAACTACAGGGTCTACAAATATATGCAAACATTTCAGTGGGGCGAACTTGCAATTTAGTGTCGACAAGGGCATCATAAATAAACAATAAATTTTGTAAATTGTTGAGAACAGGAACACATTTCAAAAGCGCCAACAAAACATTCATTTTGTTGCTTTTTACACAAATAAAATGAGTAGAAAAAAAGAGAAGAAACGTTCAAAAATTCCACAGCGTCTACAGGCGCTCTCTCGCTCTCGCTGTCGCTCTCTAGCCCCGTCTCGTTCGCTGCCCTCTCTTGACTCTCTCTTCGTCTTGCAATGTCGACAAGCGATAAATTCGTATGAACAAATTGAATGCGCTGTTGTTGTTGTTGTTATTATTGTATTTGTTGCTTGTAAATGTTCTTATTGTTGTTGCTGTTGTTATATCTGCTGGCGTATTTCATGACTGACTGCCTGACAGCAATTTTAAATTGCAGTGCGCGACGCCAAAAATGGAGCACATTATTTATTTGTACATTTTTTGAGTTTTCACAGCTCAAGGTTTGCACACACATACATACACCAATGCACATTCAGCATACACACTCACAGCTCACCCTTGCAGACATTTTATTTTTGTTGTTACAGAAGTTTTGCTGCCGCTGTCGCTGCTGCTGCTGCTGCTGCTGCCGCTGCCTCTGCCGGCGTCGACTAGTGCGCCATTTGTCATGTGTCGACTGCGACGGCGGCGACGTCGCCTGTTTTTATTTGCTCTCTGCCACTCTGCCCTCCCGCCTGCCTGTCACTGCTGCTGCTGCCGCCGCCCATTCGCCTCATTCATCAAGCAGTCGCTTTTTCTATTCCAATTCCTTGTCATGCCGTCCTGCAGCTTTGCCTTTGCCTCCCACCAGCCCGCCCCACTTCTGCTCCAACAGCTGCCCGCAATCTTCACTCAACACACACACACACAAACACACAGTCACACGTATAAATGTACGCAGCAAAAGTTTTTGCTTATTCTCGGCTTCTTCTTCAAATGTTTCTGCTGCTGCTGCTTCTTCTTCAACTACATTCCCTTGGCCCCAAATGGCGCTCCCTCTCTCTTTCTCTGCCCACACGCTGCCTGCCGCCTGCCGCCTGCTGCTCTCTTCAACGCTCTTGCCTCCTCACTCTCACTTTGCTTTGCAATTTTCTAGCTTTTTCGCCTGGTTCGCGTGCAGTTCGTTGGTTGTTTGTGTTTCTGGCGCTTTTGCTGCTGCTTGTCTGTGTGTGTGTGAGTGTGTGTATACGTAGTATAAAGTTCGCTTCGAGTCCAACGGTTTACGGACTTTGCTTTATACTCGTTCTCGCTCACGCTCTTCACCTCTCTCCCTTACTCGTTGCCGCAAACTTTCCTCGGCACAAAATTTCATTTTAAATTTCATGGAAAATCGTTTTAATTATATTCGTAAAATTTGGTGCAATTTTTTTCTGACTGCGCCAAACAAACAAAAAAAAAATAGAAAGTTGGTCCCCAGTTGGAATTTGGTAAAACTTTTTGCTACCGCTATTTGCATATTGTGTTAAGTAGCGCATTTAATAAAGCCAAATTTAACAACGTTGAGTGTGAATGTAATTAGTGACCACTCGCTTAAATAATTCATAATTATATCACAATTTCAACTTTTTAAAGTGCCAACGAGTTGCGAAGATGATTGATTTTAAAATGGCGTCATAACAGTCACAAACACACACGCACACACACACACACAAACATGCTCATCGAAAGTCCTTGTCCGTGTTCGTCCCTGACAGCCATTTGATGACTCTGTCTCCGACAACAACAACGATGACGATGACGCCGACGCCGACGCCGACGACGACGCCGCTGCCGTCGACGTCATGCAGCGCGAGGTGCGCCAATTTGATTGGCATTCACAGCAGCAGCAGCAGCCACAGCAGCAACCGCTGCAATTTTGCATCAGCCTCAGCAGCAAAATCAGCAACAACAGCATCAACATCAACATCAACTTTGCATTCAGCCACGGTGACAAGCCGGAAATCCAATTACGCCATTTGTTGTTGGCTGTCATGTGAAAAGCGAATAATAGCCGAGATTTCTGCATCATTTTCATTTTACTTTTTCCATATATGTGGTAAGTACATACATATCCTACATGACAAACTCTGACAAGCGACAAACAACTACGAGTTACGCCCTGCTTAATTAAATTCTAGATATACTGCATTTCAAATACTTACTATTTATATAAACACATTTTAAAATTAAGTATTTCAAGTATTTATAATTCAAATAAATTAGAATTATTTCATTTCATTCCTTTGAAAATTGATAAAATATGTGTGATATCATTTAGAGTAGTCGAAAATAAACTAGAAAAATATTAAAATATACTTTTTTTCAATTTTCCAGTTGTCAATCAGAGTTTTATACCTTTAGAATCTATACTATACTAATGATGACATATTCTAGCAGCATATAAAATTGTTTTAATGGAGTTTTTTCTAGTTAATATCTAATCTAATATTCTTCAAATTTACTTTAGCTATACCTGAGAAACTCACTTAAAATTGAGTCTAAAATATAATTGCTTTAAAAGTCGATTAAAAGTAAAAATAACCCATACACATACGTTATAGAATGAATCTCAATTATTTTCTTTATAATTGAGTTTTACTGGGGTGCATATTTTAAGTGTCTGAAATATGATAACTAGACCCAAAAGGGTAAAAAGCTACACATATCTTACATACATATATGTAATTATATTAGCCTAAGGGGGTCCTGAATATTAAATGTGTACATATGTGGAAGTAATAGTAATATAACGAATTTCTTCTTTATAAAATTAACAGAGATGTTAGATTGTTAATACTGTGTTAGTTATGAGCTATAAACTTTGAGAAAACTTGCTAAAAATATCTAATTTTATACCAATTTTAATAAATAAGAGTTGGTAATTAGTTGTAGAAAATCTTGTTTATAAACTTAAGTTTCTTAAGATAGGAAGGTTGAAAATAAAAGCAGCATAGAAAGTAGAGAATATCCTAGTACTGATTAGTATAGAGACTAAAGAAGATAATGCAGAAAGAAAGAATTTTGGTAATTGATCTTTTCTTGAGATTCCAAAAGACTTACTACAGTTTTAAACAAGCTGAACAGTCTGGACCCCGACCGTGATAAACCTTGTGGTTCTACCCGCTTAAATTCACTCCCGATGTCATTCTCTTGTAAATCGTTTATTTAATTTGTGGGTGATGTGGGCATGGCATTGTGATGATCTGGGCACAATAAGCCCAAGTTTCTTATTATGTGTGCCAAATATCAAGTCTCTAGCTTTAACATTGCTTATGCTATGGTGATTTTTCTAATTTAAAAACAAACGGGGCTTGATATCGGAAATTGAAAGTAAACTTGTTCTGCGTATGGTATTCAGGAACCTACATTCTAAATTTGAAGTTTCTAGCTCTTATAGTTGCTGAGATCCACGCGTTTAAACAGACGGACAGACAGACGGACGGACAGACAGATGGACAGGTGTCAATCGACTCGACTATTGATACTGATCAAGAATATATACACTTTATAGGGTCGGAGATGCTTTCTTCTGCCTGTTACATACATTCACAAAAATTCATCATACCCTTTTTTGGTAGGGTATAAAAAGTGTTGTTAAATATTACTAAAATAAAAGAGTAATTAATATTCGGCCATCCAGGATAGTTATTTCTATCTCTACATCATTTTGTTAAGCAATTCTCATAGTTAAATACTCACAATCGTTAAAAAACAGATGGAAATGTTTTCATAACTTAAAAAAATGTTGTTTTTTTCCAGCTACTGCTTCCCCCCAACAGGGGGTGCTATTAGATTTCGGCAAATGTTGAGTGAAAACATTCAGTACCCCTCCCCCCATTCCCCCCCTCCCCCTACCAGAAACATGTTCAATACATATTTGTGGACGACATAAAATAAAGAAAAAAAGGCAAAGAAACGAAAACGAAAACCAGCTGCGGCCATTTTGAGATATTTTATTGCCCATAAGTCTTGAGTTATGACAAATATAGAAACTGAAAAGCATTAAATTTGGCGACAGCCAGAATATCCATAAAAACCGAACTGAAATTGATATTCAGCACGAGAAGTTGTGGAGAGGAGGGAGGCCTTCAATAAGTACAGCAACTGACAAACGTAGATACGTAGATACAAATGTATCTGTGTGCCTTATAAGCTAAGATGAATGTAGTATAAGGCGTGTGTGTGTGTGTGTGTGATCTCATTACAAACTTGAACTTGAATATCAGATACAGATACAGATATGTATGTATAGATACAGAGATACTGTATCTATAGAGTCACTGGTCAAGTCTGCGCTTTTGTTGAGGCGCTAATTAGTAGTCTATCGAATTTGGATGATAACAAAATTAACACATATATTTATTTAAGTTGATAATAATCGGCAGCTTCCTTAACTTAATGAATACAGCGAACCAGCTTATCCAGATACATACATAGTATAAATTCCATTTCGTGGTGAAATAACCTGAAAAGCTAAAAGCTTCTACTTTAAGCAATTACAGCTTGAGATATAAATTTAATAAAAAGTATCTTTCAATCTTCAGAGATAATATTCCGATGTTTCTGTTGATAGAAAGTAAAAAGCTTTTAAGCTATATACTATATATATATATATGTATAAATAACCTGTAATACAATTAAGTGGTTCACTTTTGTGTATTCATTTAGCTTATTAAACCGAATACAATGAATACATTTGATAATACAGTCACTTCACACCTTCAATAAACTTTTGAATGACCCTCAACACGTTTTGACAATTTGTCTGTTTAGCTGTTTATATATTTAAAAAAAAACAAAATTGTTTTTGATAAGTAGCTAGCGGAATTCCATTGAGCAATGAATTGCACCGACAATTGCCATCATTTGCTTAGCTATCTCTCTCTCTCTCTGTATATTTGTTTGTATTCCCTTGTATGTATATTCTATACTCTATTAGGTAATATCCCTTCACTGGTAGAGAGCACATAAAAAGCGGCAATCGGCACGTTTCAACTCCCACACGGAAACGTAGCTTTTTACGTCAGACGATTTCATGAAATTTCTATACAAACTCGATACCGACGGCGACCTTAACCATAAAATGGCGGCGTCGGAATTGACGACAGTCCGCTCAGATTAAGCTGTGTGGCAACCCTGTCCCCGCTTTACAGTTCGTTCTCGTTGTTGTTTTTGTAAGAGATATAAAACATGCCATAAAACGCCGCCGCCCGCAGGTAAAACACGCAGACCGACAAAGTCAACTACAACAACAACAACAGCAACAACAAGAACGATAACGAAATGCACACAGCATTCGTCCATTCATTCATACCCACATTCGTTTTTATTCATATGGACAGCAAGCAGGTAAAACGGCGTACGGACGAACAGACGGACGCACTTGTGGGTGGGCTCTGTTTTCGACGTGTTAAACGGCGTAAAAGTAGAATAAAAAAAAAAAGAACTCAAATCGAAATGAAGCATGTTAACAAAAAGTAAAAGAAATGCAGAGGCAAGTATTTATAAAAAAAAGGAAGTCATCCAGAGGCAGAAAGAGGAGAGCGGAACTTCTTCTTACTCCCCTCGCGTCACAGCACCCTTTTGAACTTTTGCTCGCAGCCGGTAGGATTCGAACCTACGCTCCCAGAGGGAATCTGATTTCTAGTCAGACGCCTTAACCGCTCGGCCACGACTGCTCTTGGCACATGAGTGTCTAGTTAGCGGCTTTACGCTCGGCATAGCACTCAAGCAGGCAGCGCAGCGACGGCGACGTCAGCGGCGGCTAAAAATAAATTATACCAGTGTGTGTGTGTAGTGCACACTACTGTTGTTGTTGTTGTTCTTGCTTTTGCTTTTGCGTCGTTTCTCTTGAGACGTTACGTCGTCGTCGTCGCGTCGTTTGCCTTACAGATAAGATACTTTTTTAAACTTTAAGCTTTGCATGCAATAATAAAATAAAGCCGTATAGAAACTTTTGCAGCGCCCTCTCTCGCTGTGTCTCTTTCTATTTTGCTTGCCATCTCTCTTGCTTTTAGTTGTGCGTTTGCTTCAGTTTCGTTTTGTATCTTTTATTTTTATTTTTTTTTGCATTTTCATTTCCATTGTTCTCACATCAACATTAGCTTTGCTTTTTGCCCGTTCTTCTGCTTCATCTTCAGCGTTGTCTACTACTACTACTACTATATTTATTGTTGTTGGTTTCGCGCAAAAATGCGTAGAAACAATTTGTTCATCTTGTCTGACCCCTCAAAGTTGCCGTTCTCCTTCCGACCTCCTTCGACTACTCTCCTCTTTCCTTCCTCCTCCTTCCGCCATCGTCTTCGTCCCCAACCGCTTGACGTTGCGGCGTGTCCAAAGTAGAAAATCTCTTTGTTCCGTGTGTTAAATGCCATGAGTTTGCAGAATTTTCGCCGCAATTTAAAAAAAACACACATATCTACATACACAGCATACACACACACACACACACACACACATCTATCCAACTAAAGCTACACACAGCAATGTGTAGATATTTACATTCCACAATCCACATTCCACAATCTACAATATCTGTTCTGAATTCCCTTTACTATTGCCAAACAATTTCGTTGCAAATTCGCCAAGTTTCTGCTATTTTCGCCCACTGACAAGAGCTTCAAGTGTTATTGCTGGAACTTCCCTTCATTATTAATCTATAAGTCAATACTTTTATCAGAAATCTTGTAAGTATTTTATAGTAAACGGCAACGCCGAAAAAGGCTAGTTTTCTTCCAATTGCTATATCTAAAAATACATATTTATTCATTACAAAAATAAACGATAAATGAGAAAAGAGTTTCTTGACTTTAAATCGCAATATCTGCAAATAATATAGTTAATACATATATAATACTTCTTTATGTATTCATTACAAAGACCAAAAAAATATTATCTTTTGAGAATAAAAGCTTTACAAGTTGCTATGCCATAAAATAAAATATACAGTTTCTATGACAATCCATCAACAAGTATGAAATTGGCTTAATTCAGAAGTTAAAACTTTCTAAAGTTCATAAAGAAAGCGCAAAATGTCTGATACCGTAAAGAAGATACAACTTTTGTTAAACTTTTGTATATATATAAGAAGTATTAAAAGTTAAACTTAGCAAACGCTTTACAAAAATGTTTAATAACGCAACAGAAAGCGTAAAGTCTTAAAATCGTCAAAACTTATTGTGATATGTTTAAATTCGCATTATAAATTTGTTACGGCTTCGAAAGTGGAATTCAGAACAGCTCAATATGTGTATGTATATTAGGTATATGTCTATCTAAAACATACTTCTATCTCTCTGCCTTAACTTTAAACAGTTTCAAGTGGTTTTAGGTTTAGTTTCAGTTCTCGCTTTTTGCCCAACTTCATTTCCATTAAAATTTCAAAATTCAGTTCGCTTTTAAATAGGCAAATATGTGCACAAATGTGTTGACTCCAATCCCATCCGGCAAGTTAGGCAATTTCAGGTTCCCGGAAGGGGGGAGGGGCGAAACGGAAAGGGCGGGGGGAATGGGTAGCACATTTAGCCTCCGTTGTGAACTCATTAAGAGAACATTTTTAGCACGAAAAGCGGTTGACTTTACAAAACTGCGCAAACAATAACAAACCCATTAGATTAGCACGGGCATTTGAAGTGCTTTCAGTTTTGTCAGTTCTCAGTAGTCGTAGTTATGCTAATTTAGCTGGATGTTATCCCCTTTAAAAGTATTCAGAGCATTATTATCATGGTCAATTATTAAACGAATGGAATATTTAACTTGTATTTATACTCAATTTAAGGGTAATTCCTTGAGTATATATTTGAAAAAATGGCAAATATCTAATCTGATGACTTTATTTTGCCGTGTTAAAAGTTTGACAAAGTTAAGAGAGTTGGAAATTATAGAAAAAATGTTAAGGGAAATATAAAAACAGTATAAACATATTTTATATAAATTGAAATGTTAAAACTTAAAATGCCGAAACAATGTAGAGTTCAAACTAAGCTGAAAATTACATTAAGTATAAAAATCGGCAAAGTTTTGACCAAGTTATGAAAGTAAGAAGTTATGGAATAAATGTCAAGAGGAATTTATTATAAAAAGCGATAATATTTATTAAAAATGTATAAATCAGAAGACTTTTAATGCAGAATAAATAAAGAAAAAGATCAAATTATGCTCAAAATGATATTCCTTATAAAATTGGCTACATTTTGACAAAAAATATGTTAGAAATTTATGAAAATAATCTAAATTTGTTTAAAAAAAATAGAACTTTTACAAGTGAACAAACTTAAGATGTAGAATCAATTTGAATCACCAACAAAGTAAGCTGAATTTTAAAACATTACATTAGTTTTTTAGCTAAAAACAATATTTAGAAACTTGAGAAATATATTAAACTAGAGTTTATCTTAAGGCAAACTTTGCTGTATACAAAATATAATACTTAAATGATTGTATTTGATATGAAACATTCATATTTAAGAGTTGAAGACCTTCTAAATACTGAAATTCCGTATTAAATTTACAAAAACACTCCAAAAGGCGAGCTCAACTTTCAGGCGTACTTTCTATGTTGCTCGCTTAGAATTCTCAACTGGTTCTAGCAGAAGAACAAGCTTGGATCGTTGGGTAAGCTAGCTCAACTGCTAATGATGAGGGAGCTTGACATCTCCTGAAATAGCTGTATACTAAATCTAGCTTCTAGCCTTTCTGTATGTTGATATATCTGTTATATTGTCAATAACTTGACCTCGAGTTGGCTAATTAGCCAATTTCAATAATAATAATAATAATTTTGAATAATCTGTCATCTTATAAATGAAATTTGCATAGTTTGAAGTGCAGTTTGTGTTTAGGTTCTCAATGACAAACACTTGAGGTCCAGCTCAATGTGAAGTGTGTGCTTGTCCTTAAGCAATTTGGCTAACAATGGCGGCTAATACAATATATTGGATATTGAGTAGACGACATGAAGTGGAGTGCGATGATATCTAAGCATCTTAACTTTCAAATTGGATTCGCATTGCTGGTGTTGTTGTTGGTTAGAGCAAAAATCAGTTGCTTGGTTGGCTTTCACCACAAAACGGGGGATGTTCCCGATAACGTCGATTGCCCTTTTCGGGGGTTGTTCCTCGGGACGCGTGTGTTTTGATGTTTTGGTTTGGGTAAACGACGTATAAACGATGTGGCAAATCCATTCGAGTTATGACCAAATGAAGCACATAAAATTTTTGATTTGTTTTGGACGTATTTAGAGTGTTTATAGGATTTGTGGCTGTGGAGATTGGTATAGTAAAATCTAATGTTAAACTATGTGAAAACTTAAGTTGAATCCACTTTGCAATAGAGTTGGGGAAACTTGACCCTTTTCTTTTATCTGTTTGTGTGCTGGGAAATTGCTGGCAAGTCAGCATTTTCCTTTGGCTGTATTATTACCTTGGCTACAATTCAATGTAGACACTTTTGCCACTCAGTAACAGATACTCGAACACGGACAGACGGACGGACAGGCGGACAGACAATGCAACAACAAATCTGCAGCAAAGAGACATTGCCATGCATCTTTCGACTGTCCGTTCGTCGTTTGCCGTTTGCCGCAAGCCAAGGAAATGAAATAAATTGCAAATAAATTCAATATACTCCACATGTGGCTGCGTGTGTGTGTGTCTGCGTGTATGTTTGTGTTTGTTTGTCTGTGTTCGCATTAGAGATCCAGTAGCAGAGATACATAAATCAAGGCCATAAATGGCAATTGCGCTCGCTGCCGACGCCGACGTCACTTTGATTGGAAGCAGGCAGCAAGAGCAGTCGCAGTCGGAGCAGCAGCAGCAGCAGCAGCATTCACAACGACGGCGTCGTCGTCGCATTGTGATTGGAATTGCTCATATGTATGTATGTCTGTCTGTCTGTCTGTCTGTGTGTTGGTATTTACTGTTTGTGCCTCTGTCACTGCCTCTGTCACTCCCTCTGCTGCCTTGCCCTTGTCTTCGCCCTATGCACTGGACACTTGAGCGTCTCTTGCACTCTGCTTCTCATGCTGAGACGAAGTTGAAGTCTGCGAGTCTGAGAGATCGACACTTGAGCTTTGAGCATTGAAGCTTTTGTGCTCTCGTTGCGCCTTTGTGCTTTATTTGCCATAATTTCGGTTATTACTTGCAGTCCATGAAAGCTCCAAAGTGCAGTGTGTGTGTGTGTGTGTAGTATGTTTGTCTGCCAGTCTGTGTGCGTGTGCTTAAATCAATCTTTATTAAGCGCGTTCGTTCCCTGCAGTGGCGTCGCGCAATAAAAAATCAAATTGCCGGCCACTGTGGCAAGCAGCAGCAGCAACAACAGCAACAACAATAACCTGAACCTGTTTAAAGTGCAACTTGCGGCAGTTGCGCCTCGTCTGTGCTTCAGATTTCTCCGCCACTTTACTTTACTGTTGCCAGCTTTTTTTTTTTTTGTTTTTCTCGTCTTCGTGCTACAAAAGTCGAGTGGGCTCTTGTGCTCAATTTGGCGATGTGTTGTAGTTGTTGCTGCTTTTTGTCAACGTGCTGCCGGCGCCCGTTCTCCGTTCTCCGTACTCCGTGCTCCGCCTCTGCCTGCTATGCCACTCAATTGCTGCGCCAATGCCCGACGACGCCTCGTAGCCTGGCGACTCGCGACTCGCGCTCATATCGCAAATGCAATCGCAATTAAGTTTTATTTTGTAGCGAGCGCATTTTTTAATTAGCGAACGACGGCATACGCTACGCTTCGTGTCGACAGAGCAGCTACCGCCCCAACCAAAAGCTTCCAACGGCAGCTACCGATCCCCACTGTCGCTGTCGCTAACGGCGTCGCTGTCGCTGTTGCTGCCTACGCGCGCACACGCTGCTGCTAATGATGATGATTGCTCTCTGACTGCGGCGTGGCGTCGCAACGCAATGTTAGAGATGGACACGAGCGAAAGCACGCAGTTGAGCACTTAATGAGATGAAAGCTTTCTTTTAGGTAAGTACGATCCAAGTTGTGTAAATATTGAAAAAAAAAGAAGGAATATTAATAAAAGAAAAATATATATTTATATATTATTATATATATTATTATTTAAATAATAAAATAAATAAATAATGGAATAGTAAATAAATTTGTAAATAAAAATAAAATATATAAATAAAGAATAAATATATAAATCAAAATTAATTATATATATAATAAATAAATATATAAGTAATAAATAAATATTTAAGTAATAAATAAATATTTAAGTAATAAATAAATATATGAATAATAAATAAATATATAAATAATAAATATACATATATATAAATAGTAAATAAATGTATAAATATTAAATAAATATATGAATAATAAATACATATAGAAAAAAAATATATAAGAAATAAATAAAAACATTAATAATAATTAAATATATAGAAATATTAAAGAAATATATAGAAATATTAAACAAATATATGAATAATAAATAAATATATAAATATTAAATAAATATAATATAATATAATATAATTGTAAGTCTATTATAAAGTTAAAAGCTCTCTTCACAACGATTTAAACTTAAAGAAATTATATAAATAAATAAAATATATTTACTCTTGTCAATCGAAATGAATTAAATGATCAAATATCAATTTAAGTTGACCCATAAAATGTATTATTATATTATTTACCATTTCTGTATTTCAATCGTGCATTGCACACGATACACACGCCCATCTCTAGGCTGTATCTGTAGCCGTGTATCTGTGTATCTGTATCTGTGCATTGCATACGAAAAGTGCACGAAAATTTATTCGCTTTTCGATATTTAGCACCCATGGGGGTATAAAATAAAAATCAACAGCTACAGCTACAGCAATCGTCTCGATCGTTGTTGGATCGTCGCTATATTTGGCACACGGCCCCCAAACGTCCCCCCCCCCGCTCGAGGCGCCCCCTTCGGCTATGCCTCCTTCTTGGCTACTGAGCGGCATACAAACAAATTTTCATATTGATTCGATACCATTTTCAGTTTTATCGTTCGTCACTTTGGGATTGCAGTTTCGAGAACGAACAAACGAAACAAAACGAAAATTTGCATTTGACTTTTATTGACATATTCGCATTTTTATTGATCGTTTTAATTTGCATTTCGATTTCAATTTTGTCTGTACTCGCTGGCTGGCTGGGCAAAATGAACCAAAGGCCTTTTTTTTGCATTTGTTTAAATACTCATTGCAAATGCAATGAGAAAAAACGGGTATATTAGTTTAGTTATATATTTGAATATTTGTAATAAATAGAAGACATGTTATAAAGTCTTCTCAGTGTTTAGGGTATCTTCTAGTCGATCAATCCAACTACAAACAATACTCACTTATGTTTTGCTTATTTTGTTGTTGTTGTTGTTGTCTGTCAATAAACTGGTTGCTTGCCACCACACGCTGTGGTGTGTGCAACAAAAACACATTTGCAATATTTATAAAATTTTATTGCATTAATTATTTAATTTATGACTTTCTTTTATTTTATTTTACGACTCGCATTTTTGCATTTGTTGTTGATGGGCCATAAAACTGATAAACACATATATTAACATATTCAAAGTGTATGTGAATCAAATGTGATTATTGCGCATTACCGATTGCCTTGTTTATTAACTATTACTACACATTGATTAGCTAATTTTCATTTTCCCCTTGCTTTCCGAGCAGACGAACTCATTTTCAATAAATTGTTTGCAATTGTTTTGATTGTCGATTGTATAACTCTGCAAATCTCGAATTTGAATATATGCATTTGTAATTCGTATTTGCAAAGAAAGGCATTCAATATTCTATTTTAATACTATTATTATTACATAATTGTATTTTGGAAATTAAGCCTAAATTACAATATAGTTATAGGCAGAGCAGCAAAGGCTTTCAGGCTGGTTTCCTATTTTATTTGCTGTATTATTCTCTAACCGCTTTTTCAATTGACGACTGAATGGGATTCGAATGATGTCAACTTTTAGCCAATGACACTTTAGACATTACAAAGTTTTAATCCATGAAAATACATTTATTATCTAATCGGAAATTGTGAAATCAGATACTAACTAGCTTATCAAGGTCGTAAAGAGTTCTGCTGTTTTAACAAACCTTTAAAAATATATTACAATTAATAATAGAGTGTGAAATAAAGTTGATCAGTAATTGATATTATTGTTATATGTTTATTACATAATTATATTCAACATAAAGTATATTAAAAGTAGTTTTGGTTAAAAAAAAAGCTCCAAGAATTCTTTGATTTAACAGACCTCTAAAAAATACTTTAAATTTAATAAAAGAGTGTAAAACTAAGTTAATCAGTAGTTTAGTATGTCCGCCTGTCCGTCCGTGTATCTGTCTGTCCGTCCGTGTATCTGTCTGTCCGACTGTCCATCTGTATGTCTCTCCGTCCGTCCGTCTGTCTTTCTGACCGTCCGTCTGTCCGCCCGTCCGTCCGTATGAACGAAAGGATCTCAGAGATGACATATACCCTTAAAAAAAAACTTTTAATTCAATAATAGAGTGTGAAACAAAGTTATTCAGTAGATTATATTATGTTATTATACCCGGTGGGGGTATATTAAGTTTGTTAAAAGTATGTAACAGGTTTAAGCAAGTCTGGCAGACCCCATAAAGTGTATATATTCTTGATCAGCATCAACAGCCGTGTCGTCCGTCTGTCAGACTCTCCATCTGTCTGTCTGTCCGCCTGTACGTCGGTCTGACTGTCTGTGCGTCCATCTGTCTGTCCGTCTGTCCGACTGTCCATCTGTGGGTCTCCCCGTCCGTCCATCCGTCCGTCCGTCAACCTATACGTATGAGCAAAAGAATCTTAGAGATGGTGTATACCCTTAAAAAAACTTTTAATTTAATAATAGAGTGTGAAACAAAGTTATTCAGTAGTTGATATTATGTTATTATACCCTGTGGGGGTATATTAAGTCTGTTAAAAGTATGTAACAGGTTTAAGCAAGTCTGGCAGACCCCATAAAGTGTATATATTCTTGATCAGCATCAACAGCCGTGTCGTCCGTCTGTCAGACTGTCCATCTGTCTGTCTGTCCGCCTGTACGTCGGTCTGACTGTCTGTGCGTCCATCTGTCTGTCCGTCTGTCCGACTGTCCATCTGTGGGTCTCCCCGTCCGTCCATCCGTCCGTCCGTCAACCTATACGTATAAGCAAAAGAATCTTAGAGATGGTGTATACCCTTAAAAAAACTTTTAATTTAATAATATAGTGTAAAATAAAGTTGATCAGTGGTTGATATTATGTTATTATATTCAACATAAAGTTTATAAGTATCGAATTATAGTTTTTGATTAAAAAGAAAGTTCTAAAAGGGTTCTCTGTCTATTGGAAATGTTTTGGAAATGTTTGTCAAGGTAAATAAATGATTTAGACTTGTTTGTATACCACGAACCAACTGACACGCCACAATGCAGAGCCTTGAGCTATATGAGATCCCAAAAAAAAGAGAAAAAAAACAGAAAACATAATATAATAAGAATAATAACAGCGATAACCGAAAACAATATTATCGCAATCGTGTACTGAAACAATCATTTCGTTGGCTGTCCACTTCCTGACAATGAACAAAAGTTAATAACTCTGCTATTAAAGTTACGCCGAGGCCTATTATTATTTCATGACTTAAAGCCAAACGGCCAAAGGGCCTCGGAAACCAACAACTACTTAAAACACTTCGACTTCGACTCGCAATCGGGCTCGCACTCGTGTTCGTTCGTGCGGACAGAAGACGTTGATGGAACAGGGCGCAAGCAAGTGACAAAAGGAAACCTTTGCGGTTAATTGCATCACCCACCACTGACAGTGCCACACAAATTTGCAGCTCTGTGGCCAGCGGAGGGGGAGTGAGGGAACTAGCAACATGGGCAGCGGGGTCATAGGCAGCGTTAAATGTCAATTGGGCCATTCTGGGGGTTGTCTTCGCCACAACGCCGTCCCATTGTCAATGAGAGCCTGACAACCTGCAATATTGAACTGGTATTGCGTTTATACGACAGCATAAGTCAATACGATAGATAGTACATATCGTATAAGGCAGTAATTGTAGAGATAACAAGTTATAACTGCTTGGTTTAACAAAATAACACGAATAAGCTATAAGAGTTGTAGTTTCTTATTTAGAGTATATCTTAATAGTGTAAACCATTAAATGTGGAGACTTAAAGAGTATAGCGAATGTTTAACAGAGTAAAAACTAGAGAATAACATATACTCTTATGATAACACGTATATTAAATACTTACTATGATATTCCGAAGTGAAAATCTCTAAAAAGAAAGGGATTAGTATTCAATTTGAGATATTTTTAGTTTTACTTGGTATTTAGATAATGGTATTGTGATTTTAGTGTTCAATATATCATGATAAACAATAATACGTTAGTGTAAACTAATAATTGGAGGTTATTTCAGACTTAAACCAGAAAAGTATCTACTTTTTATGATACTCTAATTATGATATTTGATGAGAATTCTATAATATCACGAAATGTTCTACGCCATTAGCGATATGAAGAAGTTTAAAGCTATAAAAGATAGAGTTAAGTATTTAGTATATCAGAATATAGTCAAATGTTATACGGAATTAACGGAAGTAGTTACTTTTCTTGATAATCAAATGTACAACACATGTACATACTTAATTTTTTAGAAGTTAAATCAGTTACAGTAAGATAATCAAATACTTGCTAAATCACAATAAACTCTATACAATCTTTCGTCAAACACATGGCATAAACGTACCAAATAAGTGGAATATCTAGTACACAATGAATGAAAGAGCAAGAAAGAGAGAGAGAGAGACAGAGAGGCCAGAAGTCAGCTCGCTTTAATAACAGTAACTATAACTGTCAATATTTTGTGTATGTTGACTGCCTCACTTTAGAACCCGCCCTGGCCGCAGGCTAATTAGTTGGCCAAAATGTTTATGCATCATGCGATTTGGCAACGGCTTCGAAATGGCCAAATAAAAAGCTCTTATTCACATTTAAAGCGAGTGAAACGGGCGAGATTTAAAATAAATTATATCGTCATATTCCCAGGGGCGCTTTACGAATTTTACGGTGTTGTTGTGGCTGTTGTTGTTGCTGTTGTTGTCGAGTTGAGTGCTTTACGCCGCCCCCTTTGGAACAGCACTCAACTGACAGGCGCCCATCCACCCACAAACACACACACTCATACACACACACGTATGTTAGTAGGAAGATGAGAACTCGTCAGCGTCGACACGCCAATTCCATATGTTACACAGTTCGCTACGTTTAGCCCCCCACCCCCCCGTCAGACGACTTCCCCCGCTGGGGGCTGTAAAGGGAGTGCGAAGCATAACACATCAACATCAGCATCAACATCGGCGTCCAACGGCGGAAGAGAGGTATGCATGAATTTAACTTAATCCCATGCTCTTCTTCGCCTGCTCTCTGCTTAGCTCTCTCCATAGGCTTTGTGCTCTCACTCTATGTGTGCATGCATATGAGCGTGTGTGTGTGTGTGCGCGTGTGTTTCTATCGGGGTAAATAACAAGCAGCTACAACTACAACAACTCTGTGATAATTGAACATGTTTCCGCTGCTGCTGCCGCAGTCGCAGTCGCTGCCGCTGCTGCTGCTGCTGCTTGCGCTTGGGTTGAGACTAGCATTCCCTTTTAGTATTTTTCGAAATTGCTTTTTACTGCCGCTTCTTCTGCTTTTTTGAATTTTGTACTCGTTGGCAGGAATGAGCGAACGAATGAACTGAATGCCAAGCAAGCCCTTAACACACACACACGCACTCACACAGGCAATAGCAACTCCATTTTGTATGCGCTGTTTTAGGGTGACCAGCTGACGCCAATACTACTAGCAATAATAACAATAACAACACATTTCACACAGACTTTGCGGTTTCTGTTGTTGCCGTCGACAGCATTTGCATTCCATTATCTTTATTGCTGAATATAGTAGTATATTTTTAGTGAGCGACATTTTCGCTTTAGAGCTTTTGACGAGCATCAGCGGAATGCGATTGGGAGCACGGTGTTTATTGACCTTCGATAGCTCAGTTGGTAGAGCGATGGACTGTAGAGGGTAGAGATACACGATAGACATCCACAGGTCGCTGGTTCGACTCCGGCTCGAAGGATTTTTTATTAAATATCGGTTTTTACATTTTTAAAATATTATAATTATTTGGAGAGTAAACTTAGGTGCATAACTTAACTAATTTGTATGTGGCTTTAATATTACTATTAATATTTGTATTATTATTAGCGTAATATGGATGAATCTTATCTTTTAGTCTTCTAAGATTATTATTCCTATTAAAATGGGGAAAAAGGGTAAATTGAATTTGTGCAGAAGTATGTAACAGGCATAAGGAGCAATTTCCGACCCTATAAAGTGTATATATTCTTGTTATAAGCGTAATGTTGTGTAATAATCGTATGTTTTTAACATTTCTTTATTATTATAAAAGTAAATGATAATCATTCTTTACTTTTTATTATTAAAGCTATAAGTGATCATCCTTTATTTGTATAAGAGCAATGTAATGTGATAATCGTATAGTTAAAAGTATACGTTAATGAATTTTTAGACCCTTTACTTTAAAAAAAAGTATAAGGATCTATTATTATTATTAATTGAGTAATGTTATGCAATTTTCTACCTTTCTTTATATATTATTATTATTATATATTTTTTATACACTGCGGGGGCTTATTATTATTATTCTTAAGCCTGGTAACCCTAATATGCGCTGTGCCAGCCTAATGAATGCGATAATCACATCTTGGACTTAGCGGACTTAGGCTTATACATTTGTGGCAATGTTTGTAATAGGTAGAAGGAGGCATCTTCGAACCCATAAAGTGTATATATTCTTGAACAGTATCAACAGTTGAGTCGATGCAGCCATGTCCGTCTGTCCGACTGTCCGTCTGTTTGACTGTCCGTCTGTCTGTCCTTCTGTCCGTACGCTTAACCGAATGTCCGTCTGTCAGTTCGTCTGTCTTTCTATCTGTCCGTCCGTCTGTCTGCCTATCCGTCTGTCTGTCCGACTGTCCGTCTGTCCGACTGTCTGTCTATCCGACTGTCTGTCTGTCTGTCCGTGTTTCTTTCTGTCTGTTTGTCTGACTGTTCGACTGTCAGTCTGTCCGACTGTCCGACTGTCTGTCTGTCCGACTGTCTGTCTGTCCGTCTAAACACCTATATCTCATAGACTGCAAGAGCTAGAGCAACTAAATTTGATGACAATACTCCTATAGTCTGCAGGCAGATCAAGTTTCTGTTTAGAATTGTGTCCCGCCCTCTCTCCCGCCCCAACAAATCGTAAAAACTCATAAAAAGCGCAATGATTTAGCTAGTTATTCGTATATTTACATATTTTATAATATAATTCTATATATTTATTCATATTAAAGTTATCTTATGCATTAAACTAACTATTCTTTAATTTTTTAAATGTTTTCAATTATTTGTTACGCCTGGTCACCCTAATATGCGCTGAGTTAGCCTTATAAATAAGCTGCTATCTTGCGTACTGTTATAAAGGTGGAGAACCTAAGACGCAGTCCGCAGGACACGCACATTTTACCGTAGTGCCGGACACAACACGAACAGGGACACGGACATGGGGAAAAGGACACGGACAGGGACAGGGACACGGACAAGGACATGGTCAGGCGCAAGGACAAGGGATAGTTAAATAGTAGAAGCTTCAATTGAAACGTGAGGCGTGTAATGATAGGCCCACTACCATATGCATATTTTATTAACAATTACCAGTGACGCGGCAAGTTGCAACAATAATTGATGAGGGCAAATTGAGGCGCCACAAGAATACACTCACACACACACACACACACATTTAAAAGTGGCCCCAGGGGCATTATTGCTACTGGAACTGGCCGCCAACTTTTGCGGCGCATCCCAATGTCAAACACACAAAGCCCGCAGCCCAAACTGAACCCAATCCCCAATCCCAAACCCAAAACCCAAAAACCCAAACACGACCAACATTGGCAGTCATAAAATGCGAGCTTTATGTGCGCGCGTTTATCCTTTAATATTTTTAAAGCCCAGGCAAAATGCTAAAACCCACACACACACACACACACACAGTTACAAAGTGCGGAGAGCATGAAGGCTTTATAAAAATTAAATATTTGCCCAGGAGAGCCGGCAAATGCACAAAGTAGAGGGCAATGGCGTAAGGGGGCTACGCATAAAGAGCACAAACACACACACACACAAAAAAAAGTTTAAGCATAAAACTTTTTTCTTCTATTTTGATGCGCTGTCCTCGTTGTTGCTGCTTCTTTCTCTTCCGCTGCCGCTGCCGCTCTGCTTCAGTCACTGCCCTGCCTCTGCTGCCTCGCCTTCGCTCTCTAGTGAGTGGGTGGTCCACACACACAGCGCCTCTCTGAACTTTCTGGCGCGTGCTTTACACTCGTTTGTTTGCTGGCGAACGCTTCAGGCGGCTCTCACACATAGCAGTACTTGCACAAATACATGCACAGCTGCACTCACATACAGCATTTGTGTTTGCTTTTGACTTTTTGTGCTAAGGACATTACAGACATTGCACAGTTGTTGTTGTCCTTGTTGTTGTTGTTGCTGTGGTTGTTGTTGTTGCATTGCTTCCATTTGGGGTTGGCTGACGTTTTTTTTTTTGCTGGGCCTTCTGTTCTATTTCGTTGCTGTGTCCTTATTTCCGGCCACCCTCTTGTTTTGTCATTTCCATTTTATGCGACTTTTTTTATTTTATTATATTTTGTGATTTCGGCCGAGGCTGATTCCCCAGAGCTTCAATTATGCCATTTAATGATTGGTTCAGTTGGTTCAGGCCCAAAAATTCAACTTGGGCCACAACAATTTAGTCGAGTGCTTTTTGTGCACTCCTGACATACGTTTAGCTATCATCAAAAATAAAATAGACATATACAGGAATACATCAATGAAGAAGATAAGTATAGAGATTTAATCTATAGTTATTCATAATTATATTATGATAATAATATGTCTGTTTTTAATTTAAAAAATACCTTTTATGTGGAAAATAGACTTTATTATTCTCCTACAAAAATAAAACTTTAGTTATTTAACATTAATAAGCATGTAAATAGTATTCTTTGTGACTTTCATTAGAGTTGACAATTAATGAAAGTTATAATCAAATATTGTAAGATAGTTATCTTTTAAATATCAGTCCAATATTACAATTTATTCGTATTACTGATTAGTATTGATTTAAATCGAACATCTATATTTGTTGAATGGAATACATTATGAATAGAAGGTTTTCTATTAGAGTTCTTAGTGTTATTTTTTAAATATTGCATTAGATATTACATTAGAATTTTCAAACAAGTAGAATAAGCTAAAACTGTAACGGCTCTTAGTATGATATGTAATACTAAGAGCCGTTTTCTTATAGTTTATTTAGTTATAGACTAAGAGGTTTTTATTAAATTAATTTCTATGCATTTATATTGAGAAAATGGGCCTTAGAGTCGTTTTCTCAGAGTCCGCTTAATTATAAACTGAGAATTATTATTTATTTAGGCATTTAGCTCTTTACATATAACGTCAAATTATATAACAGTTATTTAACTAAACAATTAAATAGTTATTGAGAAAATGGGCCTTAGAGCCGCTTTTTTAGAGTCCAGTTAATTATAAACTGAGAGTTATTATTGAATTAGGCATTTAGTTCTATAAATATTGCGTCAAATTATGTTTCAGTTATTTAGCTAAGAACTTAAATAGAAATTTAAATAACGGTCCTTAGAGCCTTTTTCTCAGATTCAAGTTAAATATAAACTGAGAGTTTTTATTGAATTAGACATTTATTTTATAAACTGAGAGTTATAATTGAATTGGACATTAAGTTCTATACACATTACATAAGATTGTCTAACAGTTTTTTAACTGAGAACTTAAATAGATATTGTGAAAATGGTCCTTAGAGCCGTTTTCTTAGATTCCAGCTAATTATAAGCTGAGAGTTATTATTGAATTAGACATTAAGTTCTATGCACATTATGTCAGATTGTCTAACAGATTTTTAACTGAGATTCAAGTTAAATATAAACTGAGAGTTATTATTGAATTAAACATTTATTTCTACACATTTAAGGTCTTATTATCTTTCATTTATTTATTTAGCTTAGAACTTAAATAGATCTTGATAATATGGTCCTTAGAGCCGTTTTCTCATATTATTATTGATCATTATTATTGATTTAGACATTTACTTCTATACATATTACGTCAACTTATTCAATAGTTATTAAACTGAGACCTTAACTAGACATGGTAAAAATTACATTTTATTTGACGAATTATTTTTACTGATATAACTCCATTTTGAAACATACTATGGATTGGTTTTTTATTACTTAAAACTCAATAAATCAAAATGTCGACATTAAAGCTTTCATTTACATTTTAAATATAATGTTCACTCGATTTTTCATTTGTGTTTTGAAACAAGGAAGTAAATATCCTAATAGTATAGCTTATTTTGGGCATTTATTTTAAGTTACTTTCCAAGAATTGATTGCTATTATTCCGCAACTTTAGTCTCTTTACTTGCAAATCATCAATGGAATTCATTCCTAAACAATTTGCTGTTCTTACTCGAATTCCCCGACGGTCGATAGCGTCAGAGTTGAGCTCCAGAAATCCACTTAAAATTTATCAAGTGAACTTCAATTCTATTTAATTGACACGGACTCGCATTAGACAAGCGGAACTTCAAGTTTCCCCAGCGGAGGCATCAACTAGCAAGTTGATTTATGACCATGTCCTAAAACTCTGCACACCTTTCTTAGCCAACAACTACGGGACTTTTGCGTGTTTCGTGTGGATGTTGTTTGGTGTTCGGGTTCCTGTTCCCTGTTCCCTGTTCCCGCCAGTCGGTTTGGGACTTAATATATTAATCAAAGGCATGAAATCTTTATCAAGTTGTCAAGGCGTACGACTGACAATGAGTCTGCGAGCTGTTGAGGAAACCCGTTTGATCCTTAACACGCACATACTACTTATATGTATTCCGTGTTTGTTGCTCTTGTCTGATGTTTGTGGTCTGGTCGCATTCTCATTTGCAATTTGCAATCGAAATCAGAGAATTGCACGAATAATACAAATAAATAAAATTAAACTACAAATTTTTATGTACAAACGAACGAGGGTTGTTCTTTAAATTAGATTGTTTTGGTTTGAGATACAAAGCGGATAAATACGTATTAACTTTTAAGTTTTTAATCTTCTTTTCTGCAAAGTGGTTTTTTACTAAAGATTTAGTCAATAAACAACAACAAAACCTTCTTAACTGAAGATAAGTGTGTTGTTTAATTAATATGATTAAGGAATAAAATAAATAGAGAATTAATATGCATATGTTCTTATTTTCCCGAGGTATTTCTTCATAGTTTTTGTGATTATTATAGATATCTATCTCTCCATTATAAGATTATATATATGTAAGTGTTGCCAGTTATTAATTATTTGAATAGAAGTAGAGTTGTTTAGATATTTCTTCATCTGCAATGGAATATTAATTGGAAACTTGTTACTTGTAACTCTTTTAATAAATAAGTTATAGTATTTTTAATATATTTAATTATGTATGTATTATAATAATGGGCAAACAAGGGTATAATGAATATGTGTGAATGTATGTAACAGGCAGAAGTAAGCGTCTCCGACCCCATAAAGTGTATATATTCTTGATCAATAGCCGAGTCGATTGACACCTGTCTGTCCGTCCGTCCATCTGTCCGTCTGTCCGTCCGTCTGCCTGTCCGTCCGTCTGTCCGTTCGTCCGTCCGTCTGTCCGTTCGTCCGTCCGTCCGTTCGTCCGTCCGCCCGTCCGTCTGTCCGTTCGTCTGTATGAACGCGTGGATCTCAGCAACTATAAGAGCTAGTTATAAATTGTTTTCCATTTTGAAAAAATGTCTAAAATCGCTGAAAAAGTGCCTAAAGAGAAATGGAATGCTTTTCTTACATTGTTTAAATCAGTTTTTCTGGTTCTATTAATTCTTAAACAAGCTATTAACTTGTTGATTGCAATTAGTAATTATTATTATTCAAATACATAAGCAATCTTTCTTTTTCTTTCTTCGTTTAATCTGAATAAATAATACTATATTTACTCCTATCTTTACATGCATTCTCTATTCTAATATTGTGCCTATTTACAAGGTTTTTCCCTTATTACTCCCTTATTATTCCCTCCCAAATCCCTATTTAATCTCTCTACTACTAAATATATAAAGTATCTTTATTAAACTTAATTCTATTTGACTTCCAGACTCTTTTTGAGAGTTCACTTTAATATTACAAGCATTGCATGCCCCTTTTTCTCATTTAAATTGCCATTTTATAGCAAAGTCCTCAGTTGGTTTAACCCACTAAACAACCCGCGTTTCTACTCGTCCAAAATGTATCTACGTAGTGCGAATCACATTTACAAGCGAACTCTGAAATTGTCACAAGATTTCGCTTGAGTTTGAGGTTGAGTCTCAGTTTGGGTTTTCAGTTTGCGATCCGTTTCCAATCCGTTTTGTTGTGGCGGCAAACATTAATATTCACATGTCGTTCGTCGGTATGCGCGACCAGTTAGACGGGGGGAGGGGAGGGCAAGGCAGGGCAGGGGGTCTGATACGGAGCTCCCAGTCTCAATCCCAGTTCCAGTCGCAAAAAAAAACAGCCCATTCCCCAAAACCCATGCCACTTTTTCTCTCTCTCTCTCTCTCTCTCTCTGTCTTGCTTGTTTGCTGTCTAAACAGTCGCTGTCTCTGTTTTGGGCCCCCCCCAACCAATCCCCTTCCCAGCTCTTGCAGCTCTCCTCCCTGGCCAGTCGAATAAGTATTCCGAATGGTTCGGCCACAAAACGCGCTTTAGGCTGCATAAATTTATTCGTTGCTGTCGCTAACTAAAGTCGACACCGGCTTTGCCCGCGCAACACAGCTTCAGCTTTGCCCCCTACCCTACCTTCTCCTTCCCTCCTTCATCAGCCCCTCCCTTCTACCTTCTACAGCTCCATCGACTCTACCTCAAAACTGGTTCCATTTATGCAAGTTTCTTTGCGACTCTTTTGGTATTGTGCTAGTTGTTGTAGTTGCGGCTGCTTTCGCATTGAATTTTGCACCTCGGCTTTGCCGCAGATACATTTTACTTATCGGCATCTAAATTCAGACGCTGTCATGCACTTCCCCCACCCTTCCCATCCCCGTTTCCCTCTCCCCCCCCCTACGAGTTTCCAATTCCCAGCTGCCTCTGCAATCGCGAGTATTTTACGAGTAAGTCCAGAGAAGACTTCACTCCAGACTTTGTTTGTCTGTAGAAGATTCGGGTTCGTGTTCGGGTTCAGGACGACGGGAGCAAACAACGCAATGAATACATCCGAAATATTCACAGAAAAGTATCAAATTTCAACAATGAGAAAGAAATAAAGTAAAAAAAAAAAACGAGTAATGCCAATGGAAAAATGGTTGATAAAGATGAGAAGAGACAAAAAAATTAAACTGCACTAATCGTTTTTGAGTTAAGTCGACAGAGTCAAATTCCATCATCAATAACATTAGTTCAGCTCGACTTTTCATTCAATTCCATTTCGAATTTGTTTATTTCATTATATTTTCTGAATTTCCTAATGAAGTCGACTTTTTTTTTAAACTGATAAATTTGCTCGCTGGACATGTAAACATCCGTCGACATCCGTCGATCTGCAGTTGCCTTGAACGGATTCAAATGATTTCATTGTTTACTTTAACTCGCCAGCTCTTTGGGCAGATAGTATCCAAGAGATACTTATTATATGTATGTACATATCTATCTATGTTTATACAGATGCAGATCTATACAGACTTATATTTTCACACTCAGACACTCACACTCATACTTATTGAGTTATTCGTCGCTGTATCTCGTTCGTTTGTTTGTTTGCTTGTTTTTGTTTCTTTGTAAATAACGCAAATGAAGGCCTTTGTAGTAGATACTTGCACATATATATTTAGATACACACACACACTACACATATTTATAAGATTGACTTTCTATGCTGGACATTAAAGTTAATGAGCTTTCGTTTCGTTTAAATGTTTATCTATAAACGAAAGTGATCCCATCGCAACGTATAGTCGGTGCCTTTAGTAGTTCCAATTTGAATTATGAGTTAAGATTAAAGACCATAGATAGATCTTGACATTAAGCAAACCTCTTGTTTTTATTTTCGACTGCATCTTTATGTTTCCTTCCATTTATCAAGATGGAAATGTTAACATAGCATTCAAATCTTTTGCCGCCATTTCGAAATATTTTGAGCAGTGTTTTTTTTGTATTCTCCATTGAAATACTTAAAGATTTTCAGAAAGGTTTGCTGTTTATGGATTTTATAAAGGTAACACGATATAGTTTTACCATCTAAATGTAAACCTCACTGATTCTAAAGAAGATCTCGAAAATACACTATAAAATAATTATTAAATTATTAAAATATCATAAGATTATTTGACAACATTCATTGAGTATTTATTAATTGTAAGTTAATACATATTTGATTAATTTGCAATAATAAAACTAAACAACTTTCATAAGCAACTTAAGCTAATATTTACTTAAAGAACATATCTGTCTAGAAGTCTTTTATGAGATTTACCAATTTTTGGGAAAGCTTTTATGTATTAACCTACTATTTTCATCAGCTAATAGCATCAAAAGAATATTCAACAATTTATTAATTTATCTCTTTTCTTTGAGTAAAATTAATCAATAGCTGTCATATTGTAATCGAAAAGTTTACGGAGTTGTGTAGAAAATGGCGATTAAAGATGGTGTAGCTGAAAATTGAATGTAGATAGTTCCGATTCATTTTCAAAGTTCTAGAAAAGTTAAACTATAATTGGTGAACCAGTTTACGCAAGGAAACCTTATGAACTTAAGATGATAGATCAAATCTACAAAATATGTACTTTATTTGATTGACAAGAGCAAATGAACACAATTAATCCTTATATACTAAATTTGGAATATGGAGTTATTTGAAATTAAGAAAAACATGCAATACAATGTTGAGTCTATGTAAATAATACATCTTTAAAGGATCTGTTAAGCATTCAAGAACAACATCACATATTTCTATTGTATTTCTTCATTTTTATACCCTCTGGGAGTATATTAAGTTTGTTAAAAGTATGAAACAGGCAGAAGGAAGTGTGGCTGGCCCATAAGGTATATATATTTTCTGATTAGCATCAATAGCCAAGTCGATATAGCCATGTCCGTCTCTTCGACTGCCCGTCTGTCTGTCTCTCCGTCTGTCTGTCTCTCCGTCTGTCCGCCTGTATAAACGAAAGGATCTCAGAGTTGGTAAGAGCTAGAAGCTTGAACTTGGTCTCCCAGCACTGGTAATATTTGCAGGCAGATCAAGATCTTTCTTTTGAATGCCACGTCGTCTACGCTCACAAATCAGGATAAAGCTTATGACAAAAGCAGCTTTGTAGCTAGAGACTTGAGAATCAGAGACTTGAATTGGAAAACCTCATAAAAAGAGCAATTTTATAGCTAGAGACTTGAGATTTGGCACACATGATGAGTAACTTAGCATCGATGTGTCCCGAAAATTTCATCACGATGTCACGGTCCCTGTAGAACCACAGGGTATATTACGGTCGGGGTTCCGACTGTTCGGCTTGTTATTCGACCGAATTGGGAAAGAAAATATAATTGAATATTATAAAACATAAACTAAAGCGGTTTTTATTGGTTATATCTTAAAAAGTGCACTTTACAACATACATGAAGAGGTTTTTATTGTTTCTATCTTAAAGAGTGCATGTTACCACTCATAATTTATGTTTACTATATCAATCTCAAGTATAGATCTCTGTTGGAACTTTCCAAACCCATTCACAGTCATATTTGGGTCTTTTTCAGCTAATTCGTCACAGGGAAATGCTTTGAAAACTTGCTCCCCCAATCTTTATAATGATTCCCCAAATCCTTTTGGCAATATCTCGATTTTTGTAGCTAAACCAATTCGAATCGCGATGAGGCACAAAGAGCAACGACATTGCAACAACGTGGCTTTTGTGTTATTCGCTTTGCAACTTCTGTTCAAACTTTTTGGTAAAAGTTAATTGATTTATATTTTGACATTTTCGGAGAAAAAAAGAGAAGGTGCACCATAAAACTTGCAACTCCAGAGACCTTTTCGTGACAAATGCCGGAAAGTCGTTGCCACAAGTTGCCGTTGGGTTTTTGTGTGCCGCACTGAGAAACTTCAGTTGCAAAAGTTACTTAATCATGAGCTTCAATTAGTGCAGCAAGTTTGGAGCTGTAGAGAGCCATAGAGCCATGGGCTATGGTTACTTGGAATGGAATGGTTCAGTCCATAGGTTTCGTGCCAAGAGCATATTGTGTGCGCTTGGTAGACGTCGATGAAGCGAGGCAAAATAAAAATGGAGTGTCACGGCTGCCGCACACAACTGGCTGCAGTGGGTGAGGGAAGGGTGTGGAGTGCTTTAGCGACGGCCAACGGCACCCAGACACAATCGCGCTCATTGTGTTGTTTTTTTTTTGTGCCGCGCTTTGTTGGCAGTCGCTTCGGTCTGCGTCTCCGTCTCCGTCTCCTTCATCGTCTCGGTCTCAATGAGCTGCTTCCGCTGCTGCTGCCGCTGCTGCTGCCTTTGTAGCCGCCACTCAGTGCAGCGTCAGCGACTCCCACTCGTCAACTTGGGACTTGGCACTGGCATCGGGGACTGTTTGTTACTTTGTGCTTGGGCACAGTGCCTGTGCCACTCTGCTACTGCTCACTCATTCGCGCGCTCTCTCACTCACTCACTCACGGGCTCTCCCTTTTTGGGTGTTCTCTGTGCGTGTTCGTTTGCCTCGTGAGTGAGTCTTGTGTGCTTGTGACTCCACCTCTGGCCCCTTGGGAGTCCCATACTCTTTGCACTCTCTGGCATTCGGCAACGTTCGTATCGTTCGTGCTATTCACTGTTCGGCTTTTTAGTCGCGCGCTCTGTTCGGCGTCTTTCATCAGCATATTTCGTGTTTATCGCTGAGTGATGAAAATTATGTTGATGACGTTTGCACACACAACAACAGCTCTGACTCTGCTGCTGCCGTAGCTGTCTCTCTGTCTGTGTGCGCTTTGCACGTCGCCACCTCAGCAGTGCTCCCTACGCCCCTAAGCCCCTACACCCCCTCGGCGTCGTCGTGTGGCCCCAACGGCGACAACTAGCGAAAGTTGTGCTAAATTGGAACATCAGCGTTTTGTGTTTTGCTTCTGTTCATTTTCATGTTTGTTTTGCGCCACAAATTCATAAACAACACTAAATTCATTTGCATCAATTTATTTATTTCGTTTTTTTATAAACTTTGGAAAAGTATGTCCATATTTTAAACATATTTTATTGCTTATAAATTGACACCTTATCTAATTAACCCCTTCTCGTCCTTCAAGTTAACCCAACACAGTGGTTATATAGGCATATTATATAAGTTTATATTTATAGCAGCTTTTTAGACATCTTATATTTAAAATTACTAGGTAAATTCGACATTAGCATAAAGTTAAGCTGGGATAGATTAAAAATCATGCAATGATATCTCTTTTAATGAAAATAATTAAGTTAGAGACCTTACAGAGTATCTAAAATGTTCAGAACATGATAAGTATGAGTAACTCCATTTAAAAACTAAAGTTACGTTTAATTCTATATAAAATATATGTGAATAAATACTATAAATAAATACATGACTATCAAATATTGATAGACTGTTCAATTACCAAATCCCAATACAATTGCCGTAAGTTATAAAAGTAGAACAGTTTTAATTTGTCATGAAATACAGTGTCGTTAAGACTTAAAGTGAGAAACGAGTGCATTGTTGCCAATTTTCAGTTTGTGGAAATGAGTTTAATCTGTTCAGCATACAGGAGGATATCATTAGGAACTTAGGGAACTTAAACACTCGGTATTATATAGTTAATTCTATAGAAATAACTTGTCATAACTCTTGTATTGTCTCATTACTCTACAGTCTCATGTAATCATCTTCTATTCTAATTGATTCTATTTTCTTATATAACAGAAGGACATTCACCTACTTGGAAATTTACCTACTTGCTAATTGTCTGATTTGTCTCCACAGACAACACGATAGTATAAATATCTATCTTCTTTCCTTAGGATATCTTACTTTGATTTGATTTAGCATGTCAATTTCTATACAATAAATTCATAAATTAGACTACTTATCTTCATAAAGCAAGCATCTATGATTCCAGCACTTTCTTTCGAATAACCATTTTTAGTAAATAGCTTAAACATCAAAATATAGTATACATTATTACAAAATCGCTTGAAAACTAACATATACTATATTGACTAAACATTTTATAGCAGAAACAAGTTTAATTATCACATTACCGATTGTAATTTGTTGAAATTCGGTTTTTTAACAATTAAATTATAGAATAATCACAGTCACCGTTTACAATATTAGTTAATTAATGTATTCGATACCGATATTTTTATAATACAATATAATTCCATGTCTTTATTATACAAAAATATAAACAATGTAAATTTTCAAAAGCAATACAAGTTATTTGTATATAAAAACTGTGTAAATTACAAATTTATTTAGATATCATGTGTTTATATAGCAGAAGGTTTTCCAGTTAAATAAATGAAAGAAAATGAAGCTTTTTTAGTGACAAAATCTATATAAATGTAACAAGTACAAAACAATAACAAAATGGCGGCTAAATAGACAACAACATAGCAAATTTACAGAATTTACAGAGGTATCGATTCCTCTTTCCGATTTCCCTATTGTCAACAACGTTGTCTATAGAATTCTGTAAGTAGTAGTTACTAGAATATTGCAGAAGAATATATATATTTTAATTAAATATCTATTTGTTGTGGCAAATCAAAAAACTAATTTATTATAACATTAAATAGTTCTGATTTACATTTACCCAGCCTATAAAGGCTTTAGATGGTTTTACTTTCAGCGGTGGTGTCTCCGACGTCCCCTCTGAGGATGGAGGGATGATTCTTTAAAGGATCTTGCGGTTAAATCTATGTATCACTCTTCTTTCAACTAGTTCCCTGGCTAGACGGTTGCAATGCCGCTGTAAAAGCCTAGACTTGAGTGTCTATAGTCCCAATTTCAAGATCATTATGCACTGTGGAGTTCCGGACGTATCAGTCAGTCCCAGATATTCTGAAAAGTCTAGATCCGTCCTCGACTTGTCCGAGACGCTCTGCCCCTCGACCTCAATCCTATCCCTCCAAGTCAGAGCTACAACTTCGATGTACTAGTTACTAGTTTCTAAACTAATCTATTCTCAAAATGAAGTTTAGATGTAAAAAATAATCTCAAGCAACTTTCTGTTATTTCAAAAGTGTACCATAGACTATATTAAACATTTCCAGACTTTTCCAATATCTATATTATCTCTAAAAGAATCACAAGCTCAAAACTGTACTTAAATGAGAAGAAAGTAAACTTCAAATCAGTTGAGTTGAGTTAAATCTTCGCTTCGCTTTGTTTGTTGGCATGGAGACACTCTTTTGTATTGCGAAATTGCATTCGTCTAGCCAATTTAGGTGACTTATGGGCCAAAACAAAAGAGTTGCCAACTTTTCAGACGCTGAAAAAAGCTGAAAACAATGGAAAAAGCCAAGTGATGCGATAAATGAACAACACGAGCAAATTTATTGAATGCGGCATCGGCAAACGACAAGAAAAAAATCCAAAAGCAGAAGAAGAAATAAGCACAAAGTATTTGCTTGCCTACAAAATATTGTATGTAATTAGTAGAGACGTGATAAAAGCCAAAACAAGACAACAAACCGAATGAAAAGAAAACAATAACAAATATGTATTTTAGAGGCCTGTTTTTGCGTCTTGGCATTTTGTGTGTGTGTTTTTTTTTGTTTTAGCTTTTATTTATTTATTTTTTGTTATTGCTTTTGGCAACGCGAACGTTCGTTCAATTATTATTGGCATCGAGAAACGAAGCTAAACGAAGCGAGCCACGACGATTGAGTGGCCGAAACGGCAATGCGCTGTTGCCACATTTCAGCCAAAATGAAGCAACAACACAGAAAACCAAAAAAAAAAGACAAAAAAAAAGTAGCGCGCTTATAAAATTTTCCGCGCTTTTCTGTTTTGAATCAAAATCCGCACTCACACACATACTCAGCCCCATACGACAGCGCACACGCACACAGATACACACCCATACAACCGTCGGATTCGTCGTATTGTGTGCGCTCTCGTGCTCACACTCTCTTGCGGCGAATTCGCTTACGCTGCTCTCACATTCGAAATTCGAATAAAATATTGAGTTCGAATGAGTATATGTATCTTGTCAGTCGCTGCCGCCGTTGCCGATTGCAACGTCACGAAAAAGGTCACAACAGCAACAGCAACAACAACAACATTTCAACTACACACAGACACACAACGCATTTTACTATAATTTACGTTTGAGTTATGCGCTGTTGCCAGACTTCAACATTACGTAGCATGGCGAAAATTCAGTCGTCATTGTGGGTTGTTTGCCAGTTTGTTGCCCGAGTGTGTTGTGTGTGCGAGGAGAGGGAAGAAGGCGGGCAGGCGACAGCAATATTTGCTTCGTTGCGAATGGCGCCATTTATGGCGATTATTAAGTTAACGCTGTTGGCAAATTTGATGAGCTTTTTATTATGCACTCTGCCCCTCAACGTCGGCAATGTGGCACACGTCCCTTGCCCCATACATCGTTCGCTTGCTTTATAATGAAGAAAAAAAGAAAAACGAAAAACTGTCGCCTATGAAAACCACAATTACAATTTTATTTTCGCCTTTGCCTTTGCCATTAGCTTTTATGGCCTTTGCTTTTAATGCGTTCGTTGCGGTTGTTTATGGTGCCGCCTTTTGGCCATCGCCCTTCGCAATTAACGCATTGCAGCTACTATTAATTTATTTATAAATAATGTTCTTCTTCGACAAAAAAAGCTTCGTTTTTTCTTCGCTTCTTCGCTCGCTGATCGCTAAGTGAAAAATTTAATTATAGCATTTTTGCGTGTCGCTTTGGCATTTCGATTTTTCGTGCTTTTTTATTCTGTTTTGTTATTCTCTGTGCAGGCCAACAACAAAATGCCGATTAAATTAACTTTTCGTCGATGTCAGTCGGTTGAGTATGTGAGTGAGTGAGTGTGAGTGTGAGTGAGTGACTGAGTGTATCTGTGTTGGAACGCAGAGCATCAACGTGACGTCAATGCCTGACGCTGACGCTGACGACGACGCCATTTTATGTGACCGAAGGCTGAGAGTTTTGATTGCGGTACAAAGGCAAAAGAGGACGGAGGAAGAGGCGGCATATGAATAAAAGCACAGGAATAAAGCATGTATGTGTGCATACATATGTACATACATACATACATACATACATGCAGATGTGCTTAAGTACTGTTTACAACTTTGAACTTTTTGTGCAAATGCTGAGAACTGTGGAACTTTCTGTCTATTCATGCTTGTTTTTGCGCTGTTGCAAACTTCAGTGTCAAATTCAGCAAGTAGTATGCTACTAAGTAGCTACTGTAATGTGTGCTGTTTTACTGTGGCAAGTCTGTAGTAAAAATGATGATGAGAGTGGAAACTTTTACAGCAATACTTCATCTTTATAAGTTGGTAAGTTAAGCAGTAATCTTTTATGCAGACAAAGTTCCATTTACGCAGTTGTCTACAACTATTTGGCTTATATTGATAGAGAAACCTTTAAAATCTACAATTCTTCTTAGTATTTCATTTCAAAACAGAAGTTTCTACTTTTAGCAGAGATACATTTATGTATTTGAAGTAAACTGACAATCCAGAGTTGATGTAGAGTCAAGAAAACATATTACAGTCGTTTTAAGCTTAGTTTATTTGGTTGTGACTTTGTTTTTAACGTATCTTTTAGTTTGAAATTGTTTATAAATATTAGATATGTATATATATTAAATCTAAATGAAGTTACAATTGCTTAATTAAAACAGGTTAAGCAGGAACCAGATACAGATACAGTTCTAGCTCTATTAACATATATGTATAGTGTGGAATAATTAAGCTATTTAGCATATTTTATATTAAAAAGCTAAACAATTGGGAAGTCTATTTTATTCTATTTTCTATTCTATTACAAAAGAGAACTTTCTAGTTATTTCACTTAGATACATTTTTGTATCTGTGGTAAACTGACAAGTTTTATGAATTTTGCATTAATATAAAGCTTTAACTGTTTAGCAACTATTAAGTCTATTAATTGTGTATATTATAGTTGAGTCTCGTTATAGTAAACTAATTTTTGCAGGCACTGTCTACATTTGCCAGATTGTTTGCCATATCAAGTCTGATACATTTTGTATGTATATTTTTATTGCTTTCCGCTTGAAGTTTCTTTAGTTTGCAGTTGTTTGATTGTTTACTATATAGAGTACTCTATAATACCCTGTAGATTAACAATTTATCTAGACACAACTGTACTTAAATATGATTTAAGTTATGTTTGCTAGCCAAAGTTATTGCCATCAATTGTAGGTTTTGCCGTCTTTTACATATCGGTTAGTACTAAACTGTCGAAAACTCAGCCAACTAATGAAATGCTGTAAAATATGAAAACCTGCTAAAGTTGCAAATAAAGTGTGGCTACTGAGGGGCGGAAGGTAACGGCACTTTTGACAGCTCATTTCATTAAAAATTGTGATTTGTGTGGCATGTCGAGTGCCGCCGTGCAATAAACAAAGACCCAAAACAGACTCCGACGGTTGGCAAAGCAACTTGCAACCGGAATCGTAGTCGGAGTTGGAGTTGGAGTTGGAGTCGGTGGCAACTGTTAGGCAGTTGCAGTGGCAGTGGCAGTGGCACAGACAGAGGCAGCACCAAGACGCAATGAAGCCATTTTATGAGCTGCCACAGAGCGGAAAGTGGCAACAGCTGCAACATGAAGATGACTGAATAATAGAGCGAAAATTGATGGAGTTGAATTGAAATTAAATTGAGAAGGAAAACAGGAAATACTTATAGAAAATTGGCAGAAATGTGCAGTTTAAATGTTAAGCTTTGTTATTAAGTAAAGATTATAAGCAATTGCGGTTTTATGTCATCTTATTTAGTATTTATTTATTTAGTAAATTTGTTAATGCATAACTTCCCAGACTTCCCACCACAGCAAGCTGAGGTGAAAACCATTAGGGCATCGTGGTGAAAAGAGGAGTTCTGATCAGTGTTGCCAACTACTCTGCAGGGCCGAAGAAGAAACTAAATGAACATTTCAAAAATGCTAGAAAAGTCAAGAAAAGATAGTTAAGAAAGCCAGATTTATAGTTATTTTAGCAAATGTAGCAATTATCAAGCTTAACAAAACATTCGACTCTCTCGAATGTACTATATTACATACTTTGAAGACACTTCATAGTTTATTGCTACACAATAAATATCTATAAATATAGAACTGACTATAATTAATAATTAGTAACTATACGTAGGTGTAATGAGATTTATCAATAGCCTACCATTTGGGCAAAATTTGATTTAAACATTCATAGAGTTTCTAAATTTTGACTTGACGTGATTTATCTGGCTTGAAGCACGCATTGCACCAGGGCAGGGACAATAGACGGATTACAAACAATGCTGGAGAATGTCCACAATAGCCAGTTTCTTAACACTTAGTGTGTTTAGCCTTAATGAAAGGTTTGCAGTATTTGCAGTAGTATTTTGCTTCATAGCCTAATACTCTCGAGGTGTTTTCTTATACACAACTTTAGGTATTTTGTGACACATTTTACTCAAAAGACGAAGAAATATCGATTGCATTAAAACTGAAGCAAACCATGCACTTAAAGCATTGCAATGATTAAAATGTCAGAGTTTTGTGAAAACTAAATTAAAATCAATATAGCTAGTGTTCCCGCTAGTTGCTAAATCACGGTTACCATTCGTAAACCGTCAGAACTGGCGGGAAGATTGGCTGCATTGGCAACACTGGCTCGGATCGAGAGTGCGAGGTGAAAGGGTTTGTGAGTGAGAGAGACAAACGAAGTGGCGAAACGCGCTCTAGGTGAATTACTTACATATTATCAACTTACTTTATAATACTTATCAAATATAGTAGATCAAATAATACTAAATACTGTTGAGTTCAACTTATTTATTAACACGAATTCCACAATATTGTGTTACATTTTGTATTCATAACACTTTATGAGCTTAGGGCATTCTAACTTAATTATATTTCATGCGGAGTCTTAACCGGCATTTATTCTTGGTAAACAAATTCTAAGCTTTAGTTAGAGCAGTGTGGCATTATTGGGAGTTAAATATTGACTGTAAATATGTAGGAAACTTGTCTGGAATTACTTCTGTTATGCTATTTTCAAAACAACTGACATTTTATTCTGATTACCAATCATTATATTCATTTACTACTTTCTGTATTCATTGTTAACCATTAAAAATGTTATATAAATTTAAAAATGTAGCTTAAAAGTTGTTTTAATACCTGATAATCAATCTACTTTACCAAAAACTTTTCTAGATGTTTCATAAACCTTTTAATACGTAGTAGACTGATTTAGTAAGCAGGTTTTTATGTAATAAACTGATTTATATATAAAAAAAGTGAGTATTTAAGTAAAATGTATAACTACTGATGTAAGAACATATCTTAATTCATTCATTAGAAAGTTTTCATGTAGTGGGCTGATTTGTATAAGAAAAAGATACGAATTTAAGGTAAATGTAGTATATCTACAGATATAAGAACGTGTCTTAATTCACTCAATAGCAGGTTTTCATTTAGTAGGCTGTTTTATATAAGAAAATAATAAGTACTTAATGATAAGGACATAAGAACATGTCTAAATTCACTCAATTATTTGTGCCATTCAAAATTATTCACTTTTCCCACTTACAACTGTACTAGAAGTTGGCCAAGTTTAAATAAATCACTCCAAATTAATGGAAAGTCATCCATCGATAACCTATAGATACTTTATCTTTATACCTAAAACTCCTTTGTCGAAGTTACAAGATACAAGATACAATCTCGGTGCCGCCCATTACAAATCTTGTTTTTTTTTTCTTCTTTATTGTACTGTGCCATCCCAAGACTTTTCCGTCCGTTAAAGAGATAGCAAAAAAAAAGAAACGAACTCATTAAAATCCGTTGCGTTGTCAGTTTTTCTTTAGCAGCTCTCCTTCGCTCTCTCCCTCTCTCTCTCTCCCTTTGTGCCAGCGACACGCAAGAGAGTGCGTTGAAAAGAGCAGAGCGAGCGACGACGAGTTTTGTATTTTCGAAATACGAAAAGAAGAGAGCGCACAAAACCGGTTGCCGAGCAGCAACAAAACGACAACCGAACGGAATGAACGAATGAACTCTGCCCGATTCGTCGGTTATTGAACGAAAACGTCGACCAATCGTCGGGCAGCCGAAACGGCTAGCCGAAGTGTGTGAGCGACTGACGATTGGACAGCAGCTGAAACGGTCTACGATTCGACCGACTTCTCGGGCTGCTCGGGCGGAGTTAAAACGCATTTCGTTGGGCTCTGGCAAAAAGGGGCGACTTTTTTGTTGTTGAAGCGGACCAGGAGCAGGAGGCAGCTGAGTATATACAAAGATATTGATTGATGGACGCGTGGTCGGTGGGTGGAAAACCTTTGGAAAAACAGCAGCTGATAAGATTTGATATTAATGACCGTAGATGTTGTAAGCAAATGCTAAAGCAAAGTCAAGGGATTTATCTGAAAGATACAAGCTGCATTTATGCAAATGTTAAGTGAAGAAGTACAGTTGCTACCGCAACAATTCAAGATGGCAAAATTCCCATCTATAGCGGGAGTTTTTTGTTGTTGTTGTTGTTGGCTTTTACGCAGAGGTAAACAACAAAAACAACACTTCTTCTTCTTTCCTCATTACTCATTATCAAAATGTATCTAACCATTCAAAATCAGCCATATGGAAAGATATCTTTTCCATGCGCTGGCGACGAGCGGAAAGAGGCAAAGGGGAAAAGGCAAAACAAAGGAAAATGCCTAAGCGATTGTGTGTGTGTGTGTGTGTGTGTTAGTGGTTGCGTGTATCTGTTGGACGTGGAAACTCGAGAGTTTTTCGGGGTTGCTGTGCAAACTCGAAAGAAGCAGAAGCAGAAGAAGCGAACTGTGGGAGTTGTGTGTGTATGTGTGTATTGTGTGTCTATGTACTTGAACAAATTATGGGTTTGTTTTATGTAAATGAAGAGAGTTTTGTTTGACTTGGGGATTTACAAGGGTCGTGATGTATGAACAGAAATCTATTTACAATTCGTTTGGCTGAATTAGCAAAATTCGCTGTATGCTCTTTAATAAATAGTAATCTAACTGTACCAAAATGTAATATATGCTATAACTTCATTTTAGTTAATTGTTAGCAGAAAATTTAAATTCAAAGGCGCCATTTTCGATAAATGTCTGTGAACAACTCTGCTGCAAAGTTCTAACAGCTGGTTTGTGTATTTGCTAAAGTGTGGCGCCATCTACAGGAAACTGCAGCAGTTAGTGTGTATGTAGTTGCTGCGCTAGCTTGTGTCTTGGCTAGCCAAAGTGTGTGTGTCTACGCTAAGCTGAAAGTTTTCTGCACGTGAAGTTGGCTGTGCTCAAAGTGTTAACTCACTTGAAGTTGGCAGTGCTCAAAATTTCAACTCACTTGAAGTTGGTTGCGGCAGCGTGACGAAAGGCGCCATTTTATTAAATTCAAAAGAAAATGGTTGCTTGAATAAATTAAATGAGAATTGTGTATGCTTAAAAAATATAAACTAGTTGCTTATATTTAATAGAAACTATGGGAATATTTGCAATAATTCAATTCACATCCATAATTGCCTACTCTAACCTTTTTATGTCTGTACAAGTGTCAAAAATATGTAATATAATTGAATTCACACGAATCCAATAAAGCAAACAAGTACTTAAGTTAAATGCCATTCAATTTATTGGCAGCTCGACTAAAGTGAGTCAGTATTTATACATTTATGGCAATTGTATTTCAATATCTGGGTATTAATGTAATCTATGCAGTTTATGTCGAGGATTATCTGCAAGTAATTGTTTTCGATTTTCATCAAAATTGATTGGAACGAGTCGATGAAGTGCCATGCATCATAGAGAAATTGATATAAGGCCAATTCAATGCATATTTTATCGCAAGCTGATGGAAAATTGTGTTGTTGTTGTTGTTCAGATAAGTTGACTTAATCACTTTTGCAATGCAAATAAGCTGCATCATGCCAAATGTGGCAATAAATAATGTTGCCAGTGGAATCTGTGTGCTTAGGGAGCATCATAGTTCACTATTCACCATTTATCCAGATCCTGTGGGCCGCCACTAGAGGTCGATTTACAGTTGCAGGGCCAGAATGCCAAGAGTTGTTGCCACTGCCAGTCATCAATATTGATTGTGGCATGCTGCTGCTGCTGCGACTGTGTTGCAGGTGCCATGTTATTTTACAATTTTCGGCACGAATTTGTTATGCCACAAATCCCCAGCAGCGCTTGTCAAAACTGTTACTGTTGCTGTTACCATGTTGCCGAAGTGGCACAACGAATTGGCCAACACCCGTTGCATTCTGCCAATCAACCAATCATAAATACTACATTACGTTTGCACTGCCCACAGTGCACAGTGCAACGAAAGCTATGCAAAAATGGAAAGTTTGAGCTTAAGCAGAAAAAGTAACTTTTCAACTCACTTTCCATTTACTTCTAATTATTGCTAGTTACAGTGTATTTGCTGCTGCTTCTTAATTATGTTTAGAAACTATTTGTCCCACTGTGCAAGGCGCTTATTGCTGATTTGGGGTAGGGGGGATAGGGACAGGGAAATATCTAACGCATTAGTGAAACGCTTGACATTAATTTATCCAGTTTCTGATTTTCAAACTGCCAAATTGTTTGGCTTGTTGCATATTTCAAATGTCATTTGATGTCGTCCCTTATGTGGGCGTGGCTAGTGGGTAGAATCTGTGGCAGTGTCAACTGTTGTTACCTGCACGTAAACACCTGAAAACTGATTCAGAAACGTGCTGCAGAAATAATAACAATTCCGTTTGGTTTGCCAAATTGCTATTTATTAAAAATCAATGTTGCTGGCAACAAAATCAGCAATTTAACCAGCCTCAGAGTTGCCTGTAGCATGTGGCATGTGGCATGCGGCGTGTGGTGTGTGGTGTATGGCATGGTGTGGCATGTGAATGGTGGCAACTGTGTCTGTTCAACCGGCTGACGTCTACAGTCTCCATGGTTCAGGTTCCAGGTCCGCACTGCGGTCGGTGTTTTTGCCATGCTCCAATAACTGTTGCAGCAATACACCCACACCTACATACACCCACACACATACAGGGAACACACATATGCCTGGGGCGAGGCATGCTTCAAGTTGGGGCACGGCAGCTGGTCAGCCAGGCGACATTTCCGGGTAGTTTGAAGTAATTGCTTTGCAAGCTGTTGCCAACGTTGCTTGGACATTGGCACAAGGATGCCGCAGTCTGTTGCACAGTCGGTTGCTGGCAGCCTGATAAACCAGGGGGGGGGGGGCAGAAGGGTGAGGGCATGGTGTGTGTGTGTGGGGGGCAGCTGTGTAGTGGTCAGCTTAGCCAGCAAGCGGCTTAAGTTAGGCATTTTACCAAAAACGACAGCAACAGCGGTTCACGCGGCGTATGAGAAATTTGTCAAGTAAATGCGAGCGGAAACAAATTTTGCAACAGCTTGCAATTCATGCGAGGGTCGTACGTAAGGTTTATTGTACGGCTATATAAGTAGATAAGTGTTTAGAGTAGTAGTTTATATATTTATTGATTTAACTGCAACTAAAAGTAGGCGATAAAATTATTGTAAGAGTTTACAGATATAAATTTAAATAGTTTCAATGAATTTAAATGGAAATAAATTGATCTGTTTAATGATTGGGAAATTTGTCAATTTTTAAGCAGCTTGCAACTCATGCGAGGGTCGTACGTGAGGTTTATTATACGGGTATATAAGTAGCTAAGTGTTTAGAGTTTCAGTTTATATATTTATTGATTTAACTTCAACTAAAAGCAGTCGATGGAATTATTGTTATCAATTTAAATAAAACTATAAATAAGTATTCAAATTAATACACATTTTAAATATTATTAAATTGATCTAAATTAAAGTCTTTAACTATTTGGATTCTATTAATTAAGGCAACTTTATTTGAGAGCATCAGTTTCTTCAATTGAGTTCACTTTCATTTAAATATCACTTTCGTATTTAATATCAGTTTATAGAAGAGACTAAGATCTATTATAAATTCTATATATTCCCCTATATATCAGTACTATCAGTATATTCTTTATCCTTTCACAGACACTTTGTCAAAATCTGCAGCAGTTGCTGATTGATTCTTTGGCTTGATTTGATTCAATTTTGAAAAATAAAACTTGTTATTTCTATTTGTAAAAATTGATCAAATCTATGCCTCAGACCTCCCTCTGCATGTCTGTAAATCCGTGTATATATATCTCTATATATCTAAATATATCTATATATATATATATATATATCTCTATATATCTATATATACTACGTATAGTTTTCTCTACGTGACTTTCAGCGTAAACGTATTCGGCAGTTATCGTTGGAGTTGCAGTTGTCATTTGTTGGGCTGCTGTGCAAGCTGGCGCTTTTCTTTACAGATTTTCCACTTTTCTTCGATTTTTATTTTTGTTGATGGCAGCCAGTTAGTCGGTAGTTCGGTCAACACATGCCGTGTGTATCCGTAGCGGCATCCGTAAAGATATCCGGCGTTTTGGGCTTTGCATTGCGAGCCGCGCGTTTTGCATATTAACTAAGTGAAACATTTCGTTGACAAGTTTTCAAAAAACATTTGTGTGTGCGTCCTCTACAAATATTTACCTATATGTTAGACAAACACACAAATACACTAGCTATCTGGCTCTCACTCACTCTGTGTTTCTGTTTCTCTTTCTCTAGCTCGCTATTATTTTGGGGCTTTTGTCGCCTGAAGACGTTTTGAATTGAAATTTAAATTCGATACAAGGGAAAATATTCGAAGGACCAAAAAAAGGGATGCAGAAATCCGCATCCTTTTGACCGTATCGCTTAACATTTTCATTTTCTATCACTTTTTGCTATTTTATTTTATTTATCGCGCTGCGAGGGTGACTGCAAAACATTTCCAATACAAATGAGCCGAGGCCAATAAGTCCTGGGAGCAGTTGGGGGAACGTTGTCCTTTGCACACACAGTCTGGCTTGCCAGGATTTGTGCAAAATAGCTAACAGAAAAAATATGTGTTTCCAGCATACATATTTATTAAATATTGAATGTTTTCCTTTGGCAGCTTTGCCTACAGGCGAAAAGTTACTTTCTTTCCATTTTTTTCTGGTTTGCTGTTTCCCTTTCGGTCCTTTATGCCGGCAGCGAAGGAAACTCTAACTCTGAGGGTTAGTATTAGAACATCCTTATATGCAAATGTTGATGATGATGATGATGATGATGACGACGATCAATTTGTTATGCCAATGTCAGCGTTTAACTGAAAGTTATCGGGCGTTAAATGATATCAAGAACCGCTTTCATTAGTCAAAGAGTAAAGTCTTAGGTAAATACTTAGATACAAGATAACACAACATGTGTTGCCAAATATATATGTGATAAGTCATTTTTTATTTATTTAGTTTTTTTTTAATTTTTTCTACTTATTGATTGTGCGAGTTGTACACGAGTTTGGGGCATGTCTAACGTCTTAACGTCCCCAGATCTCGATGGTGGAGTTCATGCCACGGTTGACCTGGCTGCGGAGATTGATGTGAGCGGTACGGAAGTTTGGTCCACCGGAAAACAAGCTGGCTGAGGCACCAGTGTTGTTGCGGAAGTTATCGATAACATTGATGCACGTAATGTTGTAGTAATTGTTGGTGCCCTGCAATAAATCACAAGAAGGGAGTTGTTAACTAACCGACTTGCACTTGGCCATAATAGATAGAGTTTTACTTACGGCACGGGGGAATTTCACATCGACATTCGAGTAGCTGTTCTTGATCGGGTAACGCACTTCGGTCTGGTAGGACAGACGATAGTCATTGGCATTCCTTTTGCCCCATGTGGCACTGAAGGCCTGGCTGGCAGCGAACACGGCCAGAAGCAGAGCAAGGCTATATACGAATTTCATTGTTGCTACTTAGAAGAGACTTGATTTCTTACTGACTTTGACACTGTCAACGTTAACGTCTTTTATAGTGCACAACGATCCCACTCTCTCTCTCTCTCTCACTCTCTTTCTCTTTCCCTTTCTACGGCATGAGTAAGTCGGTTTACGATTGTCTATTGTTTTTATTTTGTTTTTAATTAACTTTTTGCATTGGAGAAGTGTTCTTTTTTGTACCAGCCAACAGCTTATCGCTGTTTGGGCCCATGCCTGTTTACCAGGTGTTTGGCCCCTTCTACCACTCTCTTCTCGCATCTTCAGTTCCGTTCCGTTCGTAATCAGTATTGATAACGTGCTTGAATTCTTATACTATTTTATTATTACAATTCTGTTGACTCACGGAGTGCCTCAAGTACTAGCTGCCGCTTCAGTCCAAACATGTGTCTACTATTATGGAGAATCGCACACAATCTAAATCACGGTATCAAAATTAAATAGAAAATCACATCTTATCAAATTCGTAGAAGTTGTTTGGCCACTTTAATTGATGATAGGCTGCCAATTTGCTTATCAATTTTATGGCTTTGGTATTTTACTTTTTAATATGTAATCTGTAGAAAATATATCTATGTATGCAGTCAGTTTACAATGGGTTTTATAGACCTATTGACACTACAATTCTGGCAAAAATAGTTGTAATGATGGAACTATCTTAATGTGCAGCATTTAAATCAATAAGCCATTCCCAATAGGCTTAAAAATGATTACAAAACTTGTATATACATTATATATACATATATTTTTTAAACACTTTACTGCAGACTTTCTTTTATATCACAAATGAGTCGTGATATTTTAGAAATACCTTTTTTCCCATAAAATTACATTTGTTTATGTCAACTTGAAGTATTTTTAATGTCCTCATCTGTTCAATTGATTATAGCTGAATTATTAAATGCATAATTGTGTAAATCAATTATAGTTTATTTAAAATTATCGACATTAACAGACTCGAAATTGACGTTGCAGTTTTTTCTGTTCATTGACAGTTGCAAATATATATAAATAAATAAATATGTGTAAAGCTCTACAAAACTTTAAACAACACTTAAGTTAAACAAATACACGGAAAAGTGAAGAAGTTTCCAATTGAATGCAATTCTTAGCACTAAGCTAATTGGCTTACGAGTTGGTAAGAACAATTTTGAACAATTGCATATCGATTGCGAATTTAAACAATGTTGCAAGGCATTTTGGCCACAAACTAAGTAACAACAACAACAACTAATGACGTCCTGAGGTCATCTTGGGAATTTGTGTCGGTATCTATGGAATTTATTTGAGTGTGCGTTTTGTGGGTTCATTAAAATGCTGATGACTAATGCATAAGCTGAAGTAAGTGGGCTTATATACTACATCTACTATCTGAGATGTGGCAGCTGCACTCTTACCGCCCTCTGGCGTCTGCCACAAGATCTTTCTTACCCCTCACACCCCCCAATTTGTGCTTGTGCTTATCTTGAGCTGCTGACGAAGTGACTTTCGGGCTGGTTGGCTGCATATTTATGGCAAATTACAAAACCCAAGTTACTTGCTACTGAAATATATAAAATCTCATTACTTGCAGCAGCTCGACGCACGCTCCTGATAAGGGTGGACACTGGGAGGGGGCAGGAGCCAAGGGCGGGCTGCATTTCGGCAGACATATTTGTCACTTATGAAAGGGATAATTTGCCACGCTTGCCAGCAACAACAGCAACAACAGCAACAAATTTCACAAGTTGCTTTGGGATTTGAACAAAAGGAAAAATGCCTGCGGCCGGGTTGGAAATGTGGAAAAGCAATGGCATTGACTGTCGGCATTTTTATGCAAAAACTTGTTAATCACATTTTATTGACACATTCGAGGGGAGGAGGGGTGAGGGTTGGAGGTTGTCACTTCACTCGAGGGAATCGATTTCCATTTTTAAATTGGCCAAATTAAGGGCGGCTAGTGCCCGGCATTGACTGCTGGCATTGTTGCTGTTGCAGGCATTGCCTGATAAGCAATTTGCAGCTGAAAAATACCCTCATTGCCACACACACACACCCACACACACTCCCACACTCACACACACACTCCCACACGCGCTCTTGTGTTAAACGAGACTCGACAATTGCCAAATTTAAAAGCAATAAACGTACGAGCAAATTTCTGGGTTTATGCCTCGTACTTTTTATGTTTCTTCCTACGTTTCTTCTGCAATGCTTTTTAACGGCTTTGACAAGGGGGCGGCGACGCGTGCCACCGTGCCACCGTGCCTCCGTGCCACCGTGCCACATTGCACCCTCGACGAAGTCTGTCTATGTCTGGAACTGGATTGACGGGCATTCCATAGCTGGTTGTGCCATTTGCCATTCGAAGTCACATGCAAACGCTTCCCTTTCATTTGCGCTTTCAATGCCAATTGGAGCGCATTCCCCCTACCCACCCCCTAGAGTGGAAATCAACCCACACCGCTATTGCCCTTAGCGGGACAGAGTTCAAAATGCGCTTTGGAAAAATGTCAAGTGCGGAATGTGCACTTTTGACAGTTTCAGTTCATTCGCCAGTCACTCATACTCATTCTCACACTCACATTCAGACTCACACTCATACCACTCACACTCACATTCACTGCGAAGCGTCGTCCTTCGTCTGGCGAACCCTGTCAAGCCAGTCTTTAACCCTAAAACATCCCTCACACACTTATTGCCATCCAGACACGTACCCATAATAAAACTTACAGTTTGCTGCAATTGATTGACTAGCAGATACTCTGTAGCGGATACTCTGTGCTTGACGAGATCAATAATATGATATGATATGATATATAATATCTTTAAATCTATACATCAAACATCATTGATAGTTACACATAGAATATAAAACCTATAGAACTTGAGTTCATGTGATGATTATATTCGGTACCATTTTTGTACCGGAAATTTCATGTGGTAGGGATCACATCGATCAGCTACGACTTCAGTATGGTAGACGTTTGCTGCATACACAGAAAATCCCTGCGGCAGAGTCAGCTACGAATTCGATCTATCCCTGAGACCGTCACTGCTCGGTTCAGCCAAGATTTCCAGTTTAATGTATGCCTATGCTTTGTTCATTGTTTCGTTCTTCATCTGTATGGGGTTATTTTACGCATCAGTGCTAGTAAAACATTTACTTTTCCTTAAATAAATAGTCTAATACACCCACTTTGGCATTTATTTACAGGGTATAATAAACAAAATCAAATATTAGAAAATTGAAGGGCCCGCAACAACAATTCTCATTCTCAGCGTGTGCTTTTTATGTTTTTAATGTGTTTTTTGTTGCCACATTTTGTTGCCGCCGTTGGCGCTGCTGCTGCTGCTGCCACAAGGGGGGGGGGGGGCAGCAAGGAGCAGGGGCAAGGCAGCAGAGACGGTTGCCACCAATTGGAATTAGTTGCTGCTTCTAACAAAATAGCAGTAAAAAAACTTATTGCGACAACAAACGACAAAGGCAAAAAAGAACAGGAAGTCCAAGTTGTGAGTGTGAAAGAAAGGGGTAGAGTGTGTGAGTGAGAGAGAGAGATGGAGAGAGAGGGAGAGAGAGGGCAAGACTAAAAGGAAAAGGCATACAAAGCGCTTAGTTGCTTTTTACTGAAGCACAAAGCAACTCAAAGCGGCTAACGGTTAGGGTTGCCACCAACAGTTGCCATTGTTGCTGCTGCTTTGTTGCATTGTTTATTGTTGTTGTTGCTGTTGCTGTTGTTGTTGTTAATTGCTGACTTAATGGCGCTTTAATTAAATCGCAACACTGCAGGCGGTCGACAACATAATGCCCCAAAGGTTAGCGAACAAATACATACTATATACTTGCCTCCTGGTTGTTCTTCTTCCCTTCCATCCCCTTTCTCCCTCATGCTTTTGTATCAATGCTGAAAGTTATAAACTGTTTTCACCAAATGTTGCAATTCTTATCAATAAAAGTAAACAAATTTTCGAGCTGACCGCAGACAAAGCACTTTTTCCGTTTACTTTTACTCGATAAGTTGTTGTTGCAAGTGATTCATTTTATGGCAACCCCAAAACTATGCAACACTTTTATTCATTGCCGTCTGCAGACCCCAAGTCTATTGTTATTTCTCCCCTTTTGTCTATTGTGGTTTAATTGCTGCTTTCGACATCGATGCGACTTGAATTATCGTTATTCTGGCACAAAACGAATGCCGAAATTTGGCGGAAAATTGCAATTAACGCAACCAGCAACCAGCACAACAACCGCAAACAGTTGCAATTTCCATTCCCAGACAGCCATAGCAATTTCTTGCCAACATTCATAGTCTGAGCTATCTTTTTGACATTGCAGAGACAGTAGAAGTTTATTTGGACCAACTTTAGGCACTAACGGATGGGAGATTTACCCATTAGGCGACTGTTTATCACAGAGGGAAACTTGATGACCTTTTGAATCGTCTGCGAGCTACTTATAACTGAAGGAATAGTCTATGAAAATTTTTATTGATAGAATAAGCTCATCACTTTCTTAGACAAAAGATGTAAGGTTTAACTGATATTTATTTTCTTTTTATTCTGCTGTCAAGTCATTGCTTTCAGTATAAACTAGGGTAAATATATACATATATATTTGTATTATATTCCCTTATAAATAGCCTGTGATAATATTGCATTATATTTTTTTTTTGCATATAATATTTACGTTTAATCAAATGGAAAATCCGTTGAAATAACTGAAACTGTAATAATAAAATCGCAGTCATAAACTCGTTGCACCCTTGAGAGAGAGTGGCATATACAAATATGTATGTATGGGTATATGGATATGTGCAATTCTGTGCCTGTTTGTACCTGTCTGTTCATGTTCGCAACCCTCTTAAATTGCAGTAAACATAATCTCTATTGGGTTTTTCACATCTTATTGCAACGCAACGAAATGTATTTATTTTGCGGGCTGTTGTGAGTTTTGCATTTCAATCACATGCACACATCATTTTAATTAAAGGTTAAAAAAAAAAGATAAATGTATAACATTTCTGCTTGTTGCCACAAAATTCATTATAATCGCTGCCTTTTCGCAATTTGTTTAACATTTCAAAACAATGCATAAATAAAATTGATTGCGCACAAAATGGCAATAAAAATTTAACAAAAAGTGCATGAAAATTAAAAGTGAAAAGAGCAAAAAAATGTGCTTGCTTTCAGGCATAGAAATCGATTTGGAAAATACGCACAAATCATCATAGATTCATTAATTCATTAATTATAATATCTCTCAAATGCTGCAAATCAGTTTATACATATATCATGATACATTAAGCCTTTTTTATTAGATGACAACTTTAGCGATAAGCTTTTAATTAGATTTGAATGTGTATGTGAATTGACATATGCTAATTTCACTGTCAACGTTTAATGTTGTAATATTAGATGGATAACGAGTTGTTTTTGATTTAAAATGGAAACTCATTCGTTTGCAATTTCCCTTAGATAAACATATCTATCCATTAGAGTGTTAACTTCTCCTTGTTCAGTGTTGTAAAGGGTCGCACACACACGTCATTAGTGCCGACAATTATGAGTGCGCATAAAAACGCGTTAAGCACTTAGCTAACACAGTGGGGTGACCCACTGAGGTAGGGGGGTTGTCAGTTGCTGCCACTTGATTTTGGGCACGCACAGCAAACAATTCTGATGGGCCAGGCCAATAGCACAACATCCGATGGCCAACAGCAAAGCCCTTTGGTCAACTGTGCGTTGTTCCCGTTTTTGCCAGCTCAGCGAGCAAACACACAACGTGGCACTTTTTACTTTTGCACTTGCCACTTACCACTTGCCACTTACCACTTGCAACATGCCACTCAGCAAAACGCTGAACGCTATGAAATGTCCTCCAACAAGTTGGGGGGGGCAAAAAAAAGAGAGCAAAACTGACTGTGATTTTGTAATTAGAACGTAGTCAGTTGTTGTCTCTGAGCATGTGTATAAATACCCAGTGGGAAACAATATAAATACAGCTAATTCAATACTGTTTTCATGTGTTTCCTTTACGTTGAAAAGATGTCAGGAATACAGCTGAAAGAAGGAACGTTTTCATCATGTTAATAGGTAGCAACAACTGCGTCCCACTGGGCAGCTAAATGGAACGTGCCGTGGCATCGACATCACGCATACGACACATAAGCCAAGACAAGCCAATCAATGCAGCAAATGGCTGCAAATAAAGGTTGCACGTTGTCAGTTGCAGCTGCAACTATGTGATACTTACTTATATAAGTCGAGGAATGTCAATTGACTGAAAACCCATTGATATATTACAAAGAGATAATAATAATAGAGCTTTTTGTTTTGTTGATGATTCAAAAGGAACATTTATTTAATTTGCTTTTGTTTTTGTTCATTTTAGTTGAGTTGTTTTGTTGTTGTTGTTGTTGTTGTTTTTGTCTTTTGTCTTTTTGCACAAAAATTGAATTTCTGTTTTGCTATCTTACGGCTGCCACCACCCACAGAGTCAGTCTGTCAGTCCCAAAGAAAAAAAAAACTAGGTAAAGAAAAACTGTCGCTCAGAAGATGCTTTAGTTTGTGAGTGTGTGCATGTGTGTGTGTGTGGTGTGTGTGTGTGTGGTGGGTTGGTTGTGGGGGTATTTTAGCAAATATTTTCCAATACACATATACATATACTAGGGTACATATATCTTAAGTTAGACAGAGACAGAGAATACATCTAGTATATAAAAATGGTTAAGTGTTAAAGAGTGAGAGACGTTGAGAATCTGAATGATAATTTTTAGGTTTTGTTTTTCTCGATTGCTGTGACAGTGTGTGAGTGTGTGTGTGTGTGTGTGTGTGTGTGTGTGTGTGTGTGTGTGTTATTGTGTTGCCTTAAAAATACACAGAGAAAACCTAGTTGATGTATGCTGTAGTATTAGTCGTGTGTTTTTTTGTTTTTTTCTTCTTGAAATTTGAAATAGCAATATCCCTTGGGGATTTGCCACTTGTTTATCTTCGTTTCGCTTTAGTACTCAATTTGATGACAAAATATACATAGACAGTACGTACATACATTCAGGATACATACATACATGTAAAAGTTAAGATTTATGCATATAAATATGAAACACATTCAGTTAGTAATGTTTAGTGTGTATCTGTGTATCTGTTTGCATTAGTGTGTGTGTGTGTGTGTATTATTAACTATTTAAAACACTGTTTTACACTTAGGTATGCAAGTTTAAGGGATTCGAATTGAGTTGCCTTCCATCTTCAGCAGAGATTTGCAAGTATTTTCTACTTAGTTAGCTTTTTTTTAGTGAGTACTCGTAATTGTATTCGTATTTTGTATTTTGTATTCGTTTTTAGTAACATTCATATTCATATTGTTCAGTGTTTCCATTACCTTTGAGTGCAAAGTAGAAATTGAGCTTGAGCTTATTAAATAAAACATACATACATACATATATAGGTGTACTTATAGGATATATCCTGTGCATATAGCCTAAAGTCTAGAGAATAAGCAGGCGATATTTTTTTGGTTTTGTATTAGATTTGTGGACTGACTATTTTAATATGTATGTGTGTGTATCTTTTTTTCTTTGGTATTTATATACGCATTCGTTTTATTGCACTTTCAACTGTGGCAACAACATTTAATCCATGTTGTTGTTCAAGTTATATTTGTTTTTATTTTGTTTTTATGTCTTATGTGCAACTTGCAGTTGCGTTTTGCCAACAGAATTGCAAATAATATCAATGACTAGAAACATAAATAGTATATAGAGAAAACAGAGAACGCAAACAGAAAAACAATTTAAACTAAACTTAAGCTTGGAACAATAATAACAATAATATCTTAATCTAAGCTGGAAACATGGACGAGCAGTGGGAAATCAAGTGAAAAACCAACAGAATGTGTTCTTTGTGATACTTAATCATCTGTCAAGATAGTATGATGGTCTGATCTTTTCATAGGGGGAGAGCAGTTGAAATTGTGGAGCTTTTATTGAGTTTAGCAGCTTTAAAAGCACCTGAAAGCTTGATTTTATTTGTTTGGTCGCTTTGAGTTGTCTTTTTAGTTAGTGTATTACTTTTAGCTGAAGTTTGATATAGCTTAAACAATTAATCAAGCTTAAAGCTCCAAGCTGGTTTCCTGACTCAGCAAATCTGATTGTAGCTCTCTCTTTCTCTCTCTCTCTCTGTTTAAGTTTAGCTAAGGAAGTCGTCAGTTAAAGTTGAAGTTGTTATAAATAAGTAAGTGCGAAATTTGCTGTTGTTTTGTGTGTGTTTGTGTCTCCTAAGTAATTTTGTTTTTATAACTTTAACTTTTAGCTCGTGACATTGACAATTGAGTGGAATTTGTAAGCTATTTAACATTTGCTGTGTATCGTTGATTTGTCAACTGATTGGGGATTGTGATTGTGATGGGGAATTGTGTTTCTAATTCTGATTTGAACTTCACATCTGCCGCGTGCCTCACGTGTTGACTCCTTGGACTCAGATTCAGTCGAGAGTTGTCTTATTAATACTTAAGTACTGTGATAATAATAATACTCGTAATATATATCATATGTAATGTAAAAAAATGCTCGTTTCGTAAATAAATAAATACATTTATCGTTTTTTCTCATTTTTGGATAACAATTGAGGACAACATTTGAGAACAAAAGATTCTGTATTTTGTTGTCGCACATTCAACTCTATTTCAATCGCATCTCTCTCTCTCTCTCTTTCTCTATATCTTTTTATCTCTATATCTGTTCTTATTACACACATTCAATAAAATATGCATTCTCAATATTTCACAATCATATATTATTTATCTGTTTGCATTTGCATAACGCAATCTTATGTGTATTCAATTTCTAGCTACTTAAATACTCAAACTGTTATTATTGACGGGTGTTCTCGAAAACGTTTTCGCCCCGCTTTCAACACATACAATTGTTGAGTATGCCGTCGGCATTAGAAGTGTGTTTGCGAGGCGAAAACGTTTCTGGGAACACACGTGCAACTGCAACTATCTCTGCTTGCAACTGAGTGTCACTCTGATGTTTACGTATAAATTACTTGAGAAGTGCAATTGTTTTGCAACTTGTTTGTTGATATTATAATTGGATTGGTTTTTGTGCCTTTTGAACGCCTTAATGCCTACTTAAACACTATACTCGACCTCTGACCTCTCGGTCCATATATATATATATACACACATACATCAAACATCTACTCGTAACAGGTAAATCTCACATTTAAAATGCAAAAGTTTTCAATTAATTTAGTTTAGTTATGCATTCAGTTATTCAAGTTGAAGTTAATCCGCACTTAAGTCCATGGCCTGGAGTGCTTTCAGTTCCTTAGATATACATGCCCAGATCGACGTGAAAGTCCTGCAGATAGGAGAGCAGCTGGGAGGGCGTAGGACGCTGCTTTGGCTCCGAGTGCCAACAACAGTTCATGACCGTAAAGCTGCAGCCGAAGGAATTGTTTTTGGTTTGGGAAGTTGAAGAAACACCTATTTTAATTTATAGTTTTACTTACAATTCATCCGGACAATTGACGGGCTGCTCCAGACGATAGCCGGCAGCCAAGTAATTGGTAAGCTCGAATATATCCACCTCCTCGTGTGGCATTTGTGCCAATGTGACCAGCTCCCAGTAGAGCACGCCCAGTGACCAGACATCACCCTGTGTGGCATAGACCTTCTTCTGCAACGACTCCAGCGATAGCCACTTCAATGGACGATTCTCATTGTCACCCAGACAGTCGTAGTCATCGGGGAACAGATCTCGCGAGAGTGCACTATCGCAGATCTTCACATAGGCTTCCTCATCCAGACTGTGATCATAATACACAGGTTAACCCTTGCACCTTCTATCCTCAACATTCCCCCCTCTACTTACTAGCAATTGCGTGTGGCAAGATCCTTGTGCACAATGCCCAGGGAGTGCAAATAGGCCAGGGCCTTCGTAATATGCAGTCCGAACTCAACAAGTTGTCGAGTGCTTAAAGCTGTGCTGGACTCCCGAGATTTCTGCAAATAACTATTAATCGGAAGGAAACAACAATCGTTATTTAATATAATGAAATAAACTTAAGAATCTATAGGTATTTGTGCTAAAATCGTATGTAATTGTTGGCAATTTGTAGCATAGGAAATGCCATTTAAAAATTATGTTAAAATGTGTAAATATTGAGCAAAGACTACATGTTACATTATTGCAATAGAAAGACACTCACATCTTGAGATTGCCCTTGGACGGATAGGGATATGCAATCTCTGGCGGACCGGGCAGCTCGGTATTGGCCAGCAATGGCGCCAGTATGTGTTGATGGCTAACACCGATGAGGAGCGAGGCATCCTGCAGCAGACAGGCCACCTGGGTCAACGAGGCGCCATCGATGACTGTCTTGACCAGCGCATCACAAGTTTCGCCCAGTTTGCCCGCATAGATGCGACCAAAGGTGCCCTCTTTGATCAGCTGCTCATAGTTTAATGCCCCGGGCTGTACGCTGGGTATGCGGCGCAAACGTTCCTTGGTCTTCTCACTGTGACTGTGACTGGCCACGGTGATGGTGCTGCCCGTGGCAATGCCGCCAAAGAGGCTGCCACTGACGTTGCCACGACTGCTTTTCGGTGTGGACATGCTGCAGACCTAAGATCAGAAAGAAAGTAGTTGAATATAACAAGCTTAGGTTAATTATTACGCCTAATTAATGTATTTCTATAAATATATGAAATTAGAAAACAATATTGATATTTATTTAGATTTTTGTTGGAATCTTAAAAGAAAAGCAAACAATTCCAAGTTAATTTTCTTCTACCTGTTTTTGGTAACATATAATCAATGAAAAGTTAACTTTTACTGCATAGTTTAAGTGGCATTTCATTAAAGTAAATATCTTTAATTTGACATAATTAACAAGCCTGTGTAAGCTGTAACCCCTTGGGAAGATTTTCGACTTAATATGAAATTAAATGAACTTCGCTTTGGCATTAGGAAAGTGATGTTTGGCCGGTAAGGGTGGGGGCGGGGGGTGGAAACAGGGCAATGAAAACGCAATTTTAGCTGCCGGATTTGCATCTTTCAGTTTGCATCCGTTTACCGTTAGTCATGCACTTGGCTGCGCTTCGTTCATTCATTTTAATGAATTGAGTTCCGTTTCCGCTTGAAGGAACTGCTGATGTTGCCAACTGCCAGGCTGATTGTAGTTAGAGTTTGGCGTTGCCAACGGCGTCAAAGACTCGCTGCTGCTGCTGCTGATGCCTGCGCCATAATTTGTATATAAAGTAGCGAGTGTGAAGAGACAGGGAGAGGGACACGGAGAGGGACAGTGACAGTGACAGGGGTAGGGAGTGGGAGCAAGGACTAGGGCTGTGCCATTTCCGCCAGGACAGCCGTAGTTGTCTTACGGCATGAATAATTTATTGGTTGGCAAAAAGCTTTAATTCGTCGAGCATTATGTTTGCATAGCCTTGTGCCGGGGCCAGGGGCAACGGGGGAATTCAGTACGAATAGGGAAAGTCAAGCCCGCAAGCCCTAGAGGAGCTCAGACAACAGTAAGAACAACAACAATGGGAAAAACGTGGAACGCAGCTGTAGGAAATTGCGAGCCGAGTTGTATAAACAAGGTTTTTTGAGGCTTTCACTGGCATAGGCAAACAGGGAAAACAGATGAAGATGGAGAGGGTAAGAGAGAGGAAGGGGTAGGGGAAGAGGATGAGGCAACTTCTCAGTCCGGATAGCAGCTCATTTATTTTCATAAAACACACAGTGAAAATCATTTACCCGTCGTCAATGGGAGGCAGGAGATTCTAGGAAAGCAAAGATTTCGACTCTATGGGAATCTCAATGCGCTGGGCTAATAAACTCAAGAAAAATCTCTTCATTTCTTTCTTAATTTGCTGTGGAAATTTACATAAATGTGGAAATGTGGCAAGTGGCAAGTGGCTAGCCACATTTGGTGCCATTGACCGAAGCGCTTGCGTAAATCTTCATAAAAAAAAACAGAAAACAAACAGGAAAAGAAGGAGCATCAGCTCGAATCGAACTCCACCTGAGACTGGCAAACAATTTTGCTTATTAAAAATAACAGCTCCATTTCAGGCGACAATATGCGTCGACCCATGGCCAATAATATTGTCGGAGAGACCGCGACAACAGGACAACAAAGTTGGAGGACAGAGCAGGAAATGTAGAAGGACAACAACAAGCGGCAACATTGACAGCAATAAAAACAATAGTTGTTTGCCTTTTGTTAGTGAATTTCATTCATTATTGCCTTTATTGCCACTTTCCTCGGGCAGTTGCCGCACCCCATCCCCCCACAGCTTTTGTGATTTCAACTTTGTCGTGTTGTGTTGTCCTCGTTGTTGTTGTTGTTGTTGCTGTCGGTTTGCTGTCACACAAAGAAAATTCAATTAAAACGCAACAATATCGCACTCCATCATCAAAGCTACCAGCTCCAGTTTCCAGTTCGCAGTTGCCAGTTGCCCAGCTCCTGGCCGGGTTTAGCTTCGGCTTTGGCCAGCTCATCAACACGCTGCCCTCGTCAGCGGCAGCTGCTGAATGCGTTGCTGGCGATAAATCCTTGTCGTACAACAAGCAACAACCAACAACCAACAACCAGCAACCAACAACATGCAAAGCTAGCCCTACACACACAATTCCTGGACTGCAGTTGGAGTTGGAGTCGGGAACAATGGTCAAGGACAACAAAAGTGTCTGCTGGTTGCACCGGCGTCGCTTTTAATCGTCCCAACCCGGCTAAGAGCAGTTGGGAGTGGCCTAGAAATGGGTAGAACCCTTCTACATATAAATTTGTATGTTTATTGTTCCTATTATACTATTATCTGTTATCTCTGCTATTGGAGCAGCATTCGCCTAATGAGCGCAGTTCAAGTGTAATTAGATTTTATGTAATCGGCTTAGCATTAATCGCAGCAAGCAGGTATCGTTGTTCAAGCATATTGAATTTGTATCTTCACTGAGAGAATTATATCTCTATCTATATATATATATATATATGCCCTAACTCTTCCTCTAGACTGAGCATTTAAATTAAACTGCCAGTGTTAAGTTAAGTTTATCTACAGCATCCACTTTAAAAACTTTATTAAACTGTGGCATTAAATGATATATGTTTATTTTATACATGTTCTTATATTCTGATACTATAATAATAACATAAAAGAAGAAGTTTATTCTTTTAGTTTATTAAAAAGCCGAATCTACAGCTGCAAACACTAACCATTAAAGATTGTGAACTATTTGCTTTGGAGTTCATTTCCATTCCCATTCTCCCTGCAGCTCATAGCTCATATTCCTCATTGCGATTGCAAACGCATCAAATATCCGACTCTGGTTGATGACCAATTTCAACTGAAAATGCAACTTTTGGTGCCACAGGCGGAAAGTCACCCTCTCACCCCCCCCCCCCCCCCTTCGCCGTCTATTCCTCTGCTTTTCCTGGTTATTTTGGTGGGACATATTAAAAGTGCATGTCAAATAGACAATATTGCCATGGCTTTTATGTTGTTGTTGTTGCTGTTGCTGTTGTTGTTGCTGTTGTTTCTTATTGCTTAAACTGAAAATTGGAAAGCATCCGCTGCTGTCAACTGTCGGACTATTCAGCAGTTCTCATCTAGCTTTGCATTGACACTACGGATGCGAGTAGCTTGATGAGCTGGGGCATGAGGTTGGCAAGGGAATGGAATGAGAAGCAGCCACCAAATAGCTGGCAACTGGCAACTGTGAGACTGTGGTTGCTGAGCGGAAGAGAGGTAGAGAGGTAGGTGGAGAAGACTGGGTTGGGAACGCTGCTTGTTAGTATAAATTTGCACAAATTTAAACTCTATGCAAGGGGCAAGGACAGAGGCTGCGGTAGCTGTTAGAGGAGGGCGTGGGGCATGTTGCTTGCTTGCCAACGAGGCGACACTTGGCAACACATAACCAAGAGCAGCAACAACAACAGCAACAACAACAACAAACGACAAACGGCAACAACGTCGCTCAAAGCGTTGGCAATGTTGACGTTGGGTTTGCAGCTGTTTGGCTTTGTTGTGACATTTCTAATGACAACACAAAACAGGGTGGTGGCTGCAGCACAGGGTGTCATGCAGGGGGGTTGGAGGGGAGTGAGTGTGACTGCTGGCCTGCAAATGACACTTGCACACACACACACACACATAGACACAAATTTCGGCTCATACACTTGACAGGCGTCTGATTTGTTTATGTCATTTGCAGCTCTACGGCTGCCCACACATACACACCACACATCAGCACACACACACACACACACACACATACACACCAACACCCGCACACACACACACACACACTCCTAGAGAACCGCAGCGTTAACTTCTCTCGCAGCTGGCTCGTAATTAAAAAAGCTTGATGACAATTTCGCCAACGTTTGCCTGCTAACCAAAATGCAGCACAAACTTGCATGCAACAAAGCAACAGAAGCAGCAACAACGCCAGCAGCAGCAACAGCAACAACAGAAGCAGCAACAGCAACAACAACTACAATAATAGCAGCAGCAGCAAAATGTGCGCCTTGCACCGTGGGCAAAAGACTCTTCAAATTAAATAGAATTTGCTGCTTTGATTATACAAAATATACAGCAAGTCAAATAGTTGTTTTGACAACATAAAACAATCACATATATGTTTAATATTATTTAAAAAGATTTAACTTAATAGATCTCATTCTCTCTTTCTAAGAACCATAAGCAGAATTTAAAAAGAAAGTCAGCAAAGTTATTTTTGTTTGCAAATTTGTTACATTGTCAAAATAATTACTTAACTAACTGTACATTGAATAAAAGCTACATATTTATACATCAAACAATATAAATAGTATATAAGATATATTAAAATACTATATATTTAAATATTGATATAAATTACCAGCTTCTAATTGAAAAACTTTTCTCATTTGTCAAGTGAATTAAATTTCTCTAATTTAAAATAGTATATAACTCAGTCTTTGGCCGTGTTAACTATCTGTCAGTCACACTGTGCATAGTTTTCATTGTTGTTAGAGCTTGACACAAGTTGCAAATATTCAAATGCTTGCATGGGTTCACAGAATGTTTTGTAACAAAAAGTTCTACAGAATATTGCGCATACGCCTTGTCACCTTGACATTACAAGGCAAAACGCCTGCGAAATGAACATAAATTAGTCAACTGAGTCAACCTGAGTTCGTTTGCATTTTGGGGTCAATTATATTTCAATTTAACTGACAGGAAAGTTTGTCGGTTCCTTAATCAGAACTGGGATGTGGCACGTGGAGTTTCAAGTTGTTTTTTTTTTGCTATTGTTGCAAACTCACAACTGAGAAAAGTCTCATTAATTTCGCATTTGGCTGCTGCCAGGACAAACTGCGGAGCCTTCTAATTGGCTTGCAAACTAATTTGAATTTTCGTTTGATTTATGCCTGATCGATTTGTGTGCCTGTCTAACCAGAGAGACCAGAGTTCCAGACTCCCTTGCTCTGCTCCCTCTTTTATCCCACCGCTCGTTAGACTTTTGCCATTCGGCATTTAATAACAGTTCGGCAACTTTCGTTTTGGGCGCCTCTTTGTTGTGGCGCCACAAAAAGTTGCAGGTCCAAAAAGTGTCTAATGCATAATTAAAAGGGCCCAAATGCCAAAGCCAAAGCCAAAGGTACCAATTAAACGTGACGCCCCCTTATACGCACATTTAATTACAGGTAATTGTCTTTCAATTAAGCGTCGCGTGCTGCAAGCCACGCCCACAGCGTTGTCTACTTCACGGCGGTTTCACAGTCAAAAAATGTCAATTTAATAACGAAATTGAAGGTTGATTTAAATGTGTTTGATTGATTGTATAAGCATTGTTTAAAGTTTGATTAATTAAGGAATAACAAGAACTTTGTTGACAACAAAATGAAGACGCATTGAGGTTTGATTCTCATTGATATTCCTTAAGAACTTTGAAAGAAAATAAAAACATTGCTGAAAGCTTAAAGTCAAAGTTAAATTAAGGCTTCAGTTTTCAGAGAACAAAGTTTCCATCCCCCTTTTACCACACTAATCCCCTCTATATATATAGGACACATTAACGTAACTGACCGCAATGGAATCAGAGACGAGAAACAGACACATTTGGACAAGTGGCTGGTGTGAAAACCACAGAGGCAACTGCAACGCCTGCAACTGTCCAAATCTCACAGAAAATCCAATCCCACACACACACACACACACTCACTGCTGTCGACCGGGCTAAGAGTGTAACTGGCAACATTCATGAAAACTTGGGTTTGTCTAACTGCGGCTGAAAGGAAGCAATCAATAGTGTAATGGCAGACAAGAGCATATACCGTAGTTTGCCTTTATCCGGATGGGGAAATGGGAAAAGGGAAAGCAGCAAAGAAAATTCAACGAAATTGTAGAGCAAAGAAATGCAAAAGCCGAACACAAATCGAGCTAACTCTATGCTATTTGTCAACCTTTGGCAAACGACAATTTGCCTTCTTCTGACCTTACTTTAAACCGGAACACATTAAATTTGTTTTCTCGCCATGGAACACAAAGCTCTGTCGCAAATGTAAATAATGCGTTTTAATCAAAGGCACAACAGTGGGAAATCCATTAACAGCGTACGTGCCGCCCCAAGCTGCCCCCAAATGGGGCAACTCCGTTTCTTCCCCTTTACCCATTTTCCCTTGTCTCTTCCCTGCTAGGCCTATAGGCTTAACTTTTCTCATGCTGTGCTGTGTGTCATTTGCAGGTTGATTTACAAATTTCTGTAATGAGGCGACGACAACATTTTTAATTAGCACCTGTTCATGTTGCACGAATCTCTAGTAATCTCCATAAAATACTCCATTCCAGGCGTGCTCCATGGAATTAATTTACTCTTTCTCTCTATCTATCTTACTCTGTGTGTCTTTTTCGCTTTTTCAGCTTTCTGCTTACGCACTTTGCCATCTGTAGGGAAAGTTGCCCAACCCTGCTCTCAACCTTTTCCCTCACCCTTTGTTTAACATATTCAACCGCAGCAGTTACTCTGCCTTCTCTTTTCTATCCCTTTTCTTATCCTCTTTCTCAGCTTCTTGTTCAGCCTGAGCTTAGTCCTGATCCAATATCCTAATGCCTTTCTATGTTTGCATCGTTTTTCTTTTGCTGTTGTTGCCTCTGCACATGGTGTGTAGTTTTCCTAGCTTCGGGTCCGGCTAACCGCGGTTACTGCTTCCCCCTTACCCTTCGTCCCTCTGGTCGGGTGGGGGTGGGGCCTCATTGTTGTTGCTGCTGCAATAATATTTTGCAAGTGTTTCTAAACAAGCACAAAGTCATGTTTCAACAGCTGTAGTCTGGCTTCTGTACGCTGCTGTTTTTATTGTTATTTACCCCCCTTTTCCACCTCTTCCATCTGGTGTAATTGTTGTAGTCCCCGCTGTCGTTAGTTAAACTTTCACTGCACATTAAAGCAATTTGGCCAACATTTATAGACTGATTTCATAGAATCCAAAGCAAAGGGAGCAAGGGAGAAGTTTAGGGGATGGGAAGCAGCCCCACACACATCTACACGAAATGAGATATTTCCACACAAGTGAGCAGATCAGTGTGTGTGTGTGTGTGTGCACTTGGATATAATTGTTTGACTAAATGAGTGTCTCTCCCCCTCTAAATCCCCTTGCCTGGAAGACTGTTTCATTCTGGACCAGAAACTGTTGTGGACTGAGTGCTCTAACAAGAGAACAACAATAATTATGGCAAACACACCCTAAACCCCATTGCCAAAAACACATATGCAACACTCGACTCCAATTTGGGGCTTCACTTTTGTTGCAAATTCATTTTATTCTATCTCTGGATATGGCAAATGTATTCGACTCTTGGCAGATACTCAGACATCCATGAAGTCAGCTAAGTGAATCTACTATGTATCTGCCTCTAAAGGGGGCATGTATTTACTGCTTCCATCGAAACCGTTACCATAATGAGTATGAAATTGAAGACTACACAAACAAATACTTCGGGGATGGAGAAGTGACTCTAAAGAGGCCAAAGGAGAAGCAAAAATGTTAAGAAATAAGCATCAAATAAAAATCCAAAAGAAGTCTCTATGGAAATTGAATATTTAATTATGCGACGATGGAAATTGCGTTAGAAGATGGTGACGAAAATGGGCCCAACAATCATGAGATGGGATAGGGAAGGGGAAGAGCGAAAGAGAAGAGGGACTTGTCTGGTTGTCTAGGAGAAATGTAAACGATGGCGTCGCTTGGGTGTAAGAACTGTTTACCAGGAAAACAGTAAAAGAGAAGCTGCTAAATAATTTATTCTAATTTGCGACAGATTTGCCAAGGCCCAGAAGTTGAATTTGTAAAGAACCAAAAAAAGAAACAGAGATATGCTAAAGGGACTAAAGCGAAGAGGGGAAGATAGTAAAGAGGGAACAATGTGTAAAAAGTTCAACATTAATTTAAGGGATTCGTCTTTATGGGCTACAGATTATTCTTGAGGTTTGATAGCAGCTCTTTGGGGGGTTACAATTGTGGTTCTATTTAAATTTAGTTTCCTAATTTCCAACCAACGAGTAACTGGCAATCGCCAGTGGCAAGGATGAAGATAGAGCACCAGACATGGGTGCTTCTGTACTCGCTGCGACTCTGCAGCACATTCTGCTTATCTAAACAGACTCACACGCTTCCCCATTCATTCACTCCACTTACGTTCATACTCAGACACTCACTCACACTCAGACACTCATTCGTATCTACATAATTCACATCTGCTGCGTTGGCAGTGGGTCTGTGGGTCGCTTTTTCTCGTGGAGGAAGTACGTGAGTGCCACGCAAAACTTGCCCCGACTCCGGAGATATCCCCGAACCATCCCCAAGCACAGGGGCAACCCGGCAGGTGGCAAGCTGGTGGCGGCGGCAAGAAGAGAGGAGGAGTCACATATTTATGAATGGCTCTTGTTTCGAGTTTAACGCTCGGCAGGAGCTTTATCAGCTCGTAAATATAAATTAGAATTTAATTTTTATCGTCGTCGAAAGGTGGCTGCCTCGAGTTTTGGGATTGGATATAGACATAGCCTTGGGAGCAATCATCGGATGGGTCTGGTGAGTGCCACAAATTGGAATTGAAGCCAGTTGAAGTCTTGTGGCCATGGAAACGCACCCATTGAAAGTGGAACTTCAACGGGATTCATTTCCATTTGTAGCTGCCACATGGCGCATGGCGCATGGCACGTGTCGCAACATATCAAAGGCTTTGATTTACCTGGGGCTAAATCAACCCCTGGGGTGCCATCGTGTGGCCACATCAGCATCAGATTGCAGATTCAGACTCACCTGGGTCAGCTGTGAGGAGGCGTAGTAGGATATCCTCGAGGGACACACTGATTCTGGCTTCGAGTAAATGGTCTCGGCCGTCTGGTCTCCCATTGGCAACAGGGCTGTGGCATAAGGTGTGGGCGTCGGAGAACTTCTGAATCCTGTGCAGAATTGAGTAGTTTGTGCTTGAAAAGATAGGCAAGGGATGGGAAGGCAAATGTTGACTTACGATCGAAAATGCTGCAGGATTTTTTGGACTCCGACGGATATTTGTTGAGGCTGGCAATGGTTGCATAGGAGCCTGTGGCACTCGGCGGTCGTCCAAGAGGATCAAGGCGAATGAACACATTTTGATGGCTGCCATAGGCGGCGGTGGTAAAACTAGTGCTGAAAGGAGACGGAGTAGAGAGGGAGAAGGAGTAGAGTTGATGTAATGAGCACAGGGATAATTGAATTGATGGCACCATCAATTGAACTTACTGCAACGAGTCCTGACGGAGTTGTTTGCGAGCTCGCACATACATCATGCTGGCCACAAGTCCTACGGCCAGAACCAGGCCCAATGCACAGGCGGCGGCGCTCATCAGGGCGGGTCCCTGGGATGGGGCATGTGCAGGAGCTGGCGACTGGTTCGGCTCCGGTGAAATGCCTACAATAGCGTATGACAGTGACAATGATGAGCGGTGGGACAATTGACAGTCTCTCTAGCCTTACCCTTGGCACAGATCTTGGTGCGCTTGAAGTGGAGCCGGGTGTCGTTGAAGCGAGGAGGTCCCTGGACAACCATGTTAACATTGACGGGCAGCTGGAGGGTGGCATTGCCCGTGCAGGGCAGGTAGACCAGAAAGGATTCGATCTCCTGCGGCACCAGTCCTTTGTGTGGAATACTCAGCGTGGGTGTGCCCAGTGCATCCTGGTCATTGACGTACTCGATGCTGATTGTGTAGCGCAACTGTCGTGATAGCCGAGTTAATGGAGTGCAAATCAAATTTCAAGTGATTACAAAGGATTGAGATATCGAACTGGACGTCTTCTTACCGGATAGGCGATGAGACTCTGCCAGGAGAACTCCAGCTCGTGCACATCTGCGGGAACGGGGACGGTGAAGTGCATCGCGTATGTGTTAATGGCTCCCTCGTGCACATAAAACAAGTCCGCCTCCAGCCCTGCAATGGAGAATGTCGATGAGATCGAGAGAGGTTTGCGGATGCATTGCAGACGAAGGGGGGAAGGTTTATTTCACAATTTGCTTTGTTACACCTTTCCCCGCCCAAATAGTTTAATCCACTGCTGTAGTAACTTTTGTGTGCACTTTCTGTTTACTTTTCCCGCAAATTGACGGCACCCTTTCCACTTTCCACCACTTGCCACCTTCAACGGAAATTGATTTTCTCAACATGAGGGGAATGGATGTGAGCAGGAGGGAAGTTCGGTAAACAAAACCCAAGTCTCAATAATAATGGAATTCGAATCCGTCTCCAATGCAAGGGTCGTCAATTGGCTTTCGCTCTCAGGTTACTCCAAGGAGAAGGGGAAGTCGATGGGGCAAATATTAAAAGGTGTCAAGTGTAGTCTAACTCGATTAAAGGCGAGACTACAACATTATCATCATCGTCATCATCATTATCATTGGTATTATTACTTTAACTAGCTATGGGAGCATTATAATATCCAACCCTCACCCTGGCAAAAGAAACCCCACCCCCTTCAAGATGGAGATGTTCGAGTTAAAAAGACGTGAAATTAAATTTCTTCATCCGCTTTCATTGTTGTCTCACAGCTGCCCCATTTTTCCTTCGGCCCTTCGCTGGCGTTTTGCTTAGTTCCTCCCCTAGTTCATTCCTAGTCTGGTGCTTTATGTTGCATCATTTACTCCCCGGGATCAGGCTAAGCCGCATCAGCGATTGTCTTGGTCCCGCTTTGCATTGAAAGTCGCAAATGCTGTTTACTCTCTTCAACTTTACTGCCTTCCTTAGACTCAGGCCCTTTAGACTCTGCTGTGTGTTGTCTATTGTCTGTGCCGGATGTTGAATGTTGTATTTCCGGCAGAAGCGGAGCGCGTATGCGAGTTTGCTTGCATTTAAAATTGGGAAGAAAGCGTTCGCTCGATTCTTAAAACAATTTCAAATCCAATTACAGAACAAGAAAAAGCATTTTTCGTTGCCTTTTATCCGTGGCTCTTCTAGGACCTTCCATCACCCCTTCCTCTGCTTTCCTGTGCCGTTTTCCTTTACAGTTTCATTTTGTTTTTGAATCCCAAATTGTTATGCACCCCGCTGAGTTGCCAGCTTTTCAAGCTGCTCTCAAAGTGTGCTACTTTCTCTTCCGTTTTCCGCTGACAAACTGCACGGAATAGAATATAAGGAAAGTTGCAACTGCCCTCACGCTCCCTTCCTTATTCATACATTTTAGTGGAAGCACTGTCGTCTAAACATAAAAAACACAAACATAACCTCAAAGTAACTCACATTAAATATGCACAAACACACCGAAAAGGACAATGTCACTCAGACCCAATCTCCTGTTCTCTGTTTGTCTGTCCTACGACAACAGGAATAAAAACATATAAAAGGTGGCGGTAGAGTAGGAAACATGGAAGGAAAGGAAAGGAAATGGTAACAGGTAGGGAATTGGGAACGGGAATGCACTTGTGACAAGTTTAATTAATTCAGTTTTGATTCGAAACGGATGTGATTCACTCTCAAATGGAACTTTCAACTTTTCGATTGGCCTCTTTAGCAAATTTAAAAAAACAACCTGAAGAGTCTTTAATATGGCCCTTTTTCCGCTTGCTTCTCTCACGGATAAGCACGACACTCAACTTGGTTACGGGTCCAAGTTCTCTGCTTTGTCGAACTTTGTCTGTCTATCATATCTTTAATATCGTTGCAAATTCCCAACTTTGCCATCGCCTTGTAAAAAGTTTCGACCCGTTTATGAGTTTGCCTTGGCCAGGGGGCCAGGGAGTTCCCTTAACATCCTGCTCGCCTGCAACGCACCATAATTACCACTACCTGCAATTGTCTCAATGGCACACATACGTGACGTTGCAACCACAGAGGGATGTATACTATATCCGGGTAGGGGGTTGAGCTACGACTCCGTCTGGAAGAATGGCTTTCCTGGTTAAGACTACGTCTGGTTCGCCGTGCGGTGTCAGTTTTTTGCTTTGACAATGCAGGCACATAATTTGCATAAGAGATAAAGAGGATAATTAGTGTCATTAGAAGGTTTGCAAAGCGCATTCTATGGAATTATCATGCTACCTTTCCTTTTTTTCCTCTATCTAGTATGTCACACCTTACTTGGGCTTATCCTTTTGCTTGCTTTGCAGTTTATTTAGATGGAATCTGCGTCGAGCTTGGAATTTAATTGGCACAGTTTAAAAATCCCTTTACAAATACCCTGGAGAGAACGAAGAAGAAGAAGGGGGAAGGAAAATGGGAGCAAGGAGAACGAAAGAATTTCGATCGCTAGTTATGGCGTTTTTTTTTCGGACTGTTTTCTATTCATTAAAAATAATTTTCTTTTGCATTTACTTTTCATTTAAAGGGAAACTTGCCGGTGTTTACGAACACAACGAGCGCAGAGGGTGGAGGGAGTCGTTTTCCTAGGGGGTGGAAGGTTTGGGGCCCAAGAAATGTGTACATCAAAGTGAAACTTGTTGAAATTGCATTTTTACGCGCTTCTGCACAGCGATTTCCTAATGGGGCAGCCAGCTGGGGAAGATGCAGATGAAAATGGGGAAAATCCTCCCTAACTGATGGTGTCGCTGGCAACACGAAGATGAAAATTGCTTGTTGCTAGGACAACGTAACGAAATGGAAAGCAGAGCGTAACATTTTGTAAAAAATCATATAAATGTGTTTAATTTTAATGTTGTCACTTTATCAAAGCAAAGTAGAGCGACATATGAGTATAGTTTAAAGGGGGGGAAAGAGGGAACACACAATGAAATCGTTGAAGCCATATTTACAGTTTACAACATACGTTAATGGGAAGAAGGGAACCAATTATATATACGGTATTTTCTATTTGAAATTCATTACGTTAATCACGACCAGCAATAGAATAACTTAAAGAGTGTGATGTTATTTTGGGGGGGGGAAACGTAAACTGGGCAGTTGTAGAAGAGGAGGTTGAGAGTTAGCCCGAATGAGATAAGGGTGTGAAATCCAAACCATGCAACGGCATGCCACAGTAAAAGAATGGAACAAAGTGGTTGATGGATCAGTTTTTGTTAAATTTCACGCTGCTTGTTAATTCTGAACGAAGGGGTGAGCAATTTAATGGGGCGGGGCCTTTAACTGGTTGTTAAAAACATAACGAGCTCTTTGGGTGGGCTAAAGAAGTGGCGGCAAACAGAGACGAGCAAAAGACAGGAAATAATAAAAAAGGAATAGTCTATGAGTTGTCACTAATGAAATCCGATTTGGATTGCAAGATGATAGGGAATGTCGAGGGGACTTCTGTCCGCTTTGTGAAGTGCCAATTGCTTGGATCTCCCTGAACTCAAATGCAATCTTTTTCCGAAGTGCAAAGGAAACAGAGCAAAGATGAAAACTGGTCCGAGGAAGGAAAAGTAGTTGTTGACCTAATGACGAGTTCATAGCTCCGATTTCAGAGCCATTCATCAATCACGGATTTGTGCAACACTTGTGTGGATTAATTTAATGCTGTTAACTAATTGAAGTGCCCTGATTCAGCGACTGCTCATAGGAGCCTAACGTTGCTGCATAATGAGATGGAAGCATTTTGCTTCAATTACACTTAAGTGCCGGAAAATGCTGTGCACAGCTAAGGGACGAATGATGGAGTGGTCACAGGCAGTCGGAATAGGAACAGCCTCGATTCACATTTTGGAACCGAGCACCATTAATCAATGTGTGGAGGCACGACGTCATTCCGGCTTGGCACGCCGAATGAATGCCTATTACAGTAACTATTTTGTAGGACTTGGAGGTGGGATTCCGATTGGTAGTTGGGAGTTGGGGCTGGCACAAGGTCGATCTGGAAGCACTTGAATGCCTGGCGCCATCAATAATGAGAGCTCGCGTGGAGCAACAAACGGAAAATAAGCAAAACAAACAACAAACTGTACCACTGGACTGTGAAGTCGTTAGCAGCGAGGAAGGTAGAGAAAGTGGGTTGGGTCTGACATGAGGGAAGAAGGGAGGGAGCAGCTACTTGCAGCTGTCAACAGTTTGGTGAAGGTGCGAGGGAGACAGAATGCGAGGGTGGCTCAAACCGGAAATCGATTTGTGTGGATTTGTTTTGTCGTGTTTTCGCGCAACTTTTGTGGTCGTCGTCGCCGTTGTCGTCGTCGTCATGGTCAACAATTATTTTGGAACTATTAATGACTAGGACGTGGCCTAAGCCTTGGCCTATGCCCCACTCTCCCTTTCCCCTTCTCCCCCAGACTTGGGCTGTTTGTTTTCCTGTTGAGGAGCAATGAATTTGTCCCGTCGCACTTTGCCATTCAACTATTAATCATATCTGTGGGGCGGGGATTCGGTTGGAGGCGTTCCTGAAAGTTCTACCGACTGTCCTAACGATTATTTTCAAATCGAAATATGTTTCACTACCGATAGGTATGGTTAGGGATATTTACCATGTTGTAGTAGACACTTACCCATTAGTTTCATCACCTCGTGGTGGCTGATGAAAATGTTAAGATATCCGCTGACTGAAGGCGTCTTCCAAGTTAAAACCGAGACAAGGAGGAGCATTATACTCCTTAAGTGGGCCATAGTGAGGCAGTGGGGAAATCCTCTGGCCAGAATTATTGTGGTTCCAGATGTGTAGTTAATAACTTGCCAGAGTATGTGACGCTACTCATTTCAATGGATTCCTCTTTGGATGGGAGTGAGTTACCCGTGTTCGCCTTTACCCGATGGCAGCCAATTTCAATGTGTGATCATTGAAGCGTTTCCGCAGTATGAAGAGTGGGATATGAGTATTGGGAAAACACTTCCGTTTGGGGCAGAACTTTGATTTGGTTGCCAGTTGCAAGTTGCCAAACAGAAGTCGTCGGTCGACTCCCAAAGAAGCGTTAAAATCAAATTCGAAATTCGAAATTCAGCAACAGCTACGACAACTGCTGCCAACAGTTCCAGTTCCGCATCCGGATACGGCCACAAAGCGACGAGTTGCTCTACGAGGATTCTGTCTGCCAAATTTGGAACTTTTTAGCCTCAACTGCAGCCTCTGTCTCTTCTGCTGTCTCTGCCTCTTCGTATCTCTCTTCCTCTGGCGAACTGCGTTCAACTTTTCCAGTTTTGTTTTTGTTGCGGTTGCGTCTGTTGTTGCTACTGTTGCTTTTGTTGTTGCTGTTGCTGCTGTTGCTGCTGCTGTTGTTGCTGCTGGTGGTGCTGTGGATGCTGTAGATGGTGGTGCTGGTATCGCCTGTCGCCTGCCAGCGCCATCAGCATTTTCGTTAGCTTTTTATTGGCCTTCCTCCTGCTCTCCCTCTTTCTCCTCCTGCGTCTGCTCCCGGAGTGACCAACTGGTTGGTTCTGTTGCTGTTGCTGCTGCTGCTGCTGTTGCTGTTGCTGCTGCTGATTGTGGGGATCGTCACGTTGGCAACGTTTCGCCCGCTGGTCAGTGGCTGGAGTCTGTCGTTGGTGTTGAGCACGTGTCCTGGTTGTCCTCGTTGTCCTGTTGGCCTTTTTGTGTCGTCTGCTCGTTAAAGAGTCCTGTTGAATAGAAAGTGATTTAGTTGAGTCTCGGGCAGATGTTGAAGTTGATGCTGGTGACACTGTGTGTGGTTCTAGAGAGTGTGTGGTGCTGTGGTTGAGTGGCTTTATTTCTTGTTTTGACAACAATTTCCAAATGTGCTCTTCAAATCCTGAAAACTTTTCTGACTGCAAAAGTAATTACAATGTTGAAAAAAGATTAACAGCTTAAGGACTCGCACCTCAAATATTCCTGGGAAGAATTCTCCTGTCATCCTCTCGATTCGTAACTCACATGAGTTGTTTCGTCTGATGTTTTAATAAATTCGAGCTAATATTTGGGTAGTTCCCCGGCATAAATAATGCAGTACAGTGGGCAATGGCAATGGAAGAACGAACTAGACAAACAAGGAACAACTTTTGGCTTACAAAAATGTTTTGTGTGGATTTTGTGGTTCAAGTGGTTGCACCCTTCTCCTGGTTGCACCCTTCTCCTGGTTGCGTGCAGCAACTCGAATAGAATTCCAAGTAGGTAGAGAAACAGAAACTGGAGAGTTGGACAGGTGGAAAGTCAAGAGTTGGTATGGAAATGGAAATGGAACTGGGAAGAGTGCCTCTAAAATGAAATTGTTGCCAAGAAACCGACCTACAATTCCACCTGCTTGCACTTTTCCCCTCTCCCCTTCTCCAATCTCCATGGCAATCGTATTACAAGTTTTTTTCCCAGTTTTTGGCCGCAATAAAAATCGAAATCAGAAAGTTTGTTGCCTTTTCCTCTTAAGCTTGCTATTAACTATTTAAAGTTTCGGAATACGCGGTCAACGCAGTTGTGGGCGTGGCAATGGCCCAGCCAAGGAATGTGTCTGGGATTTTAATTAAACTTATCTGAGATGAGAGCTTCTCCTCACTTGATTAAGAGCCAGATCATCAGGACGTCAACTGCAGTCAGACTCTTCCCAGCTTCGTACTCAGTGGAGACGAGGACATTCAACGAATTCATTAATAATTCAAAAGACAAATAACAAAATGTAAAAGCACATGTGTATGTTTGTGTTTACTTGGCGAGGAATGTAACTGATTTAAATGGAGCAGCAGACAAACAGACAAACAGGCAAGCAGGCAGCGGAAAGCAGTCAACAGCCAACAGCCAACAGCCAAGCAGATTCCTACGATTCCTCCCCTTAATTTTCCTGGAACTGCCTTCGAGTTACGTGGCGCGTGGCAAGGACTCAGTGGGAGATTCGAGGCGCATTTGAGAAGTTGCCGCCAATGTTGGAGCTCGTCATCGATAACACATTAAAGACATCAACTCAATCATAATCAGGTTGAGGCGAGGGAGCTGGGAATTGAACGCAGACAGAGAAATTGGTTGAATTGGAGACACATTGCTGGAAATTTTCTGCTTAGTCACACGCATCATCTGTCAGACAGTCAGTCCCCCAGTCCCCCCCAGTCCCCCCCCGTCCCCCACTCCGTTGACAGAGTGACAAATTGAACAACGGAAGGGAGGAAGATGATGAAAAGTTGATGGGGAAAAAAACTTTTCAATTACACGATTCGACGTCTAATGAATAATCATCTTTCTTCCCCTCCCCATTCATAGCGCATTATTGCTATCATCATATTGTTTTCCCCATTTTGCCCCATCCCTTTATTGGCAATATTTATTGATGTTCATTATTGTTTGGATTCTGTCTATTTATATCCGTTTCGAGTTTTTCCTGCACTCTCGATGTGGGAGTTCTCTGCCTGGGGGCGTGACGGGGCTCGTTTCAATTATAAAATGGCTTTCGTTTCTAATTGAATCGTGAGTTTGAGTTGAGCAAAGTTAATATTTTATTTCCGCCTCGTTGTCGTTGTTGTTTTTGTTGTTGTTTCAATTGCCCTCCCAACCGTTCCATTCCTCCTTTGGGGCACTCCACTCTCGATTCTGTTTGCTAAGCGCTTGTCTCTACCCCCCCCCCCCAAAACGGCGGCCTTAAATGCCAGTCAGAGTTGCTCCCATTTCCCATTTCCCATTTCTAGACCTCTTCCAATTGCTCTGTTCTTGTTGCTAAGAGCCGCAAGGCATTGCTTTTGCTTCAATTGCAGACAAGATGAAGGCGGTGGCAAAGGGGGCAAGTGGTTGTGGCGTGTGGCACCCCAGTTATTGTTGTTGTTGTTGTTGTTGTTGTTGATGATAAACTGGTATTGTTGGCATAAATAAAACGGGGACACGAGTGTTGCCATCTCCGTGGTTATTAAGCTTCTACCGAAATCTATTTGGGTAATTCGAGATTTTCATATTCCAAAGTAAACTCAATGCCATTGCATTGGCCCGTGGCACTTTGCTCATTTGCCAAATAGTTATGCCACCTTCCCCTTCATTGCCTATCGAGCAGTTGCAGTTGCCACAGAGTTCTATGGGTTGTGCCCCCCGGTGAAATGCTGCCGCAGTTGCCTCATTAACTTTAATGTCTGTCCGCAACAACATTTCAACTACTATTCGCCAGTTTCAATAAACACAAAAACGACCAGGAGTCAGACAGCAAACAACAACAGCAGAACAACAAAACTCTGTCAGGGACTTCATTAAATGCGCGTAAATATTTTACAAAATGTACAGAAAACAAAAAAAAAGAAACGCGTACAAAATTAAAATTCGACTAAAATGGCGCACAAAGTGGAAATATTTGCCACTTCCATAGTGGCCTAGATAAATTGCAGCTATACATTTTGATAGCTGATTAAATGTAACGAGCGACATTTGCATCTGTTTACCTGGCCAGGCCAGGTGGACGCAATTGGACGGGTATACTGCCCAATATTAAAGGAATTTAATGTAGTAATAGTGTTTTGAGAAAACTCATAACAATTTAACAGTTCATATTTGTCTAGTCACACAAATTACATTAAAGCTTTACAGCTGACTTAAAGCTAAGAATGAGTTTAACAAATTCGTTAAATGTTAACGCAATAAGAAATTAAAGTTCAGTATTTATCTTCTTGTTTAGGAATAAATAAGTGATAAGCATTAAGAATACCTTGAAAGCACTTGCTAGTTTTAATAATGCTTATAGTTAAACAGTTCTATGGCTAACTTTGAGAAGTTGTTATACATATTTAAGATTTATAATAGTCTCTCCTCACTTTATAGCCAAGCAACTTATTTATTTTCCTTTTTAAACGTTTTAAACGACAATCTAGAATAGTAATGATAATATTTTTGCACTCTAATTAAGCCCAGTAATAACTTTAAGTTTAATTGAAGGCGTTAAACTCAATACTTCATTTCTTTATATTTTAAGCAAACACACGACAACTTATAAATTCAAAATATTCCCCTCTAACTCCATTCAAATATATTTTCTATTCCAAAAACTATTCTCCACGATTAAGCTAGTAATTTCCGCACTTAAATTCCTTTGGTATGCATATATTCAAAGTTGGGAAAACGATTATAACCAACTGGGTGCAATTATTTTGTGAGGGAAAATTAGGGAGAGATATGTACTTCTATAGAGTCCAATTCTATGAACATTCTGTGCCGGGCCTAATGTTCAAAATGTTCGTCGTGTTGGCTAATTTGTACAGGCAATTAATTTACATTTGGGACCTGGGCCATGGGCAATGGACTTTCGGTGGGCAGGGGGGAAGCACAGGCCATTATTGCGATTTTGTTTCATTTCAGCACTATGGAGGTTGGCAGAGAGGGGATGAGAGATGGAGGGCATATGTAATGTTGATAAAGCGAAGGGAAGGGGGAGACGATTTGTCGTTTGAGCGTCGCACATGTGTAGTAAATAACGCAATGAACAATAAAAGAGGAGGTTGGGTTTAGAAACTGAGGCAGGTTCCGCTGTGTGGTTGCCTCTTTTTGAGCTGCAATTGTGCCACTTAATTTGTTGCAATCTAATTGACAATTTGTGAAATTTTCAATGAACATGCAGCAAAATACGTTTGAAATTGCGACTGCACTGCAAAATTCAATTGCTTTTGTAACTTAATCTATAATATTTGCATTTCTAAAGTATTTAGAGTAAAGTGAATATTTATTGAAAACAATTTTATTGCCAAGCACTTGTCAAAGAATTCATATTTGGTTTCTCAGTCATATTTCGCATCAAATGCAATCATTTCACATGAAGAGACAGTCTCAATTATGTTTTATGAGCACTTTTCGATAACTCAAGCACTGTGAACTCGTCTGTCTGCAGTCTGTCTGTCGCCTGTCGACTGTCAACTGTCTCTTTGTGTGTGTTTGTGTGTGTGTGGGGAATTTATGGTTATGGCCAAGACAATGTGACAGAATCGCAGCTCAGCGAGGACACCTCACACATCCCTACTGGAACGGTCGGTGCTTTTATCTGGCAAATGCCATAAAAATGTCGAGTAACTCGACTCAACGACCCATTTTAAAGCTGTGAAATGTGAGCTCGGTAATCTCGAGGACAATGGGGCAATAATCATTGATTTATTATGACTGTCATTTCGGTTATTAAAATGATATTTTCTCTCTGCGCTAAGAAAATCTGAGCTAACAAAGCCAGACAATGGCATATTCATATCATGGTTATTGGAGAAAAGGGACCGCTCCCTACATACTTGGTGTCCCCCTTTGAGTTTTATTGAGGGTGGCTAATTGAAACATCGAGTCGAAAGTCGTGTCGGAAAGTAAGCGCTAAAAGCGTGCCTAATCTATGCATATTTTTTTTCTTTCTCAACTTGAGTCCATAATCAGGGGGCGTGCACTTAGCAGGCGTAAATAAGAGTAGGGGAAGCAAAAATGTATAGCATACATTTTGGGGCAACATTTAGTTTCACTTTGGCCGGCCATTGTTGTCCTTTATGCTTGCCCATTTATGAGCCGAAGCGTGTCCTGGCCAAGCACTCAGACATTCCATCAACGTTCGCCTTGGCGTGTCTGAAGCGTTAGCGTGCAGAAATGTGTCAACGGGTAGGGTGGGAAGGGAAGGGAAGGGAAAAAGAAACTGTCCAAGCGCAACTAAAGATTTGCATAACTTTTACGGATACTCAAGTGGTTCTTGTTGTTGTTGTTGTTGTCGCTTTTGATTTGAAGGGATTTCGTGGCCATTTACTTTCGCTTATGCCTAATAGGTTTCTCGACTTAGCAATATACCCTGCACTCAAAAATGTGCCAAGGGGGATGATAGATTGTAAAGTTATTAAATGTGAACACACACTCGAGTTTTTAATGGCTTGTCATACTTCAAATCTCTAAAGAGCACATTTCTGTTGACAACTCGTTTAAACTTATTTTTATTGCCTTATTTTCGATGTTTGAAAAAAGGTTCTGATCTGTCGCACATTGCAATTAGTGTCAGACACTTGGCAAACAACGTGCACTGCAAGAAACTGATAGGTCATAGAATGATTTATATTTGCTTGAATAGAAAAACTAAATGCATTTTATTTGGAAAACCCTTACAGGTTAGCAAACATTTAAGTTATTTAGATAACTAACTTTTAAATCTACTTGTTCCATTTTTCTTGCAGTGTAGACCAGCACAGCGGTCCAGCAGAGAATTAGAAAAAAAAAGGGAAATCTGAAAATATTTATTTAGTTTCACTTTGAAGTGGGTCGTGTGTTGACTGTCGTCTGTCGTCCGTCGTCTGTTTGTCGTTAGTCACGGGTCGATTTACTGGTGTTGAGTGTTGAGTGTGGAAAAAAGTGTTTAGCAAAACATATTAAATGCTTACTTATCAAAACGCAATCAGCTTAAGAGCTGTCAGGCCGCCTGTGTCCTTCGTCGTTCGTCCGTCGTCCTCTTTCCTGCGTACTGTCAACTGATATGAAATGTTATGCTTTTAATCCTTTCATTGGCAATTCGACACAGCTCTTGGCCACAGCCTTATGGCCAGTTTACACGCACAGACACGCACACACACGAACGAATGAACACACACACACACACAGAGACAGTGTAAGAGGGACAGAACACTTTATTTGGGGGCGAGGTTAATCCTTTTGGTTGCCTGCTGCTCCCGCTGCCAACTGAGAATGAATTCGCACTTTTCGCAGACACTTTTATATTTGCTTGGGTGTCATATATCATTTCACAACACAATGACGTTGGTGGTGGGTGGGGGTTGGGGGATAGGTAATGAGGAAAGCGCCTTGAAATTTAAGCGCTCAAAGCCCCGTTTAAGCCTGTCAACATGGCTCTTGGGGCTACTGGCGGTATGTCCTTGCCACAGCACGCGCGAGGAACCACAACCGCGACCGGCACCAGGACTGACAGTACGGAACGTGGATAATGCTGATGATCTTATTGATGATAATGATGTTGCTGATGGTGACGACGAGCACGTTCCGACAAAACTCGGCGAGTTGCGACGCTTACGTTTATTAATGGTTTCTGGTTCTGGTGGAACAGGAACTACTACTTTTGTGGCATTGGACGGACGGATATAGTATTCGTCACTTCACGAGTTTGTTGCAAGTTCGAGTACGAGTTTTTGGCCGAACTGCCGCCAATTGCAAGTGTTCGCGAGGCCTTCGCGCGTTCCTCGACTCCGACTGTCTTCACCGGAAAGCTGTGTGCGACTGAAGACAGCACGAACAGGACCTGTCCGCTAACCCGACAGTCCAACAATTCGTTATCCCGACAGCAGCCGAAAGCCGAAAGCTAAGCGACGAAGTTGCCGTCGTGTTTAGCTTCTGTGGGCACATGCGCAGTGCGGTAGAAATATGCCGGCTACCACATGGGGCAGGATATGGAGGGGTTGTGAGGTATGAGCGGGGTGCAACAGCAGAAAGGACAATTGTTTGCTGGCTTTCGTGTTGTTGTTGGTTGCCGCTTGCTCATGCAACTGTTGCGCATTTTTTCCAAATGGACAGCAGAAGAGACAACGTTGTTTTTACCTCTTTTTTTTTGTAGAAAAGAGTAAGAGAATGGGACGTGGACGGGGTTTGTTCGCTTCGTTATTGATGCAGCGATTAGCTAATAAGCATATCACATAATTTGATAATTATTGGAAATGTTATTCCACAGCACGAATGTTTGTGCTATTTTATGCTAACCAGATCATGTGCCTGCCTCTGGGAATCAATGGCTAATTGCGACCCAGACTTAAATCGAGTTGACTCGAATTACTCAGGGTAATTGTTATAGATTTATTTGTAGTTTATATTTGATTCACTAGATAAAATGTCTTGGACTGTTTGAAAATTTAATGAAGCACGAGAATCGGCATGGAATTGAGGGCAGCTTGAGTTGCAATATTTATTGACTGACTGACTAACTGAGTGACTGACTGACTGACTGACTGACTGACTGACTGACTGACTGACTAACTGACAAACTGAGTAACTGACTGACTGACTGACTAACTGATTGACTGACTGACTGATTGACTGACTGACTGATTGACTGACTAACTGACTGACTGACTGACTGACTGATTGACTGACTGACTGAAAGACTGATTGACTGACTGACTGATTGACTGACTGACTGATTGACTGACTGACTAACTGACTGACTGATTGACTGACTGATTGACTGACTGATTGACTGAAATACTGATTGACTGACTGACTGACTGACTGACTGACTGGCTGACTAACTGGCTGACTAACTGGCTGACTAACTGACTGACTGATTGAATGACTGACTGAAAGACTGATTGACTGAAAGACTGATTGACTGACTAACTGACTGACTGACTGACTAACTGACTGACTGACTGACTGACTGACTTTCTGATTGACTGACTGACTGACTGACTGACTGATTAACTGACTGACTGATTGACTAACTGACCAACTGACTAACTGACTGACTGACTGACTAACTAATTGGCTAACTGTCTGACTAACTGACTGATGACTGACTGACTAACTTGCTTACTGACTGACTATCTAACTAACTAACTGACTGGCACTCAATGCAAAATGTTTGCTGACATTTCCACAGTAGTTTTGTAGTAGTTTTGATTTGTTTAACGTCACAAGAACTTAATGAAAATCCAAATATATCAGATTTATTTAAAAGAAACTTTATTTAATTTATTTTAGTAATGATTTAATATTATTTACTAAAATAAAAGTATGTGTGTATGCTACAGCTCTTCATATTTTATTTAATTAGTGACGCACAAATCAAAATATCAAATTTGTTTGTATTTAACCTAATTCAATTATATTAAATCTGTCAGTTCAGTAATAAATTCATTTTTCAAATTCAATTTAAAGCGTCTATCGATATGCGATTAATTAAAACTGTGAGAGTTTCTTTCTAGCCAACGCATCTCACATTCAATTGGCCCCAAACTGTCAATTGGTGCAAGTGCAAGTTTGTTAGTGTTGTGATTACGCAGATCGGAAAAGCACGGACAATGCCGGACTAACCCGGTAATGTATACACACATATGTGAGTGTACTTCTGTGTGTGTGTGTGTGTGTGTGTGTGTGTGTGTGTGTGTGACAAGTAGCCCTATTTGTTGTGCTGCTACAAATTCAATTTGTCACTCAAAAGCCGTCGAAATGAAGCAATTTCCTGTTGACTGCCAAGAACAGCAACAACAGCAGCAACAACATCAACAGCAACAACAATAAGAAGAGGAAGCATGAACAGAGTAAAGAGAAACATTCTGCAAACTAATTAAATGAAATGAACTCAACGAAAGTTTGGCCCCGAACTAAGCAAATTGGGCAACTTGTCGCAGTAATTACATCAAAATATCTAAAAACGAAGAAAAAAGAAAACGTTGCACAAAAAAAAACACACATATATATATATATATAAATGGAGGAGTATGACACTGTCAGTTTGATTCATTTGGGCCAAAAACTTATTTGGCAACGGACCTGTCCAACTCTGACAGATGGGCGCAACTGAATTGGGGAAATATTTGAACGACACAAAGCTTAATTTGCCAGAAGAACGAATGTCAATTAAAATTTTTTAATGAAATAACTTTCTTTGATTTTGCAAAGAAGGGACAATGGTGGTGAGCGGGGGTAGGGGGTAGGGGGACCTTTGCCAGCTGCAGAAATTCAATTAAAAAAGGTTGATTAGTTCGCAATTACATTGTCCAACAATTGCCAACAAAACGCCTCTCAAATATGCCTCATTACCGAAAAAGTTCCACTGAAAAGTAAGCGGAAAAAAAAAAGAAAATTCCAAAAGTTTAGCAAATTTTGTGACAGGCCTCAGCATGGAGGACACTTTGGACTTTTAATTAAGGACAAGGAATCGAAAGAAAAATATCCAATTGGAAATTATACAGCGGCGGCCCATAGAAAATAATTGAAAATATTCACGCTGTGCCGCCGAAAAACCCTTTTCTCAATCTTTAACTTCATTTATGACATTTACACGTGCAACTGTGGCATGATTTGTGGTTGGAAAGATGGAAGATTCGAGTCAATACACCGCTGTGGGGGGGATGGGCCATTAAGTGGCAACCAGCTGTGATAAAACTCGGTTTTAGGACCAAAAGGGGTGCCCACAACAACTCCAACTGTTTAACTGATAGCCTGATAAGAAAGCACAACCAACATAACCACAAACACTAAGCCGCCAGACGTGCACTTATCAGCAAAGCTGCAACTCCTGTAATGAGTCCAGTTCAACTCGATGCCAAGAAACACATAGCGGCAGGGGGAAAGGTTAACTCAGCCACCCCACGTGCAACAAATTGCGAGTGGTAAGCTCTCAACTGGAGGATAACAATAAGCAGCAACAACAACAACAACAAATGACAGACGCTTAAACAGTTGCAAGAGCTAAACGGAAAAAGCTGCAGCAAAGTGGCAAAGTTCACGCCAACCCCCACGGCAGGGAAGGGGCTGGAAAACTAACTCGAGGAAAACCCAAAGAGGATAATAATGTGAATGCGAATGCGAGAGAGCGCAAATACAAATATGTAAGACTCGATCTGTGGCTGCCCCTGCTCTATCTCTGTGTGTGTGTGTGTGGCAAGCACGCGAGGCAGGCGACAACAACAAACAGAAAATAGAATCAAATCGCAATAAAACGAAACGGAATCCTCTTAATGCGGCATGTAAACAAAATGGGCACGTGACCGGCAGACGAACGAACCATTTCCCCCTCCCCACTAACTATAAAACTTGTGTCCTGCTGCCGCCGGACAAATTACCACGTGAAAGTAATCCGTACAGAGGCTGCAGCTGAAACCGTATCTGGTGGCGCCCTCACAACATGCAACCGCCTATCGGCAACGAATCACGAGGGCAAAAAATCTATTCACTCTGGACCAAATAGACACAGTTACGAGTTTCCAGTTCCAGAGTTATCCAAGTGCAGAGTTATCCAGAGGCTTAAGTTATCCTTGAATAGCTGTCAAGTCTTGGCCTCTTTACAAATCGTTGCAGATTCTCAAATCAAATATTTTGGAAGCATGTAGAAATGTGCAACAATATAAAAGATGTATGTATCTGCTGTGTTCAGGGAGTGTCCATTGGATTCTGTTGCAAGTTGCAAGCTGCACTCCTTTGCCGCAGTCCACAACAAAAGCAACTCGAAGTCGGACACTTCCTCCCTGTCCTGTCTGTTGAACGATTTGCTGCCACATTTTCGGGCATTTCCTTCTTTACTGCAACGCTTTCGTTTTGCACTCTTATTGTCAGCCGTTTTCCGATGTCATGAAAGAAGCAGGAAATTCACAGATGGAGTTTGGAGAAGGCAGAAGGCAGAGTTGGAAGGAGGTGCTGCCATTTGCAGTTGAAATGCCTTTAATTTTGATATTTGTGTCTCCGTTTCTTCTTCTTGGCCAGTTGCCAGGTTCCCATTGCCTCACGTATTTCCAAGTGGTTAATTACCACGCTAAATGGAAAATTACAGCTTTGGCAGCACATGGGGCAATAGCCTGCAAATTGTTGCAACTGCACTTCATTTTATGCGTCACAATTTGCTTTTAGTGTCTCCCATCTCAATCTCTGATACAATTGCCTTCTTAGACTGAACAGAGATCCAACTAGACTCGGAACAATCAAGATGTTTATGAGTGAAGTTATGAAGTCCGAAAGATAATAATGGGCCAACACTTTATGCTTGGCACTAATTCAAAATCCGCCAACAAGTTAGACAGACGCCAGAGGCCAAGGCCAAGTTGGCTTAGTAGTTGGCCATAAAGAGAGCTGCACTGAGAGAAATGGAGAGCAATCATTCACGACAATCACTTTTTACGATATTACGAGTATTCCTTTTGGCCAAAACTAACTTCAGACACGCAGCGACGAAAGTCAGGCGAGTAAATTGTTTGATGCTTTGAGGCACAAACTAGACGTGGTCGGAAGCGACGGGAAACTTTGCTTGCCAACAGCAGAAGCCGTCAAATGTCGGACGCAGTTTCGAGTTGGGAATGTCGGCAAAGGGCCAAAAGGATAAACAGCGTCGCAATATGAAAGATCTGCCCATGTGCAGGACAGGAGAGAGGGGAGAAAGGGGGATATAGGACAAAGAAATAAGGAGAACTTTTATTACTTCTTGCTTCTCGTTGTCTGGGAGAAGCTGCAAATAGTGCCAAATTCCTATGATTGAAAAAGCTATAGGGCCAGACACTACTCTGGAAATGGGATGGGATTGAGATTGGGGATGTAACTGGGGGGGAGAATGCTGTGGGGGGAAGTCGGACTATGGAGCTGTACTAAAGTAAATGAAGCGTGTCGCTTTGTTTTCCTTTGATTTAGTTTTATGAGTCTACATCGGATGTAATTGAATTATGCAACTTGGCGCCGACGCCCAACGGCAGACGACTTTATTAGCATTCGATCGTAAAAAGGAACCGAAGGGGAGGATTGGGGATGACGATGAAAGCCATGATGACTATGACTATGTTGTTGATAATAGAGAGGATGCGGCTGTTGCACAAACAGGCTGCCAGTGGCAAGGATATGGATGCGGAAACAGAAGGGGATGGCAACAAGGTTACGCTTTTTAGCAGTGATATTTGAATTTAGATGCCTCGTTCCCTTTCGCGACAAAATGAGCTGGAAAATATGTCTGCGGTTGCCCGTCAGTCCGAACAGACAGTCCATCCACATCGACATCCCCATCGATATCCTGTCGCATCCGAGAAGAGACTCAATGAACGCAGCAAATTTCCATAACTCAATAAAGCGACGCATTAACTGATAAGCAGAAATTGTCAGAGGACTCTTTGGATGCTGGGATGTGATGATGTGATGATGAATGATGAGATAGGAACATCCAGTGGAGTCAATGGAATCAGCAATAATATGCCAATTTGAAATGCTCGCCAGACAGAGAACAAAGAAATAAACACAATTTATCCAGTGCTATGTTGAATTTAAACTGACACATAAGCCAAGTGAGAGAGAGAGACAAAGAAAGAGAGATAGAGAGAATGAAGCAACACACATTTGTTATCAGGTCAATTCCCACATGGGGAAAAAGTTGCCATAGTGAAAAGGGGTTTTGTTTCATCTTTCTGAGACCTGCCCATAATTAATATGCGAGTTTCCATGGAGCAATCTGTCATTTCGGATAAGAAGTGCAAGCGAAAGTCACACCAACCCTCGATTAGTTCCCGTAACCATAACAAGCCCTTAGACAAGCCATGTGGCATGTGGAATGTACCAAGAGTAGAGATTCTGATGCAGACAGCCCGCTTCAGTGGCCTCCAATTACAGTTTCCACTTCCACTTCACATCGCCGTATCGCTGGATTGTGGATGTCAGTTGCTGCAAGAGTTTAAAACTGAAACCATTGACCAATTGAAATCAAAGACACCCCCAACCGCCCCATCTCTCCTCTCCTGCAATTGGAGTCCCACTGCAACGATGGGAAGACCAATTGAGAGCTCTGGCATCATTTGTGTTGTTTGTGCCCTGTTGGACAAGGACTAAGCTGTGTAAATGACGGCTGCAGTTGGCCTGGCCAACAGAAATGGCTCACGCATTGACACGGCAGCTTACAGGGCTCGAATGATATCGTAATTCCCATCAACACGAGTGGAGGAATGAATGAATGATGGTGAAGGATGCGGATACGAAGGGATTCTCGTGGTAACACAACAAGTTTAGGACTAAGCAGGCAAAGATTGCTGCAGCCATCAGGTGGAGAAGAATGCAGTTAGGAGAACCCAAGACAAAGGTTCCTCCTCTCCAACTCACAACTCGTTCGACTTCAACTTCATAACGTGTCGCAAAGTTCCCCAAAATGCTCACGTCCCATCGACGTGACCAAAATGTTTGCCCATAAATAAGGAAAATATGAAAATAGGAAAATGAAGAGATGAAGCCCACAAATAAAAGAAGAAACTCGTCCTAAACTTTCCCAGTCAGTCAGTAAGTTCATATGTTTTCCTGAGAACTAAGTTTGCACGAAACCTTTGAAAAATTCATCAATGAGTCGTGAGTCGCAGCTGGAAGGCGTTTCCTTGGCACCTCTTCCCTTCCTCCTCCCTCCTCCCTCTTCCATCTGTTAGCCACTAGACATTAACCCCAATTGGCTAAATGGCACATTAGGTCAGTGGGGGAGTCTTCAACAGTGTCTGCCTTATCCAAGTCACTCGACTGCCATTCAGAAGTTTTCCCCATTCAACCATTCGCACGTTGGGGCATTCACTCAATACAAATGAAAATGGAAGTGGAAATGGAAATGGAAATAGAAGGAAAACGCAACCGAGTTGCACTGCTGCGTGGTCAGTTATAATTAGGGGCGCTTTTAGGGTTTTACGGGCTAAGCGATTAGCGCAAAAAACCAAGAGAAGTAAACACTTTCATGTTGACCCACTCCGCAGGAAGGATGGTTTTAGGCTTTAGACTTAAGGCCAAAAGGGATGTCTCCTCATCCGCCCAATTTCAATATTGTTAATTGGCGACATGGTTCCAGCGAATTCGAGCAACCCAAGCGACCCATAAACATATCGGTTACAGCTGTATCCCAATTCAAAGCAGCTCTAAGTTATGTTCAGTATGTTTGTCTAGGGCGTGTGGAGGGTGGTTAAAGGGGACGTGAAATGGGCGCGGTCTTGGGTCACGCGTCGTGGATATACATAAGTCAATGGCAACATGTTTGTAGGTCTTCCTCTGGGTCTGGATCTGAAGTACAGTTGATTAATTGGTCGTAAACCAAATGATTATTATAATAATTTAAGGAGAGGGAAGATTCGACTTAAGGAAGTTCTTATAAACACATTTGGGAAAGGTGGAAGACTGGACCAATTGAGTATACAAATAGCACTCCAAAAAGGGGAAGAAGAAGAAGAAGAACGTTTACCGTTATGATTGTCGGGTGCCAATTCCTCTATTTCTCCTTCTCCATTTTCCCATGAACTGTTGATTTTCCCTTGAAGTTACACGAAGCTCACAGAGCTACCCCATAATCAAGGGGATGTGGATGCGGTTCCAGGACAGTACAGGACCGGGGAAGGGCAACTCGCCGGGCTGTAATTGCTTAATTTGATTACTTGCCGCCGTAAAAAGCAGAACAGGAAATTTGCACACACACACACACACACCATCACACACGCTCTACACTCGGTAATGAAGTTGATTCGGCGTTTGGATGGATGGTTGAATGAATGGTTGAATGGATAGATGGATAGGCAGTTAGCGGGCAGGTCGCACACGGATGTTTCAAGCAAGTTTCCCCCAGTCTGGCAACTCCCTCGACTTTAAACTGTATTCCAGATCCCCAACAGTTTAATTTGTGTTTTGGCTGAAGCTGAAACCCTTTTAACCAAATGTCGCCAACAACAGTGCGGACAACAAAAACAACAACAGCAGAACAACAACAAGGAGAGCTAAGTAACTGTAAATTCAGAGGCAACAATGGCGTCAAAGGCACGAAATGGAAAACCGTTAAGTTCGGTTCGGTTCGTTTCTCTCATGCGATAATTAGAAGCGACCTCCGCACGCTCAATTAGAAGCTTGTAAGCATTACACCCAACTGACGAGGGGAACGGGGACGAAAGGGGCAGAAATTCGGACAGGCAAATGCACGAATATAAGTATAAACACTCTCTAACCGAAATGCAATAACAACAACAACAAGTAGCAGGCAAAATGGCCGCAGTGTTGAATTTAAAACACGCGACGAACTGCAGCTGAAGGGGAGGATTTACAGGGAAGGGAGGGGGAGCAGTACACGCTGTGAAAGAGGCATAAAGCGTCATATTAAAGTGAGGAGGTAGTGGCGACTCGAATGTCTTAATTAACTGTTAGTTGCACTCGGCCAAATCGACGGGAGCACGCGCAGTGGGAGGGAGGGAAGAAATAGAGTCGGGGTTGGATTTGGAGTTGGAGCTATTGCCTCTGCTTGTCGCCATTGTTGCCACTAAATCAGGCCGAGGAGGCCGACGTCATGCCTCAACATATTTATGATTCGCAATTATTTTTGAGAGAGGTTCGCTTCGGTTCTGCAGTAGAAATGGAGAGGGGAAGGGAGGCGAGGGAGGAGCTGAACTTATCTGATTTCGGGATACACGAAGTGTGCATAAACGTGAACACGTCGCCATCATCAGCACACACACTTACACACACACACACTACAACACACATGTGAGTTTGGTTTTGGTTCAGCTTTTTTTTTTTGGTGGCGGCGCCAGACGAAAGTGTTGGCTAGATAAATGACAAGAGAGGAGGGAAGGGCTAGGGGTTGCTGTAGAGACTGGGACAGAGACTGGGGTTACATGTCACTTGGCCATAAAAAAAGTTTATGTCTGACATGAGCCAAAAACAATTTGCATATATTTCCAACTGGATAACAACTTAATTTAGACTGAGACAATTGTGTAGGGCCAGGGCAAGGAGGAGGCAGAGGGGAAGAGGGAGGAGTAAAGGGAGCTAGTTGTCTGGCTGTCATAGCAATTAAAATGAACTTACAAGAGCTCGTTGAAAGGGTTATTTAATAATAAAAATGCTCCATGATTTTTCCCTTTACACTTCATTACATTTCAAACGCATTTTCATATCGTGTAACTGAAATATAGAAAGGGTCTATTGGGTTTTTTAAAAGTGATTGCAGCTCCGATATGTGTTTCATTTGTAATCAGAGAAAAGTATTTAAAAGTCTCTGAGTCTCCCGCAGTCGAGTTTAACTTTTTATGAGCATTTTTATTGTATTTTATGAATATTTTATAAAGGGAAATAACTGGCATTCATATTGTTAATATTGAGTTCGTCTCATTGTCAGATGCTTTATTAGCTTTTCACTCGCGAAAATTCCATTTTTCTTGCGTTTCTCTTCTTTTATTTTTTTTTTGGCATCTCTCACTTTTCGCACCTTTTGTTGGCATCCGCTGCGGGACGTCCAAGTTGCATTGAAATTGCTTTTCCGCTTCTTTTTTTTTTGGTTTCTACTTAGCCTTTTGCCTTTTACCTTTACAATAAAAGAAAGGTAAAGAAGTGGCAGAGGGGTGGGAAGAGGAGGGGAGGGGGAGGAGGGGCTGGGTAACTGGAAGATCTTTCGCTGCACCCAAATGCAATTTATTTGCTGTCGCGCGCATTAAACGCGCTGCGCTGACTTTTGACTGACGCCATATTTTCCGCCACATTTGCGGCGCGACTTCCGCTGCTTTATGGCTCTGCTGCCACGCCCACACAGCACACACACAGCCCACACAGCACACACAGCCCACTGTATGCACGCTATGCGAATCTTTCATTTTTCAAAACTGTCAGCTGCGCACAATTCACAGCCGCTTTCCTCCTCCTCCTCCTCCTCCTCCTCCATCTCCATTTACATCTCCATCTCCATCTCCTGCTCTTGCCACACTTAATCCTGCATTCTCCATTGGATTTGGAGTATTCATTGTGCGAGTGTCGCACTTTGTGCTTAGCCATCGAAGTGTGGAGTTAATGGCCAGCGCTCTTAACATGGCTTTCACTTCACGAAGAGCTTAATTACACAAAAAGGCAACAACACCAAAAAGGAGCAGGAGAAGATTGGAATTATGCAGCATTTTTCATTAAAGTGGCAAACGGCATGCGGCATTGTGTGAGTGTGAATGTGTGTGAGTGTGAGGCGGAAGTGGAAGTGCGACGGAAGTGAAGCGGATGTTGCCAAAGCAAAAGCAAAAGCAAAAGACGGCGACATCGACAAACCTTTGAGAGTCGGCGTCCTCTGGACGGATCTGTGCGGCTGACAGGTCTACAGCTGCTCCTGCTCCAGCTCCAGCTCCAGTTGCTTCCACAGTAACTGCTCCAGCTCCACTTACAGTTCCTGCTGCAGTTCATACTCTAGCTGCTGCTGGTTAAAACATGGCATAACATGTTCACTAGGATTTCGTGTTCGTTTTCGTGTTCAGAGTCAACTCAAAATTAGCATAATCAACATGAAAAGGCGCCACACACACACACACATACACATACACTCACAGAGTTATAGACATGGCCAGGATACACAGGACTAAGCAACTCACTCAAGTCCTTTTGCAAGTTTGCCTTGGGGGCCGAGCTGCCTGGCTCTATCAGCTGTGGTCGAGCTGCTTTTTGGAGCGCCTTTAATTACACAGCGTTGCACAAATGATGAGCTGGCAAATTCTTGTGCAGTGGGCGTGTCCTTCTGTGGCAAGTGTCGACTAGGCAAGTAGGGGGTAGGTAGGGGGAATGACTAAGAGATTGCAAAAAGGGCCCGCAGCCAGAGAAAACCCAGACTAGACGAGCACAGAAACACACAGAGTCAGAACGAAGCCAAGCCAAACAACAGAGAGTAGACAAAGCGATTAGTAATCGTATTTTATGGAGTGCAAAAACAGATGCAGAGCGAAGTGGGGGAAATTCAGGGGCTCAAATTGAGATAAACTTGAAATAAAGTGGATGAAAATGAATCGCATAATAAAAAGATGCCAGCCAGATGAGATGAATTAGGATAATATATACGAAAATACAGAAATACGAATATACTTACGAGTATATTCGTTTTCGTTACAATTCATTCCGGCGATAAGTGCAAACTTAAAGGGATTCTTCCAAGCTGAAGCTAAAGAAAGAAATTCAATTGTTCTTGCCAAGTTTGCCTTTTGTTACGGCAGGACAATTGGTTTCAACAATAGACCCTTCAATTATGAACAACAACGACGAGTGTTAAGGTTAAAAGCAACCTACAAATGTCAAACAAAGATTGATTTCATTGCACACCAACACTTGCCCCCAAATTGTGCCCTTTCTTTGTACATATTCCCCTCTTTAGAGAGTTCTTTGTGTGTGGTGGCAAGGGATTAGAGTTTCGACATGTACTATGTATGTGCCCCCTATAGAGATAGGGACTGAGAGAGCAAACGAAATTAATTTCATGCCTCGCAGATCTCAAATTGAAAATAATTGTTGTTGAAAGAGGAAAAAAGTCGACAAACAACCGAAAAAAAAGACACACACACACATTTGCCACAACATTGATGGAAAGCCGCATAAAGAAATGACTCCAAAAAAAAAGGTGTGAATGCGGAGCATAATAAAGTTTATTGTTTGGCAAGAGAAAACAGAAAAGAATTAAAAATAAAGCAAGAAAGAGGAAAAAAGAAAGTTCCTTTATGAAATTTCAATTGCATATGTGTGAAAATGGCAAGGAAAAATAGAATCCTCTTTAAAGCAGATTACAATCATGCAGCTACTCTACCTATACTAGTATGCATGAGTGAGGAATACTTTAGATTAAAAGGTAAGCCAAATGGAACTTGAAGCTAGAATTGCTAGAAATATCGAGAGAATTTTAGAGCAAATGTATACTATATTTGCTGTCAGTCGCTTTGCTTAGGCCCTATACCTTAAAGAAGTACCAAGTATGCTTTCCTATTTACGGTAATCAGGAGTATATGGCTCTAAGTAAACAATTCGTTGTCTCTTAACATAAAAGTCTTAGCGACTTACTATACTTCATCAATACACAGTTCGATAGGTTAAATTTTAATTTTCATTACTTGATAGCAGCCAAAACATCTCCTTCTGTTGAAATACCCCTTTTTGTTTTGTTTATAGGGTAAAATAAATACAAAGAGGGGAAGAGTATCCATTTGGTTCTTCGAGTCGACAAGTCAAGCGCACGTTTTCGACAATCAGAAATACAAAGAGCTGAAGACTGTCCATTTGGTGCTTCGAGCCACCAAGTCAAGCGTATGTTTTCGACAATCAATTTCGGCCTTAACCACGACAAAGTTCTCCAAAATATTTGACTGGCCAATTGTCGTGTCTTTGAGCATTGTTGCAATTAAAATTTGCGGTTATGTCACTTAAGGAGCCAACTCTCTGTTCTCGATTGAACTGTTGCTGGAGTGTGTGTTTTTGCATGGAAAGTGCACTTCAAAGTGCAAGTTTGATACTTTTAATTGTGGGAGAAGTTTCCGAAGGACTTGGCAACTTCGACACATCAAAGATTCAAGCGATTTGTGTGAGTGAGTGTTGTCCCTGTACAAGGACTTGGCGAACAAACTGTTGAAGCCAAGTCAAAGTGAAGGCGAAGGCGAAGGCACGAATACCACAACCAGGCGACTTCTCCTGGGTGGCCAACATACCCTGTGTGGTTGGGTGTTTAGGGTGGGTGCTGCATTGATAATGTAAATACATGTGCGAAAGCGAGCACCTGAGATATCAGCCGGATGCCGTGTACATAGAGTCGAGCAGTTGACTCAGCTGAAAGCGAGTTTGCACGCTTGCACAACAATAAAAATGATACAAACTGAGCACCCCTATGGAGAAGCAGGAGCAGGAGCAGGAACGGGAGCAGGATGTGGGTACTCCATTATGCGTTGTGGTATTGATCCAAAATTGAATGTAAATTGCGGCCGTGTGCTGCAAAGTGCAGCTCAAATGAATCAAAATGAATCAAACGTGGCCTGATACACGTGGGAAATTCACAGCCGGCGCAAACTCGTGCTTGGAGTTGGTATTGGTATTGGTATTAGCTTTGGTATTGGAGACTTGGCAACAAGCAGAGTGAAGCACTTACTGGTCTGAGTCGACAGAGAAGCGGCAGAGTTCTGCTAAATCATTCAGCGGCCATTAAACTGGCAACTGGTAACTGGCAACTGGCAATGTGTATTGGCCAAGTCGAGTGGGTGGCTGCTTTGGCTATGCACTTGGCCAAGTGTCATTGACTTTGCTGTGCAACTTAAAGCTGTTGCAGGCAGTAGCTTGCTAGCTGTGGTCAGACTGTAGCAGACTGGCGACTGGCAACTGGCGACTGGTCAGTTGTCCGCTCGTAATTCCTGCAGATAACTATGAGGGCCGTCGAGCCATGAAAAGCCATTACATCTTATCTCGGCCAATTGCTTTCGGTCAGCTTTCGGTCGCAGTGGTCGCTGTGGTAGCCTGGAAAAGCCATTTTCCACATTGGGGAATTTATGCAGAGGCCACGGCTAAAAGCCAAACATGCGAATAATTTAAATCAGCTGGCAGCAACACCTGTGGAAATACCTTCCTATCAACACTTGACGATTTTACCATATCGTGCCATGCTTCCGAGGGGGCGGGTGGGGGAATTCCCTTTTTCCGACAGTTGCCAATGGAATTTCAAGTATTCTCTTAAAGCAACGGCAACTAGAAACGATGGCCTCGCCATCCAAACTCGCTTCCCCTCTGTCGTATATCATGCATATTTTGGCTGCTTTATGCTCTTTGTGTCCCTTCCCCCCCACGTTTCCTTCCCCTTCCTGACATTTTATGACTTTATATTGTGTGTGGCAAGTTCATTGAGTTGTTGTTGTTATTGTTGCTGCTGCTACTGCTGCTGTCTGCCTCACACAGATTTTACGACCATGATGGCACATTACATTTTATAACTTATCAAAGAGCCTCCATTCAACTACAATACTTGAATGTCGCAGCCCGAACATGGACTCCATTCGTCCCCCTACTCTCTTGCCACTTGCCACGCAGCCACTTGCCACGCAAGTCATTCAAATGTTGGTTAACTGTAAATTGGCTGTGGGCTGTATGTGCGACGAGCGTTAATTGAATTTCACGTCAAACAAAAGACTCTGTGGCTCAAATGTGACATGTCACACGAACCGTCGAAAGTGTCGCCGGAAAAGATTCACGGATTCACATTTGAGTTAATATGACTCTAGGCACTGATAACGATGTGAGTTCTACGTAATGAAATTGCCTTGATGAAAACTTTGTCAACTTGCCGCCACATGTAACACTTAATTTCCTTGCTGCTCAGTGTGAAAGAGTGAAATTTATAAAACTCTTTGAATAAAATATCGATTTATTTTGAATGTATGTAGAGTAGTACAAAATGAACTGCATATAAAAAATGTGTAGTAAATAAATATGTATACATTAAAATAAATATTTATATATTAAAATAAATATTTGTATATTAAAATCAATATCTATATATTAAAGCAATCTGGAGAGTGGGGGCGGGAGTGACATGAGGGTTCCCTGAGCCAGTCTTCTATATTATTTTTGGCACGCCAAAAACTTCATACCCTTGCAGAAGTCTCAATGCACTTTCCAACCTATCTTTCCTATGATAAAGTGATACGATTTGAGCCAAATTTGTTTAGGATGTATAAGATATGACAAGATGCATAATCTGTGAGTTTGGTTGAGGTTTGTCATAAAACAATATAGTTTGTCATACTATAGCATGATTTTGACTTTTTTCCTATGGCAACTATATGATATAGTGATCCAATTTATATCAAACTGGGTCAGGATGTATAGGAGATATCCAAATGCATAATCTGTGAGTATGATTGAAGTTTGTCGAAAATTATAAAAGTTTGTCATACTAAACTATGATGTCCGAACGCTAGTTCCTATGACAGCTATATGATATAGTGCTCCGATCCGGCTGGTTCCGAAATATATACTGACTGCAGCAAGAAGACTGATCTGTGCCAAGTTTCATCCAGATAGCTCTTAAACTGAGAGACTAGTTTGCATAGAAACAGACGGACAGACGGACAGACAGACAGAAGGACAGACGGACATGGCTGTATCGACTCGACTCTGTTGATACTGATCAAGAATATACTTATATACTTTCTAGGGTCGGACATGTCTGATTTCAGGCGTTACACATTGCGGTATAAAACTATAATACCCTCTGCAAGGGTATGAAAATTAGTGAATAGTTTTATAATTATTTTGAAGACAACGTTAACAAATCTTTTAAAGAAGGAAATCAACTTTTTGAGCTTGTATAGCTCTATTAAAAATTATGCGATTTCCAAGCGAAATATCTGTATAATAATAATAATATATATATATTTATTTTTCATATAAATATAAAAAATAGATTTTATTTGTAATTCAAGATAACAGTGTCAAAAGTTAACCAATCGTAATGCAGTTTATCTTTCTGATCATGAACTGATATACAAATTAAATCTACATGTTAAACTAATGAAATAATATTAATTCATTTATAATTTAGCTATTCTTTGTAAACTTATTTATCTTATGGAATGAAAAGTCAGGTGTTGAAATAAAACAGAGGGGAAAGAGAATTATGCCAGCGATTTTGATTGAGCACCTTCATCATCATTTAAAATATCTATTGAGTGTGTTGGTTGTGTTATTAAATGCAATTGTTATTTTGCAATCAATGCCAATTAAAATTGCCATCAATCTGGTTATGGTAAATGCATTTTTGTGTCTGTTATTGATCTCTATATTAAACACACACACACACACTCGCATACACCCACTAAACCGCAAGTAAAACAAATGCATTTTGCAAGGATTAACAATAACAAATCTGCAAGGCAATTGATTTAAATTAAAATTTAAATCGAAATCGATTAATTGACCGAACGCAGAGTTTAATTGAAATTTCGTTTCGTGGCCAGAAACGAAATAGCCAAGTTTAAGCCACATCATCAACGGGCTTGAAAGCTGCGACTGAAGCACAAATTGAAATTGAAATTGAAACTGCATTAACTGCTCCTGTTGTTGGTCTTGTTCTTCTTGTTGTTGTGCTCAATTATTGTTCATTGTAGTTGTTGTTGTTGCACATTTGCTGTGGCTGTGCCACATGTGCAACTTAAATTGGCTTTCGCTTTGGCTGCAAATTAACAATTTCATTTGATAAATCAAAGGGTCAGTGCGACATGGCACGCAAACAAACAACAACGATTCAAAATATACTCACATTCATACACCCACTCATTCACATTCACATTCACATTCAGATTCGCATTCGCAGTCACATTCGTTCAGTTTCAGATGCACGCAACATTGGACACAATGGCTGCTGTGTGTGTGTGTGTGTCTGAGTGTCTGTGTGTGTGTGTGTGTGGTTGGTTGTGAGTTTATATTCAACATGACATGAACACATCGAACACCCACGCATCGAGGAGCATTCATTATGCATTGTTGCTTTCACACACACACAAACACACACACACACACACAGACATTTGCATAATTCTGTCTGTCATTGGCATTGGTTTTCTGGCAACAATTGCAATCGAATTTCTCCTACTCTCTCTCTCTCTCTCTCTCATTCTGTCTCCCTAGCTCTTTCCCTATCTTACGCTGGCATAAATTGAACCATTTTACTTTGTGTTCAATATGTTTAACAAGCAAAATTTCACATTACACAGCAAATTTGTCAGGGATGTTCTCAATTACAGTTCAGTGCAATAAGAAAAGTTTACATAAAGTGTGGAGAAATGTATGGAAATAAAACTAAAGGTGATATAAACACAATTTATGATTGTACTTGTAGGAAATGACAACAAAACGAAAGGACAACTGTTGGAAAACACGCGAGGGACACGAAGACAAGAGACATTATTTAACACTGTAAACGAGAGACTTAAAAATAGAGAAAGAATCGATCTGCATTCATTGAGTGAAGGGATCTCGATTATAACACACGTAATTTCTTTAAAGTTTAAGACTTGTACACATATCAAAACTCTTATTCCTTTATAAGAAATACTATAATTAATATAAATAAATTAAGAAAAATAAAGGGGCACATATATATACAGTTTGTCAAGTAATTGTTTTGACATCACTAAATATTTACATAAGTGTTTAAATTTTTTGAATTTAGTTAAATCCAATGAATCTTGTTTGTTATTTTGTTTAAATTATTCTTATAGCTATAAACAGCCGTAATTAAATAATAAACAGCTAAATAAATCAAACAACGATTATTCTTTGTAAATAAACTACAACAATTCATATATGATGTCAAAACAATTACTTGACTAACTATATTTATAGTTAATGGTTTAAATTGAAGCATATATATTACTGCTAATCAAGTGGGATTAAGAAATAGATTCCTTTAGTAATTGCCCAGCAATTATACTGATCTAAACAAATCTTTATAGACAGTGATCACAATTGTTCCTAAACAAAAATCGACTGGCATAAATTTATTTAATATTTTAACAAAATGTTTAAATATTTGAATATTTTATTAAATTCATTTCACATGTATTATAACCCATTTTATTCCATTGCTTTCGCTATGCTTTTAGGTTGTTAGAGATTTGTAGAACACTCAACAAAGTATTGAATAAACCACTATTATTTTAATAAGTGAAGCGTATAACCATGTTATTTATAATAAAAGATGATTTAACTGAACTTTCTACATGTTTTATTCAACCGTAATACTTAAAGTAAGCCAACAAATTAAATTATCGTCCAAGAACAATGCGAGATACTAGTTAATAAAGTTGCTATTGATGGAAAGGCAATCAAGATAATCAATGTGCTAAAATTTTCATTAAATGAAATTCATTCAATCTTTTAATTTATCTAATGTATGCTAGAGATTTATAAACTTACGACAAGTTCAACCTGAAATATTGTTTTCTGTACATATTTTCGAGTTGTTTTGGCAACATAAAATGGGAAACAAAAATCTATTTGATGACATTCTGACAATTGGGAATAATAATGATTGGTGGCTGCACTCGAAACTGAGTTCTGATTATTAAATCGTAAATTGCTGCAATGCAAATAACTTTACAAAAGCAGAGAGAAAGAGACGGCAGCAGTTGTCTGTACAAATGTGTATACTATATCGTATCTGTTTGTTTTCACACTCGACGCACGCTTGACATGGGCAAATAGTACTAGTATAACAGAGCTGCCAGGGTCAGGGCTGGAGCAATGAAATATCAAAGGAGCGTCGGGCACTGACTAGAAATTTTAAAATCATATCGAATGCGAGTAAATATTGAAACTGCTGCGAAGGCAACACACAGATATTGCAGATGAATTCTGATTTTTAATTAAAAGGCTATGTGCAACAATTTTGTTAAATCATGCACGTTTTGTTTGTGAGGGGGGACGTTGGGCGAGGGATGGCACAGCAGTTGGCAGTTGCAAATGTGGCAAATTTAAAACGAATCAATAAATGGGGAGTTAAAGTCTTTTACAGGATACGAGACTTTGTCTAACAGCTGAGTCATTTATTTTATGAGGAATTTCTGTTAATATCCATCAGTTTCACTCTATCTCTCAGTCTGTGTGTGTGTGTGTGTGTGTGTGTGTGTGTGTGTGTGCACTTCATTTATTTTATGCGTTGTATCCTTTAAATGTGCATGTACTTGGTTAGTCACTCTGCTGCTCCTTGCCGCCCCCTTTCATGCCCCCCGCCCTTGCTTCGTTCCGCTGCATAAAATTTATTTCGTTTTTATTATCATTTCATGCATGTCCCATCCCCCCCCCTCCCACAACTGCCTCCCTCACACATATGCAATACAGGGGATACGAAAAAATTCCGAGAAACGCCTGCAATTGACCTCTCCGCCCTCTGCGCTCTGCCCTCTGCCCTTCATCCTTTGCCCCTTGCCCTTTGCAGCTCGCTCGCGTTTCGGCCAAGAGTCTATAAAATGTTTTTCAAGGGACAACGAAGCCAAACAAAACAAAACGATGGATAAAGAGGGTGGGGGAGAGGGAGGGGGCGGGGCAGACGAGGTAGCAAAAACAAGGTGGCAAAAAAATAGTTGCGCCCTCTTGTAAAAATATGTAAACTTGCAACACACGAAGACTATCAAGCGTTGTAGTTGCCGTTGCAGCTTAAAATATGTATACAAAAAATGCAACAACAACAGTGGGGGGAGTGGGAGGAGATCCAGGGGGGCTATGGGGATGGAATTGCTGTCTATTATAGTTGCTGGCGTAATTTTTTCACATTTTCCTCTGTTCTCTCTTGCTTTTCTTTATGTTTTGCGTTCAAATAATGTCATTTTGTAAATTGCTTCACTTTCCAACCCCCCACCCCCACCCCCATGCACACACACACACACACATGCAGACAAGCATTCGAGCTCCCCTCGCTGGCATATTTTTTAGGGCTTCCTTCACATTTGCCGCTTTTATTGTGTTGGAAATGTTGGAATGTCGATGTTGCCGTCATCGTTAACAATTGGCCTTTTTAGTCGTCCCGTCGTCCCGTTGTCCCGTCGTCCTTTCGTCCTTTTGTTTTGCGTCGTCTGTCCCAATGCCCAGCTTCTGGTCCTTTGCCCCCAACGACGCGACGCTTCAAACTTTGCCTTTGTTTGGCGCGAAAATCAATTAACGCGCTCAATGAGCTTCAAAAAACTTTACAGCACAACCAACACACCCCCAACATACACCCCAACACACAGACACACACACACACAGAATACAAAGCCAATTTACAGTTAACCAAAATGTAAATGGCGTCAAGGGAGTCGCTTGTCCTGAACCTGTTCATGTCGCTGTCAATGTGGTTGCCAGCCACAAACTGAGCTGAAACTGAAACTGAAGTCGACACTGGAGCTGCGGAAGTGTCAACTGTTTTGATAAGCTGTAAAATTTAATGTGCTGCAATGTCATAAAAATCTGTGGCACGGCCGCAAGCACAACGCATACGAAAATATTAAGGGAAACAAGATGCCTCCCCTGATGGGGGGGAGACAAAACAAAGGTTAGTTAGGCACAACTGAAAAGTTTTTCCCACTTTGGCAGCTGCAACTTTCCCCACGTGCCACACAATTCCATATTCAATTTGAGAGATCAATATAACAACAGACTATGGAGACAACAGATATAACAACAGGACATTTATGCGTAATATTCTATACTTTCTTTTATTGTTACTTTGCGGTGGCGCTAAAGCGATTTGGCAACGAGGTAGAGTGCCGCCCCCCCGACCACCCTTTCTCCCTACCATCCCCACCCATTCCATTCCATTCCTCCCTTAGCCCTGGCATTTTAGCCACAGACTTAAGAAGACGCCTTTGTGGCGTGCTGATTTCTCAGGTGGTCGCTTTCGCACATGTATTTACATTCACAATGCGACTGAATCATCGTTGAGTACTCGAAGTGAAGGGGGCACCTTCCCCAAACCACCCCTCGACACTGCTGCTCGTATATTGACAAACGTTTCACTTAACCATGTGGCAAGTTGCAAGTTGCAAGTTGTTCGTGTTCGCATGAACAAACATTGGTTGCATCTTTGATAAGTCAAACGAATTCTGTCGAGACTTGTCCAACAATTAAAAGTATCCAAGTTGCAGTCCAAGAGCTCGCTCTTTGAATCATTTTGAAGTGGCCAACCACCGACCATTGTGGATGGTGGTGCAGGTGGTGCAAACTTTAATTGCAATTGTCCGGCTCAAAGTAAGCACAATTGCCCCAATCAAACGAGTTGCAAAACTTTGACAATTGCTTTTGATTTCATAGGCCAAGTGTTGTTCTGACAGGGGAAGGGGAGGGGGTAGGGTGAGCACAGGGTGGGAGGGGGTCTCACTTTTCAAAGTTGTGTATGTTGCAATTGCGGTCTGTGTTCGATCTCCAAGGCGATTGTCCTGGCCTGGCCAGAACAATATACTGACAGTTATTGACTCCCCAACTATAAGAAAAACTTTGAACATTTATCTTCACTTGCCTCCCCGAAATTCCACTTGATTTTTCAGTGGTTTGGTTTTACACAAAAATTCCTTTTCCCTTCTCAAAATTTTCACTATTGCTGTCATGTTGTGTTTGCTATACTATGTGTGTATGTTTAAGTGTGTGTGTGTGTGTGTGTGTGGCTTTTCAACATTCTGTTTATAATTGTTTACGATTTGTGTTTTTTGAGCCATGAAATTAATTCCATTGCTTGTTTTCAAACAGTATTAAAGCCCACTCACTTTCAACTTTAAAGTTGGCTAAAAAAGTTTTCATTAAGTGCCAAGTGCCCTTTGACCTTTGTCAGAGTTTCACAAGGCTTTTAAATGCCACGAGCAGCACGAGTTCTCATAATTTTAAAGCAACTCAATTGAGTCAAAAATCTTTAAAATGAGTTAGAAAAAGATTGCTTGGGATAGAACGTTACCTTGTTCTTATTTTCCACTTGGGGTGTAATTTCCACAAAAAAAAAAAACCTCCTCGATAAATACTGCAGCATTCTTTAGGCACAAGTCTTTGAATAGTCAAAATTTGCTTATATAAAGTAAATAAAAATGTTTCAGCTGTTTTCCCGCCTTGAGGGTGGAGTTTTTTAATAGCTTCCTTACCTTTTAAATTAAAGCCGCTGTAGAAAATTAAGTATTCTCTCATTATTTAAGTCAACAAAGTTTTTTAATAACTAATGAGTCGAGTTTTCGTTTTGTTTAGTTATTTTATTATATAAATTGATTGTTCACTTAAAATCTTAATTTATAATTTGATCTTATATTCTAAAAATTGTTATATAAATATCCTTGAAAAGGAACAGAAGTTCATGGCAAGAAGAACATTAAAACTGCATATGAGATGGAAAGAGTCTCGTTTTCTTAGCCTTTCAAATAAAAAACCTCTGTATAAAATAGATTTTCAATTGAACTCTGTAGTCGTAAATAAGCGAATCGAATCAACGATGCGTGACTTTTCGCCACATTCTTTTCGTCCGCCCCTCGCCTCTCCATCAATGGCCAGGTTGCGTATCCATGCCAACTGGATGGATGCAGTGTCTGTGCGTGAATCTGGCATCCAGGTAGTACTTGCATAGAAGTGCGTATAGCCGTGGATTGTCCGCATGCATGAATGCTTCTTGACTCTGCTCGGCTCTGTTTTCGATATGCCAATTGTAAATTGCTAAAGTGTTTCGTAGTCTGTCTCTCTCTGTTGGCCAGGGTTGCCAGGGTAACATTAACAGACTGGCAATCCCAATCCCAATGCCAATTTCAATGGCAATCAGCAGCAGCAGCAGGCAACGCTTGTTAACAGCTTCAAACTGTTTTTAGCTTGTCGTTTAACGTGAATTTGAGTGGGCCTTCAATTTTAGCCGAGTTATCATTGACTCTACAGGGACTCTGAGACAACTGAACATGGATTAAATATGCTCTCAGTGTGTGTGCCAAATTTGTACGATTTTGGCAGAGGGAAGTGCAACTTAAACTGTAGATGGACCCGGCAAATTAGCTTAAAAGGCAGCGCCAACTTGATGTCTGAAACAAGAAAAAAACAGAAATAAACAGACTAAAAATGCTGGCAAATTAATTTCAATGCTGTGCGATGTGTTCTGTTTTTTTTTTGTGCCTGGCAAAAGTTTTGCAACTTGGCTCCATGGCAAAGGCAACAGAGAGGAAATGCCGTTTGACAGTGAATAAAATTGCGCGCGTTGCGTCTGGAAAATGAAATTCATTTGGCGCCCAACGTACGCCATTTTGGCGCCCATATACATGCTGAGTAGAGTAGAGTAGAGTAGAACGAGAGCATGAAGAAGCAGCAGCAGGAGAAGTAGGAAAGTGAGTAGAAATGGGAAAGGAGCTGCTAGGAAACGACATGCAATGGAAAAGTTCTGACTCGTTTTTGGGCCCTTTTCGAAAGTTTCAAGTTTATTAGCGTGCCACGTGGGGTTGTTAGTGTTGTAGTGTGCACTGTTCAGTGTGCAGTGTTGGTAAGTGCATGCACATGAAATCGAAATAATACAAAAAAAATAGAAGAGAGAAGCTACCAGCCAGCATTTGACACTAGTAGTAAAAACGTTTGCCCATAAAGCCAAAAGGTGAAAGCAAACGCAAAATGCATTTAAAGTTCCACAAAGCGAAAGGTTCGTCCTCCTCTGTGTCTGTCTCCTCTTTGCCGGCATAATGCCGGGTCCTCTGGTCACGGAAAATGGCTTTTTTCTGTGCTTTTATGGTAGCACACGCCACAAAGTGGCTTAGAAAGTGAAATCCATTTTCGTGTCCTACACAAAGTGAATGAAACCGATTTAATTTTCGGTCTCCTTTGGCTTTCTCTTTCTCTTTCTCTCTCTATATCTATTTCTTTATTCCTACAATTGTTCAGTTGCTATTAGATTAGAACGTTGCCTTTCATAACTGTTAACGCAGCTAAAATTGGCTCTAATCATATTATTTATTAGCTAGCCTAATCAGAAGCACTTCAAACGCAACAACATAAATTGGCTAGAAATGATATCAAAGGCGAGCAAGTTGATAAGTGTTCTCTGGGTTCTTAAAAGTGTCCAGTCTTGCCTTCGGCTATAATAAATTAACTTAACTCATTCTGCATTTCTTGGCCATAACTAATAACTAACAGAACTTTGAAGGACCACTAATTGTCAGTCGAGAAGTCTTTTGGCCTTAGTTCCTTTTCGGTTTGATTATGCTAATACATCAAGGGTCCCTGTAGTCAGTCCATGGTGGGGCAGGAAGTCGGGACACTTTGAGAAATGGCTGCACAGTCGTCTGCCGCCTTGCTGCATGCATCTCTGTCAGAACTCGTTGCAGTGGCAGCTGCTCTAAGTGCCCTCGAGTGGCAGGGAAGCGGATGAGCTTACGGCTATTGCAAATGTTGCGGAAAATATGGCGTCAGTCAAAAGTCAGACCGACGACAGCAAATAAATTGCTTGCCAGGTAGAATGCACAATGCCCAACGATGTTAAGCTAAGCAATGGACCAAGCGCCAAAGGTCAGTTGTCTAATAATTGGTCAACGGCATCAACAACTATAACTACAACAACTATTCACAACTATCCATGAAGAATATACTTGCCTCAAGGCAGCTTACGCAATGATCCCACTATCTCTGTCTCTGTCTGTGTCTTTATCTAGCTACCGCCCTTCTTCTTTCCTTTCCTTCCCTCCCCTTCCCAGTCATAGTCGCAGCTCGAATGTATCCTAAATTAAGTTGTTATCCAGTGGAAAATATGCAAATTGTTTTTGGCTCATGTCAGACATAAACTTTTTTTATGGCCAAGTGACATGTAACCCCAGTCTCCGTCCCAGTCTCTGTAGCAACCCCTAGCCCTCCTCCCTTGTCATTTATCTAGCCAACACTTTCGTCTGGCGCCGCCACCAAAAAAAAAAGCTGAACCATAACCAAACTCACGTGTGTGTTATAGTGTGTGTGAGTGTGTGTGCTGATGATGGCGACGTGTTCACGTTTATGCACACTTCGTGTATCCCGAAATCAGATAAGTTCAGCTCCTCCCTCGCCTCCCTTCCCCTCTCCATTTCTACTACAGAACCGAAGCGAACCTCTCTCTAAAATAATTGCAAATCATAAATATGTTGAGGCATGACGTCGGCCTCCTCGGCCTGATTTAGTGGCAACAATGGCGACAAGCAGAGGCAATAGCTCCAACTCTGACTCTATTTCTTTTCTCCCTCCCACTGCGCGTGCTCCCGTCGATTTGGCCGAGTGCAACTAACAGTTAATTAAGACATTCGAGTCGCCACTACCTCCTCACTTTAATATGACGCTTTATGCCTCTTTCACAGCGTGTACTGCTCCCCCCCCCTTCCCTGTAAATCCTCTCCTTCAGCTGCAGTTCGTCGCGTGTTTTAAATTCAACACTGCGGCCATTTTGCCTGCTACTTGTTGTTGTTGTTATTGCATTTCGGTTAGAGAGTGTTTATACTTATATTCGTGCATTTGCCTGTCCCAATTCCTGCCCCTTTCGTCCCCGTTCCCCCCCTCAGTTGGGTGTAATGCTTACAAGCTTCTAATTGAGCGTGCGGAGGTCGCTTCTAATTATCGCATGAGAGAAACGAACCGAACCGAACTTAACGGTTTTCCATTTCGTGCCTTTGACGCCATTGTTGCCTCTGAATTTACAGTTACTTAGCTCTCCTTGTTGTTGTTCTGCTGTTGTTGTTTTTGTTGTCCGCACTGTTGTTGGCGACATTTGGTTAAAAGGGTTTCAGCTTCAGCCAAAACACAAATTAAGTTATTGGGGATCTGGAATACAGTTTAAAGTCGAGGGAGTTGCCAGACTGCACGGGGGGCAGCTCTTCCTCTTCATATCAGGGGGAAACTTGCTTGAAACATCCGTGTGCGACCTGCCCGCTAACTGCCTGTCCATCTATCCATTCATCCATTCAACCATCCATCCAAACGCCGAATCAACTTCATTACCGAGTGTAGAGCGTGTGTGATGGTGTGTGTGTGCAAATTTCCTGTTCTGCTTTTTACGGCGGCACGTAATCAAATTAAGCAATTACAGCCCGACGAGTTGCCCTTCCCCGGTCCTGTACTGTCCTGGAACCGCATCCACATCCCCTTGATTATGGGGTAGCTCTGTGAGCTTCGTGTAACTTCAAGGGAAAATCAACAGTTCATCGGAAAATGGAGAAGGAGGAATGAAGGAATTGGCACCCGACAATCATAACGGTAAACGTTCTTCTTCTTCTTCTTCCTCTTTTTGAAGTGCTATTTGTATACTCAATTGGTCCAGTCTTCCACCTTTCCCAAATGTGTTTATAAGAACTTCCTTAAGTTCAATCTTCCCTCTCCTTAAATTATTATAATAATCATTTGGTTTACGACCAATTAATCAACTGTACTTCAGATCCAGACCCAGAGGAAGACCTACAAACATGTTGCCATTGACTTATGTAGGTATATCCACGACGCGTGACCCAAGACCGCGCCCATTTCAAGTCCCCTTTAACCCCCCTCCACACGCCCTAGACAAACATTGCGAACATAACTTAGAGCTGCTTTGAATTGGGATACAGCTGTAACCGATATGTTTATGGGTCGCTTGGGTTGCTCGAATTCGCTGGAACCATGTCGCCAATTAACAATATTGAAATTTGGCGGATGAGGACGGAGGAGACATCCCTTTTGGCCTTAAGTCTAAAGCCTAAGACCATCCTTCCTGCGGAGTGGGTCAACGTGAAAGTGTTTACTTCTCTTGGCTCTTGGCGCTAATCGCTTAGCTCGTAAAACCCTAAAAGCGCCCCTAATTATAACTGACCACGCAGCAGTGCAACTCGGTTGCGTTTTCCTTCTATTTCCATTTCCATTTCCACTTCCATTTTCATTTGTATTGAGTGAATGCCCCAACGAGCGAATGGTTGAATGGGGAGAACTTCTGAACGGCAGTCGAGTGACTTGGATAAGGCAGACACTGTTGAAGACTCCCCCACTGACCTAATGAGCCATTTAGCCAATTGGGGTTAATGTCTAGTGGCTAACAGATGGAAGAGGGAGGAGGGAGGAGGAAGGGAAGAGGTGCCAAGGAAACGCCTTCCAGCTGCGACTCACGACTCATTGATGAATTTTTCAAAGGTTTCGTGCAAACTTAGTTCTCAGGAAAACATATGAACTCACTGACTGACTGGGAAAGTTTAGGACGAGTTTCTTCTTTTATTTGTGGGCTTCATCTCTTCATTTTCCTATTTTCATATTTTCCTTATTTATGGGCAAACATTTTGGTCACGTCGATGGGACGTGAGCATTTTGGGGAACTTTGCGACACGTTATGAAGTTGAAGTCGAACGAGTTGTGAGTTGGAGAGGAGGAACCTTTGTCTTGGGTTCTCCTGAACTGCATACTTCTCCACCTGATGGCTTCAGAAATCTTTGCCTGCTTAGTCCTAAACTTGTTGTGTTACCTCGAGAATCCCTTCGTATCCGCATCCTTCATCATCAGTCATTCATTCCTCCACTCGTGTTGATGGGAATTACGATATCATTCGAGCCCTGTAAGCTGCCGTGTCAATGCGTGAGCCATTTCTGTTGGCCAGGCCAACTGCAGCCGTCATTTACACAGCTTAGTCCTTGTCCAACAGGACACAAACAACACAAATGATGCCAGAGCTCTCAATTGGTCTTCCCATCGTTGCAGTGGGACTCCAATTGCAGGAGAGGAGAGATGGGGAGGTTGGGGGTGTCTTTGATTTCAATTGGTCAATGGTTTCAGTTTTAAACTCTTGCAGCAACTGACATCCACAATCCAGCGATACGGCGATGTGAAGTGGAAGTGGAAACTGTAATTGGAGGCCACTGAAGCGGGCTGTCTGCATCAGAATCTCTACTCTTGGTACATTCCACATGCCACATGGCTTGTCTAAGGGCTTGTTATGGTTACGGGAACTAATCGAGGGTTGGTGTGACTTTCGCTTGCACTTCTTATCCGAAATGACAGATTGCTCCATGGAAACTCGCATATTAATTATGGGCAGGTCTCAGAAAGATGAAACAAAACCCCTTTTCACTATGGCAACTTTTTTCCCATGTGGGAATTGACCTGATAACAAATGTGTGTTGCTTCATTCTCTCTATCTCTCTTTCTTTGTCTCTCTCTATCACTTGGGTTATGTGTCAGTTTAAATTCTTCCTCGGACTAAACTCAACATAGCACTGGGATAAGTTGTGTCTATCGCTTTGTTCTCTGTCTGACGAGCATTTCAAATTGGCATATTATTGCTGATTCCATTGACTCCACTGGATGTTCCTATCTCATCATTCATCATCACATCATCACATCATCACATCCCAGCATCCAAAGAGTCCTCTGACAATTTCTGCTTATCAGTTAATGCGTCGCTTGATTGAGTTATGGAAATTTGCTGCGTTCATTGAGTCTCTTCTCGGATGCGACAGGATATCGATGGGGATGTCGATGTGAATGGACTGTCTGTTCAGACTGACGGGCAACCGCAGACATATTTTCCAGCTCATTTTGTCGCGAAAGGGAACGAGGCATCTAAATTCAAATATCACCGCTAAAAAGCGTAACCTTGTTGCCATCCCCCTCTGTTTCCGCATCCATATTCTTGCCACTGCCAGCCTGTTTGTGCAACAGCCGCATCCTCTCTATTATCAACAACATAGTCATAGTCATCATGGCTTTCATCGTCATCCCCAATCCTCCCCTTCGGTCCCTTTTTACGATCGAATGCTAATAAAGTCGTCTGCCGTTGGGCGTCGGCGCCAAGTTGCATAATTCAATTACATCCGATGTAGACTCATAAAACTAAATCAAAGGAAAACAAAGCGACACGCTTCATTTACTTTAGTACAGCTCCATAGTCCGACTTCCCCCCACAGCATTCTCCCCCCAGTTACATCCTCAGTCCCAATCCCATCCCATTTCCAGAGTAGTGTCTGGTCCTATAGCTTTTTCAATCATAGGAATTTGGCACTATTTGCAGCTTCTCCCAGACAACGAGAAGCAAGAAGTAATAAAAGTTCTCCTTATTTCTTTGTACTCTATCCCCTTTCTACCCTCTCTCCTGTCCCTCCACATGGGCAGATCTTTCATATTGCGACGCTGTTTATCCTTTTGGCCCTTTGCCGACATTCCCAACTCGAAGCTGCGTCCGACATTTGACGGCTTCTGCTGTTGGCAAGCAAAGTTTCCCGTCGCTTCCGACCACGTCTAGTTTGTGCCTCAAAGCATCAAACAATTTACTCGCCTGACTTTCGTCGCTGCGTGTCTGAAGTTAGTTTTGGCCAAAAGGAATACTCGTAATATCGTAAAAAGTGATTGTCGTGAATGATTGCTCTCCATTTCTCTCAGTGCAGCTCTGTTTATGGCCAACTACTAAGCCAACTTGGCCTTGGCCTCTGGCGTCTGTCTAACTTGTTGGCGGATTTTGAATTAGTGCCAAGCATAAAGTGTTGGCCCATTATTATCTTTCGGACTTCATAACTTCACTCATAAACATCTTGATTGTTCCGAGTCTAGTTGGATCTCTGTTCAGTCTACGAAGGCAATTGTATCAGCGATTGAGATGGGAGACACTAAAAGCAAATTGTGACGCATAAAATGAAGTGCAGTTGGAACAATTTGCAGGCTATTGCCCCATGTGCTGCCAATGCTGTAATTTTCCATTTAGCGTGGTAATTAACCACTTGGAAATACGTGAGGCAATGGGAACCTGGCAACTGGCCAAGAAGAAGAAACGGAGACACAAATATCAAAATTAAAGGCATTTCAACTGCAAATGGCAGCACCTCCTTCCAACTCTGCCTCCTGCCTTCTCCAAACTCCATCTGTGAATTTCCTGCTTCTTTCATGACATCGGAAAACGGCTGACAATAAGAGTGCAAAACGAAAGCGTTGCAGTAAAGAAGGAAATGGCCGAAAATGTGGCAGCAAATCGTTCAACAGACAGGACAGGGAGGAGGTGTCCGACTTCGAGTTGCTTTTGTTGCGGACTGCGGCAAAGGATTGCAACTTGCAACTTGCAACAGAATCCAATGGACACTCCCTGAACACAGCAGATACATCTTTTATATTGTTGCACATTTCTACATGCTTCCAAAATATTTGATTTGAGAATCTGCAACGATTTGTAAAGAGGCCAAGACTTGACAGCCATTCAAGTCTCTGATAACTCTGGAACTGAGAACTCGTAACTGTGTCTACTCGGTCAAGTGTGAATAATTCAGCACTCATCCAGAGGCAATAGAATGTCTACGGTGACTCCCCAAGTATCTCATTGTATCTTATGGTGGCGCCACAGGCGGCCAAGTGCAACTGCATCCTTCTGACAGGATTATTTTCACGCGGCAATTTGTTCGGCGCCAGCAATTTGATAGTTTGTAGTGGTTTTGGGGAGGGAGGGATTTATACGTCCGCCTGCGGGTCACGTGCCCCTTTTGTTTACATTCCACATTAAGAGGATTCCGTTTCGTTTTATTGCTATTTGATTCTATTTTCTGTTTGTTGTTGTCCTGCCTCGCGTGCTTGCCACACACATAAGCAAAGGTCTGCTGGTCTGCGGCAGCCACAGATCGAGTCTCACATATTTGTTTTTGTGCTCTTTCGCATTCGCATTCGCATTATTATCCTCTTTGGGTATTTCTCGGGTTACTTTTCCAGCCCCTGCCCACCCTTCAGATAGGGGTTGGCGTGAACTTTGCCACTTTCTGCAGCTTTTTTCCGTTTAGCTCTTGCAACTGTTTAAGCGTCTGTCATTTGTTGTTGTTGTTATTGTTGTTGCTTATTGTTATCCTCCATTTGCGAGCTTACCATTCACAAGTTGTTGTTGTTCCTATTGTTGTTCCCTTCTTTGCAGTCTGGTTTCCTTTTTGTGGGCAGGTCCTTGCTGAGTGTTGTTGCTGCTGCCCCATGATAAGTGCATGTCAGTCCATTTGGTTCTACTCTTTTAGCCAGTTTTCAACACTCTAAACTAAATCGCTAGCCATCTATTTGCTTGCCACACGTGCCACGCTGCTGCAACAGGATTGCAATCTTTAACTGCTCCCATTCATCATATTCATAGCTTCATTTTTCTGTTGGTTTTCCATAGTTTGCAAATTAATTTACGCTGTCGCAAAATTGGCAAAACTCAGTTGACAGTTGACCAATTTTAATTAAACAAAGTTTCAGCCAAAATCAAATCAATGGCAATTGATACGATGACATTCTATGTGATGGACGTTTGATGGACGTGTCCTCAGTTTGGTAATTGCACTGACAAGTTGTCCAATTTGTCTGGCTGCATGTTTTTGGCCTAATCAAATTTGCATGACAGCATTTGAGATTGGAATTAGTTATGCGAATTTGAATATACGCAAAAGTGACAAAAGTGACACCAGATTGGATTAGACCAGGGTTTTCATTTGGTTTTCATTTGGCATGGACACGGCCGGAGCAGGAAAAAGGAAGGCGCAACAGTTGCAACATTTCACTGCGCATGTGACCACAGTGAAGATTCGTGATATGGGATTCGGTTCGCATTCGCATTTGTTATGTAAACAAAACGCCAGACGATGAGGATGATAATGATGATAATGATGATGATGTTGATAATGGAATTTGCGGTGTGTCTGCGACAACTTACAATGTCCAAGATTTAAGTCTAACAATCGATAAATTGTGTCGCCTTAAAGTCGCCTTGGCCTATTATCCCTTTTAGGCCTGTTCGTCTTGTCAAACATGGCATTTCCCATTTGCAACACCTTTTGCCAGTTATTTAATTTATTTAGCCAGTCTTCCGCATGTTATTCCCAAGAAATGCTTGTAAATGCTCACAAGTTGGGTTTAAACATGGGATTCCCCCATTTCCTTCCCTTTACTGAATGGCAAAAACAACATTTGAGCTGATTGCGTTTTGATAACTATAAGTGTGTGTGTATGTGTGTGTGTGTGTGTGTGTGTGTGTAGGAGAGTGTGAGTGTTTTACTAAAACGTTTACTCAACTCATCCTACAAGCCACAACAAGCCAGCAAGCAGACAGTTGTCGACCCACTTCACACATGTAAACAATTATTGAATACCCTGTAAATGCAGCCTAAATGGGTATATTGATTTGATCAACATTTAACTTGCAGCTGATATTATGCCCGTTACTTGATGAACTTCACAAGCTATTACTTTTACAGGGTATCTCAGCAGTTGTGGCAGCTGTAGAGGGTATGTGTGTGCGTGTTAGTCTGTGAACTGTTGCCCAATAACCGCAGCATTGCGTGACCACCTTTATAAATGTGTGTGTGTGTGTGTGTGTGTGTGTTTGTGTGTGTGTTTGTGTGTGTCTGTGGTTTAGAGTTTGCTTTTGTGGGTTGCGGGCTGTGGACTGTGGGATGTAAGTAAGTTCTAAATATGTGTGCGTGTGTGTGTGCTTAAATGAAATCAAAAAGAACGTTGACACTAATTGAAATATGCCAGAGATTAGACCGGATTCTTAAGTAATACCAGATAACTGACGGGCTGGCATTAACCCCTCCCCGACTACCTCTACCCCCCATTTCCCTATTCTGACCCTCCCACTTTCATCCTGAATAAACGAAGTCGTCGGTTGATGAAAATTATGCAAATTTCTCGTTGCGCTTGGACACTTTTCAATGCGAGGGCAAAGTGCGACCTTACACCCCTCACCCCTGCCTGCCTGCATTTGCCCTGCTTCAGCTTGATTGAATGGCCACTAAGTGCTTTAACTTCGATGCGGATCATAAACAGCAACAACAACAACAGCAACAACAACAGCAACAACAACAGCAACAACAACAAAAGTGCAACAGAAATGTGCGCCATAAACTTATATGCTGCTTTCTATACCCTGTACTTTTATATATAGTTAAAAAAGGCTATGTTAAAGTGAATTAAGTGTCTGTAATGCTTGGAAAGAGAGAACTTTATGATTTTCTCCAATAATTATAAATATTATTTTATCAATACTTTGTTATATTCATTTTATTCATATTATTTTATTATTATTTTAATTTTAAAAACTTGCATTTCACTCTTATTATTCTTTCAAATCAATGCTTAAGTTAATTAAATTCAAATAAAATAAATTCATTTAGTTGTAACCGCTGAAAGGGTATCCCGACTTCGTTAACCATTAGATAGCTTATGTTTCCCCTGCTTTAGTGTGACCAGGAGTAGGCATAAACCGTAGATTAGGCACGGACTGAGCTCGGGAATAATTCAATTTGCGTTTCAAGTCGGTCAAGTGAACGTGAAAAGGACATGAGCCTAAGTGGGCTAAGTGTGGCAACATAATTCCCAAATGCTAACGAGAGTTCGTTGACTTGGTCTAGAATCGTAGGAGTATGTACTCGAAATTTTGCTCGTAGTCGTAGTATCTGGGCTATCATCGAGCCAGACAGACAGACAGCCAAGCTTTGCTTGGCATAAAATTCGAGTATAATAACCGAAATGACAGCCATAAATCAATGATTATTGCCCATTGTGAGGGAAGGAAGATGGGCTCAAGTTGTTTGCCGCTTTAAAGTGGGAAATCCGAGATATTTTTATGGGCATTTTCCAGATAAAAAGACTGGCCAGACCAATCTCTCTCCGTCTCTCTCTCTCTCTCTCTCTGTCGCTTTGTCACTTTGTCGCTTTATGCACAATAAATTCAGCCACATAATATGGAAATTCCCAGCTAAGGGCCTCGTTTCCCAACACAGTGTTGAGTTATAAAATGTAATTGAGGTTGTATTTCATGCCAAATGGTGGCTCTGTTGGGATTCGGTTGCAATTGGCAGGTGGCTTTGGAGAGGTTCCCTGAAAACGATGATAACCATATTTATGCATTTTGATAACACGTAAGCCAGAATTCCCAAATTGAGAGTAAAAGGAATATCGATTAGCTTTCAGAGATTTCTGGGCGAACTCACAAGAAAATGGCTAAAGTAAAAGGTGCTTAAGTATTTCTTATGACAGGAATTGGAATTTATATCAAATCTTTGAGAATCAACTTTTCAGCCCGTCTAAATATATTCAGATATTTTATAATAATATTGTGACAAGTATAGCTTTTAAAATGAGTTCGATTTTCCATGAGGAAAGTTCTACATTCGATAAAATTACATATTTATAAAAGGAAAATTCTTAACATCCACAAAACTGTCAGGCTCATCGCTCTTAAATCTCAGCAAATCTTTTTTATCGCAAAGTGCATCATTAAATTTATAGTTACTATGACTTACACATAATAATTTGAAATATTATTACGTTAATAGCATTTAAAGTGATTGTATTAAATATGTATATATCCGTATTTGTTTCAATTTTCATATCAACTCATTTTGTAAAATATTGATACACTTTAATCCTGTCATAATTATTAATTTGCCATAAATTGAATGGCGTAAATTATATTTTATCGCTAGCTGGCATTCGTACTATGTTTGTATACCCTGTACATATATCATCTTTTATCGAAGTGCCTCTGATAGTTTTGGGGAGAGTAAACTCTCATATAGGGATGCATACACACAATGACAGTTGGCATTGTCTACTACCAGTTGGGCTTATTCCAACTGAAACAAAAAGACTTCCCCTGCATCCTTATACCCTGAAAAATACTGGAATCCAGGCCGTACCTAATGTAAATTAATTGCCCATACAAATTAGCCAACAAAACAAAAATGTTTCGATTTAAGTCCAGAGAAAAATGTTGAAGTAAACAGGCTGAACAGCCTTTAGTCGACTTAAGGATACTCTGTAGTTGTAGGTATAATTTTGTATTCTAGCGAATCATTGGCAAGTTGAAAGAAGCAACTTTAAGGAAGTGCTGTGTATGAACTTTAAGATACTCTTTACTAAAATAAACTGTAAAGTTTAAAGAGGAAACAAGCATGCTCTAAAGCAAGTTTGATCTTCAAATACTTTGTAATATTACAATATAATAAAGCTTGAATCAAATCAAACTTAAAACACTAATCAGCTAATATACCCCTTAAGTGCGTGGTATATAAACAACCGCTACAATATGGCCGTGTGGCAGGTAAACAAAGGCCGAAATGTCGCTCGTTATTTTTAATCAGTTATCAAAATTTATAGCATAAAATTTGTCTGGCCGTTCCCTAGCAGCCAGGACCAGGGATCCTGGTCCTAAAAACCGTTTGTTTCTATCTTTTTTAACACGTATTTTGTGTTCAACATTTAATTTTGTATTCAACATTTACGCAAGTTTAATGAAGTTGCCCCGCGTGTGTTGCGATTGTCACTTGTTTATTGCTGAAAATGCGTGTGCAACACATTAAACTTAATGGCCAAACAGAAACGATAAACAGCCAGGGGATATGTATATTGATAGAGAGATAGACAGAGAGAAAGAGAGAGAGAAAGAGAGAGATAGACAGAGAGGAAATGCAATTTGATATTCTGTGCGAAACTGAGCCAAAACTATTTGCCAAATGAACAAATACCCCGCGGTCGTTGCCAATTCCCTTCACTTCCATTCATTCAGTCTCCTCTTCAGCTAAGTGGAGTTCGATTTATACTATTCTGTTTTGTTTCAAGTTCTACAAATAGATTTGAAGCATTTTAATAACAAAGCAGATGCCCAGAAGCCGATTTAAGCTTGCCACTTTGAAATTAAGTCGACGACTTTAAGTTACCCTAGGCTAGATTGTAAAATGTCTTATGCTCGTTCCTTTGGACACCCAAAGGAGATGAGAACAATTTGGAAGGAAACGCAATCTAATCCCCCAGCGGCAATGAGAACGTGGTTTGCCTCGCAATTAAAATCACCATGGAACCAGGTGCCGAGTGCCGAGTGAAGTAAAAGAAAATAAACTCAGGGAGGGTGGGAAATAAAAACATTAGCTTAACTTAACTTAACTCTCCGACTCTAGATTCAATTAGAAACGAAAGCCATTTTATAATTGAAATGAGCCTGCCACGCCCTCAAGCGTAGTTGATTCTAAGCATCAATAAATATTGTAAGGAACAAGTATTTTGGTCTATGATGATGTTGGTAATGAGCAGGGAGGTGGGATGGTGAGTTGAAGCAATTCATTAGACGCTGAATCATGTAATTGAAAAGTTTTTGACACAACTGACAGAACTCACAGCATCATCATCAGCAGCATCATCAGCATCAGCATCAACATTAGCATCCACATCATCTTCTTTCCGCAGACGAAAACCCCAAGCTAAAATTATCACCAGGCAGCAAAGGGGCAAGGGGGCAAGGGGGCGTGACAGCTGGTCCTCGGTATAGGGACTGACTGATGATGCGTGTGACTAAGCAGAAAATTTCCAGCAATGTGTCTCCGATTCATCGAGTTCCTCCCCGCCGTCTGCCGCCAGTCACAACAGACAGTTGTGTCGGGCTTCCCCGCTCATCCTGCGCCCTGTTTATGATTGAGTTGACGTCGTTAATATGTTATCGATGACGGACTGCTCCAGTGGGAAGGGTAGGGAAGGGAAGGAAGGGAGAAGATCCTGGCAACAGCAGCCTCTCGACTGCCTGCTTGCCTGTTTGTCTGTTTGTCTGCTGCTCCATTTAAATCAGTTACATTCCTCGCCAAGTAAACACAAACATACACATGTGTTTTTACATTTTGTTATTTGTCTTTTGAATTATTAATGAATTCGTTGAATGTCCTCGTCTCCACTGAGTACTGAGCTGGGAAGAGTCTGACTGCAGTTGACGTCCTGATGATCTGGCTCTTAATCAAGTGAGGAGAAGCTCTCATCTCAGATAAGTTTAATTAAAATCCCAGACACATTCCTTGGCTGGGCCATTGCCACGCCCACAACTGCGTTGACCGCGTATTCCGAAACTTTAAATAGTTTTCCCTGGCTGCGGGAGAACTGTTCATGGCAAGCTTAAGAGGAAAAGGCAACAAACTTTCTGATTTCGATTTTTATTGCGGCCAAAAACTCGGAAAAAAACTTGTAATACGATTGCCATAGAGATTGGAGAAGGGCATAAACGGGAGGGAGGGGGAAAAGTGCAAGCAGGTGGAATTGTAGGTCGGTTTCTTGGCAACAATTTCATTTTAGAGGCACTCTTCCCAGTTCCATTTCCATTTCCATACCAACTCTTGACTTTCCACCTGTCCAACTCTCCAGTTTCTGTTTCTCTACCTACTTGGAATTCTATTCGAGTTGCTGCACGCAACCAGGAGAAGGGTGCAACCAGGAGAAGGGTGCAACCACTTGAACCACAAAATCCACACAAAACATTTTTGTAAGCCAAAAGTTGTTCCTTGTTTGTCTAGTTCGTTCTTCCATTGCCATTTCCCACTGTACTGCATTATTTATGCCGGGGAAACTACCCAAATATTAGCTGGAATTTATTAAAACATCAGACGAAACAACTCATGTGAGTTACGAATCGAGAGGATGACAGGAGAATTCTTCCCAGGAATATTTGAGGTGCGAGTCCTTAAGCTGTTAATCTTTTTTCAACTTTGTAATTACTTTTGCAGTCAGAAAAGTTTTCAGGATTTGAAGAGCACATTTGGAAATTGTTTTCAAAACAAGAAATAAAGCCACTCAACCACAGCACCACACACTCTGTAGAACCACACACAGTGTCACCAGCATTAACTTCAACATCTGCCCGAGACTCAACTAAATCACTTTCTATTCAACAGGACTCTTTAACGAGCAGACGATACAAAAAGGCCAACAGGACAACGAGGACAACCAGGACACGTGCTCAACACCAACGACAGACTCCAGCCACTGACCAGCGGGTGAAACGTTGCCAACGTGACGATCCCCACAATCAGCAGCAGCAACAGCAACAGAACCAACCAGTTGGTCAATCCGGGAGCAGACGCAGGAGGAGGAAGAGGGAGAGCAGGAGGAAGGCCAATAAAAAGCTAACGAAAATGCTGATGGCGCTGGCAGGCGACAGGCGATACCAGCACCACCATCTACAGCATCCACAGCACCACCAGCAGCAACAACAGCAGCAACAACAGCAGCAACAACAGCAGCAACAACAGCAGCAACAACAAGAGCAACAACAGCAACAGTAGCAACAACAGACGCAACCGCAACAAAAACAAAACTGGAAAAGTTGAACGCAGTTCGCCCCTTTAGCCAGAGGAATAGGAAGAGGCAGAGACAGAGGCTGTAGTTGGGACTAAAAAGTTCCAAATTTGGCAGACAGAATCCTCGTAGAGCTGCTCGTCGCTTTGTGGCCGTATCCGGATGCGGAACTGGAACTGTTGGCAGCAGTTGTCGTAGCTGTTGCTGAATTTCGAATTTCGAATTTGATTTTAACGCTTCTTTGGGAGTCGACCGACGACTTCTGTTTGGCAACTTGCAACTGGCAACCAAATCAAAGTTCTGCCCCAAACGGAAGTGCTTCCCCAATACTCATATCCCACTCTTCATACTGCGGAAACGCTTCAATGATCACACATTGAAATTGGCTGCCATCGGGTAAAGGCGAACAAGGCTAACTCAATCCCATCCAAAGAGGAATCCATTGAAATGAGTAGCTTCACATACTCTGGCAAGTTATTAACTACACATCTGGAACCACAATAATTCTGGCCAGAGGATTTCCCCACTGCCTCACTATGGCCCACTTAAGGAGTATAATGCTCCTCCTTGTCTCAGTTTTAACTTGGAAGACGCCTTCAGTCAGCGGATATCTTAACATTTTCATCAGCCACCACGAGGTGATGAAACTAATGGGTAAGTGTCTACTACAACATGGTAAATATCCCTAACCATACCTATCTGTAGTGAAACATATTTCGATTTGAAAATAATCGTTAGGACAGTCGGTAGAACTTTCAGGCACGCCTCCAACCGAATCCCCGCCCCACAGATATGATTAATAGTTGAATGGCAAAGTACGACGGGACAAATTCATTGCTCCTCAACAGGAAAACAAACAGCTCAAGTCTGGGGGAGAAGGGGAGAGGGACAGTGGGGCATAGGCCAAGGCTTAGGCCACGTCCTAGTCATTAATAGTTCCAAAATAATTGTTGACCATGACGACGACGACGACGACGGCGACGACCACAAAAGTTGCGCGAAAACACGACAAAACAAATCCACACAAATCGATTTCCGGCTTGAGCCACCCTCGCATTCTGTCTCCCTCGCACCTTCACCAAACTGTTGACAGCTGCAAGTATCTGCTTCCTCCCTTCTTCCCTCATGTCAGACCCAACCCACTTTCTCTACCTTCCTCGCTGCTAACGACTTCACAGTCCAGTGGACCAGTTTGTTGTTTGTTTTGCTTATTTTCCGTTTGTTGCTCCACGCGAGCTCTCATTATTGATGGCGCCAGGCATTCAAGTGCTTCCAGATCGACCTTGTGCCCCTGCTTCCTGGCTCCCCTGTTCCCAATCTGAGTCCTAAAAATAGTTACTGTGATAGGCATTCATTCGGCGTGCCAAGCCGGAATGACGCTGTGCCCGCTCACATTGATTAATGGTGCTCAGTTCCAAAATGTGAATCGAGGCTGTTCCTATTACGTCTCCGTCTTCTGACTCCCTGTGACCACTCCATCATTCGTCCGTTTTCCGGCACTTAACTGTAATTGGAGCAAAACGCTTCCATCTCATTATGCAGCTATGCTGGTCTCCTACGAGCAGCCGTTGAATCAGGGCACTTCAATTAGTTAACGGCATATAAATAATCTCAACAAGTGCTGCACAAATCCGAGATCCGAGATTGATGAATTATTCTGAACCCGGACCTGTGGGGTCTCTGCTGCAGCTGTCGTTCACGTCATTGGGTCAGCGACTTCTCCCTCTATTCCCCCGGCTCCACTTCCTTGCTCAAACTAGTCTTCATCTCTTGCTCTGTCGGCTCTTTCATCGCTCTCTGGTTGCGATTGCATTCGAGTTCGCTGAGGCATGCACGTCTCCCGGGCAATTGACACTTCACAAAGAGGACAGCTTTCCACCTCCGCACCCCCTCGCTACTCTCAACCATACTTTGAATTCAAATTGGATTTCATTAGCGACAACTCAAAGAATCTTCCACTTTGTTTGTTGCTCTTTGTAATTTCCTGTCCTTTTCGTGATTGTCCGAGATTCATTCTTCTTATTCATCTTTACCCACTCCAAATGCGCTCGTTATGTTTTTAACGACCAGTTAACACCCCACTCCCCTCTGTTATATATTTAACATCCCCGTGGCAGTTCCCATTTGAAAATTAACAAGCAGCATGAACTCATAGAAACTGATTTACCTCTGCCCACCCCTGACCCCATGAAACATCCAGCTTCCATCGCTCCATGATGTTGCATGATTTCCATTCAGGCCTCCCAAACCCTCCGAAAGGTCCTCTATGGATATTTGTTCATGTGGAAGACGCGTGACGGTTGCATGCCCCAACTCCGAATATCTCGGCCTCTGCGTCTGCCTCCGTCTTTGCCCTACTTTTCATCCCCCCCATGGACGCATATCTTGAATAACTTCACTCAATGTCAGGTCCCATATTGCTGGGACTGTGATTGACGTGATGCATTCCCACGATATATAGAAATCGTGCACATAGCTTCCTTCTTGCCACATGTCGAGTCAAAATTCAACTTTGTTGCACATTGTGAACTGTAAACAAGAGTTAAACGATTTCTATTCAACCCCCCACGATACATCCTTCCTCTACGGGTATGTCTTTCGATTCCTTACCCTTCGATGGAGTGACGACAACATTAAAATTAAATATTTTTTACGCTATTGTACAAGATTTTCCGCTCTGCCTTCCATTTCGTCATGTTGCCCCAGCAACAAGCAATTTTCGTTTCATCGTTGCCAGGAACAACCAGTCAGGCAGGGTGCCCCCTGTTTCCCCCTGTCATTCGCCTTGCCCTTCAAGCAACCCCAACACCTCCAAGAACTCGCTGTGCAAGGGCGCGTAAAAATGCAATTTCAACAAGTTTCACTTTGATGTGCACATTTCTTGGGACGGAACTCGAACCCGAACCCCCTTTCCACTTCTCGTCCCCCACTTAGCATTGTGAGAAGGAGGAAATTTCCCTTTAAATTAAAAGTTAATGCAAAAGAAAATTATTTTTAATGAATAGAAAACAGTCCGAAAATCGCCACATAAATAAAGCAACCCTCCACACTCGCTCTCCCTTATCCTTCTTCCAACTTTCACAATGTTTCGGGTGTCGATACACTTTATTGCTGAGTAAAATGGAGCAAGCATAGATGAAAGTGTGAGGAATTTTTAAACTGTGCCAATTAAATTCCGAACTCGACTCTGATTCAAGGAGCAGGCAATTAAAAGATCTACATTCAGAACAAAGGAGTAAATTCTGTCGAGGTGTGACCGACATAGGATAAGGAGAGGAATGGAAGGAAGAATGGGACATGGAATGATAATTTCAGGGAATGCAGGATGCACTCCTTCACAGCCAGCCAGAGTTGCCAGCTAATGACACTAATTATCCCCTTAATCTTTTATGCAAATTGTATGCCGCCATTGTCAAAGTGGAACCAGACGCTGGCACTCCTCAGTCCCTGTACTAGATGCCCCTCTTCCTTATAGCCTTCGGCTTCGCCTCCATCTCTTCCTCGGTCTCCCTCTCCGCCAAGGAGTGTGTCTGCGGTTGCATCATCACGTATGTGTGTGGCAAGGCTATTCAGACAATCGCAGGTATTATAATTATGGGGATGCAGGATACGGAATGCAGGAGACTGAAGGAGTCCGGGGGAGACAGGAGGGAGACACGGGGCCACGGTAGACTCATAAACGAGGCGAAACTTTTCAAGCCGACGGCAAAGTTGGCGCTGTGCAAGGCGCGTGATATGAAAGACGGCCAAAGTTCGAAACAACAAGACTTGGACTTGGAGCCATAACCATGTTGGGTGTCGTCTTTATCTATTGCGCGAGTCAAGCAGGAATGGGAAAATATTAAAGACTCTTCAGGCTGTTGCTTAAAATTCCCTAAAGAGGCCAATCGAAAAGTTGAAAGTCGTTTTTGAGAGTGAATCACATCCGTTTCGAATCAGAGCTGAATTAATTAAACTTGTCACAAGTGCATTTTCTTTCCCGTTCCACATCCCTCAGTCCTTCTGCCGTAACGAGGATGTGGTATCCCTTTATCATTGTTGTCATAGGACAGACAAGCGTAGTGGAGATGATGGGACTCACTGACATTGTCCTTTTTGAATGCCTGTGCATATTTAATGCAAGTCACTTTGAGGTTATGTTTGTGTTTTTTAGTGTATACTACGATGTTTCCTCTTAATGGATGAATAATAAAGGGAACAAGAAGGCAGTTGCCACATTTCTTTTATTATTTTCATTCAATTGAGAACAGTGCAGTTTGCCAGCGGAAAACGGAAAAGGAAAGTAACCCACTGGGGAGCAGGGAAACTCAATGGGGTGCTTCATAATTTCGTATTCAAAAACGAAATGAAACTCTAAGGGAAGCAATGAAGTCGAAGAAGGGGCTAGAAAGAGTCACGGATAAAAGCTAACGAAAAATGCTTTTTCTTGTTCTGTAATTGGATTTCAAATTGTTTTAAAAATTGAGAAAGCGTCGACTTCTCCATCTTAAATACACGCAAACCCATATACGCTTTTCTTCCTGTATCATTTCCTCAGTAGAAACGCAACATTCGACATCCGGCAGAGATGCATAGTGGAAAGAAGAAAGGGAAGAGAAAGCCTGACAGTGAAGTTGAAGAGAAGAGAGTAAACATAATTTGCGACTTTGAAGACGAACGCGGACGTAGCTTATCCTGAACCCAGGGTGAAAGCTGACGTCATATAAAACACCCGACTAGGTTAGATAGGAACAAGGGAGTGAGACAGGAGTAAGGCGGAGAGACAACAATAAAAGCGGATGAAGAAATTTCATTTCACGTCCTTTTAACTCGAACTCGAGCTCGTCTTTCACTACCAGTTGAAAGGGTGGGGAAGGTAGAAAAAATCAGGGATTAGGACGTTCCCTTAGCTAGTTAGAGTTACACAAAGCAAACGATGACGATGATGATGAAGTCTCGTCTCAAATCGAGTTAGTCTACAATTGACACCTTTTAATATTTGGTCTCCCCCTTATAGTAAAGTCCCTTACCTCCCTCCTCCCCGGGAACGCCTGTCGCGCGTCATTTGAGACAACCCGAAAGCGAGAACCAATTGACGCTCCTTGCATTGTCGCCTGCTGGTGACGGATTCGATTTCGATTATTATTGTGTCTTGGGTTTTGTTTACCGAACTTCCATCCCGCCCGTATTCATCCCCCTCATGTCGAGAAAATCAATTTCCGTTGAAGGTGGAAAGTGGAAAATGGTAAGGGGGAAATGGTGCCGTCAACTTGCGGGAAAAGTAAACACAAACTGCACAAAGTTTGCACAGCAGTGGAAATTTGTAAGGACTGTGAAAATGAGACTACGGGGGAATGGTGTAACAAAGCAAATTGTGAAATAAACTTTCCCTTTATGCTTGCAATGCATCCGCTTACCTAACTCATTCCCATTCTCATTCGCCTTTCCAATGAACCTGCAGAACTGGAGGCGGATTTGCTTTGCGTGCACAAGGGAGCCATTAACACATTCGCGATGCACTCCTGCAGTTTTCCTGGCAGGGTCTTATCGTTTATCCGGTGATCCACCCCTCCCTTCGTTATCACTTCCAATTTGATATGCACTCCATTAGCTGGCAAACCCAACAGGTGTGCTTTACGATACTTATCGAGGTAGCCCCAAGTCCAAGGATTATTTCCCCATGAATTCAATTGAGAAGATATCATATACGATTTCAAAGTCCTTTTTGTTGGCAAATGGAGCCCCGAAAATCAACTACTCAATCCCAATATATTTGCACTTCAATTTACTACGCCTACCCCCTCAGCACCCTTGACTTGATGTGTGCATGTACGTGTTTTAAGTGGGTTTCCAACCACACGTGGTTCCCGTTATCCCAGGTGAGTCTACATTCATATCTACCCCACGTGATGACATCCGGGGGTCCGATTGGGGCAGCAGAACAGACTTTAAGTAAATCAAAGCCCTTGATATCTTGCCATACAAATAGAAATGAATCCCAATTAAATGAGGTCTTCATTGAGTTACTTTGGTCTTCAGATCTATTCCAACTTAAATTTATATTTGTGACACTCAGCAGACTCATCAGATGATTGCTCCCAAGGCTGCTTCCACTTCGAAAACCAAATCAAGCCACCTTCCTGAGACGATAAAAAATTAAATTCTAATTCATATTTACGAGCTGATAAAGCTCCTGCAGAGCGTTAAACTTAAAACAAAAGCCATTCATATATATGTTACTCCTACTTTCTTCTTGCAACCTGTCGTTGTGCCACTGTGCATGGGGTTGCTGGGGGGTATCACTGGAGTTGGGGCAAGTTTTGTGTGGCACTCACGTACTTCCTCTACGAGGAAAAGCGACCCACAGACCCACTGCCAACACAGCTGAGGTGAATTATGTAGATGTGAGTGAGCGTCTGATTGGAGTGAGGGTCTGAGTGTGAGTGGAGTGAATGAATGGGGAAGCGTGTGAGTCTGTTTAGATAAGCAGAATGTGCTTCACAGTTCCAAACAGAAGCACCCATGTCTGGTTCTCTATCTTCATCCTTGCCCCTGGCGATTACAATGCCAAATACTCGCTGGGTGGAAATTAGGAAACGAAATTTAAGTAGAACCACAATTAAAACCCCCAAAGAGCAGCTATCAAACCTCAAGACTAGTCTGCAACACATAAGGTCAAATCCCTTAAATTAATGTTGAACTTTTACACATTGTTCCCTCTTTACTATCTCCAGTTTACTTCTACTTCTTTTCTGCACAATTTTAACTTCATGGCCTTGGCAAATCTCTCGCAAATTAGAATACATTATTTAGCAACTTTTTTTACTGGTTTTCCTGGTAAACAGTTCATAGACCCAAGCGACGCCATCGTTTACTTTTCTCCTAGACAACGAGACAAGTATCTCTTCCACTTCGACTCTTTCCTTCGCATCTCATGATTGTTGGGCCCATTTTCGTCACCATCTTGTAACGCAATTTCCATCGCCGCTTAATTAAATATTCAATTTCCATGGAGACTCCTTTGGATTTTTATTTGATGCTTATTCCTTGACATTTTTGCGCCTCTTTTGACATCTTCAAAACTTCTTCCTCGTTGTGGCCTCCTCTAAGTGTTTGTTTGCTTAGACTTCAATTTCATACACATAATGGCAACGGTTTCGAAGCATTTGGCTAAATGAAAACGGCACATACATGCTCCATAGACATACTTCATGCATATCTTGATATCTTAGAGCATAGACCAAGAGTCATAACCATATCCATTTGCTGGCAGACAACAAGGGAACCAACTGAATTACAACAAAAGTAAAGCTCCCAAATTGGAGTCGAGTGTTGCATATGCCTCTTCTGCCTGGAGTTGAGAAACGGAGTGTGGGAGGGAAAGGCGGGTGCCAGCCATAATTATGGCTTACCCCATGTTATGCTCCCCATGAACAAGAGAGAGGTATAGGGTGGAAGGGAGATAGAGAGACACTCATTTAGTCAAACAATTATATCCAAGTGCACACACATACACACACACTGATCTGCTCACTTGTGTGGAAATATCTCATTTCGTGTGGATGTGTGGAGCTGCCCCACCCCTTAATCCCCTGCTCCCCTCGCTTTGGATTCTATTAAATCAGTCTATAAATGTTGGCCAAATTGCTTTAATGTGCAGTGAAAGTTTAACTAACGACAGCGGGGACTACAACAATTACACCAGATGGTATAGAAGGGAATGAGGGGACTTTAGGGAGGTAACCGGGAAGTAAATAACAATAAAAACAGCAGCCAACAGAAGCCAGACTACAGCTGCTGAAACATGACATTGTGCTTGTTTAGAAACGCTTGCAAAATATTAGTGCAGCAGCAGCTACAACAACAACAACAACAAGAGCCCCTCAATTGGGAAGGAAGAAGGAACCACCAAACGCCGGAAAACTGATGTCGTTGCCAACGTCGTCAAAGCTGATTTCGAGACAGTACGTGAAGAGAGGAATCAGGCATTGAAAGCATTACGATATTGGATGCGAGGTAAACTCTGAAAGGCATACGGGGAATAAATAGCTGCTGCGGTTGAACTTGTCCAACATTTGCAAGAGAATGTAGAAAAGGCGGAAGGGGTAAGCAAACGGGGAAGGCTTCACCTCAACGCATTTAAATGGCAATAGGTGGAAAGTTGAAAGTTGGAGTAGATGCGTGAGCAACTGAAGCGGAACAGAAAGAACAAAGAAGAGAGAAAGGAAATTAATGACAAAAGCAGAGGCAGCGAAAAGTTTAAAATTAATTCCGTTGAGCATGCCTGGGAAGGAGTATTTTATGGAGATTACCAGAGAGATTCGTGCAACATGAACAGGTGCTAATTAAAAATGTTGTCGTCGCCTCATTAAAGAAATTTGTAAATCAACCTGCAAATGACGCGCGCAGCATGAGAAAAGTTAAGCCTAGGCCTAGATAGGAGATGCAAAGCTAAGGGAGCTGGGGAGAAGCTTAGGAAGGGGAGAACTGTCCCCCATTTGGGGGCAACTTGGGGCGGCACGTACGCCGTTAATGGATTTCCCACTGTTGTTCTTTTGATTAAAACGCATTATTTACATTTGCGACACAGCCAGAAAAAAAGGGGGGAAATAGGAAGGAGACGACAAGTTAATGTCTGTGTCGGGCTTAGATCCTACTGGGAAGTTGCCGTTGGCAAAGGTTGACAAATTGCGCAGCCGTCGGTTGATTTTTGTTCAGTTTTTGTTCAGTTTTTGCATTTTTTTTTTCGCTCAACAATTTCGTTGGTTTTTCTTCACTGCTTCTACGGCGAGGACCAGGTTTTAGTCCTGTCAGGATAGTGGCAAACTACGGCGGATGCTTTTGTCTGCCATTACACTATTGATTGCTTCCTGTCAGCCACAGAGAGACAAACGGAAGTCGCCAACGGATGTTGCCTTTGTTGCCTGTTACCCTGTTAGCCAGTTATCCAGTTAGTCTGGGAGTTTGTCCCTCCGACATGGGCTTTGTGTGGGATTTGTCTAGCCACAGTGCAGCACTTCACATAAGCAGCTTCCACATCCTCTGCCCCTCCGCACCACCACAGAAGCCATCTTTCCCCGATGACCATCAGCCCGCGGTTTTTGCCCCATCCATTTGCTCAGTGGTTTCTGTGTGTTTCCCATTGATTTCATTGCGGTCAAGTTCTGACCTAAAATGGGGGCCATTAGTCGCACTGTTGCTGTCTGCTTAGAGGGGTGAAGGGGCAAGGGGCGTGCACTCAATAGGATTGACAACTATAATGAGCTGAAGGCTATGATTAACTCACATTAATTGCAGAAACAAAATCCACAATAAGCAGCAAGTCAATAAACTGGGTCAACCCTTCAAATCGTACTTTCATCATTACATTCACTTTCGAGTAGTCAAGAAACACTTCAATAAATAGTAAATGGAAAGCACAATTAAAATGCAAGTTTTTAACTCGTTTAAAGTAAACAAACCGCTGCAATTGAAATGCGATTATTGCTGACACGTAATCATTCAATATTCATGAGTGCACTCGACGTACAGTATCAAGAATAACCATCAATCAAATGTAAATTGCCGTTGAGTCATATTACACTCATATCAAATGTTCGGCATATTTCACACTAATTGCATCAAAGTGCATACAGTGAGAGGAAATTGAAGTGGACGCCTGGCGGATATGCAACAAATTACGACGTAGCGAACAGCTATTGACATGCAAACAAGAGTGTGTGCTACCTGAGTAGAGATAAATACATACATATGCACATTAATCGATATCGATTGAATATCGAAAATCGCTTGTAGCCAACTTAATCCAAATGTCAAACGAATTAATGCTGCCAGATCTATTGAATCAATAAAAAAGGACTAAACATAGATGATCATATGATAAACGTAACTCTGTAACGTTGATGGAAATTCGACGCACACGTTGTGAGTATGTAAGATATTTAAGACCGTTAAAGCGGCAACAACATCAGAACACAAATTGAAATATAAACGAGCGGTGGGCCTCAACTTTTAATCTTGCACACACACCGCCTACAGACCAGCGTGAAACGCCCTCTATGACACAGCGACACCTGGTGACTAATTTATGTTCATTAAGCAGGCGTTAAGTCGCCTTGAGAGCAGATGGCGCCGTCCTCTTCCTCACACTCTTCCTTGCCGCTCATTTGCATATATTTAGGGAGAACGCGGCGCAATTGCCGAAAACAGCGAACAACACACAATCACACACACACATACACTTTGCCGAGGTGACAAACCAAAATGTGTAGTTTCATGTAATTTTGTTGCTGCTGTCGGGCAGATTAGTATGCAAATACGTGTGGAAGGGAGTGGAGAAGGAAGAAGAGTGAGAGCAACGCTTTGAGCAGAGATTACGCGCGAGACGGAAACAAGCGGCAAAAGATGGAGTGAAAACAGCAACAAAAACAACAGGAGCAACAGGAGCAGACACAAAAAATCAATTTACAACACGCGCTCAACTCTTGTCCCTCTCACTGTCGCTCGTTCTCTAATTTGTGTGTAGTGCATTTTCGTGTCGCATGTCCGGAAATGGCGAGAATTAAAGCAGAAGTAAAGAAAAGTGGAGCTTAACCAGTCACACACACACACACACACACATTTATACAGATACTGGCAGACCATGAGATGTGGTAATCAGCTTGAAAGCTCTGTTGGCCCAAAACCCATTTGCCATTTCCTGGTTGGCATAAAAACGCGCGCGTAAATCCCATCAAATCTATCAAAATCATTTACGCAAATCGCACCACGCACCAATATAAATGGAGTTCAGGCTCAGGTCAGGCTCCATCAGTGTCAGCTGCACTGGATTTGATCCAATAAAATAAACGGCGAACTGCAAAACTTTATTAAAAGCCAGCGAAATTGTTCGCACCCGAAAATGGCGCCAAACTGACAGCGATAGCGACAGCTTAGTCTGCCATCTCTACGATGTTTCACGACGCCAGTCAGGCGGACGGACAGGCAGAGAGACAGACAACCAAGCTGGCAGTCAGTCAATTGTAGTTGTAGTTTCGTGGCTGTTGCTCAAAGTTTTAATTACACGTTCGTTGGGCCGAGACTGGGGAATTGAGAATGGAGCATGGGGGGATTGTGGACTGGGAGTTGGGGAATTGCCTGCAGGTACAAGGGCAGCAACATTTTCAGCGTGCCAAAACAGCCGAGGAAGTTACGCCTGTTGGCCTTGGCTCTTGTCCACCTTGTCCCCTCACTCTCTTCATCCGCTCTCTGCCTATCATTGTAGTTGTTGCAGCTGCATGTAAAGTCTCGTTGTTTCGTATTTACTTGGCGACAAAGATTTATCACCCCAAGCAGACGCACAACAAGAACAACAGAGACCAGTCGCATGGGTTGCTTAAAGAGTTGTGCTTACTGTTTTTACGAAAAGTATTTGATAATCAACTGAATTTGAGCTGCAACTAAAAATATAAAGTTTAGCTAGTATTAATAATTAACTTCATATGACGTAACTCCAAGAATCTTATTATATTTAATTTATTATTTGCCGGGAATTGTTTTTAATTACGCTTTATTGCATTTTTTTTGTTTTTAATACTTAATTTATTTTATGTGTCACGTCAGCTTAATTTTCTAAGCAATTAAGGTGATTAAATAAACACAGAAAGTATTTAAGCAACCCACCAAATGTTCACCACGATATCTGTTGCCATTGCAGTTTTGTGGGGGGTTTTGGCAGTTAGTGGGTGGGTGCCAAGTGGGCGGTGGAGTGGTCTGTTGGCTGGTCGAATCCCACTTCCTAGCAACTGGATCAGCTGGCGGTGTGAGGGGAATGTGCGCGGTTTGTCAGCTTGCCGTCGCTGATGATGGAGTGCGGCATTGTTGCATTTTAATTGAAATTTCTTTGTAAACTTGGCAACAACAACGAAAGCGACAACGAGACTAACGAGAGAGACAGAGAGAGAGAGAGAGCGGGACGGTAACAACAACAACGTGTCGCCTGCAATCCAAAAACAAACGACTACAAAATAACGTCAAAGTAGCAATAATAATGAATGAATAAAACATACAACAGCAGCAACAACAACAGCAGCAACTGAAACCGCAGTAACAAAAACAACAAATGTTTGTTTTTATTGGTATGCTGTTTTTGTTGTTGTTTTAGACCCTGTACTTTCCAAAGTAACTAGGGTCTATAATGTATGTCAAAAAACAAATGTGCTCAATCAGTATCAAACCAGTCGGAAACGCTACAGTCGAAGTCGACTATAAGAGACCCTTTACTTATTCTTCAAAATGGAAATAAGAGTAACACTAATAGTTCCCATAACGACTCTGAGTAATATAAAGTCTTGAATAATTTCCGAGTTTATTATCCGATCGCGATAAGAGTAAGGGAATCCCTAGGGAATTCCTAAGGGAATTCCTAAAGAATTTGTAGAGGATTCCCTATGGAATTTGGCGAGGAAAGAGTAAGGGAATCCCTAAGGAATTTGAAGAGGATTCCCTATAGAATTTGGCGAGGAAAGAGTAAGGAAATCTCTAAGGAATTTAAAGAGGATTCCCTGATTGGAATCCTTATGGTAATTTTTCTCTTCTTCCTTTGACTCGACTCTGAGTAATATAAAGTCTTGAATAATTTCCGAGTTTATTATCCGATCGCGATAAGAGTAAGGGAATCCCTAGGGAATTCCTAAGGGAATTCCTTAGGAATTTGAAGAGGATTCCCTATGGAATTTGGCGAGGAAAGAGTAAGGGAATCCCTAAGGAATTTGAAGAGGATTCCCTATGGAATTTGGCGAGGAAAGAGTAAGGGAATCCCTAGGGAATTCCTAAGGGAATCCCTAAGGAATTTAAGGAGGATTCCCTATTGAATTCGGCGAGGAAAGAGTAAGGGAATCCCTAGGGAATTCCTTAGGGAATCCTTAGGGAATTCCTTAGGGAATCCTTAGGGAATTCCTTAGGGAATCCCTAGGGAATTCCTTGGGGAATCCCTAGGGAATTCCTTAGGGAATTCCTTAGGGAATCCCTAGGGAATTCCTTGGGGAATCCCTAAGGAATTCCTTAGGGAATCCTTAGGGATTTCCTTAGGGAATCCCTGGGGAATCCCTAGGGATTTCCTTAGGGAATCCCTGGGGAATCCCTAGGGAATTCCTTAGGGAATCCCTGGGGAATTCCTTAGGGAATCCCTGGGGAATTCCTTGGGGAATCCCTAGGGAATTCCTTAGGGAATCCTTAGGGAATTCCTTAGGGAATCCCTAGGGAATTCCTTGGGGAATTCCTTAGGGAATCCCTAGGGAATTCCTTAGGGAATTCCTAGGGAATTCCTTAGGGAATCCCTGGGGAATTCCTTAGGGAATCCCTGGGGAATTCCTTAGGGAATCCCTGGGGAATTCCTTAGGGAATCCCTGGGGAATTCCTTAGGGAATCCCTGGGGAATTCCTTGGGGAATCCCTAGGGAATTCCTTAGGGAATCCATAGGGAATTCCTAAGGGAATCCCTAGGGAATTCCTTGGGGAATTCCTTAGGGAATCCCTAGGGAATTCCTTAGGGAATCCCTAGGGAATTCCTTAGGGAATCCCTAGGGAATTCCTTGGGGAATCCCTAGGGAATTCTTTGGGGAATCCCTAGGGAATTCCTTAGGGAATCCCTAGGGAATTCCTAAGGGAAACCCTAGGGAATTCCTAAGGGAAACCCTAGGGAATTCCTAAGGGAAACCCTAGGGAATTCCTAAGGGAATCCCTAGGGAATTCCTTAGGGAATCCCTGGGGAATTCCTTAGGGAATCCCTAGGGAATTCCTTAGGGAATCCCTGGGGAATTCCTTAGGGAATCCCTGGGGAATTCCTTGGGGAATCCCTAGGGAATTCCTTAGGGAATCCATAGGGAATTCCTAAGGGAATCCCTAGGGAATTCCTTGGGGAATTCCTTGGGGAATTCCTTAGGGAATCCCTAGGGAATTCCTTAGGGAATCCCTAGGGAATTCCTTAGGGAATCCCTGGGGAATTCCTTAGGGAATCCCTGGGGAATTCCTTAGGGAATCCCTGGGGAATTCCTTAGGGAATCCCTGGGGAATTCCTTAGGGAATCCCTGGGGAATTCCTTAGGGAATCCCTGGGGAATTCCTTAGGGAATCCCTGGGGAATTCCTTAGGGAATCCCTGGGGAATTCCTTGGGGAATCCCTGGGGAATTCCTTGGGGAATCCCTAGGGAATTCCTTGGGGAATCCCTAGGGAATTCCTTGGGGAATCCCTAGGGAATTCCTTAGGGAATCCCTGGGGAATTCCTTAGGGAATCCCTGGGGAATTCCTTAGGGAATCCCTGGGGAATTCCTTAGGGAATTCCTTAGGGAATCCCTGGGGAATTCCTTAGGGAATCCCTGGGGAATTCCTTAGGGAATCCCTGGGGAATTCCTTAGGGAATCCCTGGGGAATTCCTTGGGGAATCCCTGGGGAATTCCTTGGGGAATCCCTGGGGAATTCCTTGGGGAATCCCTAGGGAATTCTTTGGGGAATCCCTAGGGAATTCCTTAGGGAATCCCTAGGGAATTCCTTAGGGAATCCCTAGGGAATTCCTAAGGGAATCCCTAGGGAATTCCTTAGGGAATCCCTAGGGAATTCCTTTAGGAATCCCTAGGGAATTCCTAAGGGAAACCCTAGGGAATTCCTAAGGGAAACCCTAGGGAATTCCTAAGGGAATCCCTAGGGAATTCCTTAGGGAATCCCTAGGGAATTCCTTAGGGAATTTCTGGGGAATTCCTAAGGGAATCCCTAAGGAATTTGAAGAGGAATTTGAAGAGGATTCCCTATGGAATTTGGCGAGGAAAGAGTAAGGGAATCCCTAGGGAATTCCTAAGGGAATCCCTAAGGAATTTGAAGAGGATTCCCTATGGAACTTGGCGAGGAATTCCTAAGGGAATCCCCAGGGAATTCCTAATTGAATCCCTAATGAATTTGAAGAGGATTCCCTTTGGAATTTGGCGAATAAAGAGTAAGGGAATCCCTAGGGAATTTCTAAGGGAATCCCTAAGGAATTTGAAGAGGATTCCCTATGGAATTTGGCGAGGAAAGATTAAGGGAATCCCTAGGGAATTCCTAAGGGAATCCCTAAGGAATTTTAAGAGGATTCCCTATGGAATTTGGCGAAGAATTTCTAAGGGAATCCCTAAGGAATTTGAAGAGGATTTCCTATGGAATTTGCGACGAATTCCTAAGGGAATCTCCAGGGAATTCCTAAGGGAATCCCTAAGGAATTTGAAGAGGATTGCCTATGGAATTTGGCGAGGAAAGGGTAAAGGAATCCCTAAGGAATTTGAAGAGGATTCCCTAAGGAATTTGGCGAGGAAAGAGTAAGGGAATCCCTGGGGAATTCCTAAGGGAATCCCTAAGGAATTTGAAGGGGATTCCCTATGAAATTTGGCGAGGAAAGAGTAAGGGAATCCCTAAGGAATTTGAAGAGGATTCCTTATGGAATTTGGCGAGGAATGAGTAAGGGAATCCCTTATTAATTTGAAGAGGATTCCCTATGGAATTTGGCGAGGAAAGAATAAGAGAATCTCTAAGGAATTTGAAGAGGATTCCCTATGGAATTTGGCGAGGAAAGAGTAGGGGAATCCCTAAGGAATTTAAAGAGGATTCCCTATGGAATTTGGCGAGGAAAGAGTAAGGGAATCCCTAAAGAATTTGTAGAGGATTCCCTATGGAATTTGGCGAGGAAAGAGTAAGGAAATCTCTAAGGAATTTAAAGAGGATTCCCTGATTGGAATCCTTATGGTAACTTCCCTATCGACTCGGCTGGTGATGCTGATCAAGAATATATATACTGTATGGGGTCTGCCGGACTTCCTTCGACCTGTTACGCATATTTTTTTTTTTGACAAACTTAATAGAGGAATTCCTTAGGGAATCCCTAGGGAATTCCTTAGGGAATCCCTAGGGAATTCCTTGGGGAATCCCTAGGGAATTCCTTGGGGAATCCCTAGGGAATTCCATTGGGAATCCCTAGGGAATTCCTTGGGGAATCCCTAGGGAATTCCTTAGGGAATCCCTGGGGAATTCCTTAGGGAATCCCTGGGGAATTCCTTAGGGAATCCCTGGGGAATTCCTTAGGGAATCCCTGGGGAATTCCTTAGGGAATCCCTAAGGAATTTTAAGAGGATTCCCTATGGAATTTGGCGAGGAATTTCTAAGGGAATCCCTAAGGAATTTGAAGAGGATTTCCTATGGAATTTGCGACGAATTCCTAAGGGAATCTCCAGGGAATTCCTAAGGGAATCCCTAAGGAATTTGAAGAGGATTGCCTATGGAATTTGGCGAGGAAAGGGTAAAGGAATCCCTAAGGAATTTGAAGAGGATTCCCTAAGGAATTTGGCGAGGAAAGAGTAAGGGAATTGAAGGGGATTCCCTATGAAATTTGGCGAGGAAAGAGTAAGGGAATCCCTAAGGAATTTGAAGAGGATTCCTTATGGAATTTGGCGAGGAATGAGTAAGGGAATCCCTTATTAATTTGAAGAGGATTCCCTATGGAATTTGGCGAGGAAAGAATAAGAGAATCTCTAAGGAATTTGAAGAGGATTCCCTATGGAATTTGGCGAGGAAAGAGTAGGGGAATCCCTAAGGAATTTAAAGAGGATTCCCTATGGAATTTGGCGAGGAAAGAGTAAGGGAATCCCTAAAGAATTTGTAGAGGATTCCCTATGGAATTTGGCGAGGAAAGAGTAAGGGAATCCCTAAGGAATTTGAAGAGGATTCCCTATAGAATTTGGCGAGGAAAGAGTAAGGAAATCTCTATGGAATTTAAAGAGGATTCCCTGATTGGAATCCTTATGGTAACTTCCCTATCGACTCGGCTGGTGATGCTGATCAAGAATATATATACTGTATGGGGTCTGCCGGACTTCCTTCGACCTGTTACGCATATTTTTTTTTTTTGACAAACTTAATAGACCCATTTTACTTTTTTAAAGTAAAGGGTCTAAAAAGTAGTCGATAGAGCCATGTCCGTCTCTCTCTCCCTTCTTCTGTCTCTCTGTCCATCCGCCGGTCTCTCTGTCCCTCCGCATGTCTGTCTGTCCCTCCGCCTGTCTGTCTTTCCTTCCATCTGTCTGACTTTCCTTCCGTCTGTCCGCCTGTTCCTCCGTCTGTCTGTCTGTCCCTCCGTATGTCCATCCGTCTGTATAATCACATACATCTCAGGAACTATAAGAGCTAGAGACACCAAACTTGATATGTGGATTATATGGGTACAAGGTCTCTCATAGTCGGCTACGACTGTAGACCTGTGTATCCTACAGCCGCACGTGTCCCGACTCTCTGGCTTGTTATTGTTGCAGCTGACCCCAGCAGGGTGGGGTAGTCGATGTTGGGGCAGGAACATTTTTGCGGCACAACGCAAATATAATAATAAATTTCGCATATTGCTGCTGCTTCAGCTATTATTTTTCATAAATAAAACTGTTGTCAATGGGCTCTGTTTTTGCCGTTGTTGTTGTCGCTTCCCGGTTGTTTGGTTTTTGTCACCGCTTTATTGTTTTACCACCCACCGACTGGCATTGCGGTCACTTTATTGTTTGCCGGATATGGCCACCACAGTTGCCAGTTGCCTGTTGGTTGTTGGCTGCTGGCAGTTGGAAAAGTGGCCAAGAGCTGAAGAGCCGTCGGCTGACTGGCTGCCTGGCAAACCACGTAATTTGCCGTCTGATGAAGATTTACGACATGAAAGCCGCAAAATAAACGCCAAAATACAAAAGCACATAAAGCAAAAAGCCAATATAGACTGGAGGCAGAGTGTTAGCCCCCCTCCCACCAGCCACAACCTACTGTCCCCTTTAGATGATGGATGCACAGTGGTGACCAAGACGATAACCCTACATCCCAATCCCTCAAGTAGGCTCCATTTATGTAAATTAAGCAGCAAAATGAGCAGATTTGTCTCGTGTTTATTAGCCAAGATGTAGCCAAAGTTGGCCATAACTCACACGCAGCCAAAGCAGAAAACTAGACCCAGGAGACAGTTGCCTTCATGAAAACAAATTGAGCCTCCATAGTTGGCCATCAAATGAGTGGGCGTGATACGCCCCCTTTTCATGCAAACAATGCACATATGTATGTAGCCAAAGTTTCTGCTCTTAATGGCAGCTTTATTAGATGCGAACGATAGGGGGAGGCTCCTTCTCCCGCCTCCCGCCTCCCTACTCCCTCCATTCTATTAACCCACATTCTCTGCTTATGAATACTTTGGATGCTGGCCAATAAATAATTCATGCTGCAAGTAAGATGTCTGCACGGAAATGCCGCCCAGTTGAGCCTTGAGTGCCCCAAAGTGGGCGTGGATCATACGGATATGGATGATTGTGAATGATTGTGGGTGCGTATACGTATCAGGATGGGGCTAAGGATAAGGATGCGGATGCGGATGCAGGCAGAGAGTCAGTCGAACAGACATCCTCAAAAGCGGAAATGTAGTACAATTCACGAAACCCAATGAACGGTTTAAGGCTTGAGGGTCCACTTCTCGCCTAATCGGATAGGAGATTACACATGTTTCGTACGATACGTTAAAGCCAGACAATCGATAGATGAGTGGACCGTAGGTTCAATGGCTGCCAAACCAGTTGCAGCCGTAGCAGTTGAATTAGCTTATTAATGCCTTAAACTTATCATCGTATCCCGTAAAGTGCATTTGATTTATCTTAACTAGAGGTGGGCACGCAGCGGCTCATTTAGCTCTCCAATCTTCTTTGGAAACAACAAAGCATATGAAATTATTGTTGCTGAGCTCTTCGGCATAGGCAAAGAGTCAAATTAATTTTGTACTTATATTACAGAGCTCACTTATACAAATTAGTTGCCCACCCCAATTCTAAACAGTTTCCCTTGTACACAGGGTATAAAAAGGAACAGAGATCTTGTTGAAATGCTTTTGATCTACGCAGCAAATATCATTACGATCGAATAATTAATTTCGGACGTATTTAAGTAATTGTAGAAGCTGTGGAACATGTATTATGTATGATTTACTTGAAATTAATTGGAAAACCCAAACCAATTTATTAAACCTTAATTAATAATAAAAAGAAAGCTTTAAAGTAGGAGTATAATTCATTTATTATCACACCATGGTAATTGGCTATCTACATTCGTACACGCTATGATGTGTCTACAACGTAGTTAAAACAGGAGATCGATTCTTACTTTTGGCTAGTTTCAATTACGTTAATAAATTTGAGCAACTTGAGAGTGCGAGAGAGAGGAAGAGAGCTTAGTTCGCTACGAATGTATACATAACATAAATAAATAGATATTAGTAAATATATAAATTCAATGAGGTACAAAAGCCATCGATTCGCTTTCTTGCATTGCCGCATTACTGCAGCTTGGTGAAGACATGTCTGGCGTGATTTTTGTATAACATAAGGGATATATTGACCAGGAACGGGGCTGCCAGCCAGAAGATGCGTGTGCCAATGCCCGTCGCCTCGCGATGGAAGATGCCAGAGGCTGCGCCACGTCCCGTATTGCAAAAGGATTCCTCGCAGCAGGATGTACAGGCATAGAGCTTGGTGCGCTCGCCAATGATGATGCAACCGGGCTCACAGTTAGCCGTGCAGCGTCGATCCAGCGACCACATCTTTGGCGAGCTGGTCGAGTTCTCTGTGCTCGTGGTGTAGGAGAAGCGCTTGACCTGCAAAGATTTCCCTTGGATTAAAACAGACTATGGCTGAAGGCTGACGCATTTTCTTACCATGCAGATGAACTCCTCGCCTTGGCACTTCTTCATCAGCGTCGTGTCATTGCGTATCACGACATCTACACACGCCTGACCGTCGTCCATGGTGTCACAGGCATAGCACCAGAGTTTGTTTACCCGCTCAATGGCCGCCGCCGTGCGATGAATGTGTCCGCCGCTGGTCAGGGAATTGCTCAGGCTGCTACCTGAACTGGGACCCGATCCTCCAGGCGAACTGGTACCCGTACCAGTCACTGTTCAAGTAGATTATACTTTTATTGATTTTCCATCCAGCCGAAGGTCGTCTACTTACCGTTATTGATGCAGGCGGTGAACACAATGGAACAGGACGTCAGCACAAAGTAGGCGAGCGTCAACAGAGCTCTGGACATGGTGTGGACGAAAACTAATAGACTTCTCGCCAGCTAAGCTACAAACAAATCCCGACAATTCCAATCCGAACCTGACGCTGGCGACCTTTGTTTATCTGCCAGCGAATGTCAGAAGAGACGCAGACGCGAAGGACATGCGCAGACTGTTAGTTTGAAAACTAAGGCTGTTAACATATATCGATATATCGATAGATTTCTCTAGTGATGTATTAACTTATCATATCAATATCGATATTATTGTGGCATATTATAATCCGATATTTATTATTATTATTGCTGCCAAAAATTAAAACTAATATTATTCATAACAAAATATCGATATTGATATTTTTAATAATATTAACACATCTAATTTCCTCGGCTGCATAACGATAAGACATCGAGATCAATGTTGCATTGCATAGTGACACAAACTCAATGCGACATCCCCTTAAATTTAAATTTTTATTTTGATTAACAGAGAAATTTTGATAAATGATAAAAGAAAAACAGTAAATCTTTAGTAGAGTCGCAGATACTGAAGGGCCTGACGACTCTGCATCGGATAGAGCTCACCAATGTTGTACATGAGATCAACGATGTGTGTGGGACGCAACATGCGCCACGGCATGAACTTAAGCGTCTTCTTATCGCAGTGAATGTCCTTCTCCAGCTCGAGGGGCAACGGCACCTCATTGAACAACATCCGGCCATCGATACTGCGCTGCAGGGTGCAGGGCAAGCCGATCTGGTCGGCGAAGCACTTGAAAAGTATGGCCCGTTCAAACTGACACCCGCTGTGCACCACGCCGAGGGGAATGAAGTTGGTGTGATAGACATAGCGCAGTTCCTCCAAATGACAACGCACCGTGTGGCGGGAACACTCCTCCGTGGTGTTCAGATCGAGTATCTTGATATTCTCGGACATCACGCTGTTGACGGCCTCGGCAATGATCTTGCAGCGCTTTGCCACGTTCTCAAAGTCAATGCTACGTCGTATCCTGTCGGGATTCTCCACCAGTCCATGTAGCTGGAAGGATTGTGACAGTAGAGAGACTTTAGAGTATAAACAGAAATAGTTCTACCAACTAAAATTGTTTACAGAATCAAATTTGTAATAAAATACAATTTAATCGTTAATTTTATATGCCTATTTTCCAATTTTAATTTTAATTAATAATTTTAGTTAATTTATTTTCTAAAGCTAAACTTACTTCTATTATAAAAAATAGAAATATATACCTTAGATCTTATTTTATACCTTTACATATATGTATATGTATAGATAACACTACGTGACTATCAACATTATAGTTTTTCCACTTTTCTTTAAATTTTTTTGCAATCATATTACTAAGGATTAGTTGAAGATACTCACAGCCAATGTCTGATTGAGGGCCTCCAGGTATTCGGGAAGCTTGGCGTCGCCGGGACGCTTGCAGTATTGCCACTTGTTGTCCCCGGCGCCATCGTGTCCGTGCAGACAATAATCCGGCACGCAAATCACATCATTGTCGGCGGCAAGGGGTCGGTCAAAGTTCACCACGAGGACAGCCTCCAGAGGGGAGCAGTCGTTCCGCAAAAGGCACTGGAACTGGCGAAAGTCTTGGAACTTGCGCTTCGACACATAGAAGTCCTTGCCGGCCGTGATGTCCGTAAAAGTAAGGCAATTACGGATGCAGAACTTCATTGTTGGGCACTTGGACAAGATGCTCTCGATGGCTGGTCCCCAGGTTGACACACAGAAGGCGTGCTTCTGGAACATCATCAGCCTGCAAATTGGATGACAACTGTAGCTCCGATAATCCCCTCCCAGCTTTCTACTTACACCTCAAGTATGCCGCGATCTATGTAGGCATCCACGAACTCATTGAAACGCGTTGTCTGCAGTACAAAGTTGGTCACGGCTGTCTTCACCAGATTGGACAGGGATTTGAGAGCACGCTTGATGGAGGACACTATGAAATTGTTGAGCAGTGTCACACGGGCGGGCTCCTCGTCAATGATGGTGCACAGGCAGCGGAATATGTTGTGCACCAGGATGGCATGGGCATAGGAACGCTGCAAGAAAGAAACATTAGGTGGACTAGTCTACAGACAATCTTAAACTCAAGAAATTACCATGAGCAGTTGTGCAATTTGCTCGGAAAGTGGATTACATGCGCCCAGAATTGCGCGATACTCGTCATTATTGGCCAGACCCTCAATAATGGAGAGTATGGACAGTATCAGATCTATGGACAACTCCGGCAATCCCTGCTGCAGAGTCTTGGCCAATCCTCCGCCTATCTCCATTTGCATCAGCTGCTCGGCCGTAACACGGAACGAACTGGTCAGCAAATGGCCAACGAACTCGGCGGCCTGTTCCCGTGTCTTGATCGACACCTGCGGCGATCGGATCAGATTAACCAGGTGGATCAATGCTCCCTTGTCGTACTCGGCGACCACGACGCGCAATGCCTCGGGATGCTCAATCAGGCGATTGAGACCCATGATGACATAGGGAGCTGGTTCCGGTTTGCTCTTCATCAGACAACTAATAAACATCTGTGTGATGTCTGCACTGTGCATTCTTCCCAGATACGCCGGATACTTGGCCGCCTCGGCAAATATGGATATGATGGTGCAGACGACATCGGGACGCAGTATGGCCATGTCCAGCTTCAGTTGTTCCACCATCTGCTCGAAGAGATTCTGCTCGAAGAAGAGTTTGGTCATTTTCTCGGAACGTAGAGCCGTTGCCAGCACCTCAATGATGCCGAGGGCGTCGGGAGCCTGTGGATTATCGCAGAACGCCTTGACCAGCTGCTGCAGCACGAAGAGACAGCGGTGCAGTGGCTCGAAGACACTCTCCTCGCCGGTGTCCGCCAGCAGGGTCTTCAGCACCTTCAGCGAGGCGAGGCGAATCTCTAGGAACTCGTTGGTCAACTCGCAGATAATGCGATCCACGGGGAATCCCGGAAGTGTGGTAAACTGCAACATTTCCTCGGCGCTCTGTACCTGCAGAATTTTATGCAGCGCTTCAATGGAATTGTACACAGTATCGGGATTATCCGAGTTAACAAAGATGTTCTTAAACCTTTCCAAAAACTCAATGTTATCGAGTATGTTCTGTGCGACTTGCGGATCGCGCAGACACAAATTGATTATATACGTCAGATACTCAACGCAGAAATCGTCGTTCTCCCTCAAATAATAACGGTAGCTTACGTCGAGCAACTGCGAAGTTTTCTCCGTTTCATACTCGCCCAGTTCCGTGTGATCCAATATGGCGGTGATCAGATATAAAGCGAAACGTCGTATAATCACATTCTTCGAATCAATAAATATCTCCTTTTCCAGCAACAATTCCAACAAACGCTGTTCTTTCAGTTCCAAGATATTATCGTCCCATTTGCGAGCAAATTCTGTTAGGTTGTTAAGTACAGTCTGCAGAACGGTATCTTCCTTGGAACTGAGCAGCAACAAAGCCGTCTCCAGTTTATTAATGAAAATATTCAAGCCCGAGAATGCATTATCATTGGATTTGGTACGATCTGGATATTTTATGCGTGGTTCATAAATGCGCTTTGTTGCGGACGCCATTTTTGTTTAGTTTTTGTATATGTTCAAATATACTTATGTACTATTTACGTGACTAGAAAAGCAACGTACTAATTAGGATCAGTCAAAATCCGTTAAATTAAACAAATTCAAAAGCTAGTTTTGTAGCTCTTAGCTCTTGTCACATAGCATTTTGAGAGCGAGGGACAGCTGAGTGTTGTGAAATTTGTATCATAACCACTGAATGACAAGACATTTAAAATGACAATGAATTTTAAAATAAATAATTAGTTGTTAATAAATAAACACTAATGGTCGCTATTCGTTGCAAAACATCATCATTTTATCGATCGTGCCATCGATGGCAGTGCGATAGCAATCAACAGTTGCATGAGCAACATTCGAAACGAGTTGGCGGCACCAAAGCAAAAGAAATCATATTAACGGCGGAGCAAGCGAATAGGGTTGCAAAACGGAATGCATAAGAACGCGACGCTTGTGTTTGTTCGCTGGCATCTCAATAAAAAGAAGAAAAACTGTGATGCGTATACAATTTGAAGAACTAAGCGGGCGATAATAAAACAAAAACAAGCGAAAATATATTTATGAAACAAGCAACAGCAAATTGAAGCAATCGATCAATTGAAAATCCTCGGGTCAACACATACAACATACAGCAAATACAAACAGAATGACCAAGCCAAAGGCGGGGACCAGGAAGCGCAACAAAAAAGCGACTGAAAAGGAGAATTTCGAGTTGCAGACCATCGATGAGATTGTTCCGGCCCAACACACAGAGCGCACAGTGGGCCAAGGGCCTATGTACACAATTCTATCGAATGCACAGCTCAACGAGACTTTCCACAAGCGCTACACCAAAGAGCTGAAGCAACTGTACTCCAAGGTGCGTGCACACACAAATATAAATATATATTGTTATTGTTTATAGTGTTGTGTGTTTTCTCTATTACAGCTGGATCACGATGCCTTCATGTTCACATTCATCAAGATGTTTAAAACAGTGCTGGAGGCGGACGAGTGCAATGAGTATGGAAATACGGCGCTTTCGTTTTGCGCCAAATTCGTCACAAGTTTCGAATCGGAGAAAACACATCCCATACTGGCGGAAACATTCTCCTGGCTGTTATCGGTAAGTGTCTACTGTACTTTCTAAACCCTCGTCACTTGGCACTTAACTACTTCTACTTCTCCCACAGACCATTTCCAATAACACACACATTCGGTATCGCATCTGTTTCTCCGTCAATCTGATACTGAAGCATCTGGGTCCGTATGCAGCACTGGATGACTCACAATGCGACCAAATACTGCACTACATGCTGGACCGACTGAAGGACATGTCGCCCAGCGTTCGCAAGGAGGCTGTGCTGGCCATGCAGCGTCTACAGATGCCAGACAATCCCAACGATCCCGTGCTCTGTGCCTATCGCTATCACTTAAGCTCAGATCCGTCGTCCAGTGTACGGCAGTGTATCATCTCATGCATGGGCCGCAACTATCTGACAGTGCCACATATACTGCAACGTCTGTGGGACGTGGACGAGAAGGTGCGACGCCACACGTACATCAATATGTGCAACTATCCGGTGCGATCCTACAAGGTGTCGCAACGCCTTACGCTCATCGAGCGTGGACTCAACGACAGCTCCGAGAATGTGCGCAAGAACGTGATCAAATATATGCTGAAGGCCTGGGTGGAATCCTATCAGCAGAACTATATACAACTCACCGCCGCCCTCAAACTGGACTCGAACGAGGAGGAGATTATGCGCTTCCGTCGCGTCGCCCGGCAAATGTTGCTGGTGATCTTTGAGATGCACGACAACCACGAACTGATTGCCCAGCTGCCGTTGTCCGAGGATTGCGATCTGCATCGCTGTGTGCCCCACGAGCAACTCACTGTCGAACTGTTGCTCTACTGGCAATGCCTCAGCGGTTACCTGCAACACACGCTGGCCGACGAATTCGAGCTGATTCTGCCAGAGTTAAGCGTATTCTGTGACTATGTTAAAAAGTAAGTGAAAGTGTGAAGAATATATCATAATATTGTTAATTAATTTACATTCTTTGCTGCTGCAGATTCTGTCAGTTTCAGAAGCCGGATATGGATAAATTCGCACAGATCGAGTTCCAGTGCATGCTGCTCTCGTTGGTGGAAATACTGCAGAACTACGATCTGGGCGATGAGATTGGTCGTGGCAATTTGAAGGAGCTGATCACGCATCTGCTGAAGGAGTGTCTGCTGGATCACAAGATCGTCGGCATCCTGGTGCGCTGCATGGAACAGTTGATGGGCGATGTGAGTGCTCGTATGCAGTTCTTCATTGAGATCATCTATGAGATTTGTGAGCTGAATGCCAAGCAAAATGATTTGGTACACGATCGCAGTCTGATTGATAAACTGCTCGGCGACGTGGACACTTCGCTGGTCATGCAGCTCAATTCGCTGAAGGTGAAAATACTAGAGCTGGAGGAACTGGAGGAGAACTTTGTGCGCCAAAAGGAATACATTAGAGCGCAGGCGGTGAACGATGAGAAAATTGCCGTGACCGAGGAGTATACAGAGCTAATACAGCCGCTGCTGGAGAAGCACGGCGTGCTGGAGCTCCCAGCACGCCCCAAGTTGTCCAAGCAGGAGCGTGTGCTCAAGGGATTGTATATATCCTTTCACATGGTCGCCTCGCAGCATGTGAGCTCGCTGAATCTCAGCATTTGCAAGCTGTACAAGGTAAAGATCTGAGAGTTGACTTCCAACAAATAGAGTTGTTAATTGTAATATGCTTGCAGGATTTCATCTGTCGACATCTGGCATCAATGGAAGTGGACATATTTGAGTGGTCCATCAAGTGTGGCACAACGTTCAGCATTCTCTACGAGGCGTACACGAAGGAAGTGTTCGACGTGCTCGTCGATCAGTTCTACAAGGACAACAATTTACGCTTATGCGAAACGGCAGCACAGTGTATATTCGAGTTGATGGATCACTATGGTGTGGACTATTTTATTGATCTGAATCAGGCGGTCGCGGGACCGGGACAGGCGCCCAAATCAAAACGCCGCATGCTGTACACAATGCAGGACTTTTACGACGGCGAGGAGGATAGAAATCAGCCGCAAAACAACGAGCAGAACACGGACATTATTGGCATGATGGGTTTCTTTGTCGAGAAGGTCGTTGACAAGGGCATTCTGCTGGCCATTGTGCGTGGTCTTTGTCGTCTGGTGTTGCGTGGTCAGCTCGACGGTCGCTCCGATGTGCTGGAGAAGCTGCTGAAGCGATACTTTAACCCCACGACGGGTGAGTTATGGACAGTTGATGCTATACTATGATACTGATACTATGTTTGTTAATGCTTGCAGAACCAATTGTTAGCCAAGTGCTGGGCATGTTCTTCGAGAACATTGTCGACCACAAGCTGCAGAGTATATTGCAGCCCTGTCTGCTGCCCATTGTGTGGTCCATTATGAACAGTAGCTACGATTCCCCGCTGCACGACGTCGTGCCCGGACATGTGACCAAGTTCTTCATCGATCTGACGACGCAGGAGAAGAGCACGCCGGAAAGCAATATACATAATCAAATGGCAATTAGTTTTCTGCACTACATACAAAACTATTACACGGAGCGCAAGGAAATGTGTCGTCTGCTGGCCAAGGATCTCACCTTGCTGAAGCTGAACGTGCTCAACTGTGCAAAGCTCAAGGATGAGATGCTCAAGCTGGCCGACAATCTTAACAATGTAAGCCGACACACTAAGCATATATATCATTGAATGCCTTTGCTAAACATTTGTCCACTCTTTGCAGAGCGAACTGGAGCCACGTTTGATACGCAGCATTGCTGACTTTAAGGACATGCTCAATGGTAGCTTTAATCCTCCAATACGCAATACAGAGGGCAACGACAGCGACGTCGATGGCGAGGAGTGTGAAAGCGTCACGGCGACCACAGTGTCCACATCGGAATGTGCAGCGCCAGCAGTTGCAGCAGCTGAGATTAATCGCTCCACGTTAGTGCCAACAATAGCCAAGGAGTTGGGCGAAGACAGCACAGTGCACAGTGCTGCTGCTGCTCCAGCTGAGTCCGTGGAGCCGGTTCTGACCACGTACGGCACAAGCAATCAAGTGGGATTACGCTTTCTGCGACGATCGTTGCACAATTCAATAAGTCAATCGGATGGCGACAGTATATGCGGTTCCCCTGCGCGAGATTCGGAAGTGGAGCAACAGTCGCAGAGTGAAGTCAGCGAAATAAGCAGAAGAAATCTGCGACGCGATAAGACGAAGCAGCGTCTTGAACAGGCAATGGCACGTGTCTCCAAGACACCTGAGAAGCGAGCAGCAGCAACAACGTCGGCACCGCCAGTAGTAGATGAAAGCGCAACTGAAGCAACAATTGTTGAGGCTGAAAATCGAAGTGTTCTGGCAGCGGAGGAATCGGTAAGTGGCACATTTATAAAGAATAAACGTTCATATATATTCATAAAGCACACATTTGCAATCTTCTTGGTGCAGCTCAATGATTCGGAAGTGATTGAGGCGTCACCGACATCAGAAAACACAACTTGCCACACGACACACAACGCGACTCGCCTGCGAATGCGCTCGATGCGCAAAAAAAACACAACTGGCTCGCCGACAACGACGGGCAGTAAAGTGAGTACACGTACACGCATGCGCTTGCAGCCGTGAGGCACGTGGCATGAACACACACTGAGCCAGTGCGGCAGGCAGGCAGACAGACAGACAGTAGATTCTGCCACCCAAGGAGGCGGCGAGGAGGCGTGTTGACAAAACAAAACAAAACATTAGAAATTAGTTTAATTTGTTGCATTAAATGAAAGCCAACTTTTCAAACATTGTGTCTATTTTAAGTAACAAATCAGTTGCAATTTTCATTCGAAAAACAATTAACATACTTGAAAACAAAAAAGAAACAAGCGAAAAAACAAGCACTGAACGTTTTTAAAACCTAATGAAACACATAAAAACAAAATGTTGTTTTCTTTCTGCTTTGCAGTTTAGTTTAATACATATGCTTCTGCAATTACTAATACCTTATAGACTGTGTATTCTATGTAGTTCTATATAATTATCGATATGAAATGTGGAATTTCCGCTGCTTAGTTTCTAATTTTTCTTTTTTTTCTTTCTTTTTCTTCTATGTTTCTTTGGTGTTGCAGCAGCGCAAAGTTCTACATCTTGACATCCAGACGCCGCTGCGCAACGGACGTAAACGAGCTCTACGCAAGTCTCTGCGCTCCCAATCCTCCGATTCGGGCACGTCCTCGCAGCGGATTTCTCCCTTGCGGAAACAGCAGCGTTTGGATGCCAAGACGCCCACAAAACAGAGCAGTGTGGCGGCGCCTGCGGCGGCAGTTGTGAACGATGAAAAGATCACAAGCAGTCCGACGGGCAGCACCACTTCGTCGGTCAAGGAGAACACGATGCCAACAAGCACGGAAAATCCCACATATAAAACGCCACAGCCGAGGGGAAGACCTGTCGGATCGACGACACTGGCGAACAGCAGTACGCCGGCACAACGGGTGATAACACGGCAATCCGCCCGCAAGCAGCGCATGACGGCCATGTGCATGACCCGTAAACGCATGTCCCTGGAGATGAGCCTGACCGAAGGAAACCTGAAGGTGTCCACGCCGAAGCGCGTACGGCAGGACAAAGCGACTCACAGCAGCAACTCCAAGACCACGAGAAGCAGTCAAAAATCCATCACAACGAGAGAAACCCGAGCTGCCACAGCGGTGGCGTCTCCTTCCCCCTCCGCGCCCACCTCTACTCGCATACGTCGCAAGTAGATCGAATTTCCCACCTTCTCCCTCTCCCCAACCCGCGCAACGTTTACAAACTTACAACTTGACAGTAATTAGATTAATTTTAATGTTTCTTTGTTAATTTGTGTTCGCTGGCTGTAAGTTCTCAGTTGTTTTGTATTACATTGCTTGCGTTCCAATGCTTTTCCTTGTAAATTTTATGTATATTACGTAGTCGTGTTTAAATATAATTATTTAAAACATAAACAACACGAAAATCATGTGAAAGTCACCGAAAAATTAGGATTAATGAATTAGCAACGATTGGTTAGATTGATTAAATATTGGCATTCAAGGATAATCGAATAAGAAGAGAACTATCGACTAGGAATACTTTGAGTACAAGACGAAGAATAATTTAAATTTAAAAGACTAAGAGAAAACTATTTGAATTCGAATTAATGCATCAGATTATTTAGAGAACTTTCAAATTCATCATTGCATATATAATATATATATGCCAACTCAGAAATATTGTAAATATTTATCTTTTTGACTTTACAGAATGTATTTATTTTGTAAATGTTGTGTGATCCTTCGATCTGTTTGATTGCATGCGAAACTGGCGACATAGGAGTAAAGTACATATACTTGTATCATATATATGTCTATATATATATATATAGTATAATTAATTAAGAACTAGAAAAGTTGCATTATCGGATAAGTACATGCTGAGATTCGTTCATACATTGTGGGAGGCGTATGAATTATGTTAGAAACATTTTTGAGCAGTGATTGTTGAGTTGAGTTCGAGTTTGAGGATGTCTTAGATGCTAAAAACGAACTTGAAATGCTTAAGATAGAATTACGTAGAAGTAGACGATAAGGCCAAGGAGTTTGTTTTGAACAGGCACATGGTTATTGTGTGAGTGTGAGCTCTTTATGATAATTCCAATTTATCATTCTTCGTTTAGAGTTTGATTCCCTTCAGTTTGACGGCCGTGGTGTGCAGATCCCATTCCTGTTGCTGCAGTGCGTCAAACGCAGCCGACAGACTGAGTTCCGAGTCCGAGAGTATGTTCTGCAGTTTAATCAGCTTAATGGACTTGTGCACATCCCAGTTGATAAACTCCAGGGCGCCCAGGCAGCGATTGGGCGTGCTCTGTGCAGGGAAATCAAATAATTAGTTGAGCAATGACTCCAATTAACTATTCTACTTACATCCTTTCCGAGTACTTTAACCATAATGCGCACTTCATCCGAGTCGACGCCGCGCTCGCAGCCACGTGGCTTTTTGTCCGAGAACTCCAGCAAATCCTCGCAACTGACGGAATTCGAGTCGGCCAAGCGGGCGGCAGTGGCTGCAAAATACTCTGCCTCCGTTTGCGGCTTCTGCGGAGGAGCGGCTGCCGCTGTTGCCACACTAGGGCACGTTGGGGCAGCGTTGTTGGCATCGTTGCCGTTGACAGAACTGCGATTCATGGCCAGATTGACGGAGGCGCGCACCTTCTTAAAGAGCGCATTCCCAGCCAGTTCATTGTCCGCGCTGCCAAGTCGTCGCGAACTCGTATTCTCCTGCGGCGCCTCAGCTGCACTTGTTGCAGCTGCTTCCGCTGCCTGTGCTGCCGTCGGCGCCATCTCCTGGGGAACGGCAACGGAGTCCAAGGTGGATGAACTGCTGCTGGTGGCCAGAGGTTTGTCCAGATTCCGCAGCTCATCGTCGTTTACATAGAGACCCGAGTTCTGAGCGGGCTCAAAACCCACGTCCTTGCCCTTGTGATAGTGCTCCTTCTGTATGGAGAAGTTGTAGAAGCCATCGGTCACGTCCGGCGACTGCAGCACACCATCTTTGCCCAGATCCGCCTCCAATATGGACTCAAACTGCAGCGACGCACTGTCCGTCAGGCCGGCAGCATCGGCTGGCGCCAGTTTGTCCAGGTTCTGATAGGTGTGTGCCGATGCACTGCCTCCCTCGCCTACAACCGGCATATTCTCGTATTCCCTGATGCTATTGGAACGCACGGCGGCCACCACTTCCAGGGAACGCGCCTGCGTCTGCTGATGCTGCCGAGAAGATGTGCCAGCCGCAATCCGGCTGCTTGAATCCTCACCGCCAAAGTCCGCCAGCTTGTTGAGTGTGCGCTGCACGCCGTTGGCCGGTATAATCAGTGGATACTTGCGCACATGTCGCTTGGTGCTCGTTTTCACCTGCTTCTTGCCCTCGCGCGATGGCAGGGGAAGAGGATTCGCCTCGTGCGGCTCGGGAAACTTGTAGCTGGGATGTGTCATGTAGCTGGGACTCTCGCAGGATTCATTTGCAGCCAGCGAATTGCGATTCTCATCGTTCAACCGCTCCCCGTTCGCTTGCTCCGCCCGTCTCACTCGCTGAGCGGCTCCTCGAGTTGGCAGCGTCATGGGACGCGGTGGCTGCTGCTGTGGCTGCTGCTGCGCGGAGCGTGGACACTCTGACAGTGGCTCCAAGGCCGCGGTCGCTGGATGACTCAGCTGACTGCCCAATCGACGGGGCAGCGTCTTGGCATTCATCAACTCAAACTCATCTGTGTCCATGTGGCGCAGAAGCGTCGCCGCCGGGCTGATTCCCATGTCCAGCATGCTCTTCCGCTCGATGAGGCTGTTGTACGCCTCGCGTCCCTCCTCGCCAATCAGCGACTGTGCGTAATGCAAGGGATAAAGCAAGCGTAATGCAAATATGAAAATAAAATAAAATAATAACAGAAATATGTAAACAAACTGATGATAACAGAACAAACAAATGTTAATAACAGCGCGCTGTTAGTAAGCATACAGACAAATCAAAACAAAAACATAACATACAAATGTTAAGCACAGCACGCTGTTAATTCTTAAATGCAACTATGTTAGTTTGGGAAATTATTATTCTAAGCAGCTCTTAAGACAACTTCTTGGGGTTTTTTCTTTTGCTTTATTAAATCCCTTTAAATATACACAACTTTTTGATTACCAATTGGTTTTTGTTTTGTTTTGTTTTTTGTTTGGTTCTTAGAATGCAAACTTTGTATATATATATAAGTATTTTACTTGGAAAAAGTTTTAGTTTAGTTTTTTTTTTTGGTTGTGAAACGCTTCAAACGCATATTTTAGAATATCAATATATCAATTTGTAGTGTAATCTTGTAAGTAATGCTATATGAAATAGATATGAATTGTATGAACATTTAATTATAAGTTATGTTATGTATATAAACTTTGTATATAAGTAATTATATATATGTTTTTTTGCTTTGGTTTTCCTTTTCGGTTATCAATAAATGCATAGAATGCGACAAATCTTTTTATTTTGACTTTCAGAATATTCATATATCCGTATCTAGTATATATAAACTTCTCAATCATTTGGAGCTCTATAAAAAAATGTAGATAGGCGTAAGTTGCGCTGGGAATCAACTTGGTTTACAATCGTATTTAGAAGATGAAAATACATTTTTCTTAAGAATCTACAAGTAATTCGAGATATTTTCCATGCAAACATATTCGTATTTGTGTATAACTAAATTTTGACCCTTTTGACGGTTTTCTTTCTCAGTATTATATATAATAAATATATATTTTATTTTTATATATATAGTAAAAATGCAAGCGTAAGGATATGGCACATAATACACATTTGCATATGTACGAGTTTTCGGACAATATTTTCTTTCTTTCTTTCTTTTTAAGTTTAAGTTTCATTTTTTCTTTTTTGGAATGTTGTTGGCGATGAAAAAAGGATTGTCAACTTGTGTGTGTGTGTGTGTCTCTTTGTTAGGTGTGCGTGTGTTTGTGTGAATCGATGACTGTCGTTGTTTTGTCTGTGTGTTCTTGTTTATACCCTGTCCGTAAGTATGTATGAGGTGTTCTCGTTTAGATCAATGTCAAGTGTTTAATACTGATATTCCTAAGCTGATTGATTGATTAATTGATTGATTGACTGATGCGACAACCAGAAGCTCTGTTTTAGATGATAATGAAGATGATCTTTCGGGAAATTGAAATGAGAGTCGCCCTCAATGACTTTCTTTCTGTCTTATAACTTGGAAGCCTTTCAACTGTTAAGTTTAGTTAAATTTGTTAAGTATTAACGAGTTTCTCTCTTCTTCTTGCTACTAAATATGTTTAATTTATATTGCTTTAACATTATTGAGCTGTTTTAATTCGTCATTAATGGATTCATTTCCCTAGTTTTCTTTGCATATTGCTTATTGTAATTTTCAATTGAATTGATCTGTATCTGTTTCTGTATCTGTATCTGTTTCTGTAACTGACATTGTATCTGACAACAAAACAAGTGTGCAACATTTGTGCACATTACGAGTACAGTATAATCTGCCTAATTGCACATTCAACTTTGACAGGTTAATGCAATTATTTGTTATAAAACTAGAATTTCCGTCGGTTTCAAGTTGTGCAATTACGCCGTATTATACCGTATTATTATCCGTTCCGAGAGGTCTTCCGTGTTTCCAAATAAGGCACACTCTCAACAAAATGCAAATCCATACAAAATATATGTATATAGTCTGCTAACATTTAAAAAGAGGCTGCAAATATTTTCTGCAATTTACTTTTCGACACACAACACGACAACGTGAAACACACACCATCACCACTCCCCCACACCCACACACACACACACAGCGGCTTAAGCTGTGGATTAATCCGAGAGCACATGACCGAATAGTAAATTGAGAACATATTTCAGCATTTTCCTTAGTTATGGAGCCGGACTGGGCGGAATGCGGGGAGCAATGAATTCACGTCGGAATTGAAACTCGTCGCCGCTTTCCGTGCTGGAAGATGAGCTGCTATCGCTGGAATCTCCAGCAGGAATCACCAAGGGAAGCTGTTGTTGCTGCTGCTGCTGCTGCTGTTGTTGCTGTTGCAGTTGCCGCCAATGCAACTCATGCTGCTTCACCGTGGACACATGTATCTTTTCCGGCCAATGAAACTCCGTGGGACGCTGCGGCTTCACGAGCTGCGACTGAGTACTGTTGGACAGTTGTCGCTGCTTGATCTCATCCGGAGAACTGCCCACAAAGTTCGTGGACGTGGGACTTTTGCCAGTAAGTCGACTAATATCAAATTCATGCAACGTGGCGCCGCCGCTAACGGGACGCGGAGGAGGCACCGCTGCCGAGACGGTGCGATACGTGGCCACGGCGGAGGAGGCTGCCGACGAGGAGCCGGAACCGGAGCTCAGTTTCTGTGACTGCGCTATCGCTGACGTTGGCGCCAAGAGCGCGTGCTGGGCCAACTGTGCCGTATAATTATTACCGGGTCCACGTCCGCCAAAGTCATAGATGCGTTCGTCGTAATGGAACTGTTCGTAGCCGGTGCCCGGTCGCTGGAAACTGCGTCGATTGCCGCACAGATTGTAGTGCGGAGCGGACTTGATGCTGGAATTGGAGCCGTACAGCTGACGGGGCGATATGATGGTATCCCGTTCGTCCTGGCAGGCGGACTGCACCTGCCGATTGAGACCGGCACGACGACGACGACACAAGGAGCTGCTCGAGCTGGCGGCGACACGGGCACGTATATCGCACTCGGAACGGGCCAGATTGGGTTTGCCCGACTCCTCGCCGCCGCTGGACGAACTGCTGGAGTCCAACGTCATGGGATTATAGCTTAAACGGCGCAATGTGCGTGCCCGTATCGAACGTGGCTTGTAGGACGCAGTGCGTCGTGGCAGCGGCAACTGCTGAGCCGCTGTCTGCTGCGTATCCTGGCGAAGAAACGGACGCTGCTTAACGTCCGCCAACACCGGCGAAATGGGCTGGAAGCTCTCGTTGAAGGAGGTGGAACGCTGGCGATATCCCTTGTTGGCCACCGCATAAACCGTGCTGCCGGGATTCAGACAGGCGGACTTCACCGGCGACGCGCTTGCCAGCAGCTGCTTGGTGCTGTGCCCATTGCCAAATCTCTCGTAGCCGCTGCTCATCACCACGGGCGGAGCACTGTACAACGGCTCCGTCTTGATGGGGAAGTAACTCTCCTGCGGACTGTAGCTGCTCTTCTGGCTGCTGCGACGCGACAGCGAGATGTTCGTGTCCCGCGAGGCGAATCCCGTATCCGGCGTACTGCTCCGCTTGTCCTCCAGCAGCTTCTGTTCGGCAGCGCCCGTCAACTGTTGGCTGTGCAACTGCGCCTGGTTGTGCATATACTGCAGATGCTTGTCCAGGTGACTTGTCGCCGCATTGAAGTCGAACATTGTCTGTACGCCGTTGCTGTAGCTGTATACGGCGGACTTGAGGCTGCCGGTCGCGCTGCTGATGCCGTCGTCTAGGGATCCCAGCAACTGCGGCAGCTGCTCGTTCAGAATCGTATCGTTGGAGTCGCTCTTGTCTAGCTCCGTGTACGTGTGCATGAAGTCCAAGTTGAGCGCCTTTAGAGTGTTCTCAATGTCCATGATGTTGTCATTGATGCTCTTCGGCTCCCGCTCCAAGTCTGCTCTCGTCTCCTCGCCACTTCGCTCTCTGTTCAGCGGGCGGCTGAGTATCTCACGTGACTTCTCAAACAGAAAATCGGAACTCTCCTTGTCAAAGATGGGAATACGCAGCTCGGAGCTGTTTTTGATCTCGCTTAATGAGCGAAATCGCTGCTTGATGTGTGTGTGTGGGGGAAGAACGAAACGAAACGGAACGAAACGAAAGGCAACGCAAAAACGAACAACCAAAATAAAGCAAAGGGAATGAACGGAAACACAACGCGAAAGGGGAATGGGGGAAACATTAGAGAAAGAGTGAAGACAAAAAAGACCACTACATTAGAAAATGGCGGCAGATCAACCAAGATAACTACAACTAGTAGCAAAGACTACAGTCGAGTGAGTCCGACTGTTAAAGAACCTGTACTTATGTAAACAAATAAATAATAGTCGAGTCTCCGACTATGAGATATTCGTTGTACATATTTTAATTGTATCTATGAATTTTAAGCTTCAACGGCACACAAATTATTGCATACTTTTAAGTGCTTGCATTGCTTAAAAACTTATAACATCCATATCTATACAATCTAAATTATTATGAATAAAAGGGGAGCTTCACAGTCCAAAAGAACAATCTTTCCATTGTTGTCAGTCCATTTGTTTCCCGTAGGGATTATTTGCATCTGTTCAACAAAATTGGTAGCTCTAGCTATTACAATGTGGATGCTAGATGTTTTTATTAAATTCATAGAGTGTATGACCTATTTAGTAGCTCTAGCTCTTCAAGACTCAGATAGCTGTTTATACGGACAGACTCTGCTATTGATGCTGATCAGGCATAGATATATACTTCATGTTTATACTCTTGCTTAATCTCTACACATTCCTCAATCATTAAATAGTTTCATTTAACGACGCATTGCCTACCTGTATGTCGGGTATGCTCTGCAGTTCCTCCGTGAAGTTCTTCTTCTTCGAGAAGGGTGACGCACTGCCATGTGTGGGCGTAAGTGCCGCACTGCCCGTGGCGCCCCCAACGACGCTGCTCGACTTATCGTTGCCGCCGCTGCTCAGATGCGGAAAACGAAAGCTGAACTTGCGCTTGGGACTGTGCGTGGCCGGTGTGTGATCAGAGACCAAGTCAATCATTGATCTGCAATGCGAGCAAAACAGGAAATGAGTAAGCAATTGCAAAGCGAAAGGCTTTAATCATGCAATGACTCACCTGGCACTGATTTCATTGGCAATTTCAATGGCATGATTCAGAATCTTCTCATCCTTGACCGAAATGGGCTTCACAGTGCCTGTGGCAGTTTTCTTCTTCGACAACAGGCCTTGTTTATTGCCATTGGTGTCGCCAGACTTGTGGCCATACTTTGCCGACATTTCAGCGAATTCGTTCTTTGTGTTCACACGATCAAAGTCCGGCGACTTTGGCTGGCTGCCTGAGGCGCCGCTTATTGAGCCAAACATGGAGTTTATTTCATCCAGCAGTGAGGGACCAAAGTCCAGTTTATCACCGGTGATTTCATCATCCGATATCTCGTGGTATTCGTGCAGATCATCTGTCGTATTGCGTGAGCTAGCACGCCAATTGGTCTCGGAGTGAATGCTCTTGCCGTCGCCGCCGTAGTTGTTGTTCTGCAACGCATAGGCGAGCTGCTCCTCGTCCAGTTTGTGCGAGGCAAAGGGATTCGAACCGGCAAAGTCAAAGGAGCTCTGGCCATTGCTGGGTATCAGTTTGGGCGTGTGCTCCGTGGAAGGAATGAACGTGGGATTCATTGAGGTGCCGGCACCCTCGGGGAAATAACCACTCGCCGTTTGCAGCGAGTCGGGACTGGTTGGAGTTGGTGGCAGCAGCAACGGCGTCTGTTCAATATCCTCCGATGGTTTGTAGGGCGTTACAATTTGTTTGGGCACGTGATTATACTGAAAAATGAAAATTGCATTAAGTATACAATGGGGAAAGAGGGGTTTTGATTGGCTTACATTTTGAGAGCTGCCGAGGAACGCAATGTCGCCAAAGGTGGCGCCATCGATGCCCACGTGTCCTGTGTGCTTGAAGTCGTTCTGCGGCTTGGAAATCATCTCCGTGCGCAACTTGCGTTTACTAATGCGATGATCGCCCACGCGACTAAAGGAATCTCGATTTGAGCAGGGCAATCCCTCCAGAAATGCCACCGTATTCGAGGGATTGAAGTAGCCCGTCTTGCCGGTGATGAGAACGCCCTTCCAGAACGGTGTGCCCGTGTTGCGATCGAGCACACTGATAATATCGCCCTGGCGATACAGCAGATGATCCTTCTTCGGCTCCACACAGTTGACAACGGCCTTCAGTTGCTCCGGCTTCATGTCCGGCAGCTGTTCGTAGATCTCACTGAACTTTGGACGCTTGGCAGCGTCATCCTGCCAGCACTTCATCATTAACGTGTAATACTCGCGCGGACAGCAGTCCGGCTGCTCCAGGCGTTGATAGTTGGGTGCATCGATGGCCTCCAGTATCTGCAGCCCTGTCAGCGCTGCCCAGGGCTGAAAACCATAGGAGAACATCTCCCAGAGGCAAACGCCATAGGCCCACACGTCGGAGGCGTTGGTGAAACGCAAGTAGTTGATGCACTCGGGAGCACACCAGGCAATCGGCAGCTTTAGATTAACATTGAAGTTCGTTTTGTAGTAATCCTTGCCCACGCCCAAAGCACGCGATAGGCCGAAGTCGGAGATTTTCACCTTATCCTTGCTAAAGACCAGAATATTCCTGGCCGCCAAGTCTCTGTGTATGAGTCGCTTCTGTTCCAAGTATCGCATGCCATTGCAAATCTGCAGAGCGAACTCACAGAGCGTGGGAATCGTGAGGAAACTGACGCGCAATCCCGAATCCTTAAGGCACTCGAGCAAGGAACGTAGATGCGCCAACTCAGTGACGAGCATCAGAGAATCGGTGGCCAGCACAACGCCATAAAGACGCACAATGTTCTCGTGCTCAATCGAATGCATTATCGCCGCCTCCTTGAGAAATTCCATGGGATTCGATTGCATACGCTCGCGACACAAACACTTGATGGCCACTTGAATCTGAACAACGCACGAAATTAATTAGTCAGCTCAACCGGAAACCGAAAGGGGAAACTCACCCGCTCGCTGCCGTTTGTCCAGACGCCCTGCTGCACAATTCCAAACTCCCCAATGCCCAGCTGCTTGTTAACGCTAATGGAATCAGCCGGTATAATGTGCTTATTGTTGGGCACCTTGGTGCCCGGCGAGCTTCCGCCATTCCTTGTGGCCGTTGTGGCTGCAGCCGCTGTGCTGCTGCTCTCACTTGCGGCTTGCCCGCCCACGCCATCCTCCCGCTTCACAATCGTGGCGGGCGCTTGCAGAAGCCGCTTAATCTTGCTGAGGTAACTGTGGGGAAAGTGCTTTTCATAGAATTTACGCAGTCTTCGGATTTCCGGCCGCGATAAACCAATGAAACGTAAATCCTCATCCGCTGCATACTTAAATTGAGCTGCACTTGTTATTTTTAATTCGTTTCTATGCAATGAGATAGGGGAGAACGTAAATAAGTCGAGTGTTTGATTAAGCGCAGTATGCAGATCACAAAATAAATAGGTATGCTGGTTTCTATGGCGAAGCAAACGATATTTTCGATATCGAATTTAAGTACTAGTTGTTAGTTGTTAAACACTCGTGTCAAGGTTTTTCTCACACTACGCGAGATCAGCATACCATTCTTTTGGTCAATTTAGGTCACAGAACTTACTTGATGGCATTATAGTATTGCTGCAGTTCGGACTCGGTGAGGAATTCATATAAATCAATTTGTGGGCACTCTGGAAGATACAGAAAAATATAAAAATAAATACGAGTATATAAATGCATATTTAACTTAAGTATGCAAGCGGCGTATCAGACCAACAACAGCTGCAGTCCATAATACTCAAAGTATATGTGTTTGTATATGTGTGGGTGGTATAGATTTCTACACCCGCAACCAAAAACGCCAACACATTTGCTTGACTTAATTTCCATTCATTGGCGGCAGCGGCGCCCTCATGTGCCAGCCTTAAAATATTTTCATTTCTTTCATTTCAATATCTTCATCTCCCGTTCCCACTGCAAACACACACACACGCAGAGATACGCACTAACACATTATTCTGATTTGCTTCTTCTTGCTGCTTCAACCCGCAGCATTTGTCATTGTCTTGTTTTTGTTTGCCTTTGTAAAGGAAACAACGCAACACATGTATACATATATATATTTATATATACATAGTTGCACACATATTTGTATTTTGTGTGTACACAGATTGCCTGATAATGTCCGTTAAACCCCTGGATTTGCAATTTGAGTCATCAGCGCGGCATTCGACATTCATTGAGATAATAAATTCCATGGAAACAGACCACATCCGCTTGTTTGTTTGTTATTGCAGTTGCACTAACTGCGACGTGTGTTATGTGTCCGTCTGTGTGTGTGTGGTCATTTTCCAGTTGAGGTCAAATTACCGCTGGCGTTGTAATTAAATCGGCAAAGCTATCCCGCAGGATTTGCAGTTGTCCTTGAATTTGCAAAATAAAATCGATCGGCCAGTACACACACATACACTAACACACCGCCCTCACATACAGGCACTACTACTACGTAGCAGATACAATTTTTCTTGCACTGAAAACACTTGTATTTCCTTCATTTATATTAACTTTTCACTGTCTCGCACTTCAATAATCATTTATTTACTGTTTTAGCACACTTTTTAAAACATATTTGCAGTTTTTATTTCAATCTTACCCATTTTATTTTTGCGTGTGCATTGTTTGGGAGTACTGCATCTTCACCAGTGTGAGCACTCGCGAGAAAAGTGAAAATCCGAATTCAATGTTGCTATATATTAAAATTTTCGTAAGGTCACACTTTTTCAATTAACAGAGCCATTTTGAGTTTAACCTCGTTTAACATATCAACAAACAGAACAGCTGACGGAGTTTACAAAACAAAACAAATGCAAAATTGTTTATACATATACTATTTAATCAAAATCTTTAATATTGGAAGCAAATTGAGTTCATATACATAATTTATAATTGATTACTTCAGCTTGCAATACAAATAAACAGTGATAAAGAGCTAAATGTGCAATGTTAAATGTAGCCTTCACAATTTCACAATAAAATTGCGATTACTATTTAGAATAAACGGAAGCTATTTTGAAAAGCGGTAACGGTCATACGGTCGATGGCGACCTTTGTATGCTCATAACCCAATGCGCTATTGATGGCCGACAGCTCCTCAAAGTTCTCGCGTGTGCGTTTGTCCTCAATCATCTTGGACACATATTTATACATGCGGCCAAAGTGACTGTGCGCATAGGCGTGCCACATGGCGAATTGGATGGCCTTGCTATCGTTTGCATCAACAAACTTGATTATCTCTGAGTATATATCATTGAGCTCGGCCAAATGATCCTTGAGGTTATCGTCCAGCACACACAGTTTGGCAACAGCAATTCCTTTCTTGCTCAAGGCCTCGATGAGATTATTCTTCTGCTTGTCCATGTTGCTGCAATCGATAGATATTTGCTTGAGATTGAATTCGGCATCCACAACGATTCACTTACGTTTTGATCTTGTTGGCATCTGGACGCGTATCATTCTTTAGTCCGTAATAAGATAACAGCGCATCAGCATCGGTTTCTTTTATTACGATATCTGCCAGTTTAACAATGCGCTCCAAGGCAGAACGTTGCTTCTGATTATCATCTCGTTGCTTATCAACTGCTGCATCGTCGCCTTCTGAACTTCTTTTCTGCTGTGCGGCAACAAACGCCAATGGAAGCTGAGCCTTCAACTCGGTCGACTCGATGTTTTGGATGAACTGCAAGTGTGCCGGCAAATGCTTGGGATGTGCGGCAACCACATCGTTGTAGATCTTCTCTGCCTTCTCCAGCTCTAAATGGACCAGATGAAAATATAAGTAAACTGCAATTTAGTTGGGTTAATAAACTTACCGCACTTGGCAATGTGCGAGCATTGGAAGTCGCGCAAACTCTCGGCGTAATCATCGGCACTAGTCTTGCCCTTTTGGGGCGAACTGGGCGAACCTCCGCCTCCATTAGCAGGCACTTCGCTCTGCAGTGTGACGCCATCGCCGCCAGCAGAGTTGGCCGTGTTTGTTGCTGCCTGTGCTGCCTTAGGCTTGGCAGCGTTTGCATTAACAGCGGCTGCCGCTGCTGGACTCGCATTGTTGGAGCTTGCTCCATTCGAGGCCCCATTGGAGGCCGCTTTCTTTTCGGCCGGATTGAGAACGTAGGTAAAGGGATGCAGGGCAATGCGACGGCCAGCCTCGTCCTTGGGGAAGACAAGATTGCCGCTCAACCAGGCGCATTGCGCAGGCAGATTTGCCTTGGTGATCCGTTCCTGAGCAATGGGTGCAATATAAAGCATTTTGTTCGTCTCACGCACCTTGGCGGACGTAAATTTGCGGCCACTGACAATGCATTGATTGTAGCTGTCATAGAATTCCATTGACAGCACATTGGGAAGCTTATAGGCTGCAATCATGTTGGCCTCGGCAATCTTCTCCAGCATTTCCCGCTTTTCGTGACGCACCTGCAAGCGCACCGTGTACTCGCCTTTCTCCAGCTTCGTGTAGAAGGTGTGCGAGTGTGCATCGCCGGTTGCCACCAGCGACTTGTTCACATCGAACAGCATCCACATCTGCGACTCAAACTCCGATTCGTACAGCAAATCGTTGAACAGTGGCGCATACAACGCCACCTCCGCTGCCTTGGCCACGTTCAGATTGTAGACCAGCATGTTCTGATAGATTTGCCTGCCCTCGGGGATGACATCGCGTGTGGCGCTCAACGGCGAGATCTTTGCCTCGCTCGGCTTGAGCACAACCGCAGCATTCTTCAGCTGCAGCAGCGGTTGAATCTCGTCCGCCACCAGCACACCAATCTCCAGCGGGTGAATGCCACGTCCGGCGTGCATCACATCTAACAATGTTAATATCAGATTTAGAAACAATTCAACGAGTTAACTTCTGCCGTATTTACATGCATTTGGATTTCTTGCAGCGACACCTCGGAACTCAAGGCTGTACCTCAAGTGACTCTGGCCGTGATTGGACCAGTATTTTGCTATGCACAGTTCCAGTATCTTGTTGGCCTGCAAGAGGAAGCGTTTTCAAACAAAGATCATTCTTCAACAATGTGTATCTCACCTTAACAGGGAATGTGGCCGTGGCCTCAAATTCCGAGTTGACACCAATTATCTTCATGGTTTCCAACTTGCGACAAGATTTATGCGGCAGCAACTGATTTGTGTGCAAAAAGAATTTGCCAATATCGTTGCCACGATTAGGATCCGTAATGCGCAGGCGTAGCACTAAACAAGTTAAAGAATGAATGAATTAGTTACATTTAAATAAGTAAACTAATAAGAAAGTTAAGAATATATATACACTTAATACGGTTGGAGATGCCTCTTTACATACACTTAACCTTTCTATTTATATAATTATTGCAAGCTATTTAATTAAATTCGATTTAAGGCATGTTAAACACACTCACCTGCCCAAGTGGCCTTGTCTGGAACCAGAATAAAGTCCCTTTGAATGGTATTGGGCTGAAACTCAACGCTTTTGTCGGCTCTATTTGTAGTTGGCTCAAAAACGGGCGTATTCTGCACATTCTCCAGTACATGGGGCTGCACTACAGTGATGGGTATTTCAAACAGTGGACCCTTTTGCACACACTCCGTGTCGTAGGCTTTAACGCTGCATTTGTAGAGATTAAGTAACTTTAAAGTGCCAATCTGGATTGATTTGAGGGAGCAGTTACTTACACGGCACTATGTACGCCAGGCTGCAGACTTGTTGGATCGATTCGGACCACAATTGAGCGTACTCCATAGCTAAGATCCAAATAAGAACCACATTGCACCCAGGATTGAGAGGGTATAAGACTAAGACGCACATTGAAATTGAACTTGTCCTTGGGATCTGTGGAGACATCAGTAAATTAGTAACTTATTATCACTTCAGTTATATAAATACAAGTAACTTACCCGCTTCCTTGTCATTGAAGAACACGGGTTCAATGTTAACGTTGAAGTCAACGAACTTCCGCTGAACACCCTCACGCAGATGAATACCCTTCTCGTGGTTGGCGCCCACGCGCACAGAGAATCTGCAGTAGGATGTGGAATTTTATAAACCATAACTACATATTATAGTCCCACTTACCGCAGCATATTGTCTTTGGACTGACGATGCTCAACCAGATGCTCGAATGCCTTCTCCACATTCAGCAGACCATGGCCTTGGGCGTAGGGATCCACATAGCTCAGCTTGTTGGCAGTCACGCTAATGGCACGCTTTATACTGTACGGCGAGTACGCAATGTTCTGTTGCTTCAGTCCGGAGATAAGCAATGCTACTGCTCCGGCCACATGGGGCGCTGCCATGCTTGTGCCATTCATGAGCTGCGACTTGCTCATCGTGAACTGCGGCACGGATGTGATGGCGCCTCCCGGTGCACACACAGTCACGCCTTGTCCGCCATCTATGCAGGGATCGCGCGACGTCCATGTGTAAACATTGCCAGGCAGCTTTTCTCGCATTGCATACTCTGCCTCCATCATCTGCGGGGATACGTAGGCACCGACACCTATCAAACTGGGCTGGCTGATGTCCGGCGGTGTGCCCACCGTGCTGAGGGCGGGTCCGTGATTGCCCGCTGAGGCGACCCAAACTACGCCGTACTTGTTGACAACCTCGTTCATCAGTTCACCAATACGGCTGCAATATGAAACAGTTAAGCGGTTATCTGTCTATATTTAACTGTAGAATCAAGTGGGGCACTTGTCTGAGATACAAAGTAAAATAAGTAGTAGGAAAGGCTATAGTCGGTAGAGTCCGACTGTGAAAGACTCTGTACATATATTGGGTCTTGTTTTTGACAAACTTAATAGAAGTACAGGGTCTAACAAAGAATGAACAACCAGGGGAAGGGAAATGCGATGCATGTACTTGTGTTGTGGACGTATCTTTTGGGTATCTCATGCAATTTACCTCGGCGCACTAATCTTTATTACTCTACGCTTTTTATCGGCAGACGAAGTGAGTGCATCTAACTGTCTAAAATCACAATGGTCATGTTCGCTGGCGCAATGCAGAGTCACAAATCTAGAAGCTGTCTAATAGAAGCTCATGCTTACCCGGAATTCGACCAGTTGGAGTGCTCGCCGTAGCTCATGTTGATGACATCGATGCGGCGACCCTCGCGGCACAGATCCATCACCTTCATTATGCCACGTATCAGCGCTGTGCCCGTTTCCATTGAACCCAATCGACCATCTCCAATTGTTAATGACACAATTTTGGCATTGGGCGCAACGCCATCAATGTCCCGGGAGCTGTGATTGCCACTGGCAATCGAAGCCACATGCGTGCCGTGAGGAGCTGCAATCAATGGGGTTTATATATTAGTCTAATCAACTGGAATTTGTTACATTTTCTACTTACAACACATGCCCACAACTTCCAGAACATTGCCGTCGTCATGAACATTGACAGAAATCGAGAGGAAGTCATCGACATTCTTAGTCTCGTGCGTCTTGGAGTACTCGCCAATGCGCAGCGCCTTCTCCAGGTCGCCCTGTTCCGTGGTATCGATAATGGCCAACCAACCATTGTCCGTGGGGAAGAGCACGCAGTCGTAGGAAGTCTTGATATCATTATACAGCTTCTCGTAGCTGTTGAGCATTTCCAGTTCAAAGTCTAGGTTCTCCTTGACAATCTTCTTGTCCCACGGCAGCTTGGGCGTTTCTCCTGCAAGAGATAATCTCGTAGTTAAGCAGAGAACAGTCGGAATTTTGTACTACTTACCAGGATTCTGAGACTCAAACTCTACAATCTTGCGACTGGCATTCGCCGTTGCCGTTTTATGTGGCTTGTCCCAGTCCCTCAACTTGGCCTGTGCCACAATGTTGTCCCGAATCTTAGGCGGCACCAAATCGCTGAAATTTTTAAGACCCACACGAACAGCACCATCCTTGTCTGTGTTGAGAGCAACCAGCTCGGGACTGAGCTTCAGTGTGCGCCCGGACAAGCCCTTGAAGCAGCCCTTTTCGTCGGGCGTCAACTTCTTGCTCATGTCTACGTCTCCACAACCGGAGCAGTCGAAGCGTTCAATGACTTTTAAAGTTTTCCCATCGCAAAGCGTCTATCAAAATTATATTTATATATTTATTTATTTAAATATTTATTTCTTGCAGGCACTCACCTCAAGTCCCGTTGCCCGCGGATCAACACCGGAATCGAAAATGGCGATTGTTACATCCCGACCATCGTAGTCCGGATACTTTTGCAAGAAGTTAAGCACACCCGTCTCAGCCTTGGGCACCTGGGATAAGAAAATACTTTAATGAAAGACTTTTACACAGTCGATTTGATATGTATGTGTACCAAGGCACCCGTGGGAAACGATGACTCGACAATGCCGCTCAAATCGCTTGCCATTATTTCTTCAAATTTATTGACGTAGTTGTTATCGTCGCTTCGAATATTCTTTGCACTCTGTATTGGTAGTTCGTCGACGCGAGTTCCCAGTATTATTTTCTTAATCCCACGTGAGCGGTATGTAGATTGGGTCCTTCGTTCTGTTCTTGTTGCACCTTTAATAGAATGATTTTGCGGTAATTCTTCTCCTTTGCATACGTCTATATATTTGTGAGTGCGCGGCGTTGCCACTATTTGCTTTTTTGCAGCTGCTTATATTAAACGGTGTGGCAACGCCTACCAACTCATTATTCAAAATCAATTTATTTATTTTGAACCAAATTAATTAAGTGTTTTGCAAATTACAAATTATTATTAAAAAAGAAATTAAAAAATACGGCCTTCATATATCGATTCATTGCCAAATATCGCAAAGTTTAGTTAACACTTATCGATATAACGATAGACGACAACTCTACACAACAGCTGTCTGTCTGTCCTTCTGTCATCTGGCCGTGTTTTTTTGTAGCAAATTATAAGAATTTTTGTCTCACAAACAATATGTGGTTCGAAATCCTACCTGGCGCTGCAATCATTACCGTGGCACTCTCCGTGCCCATATACGCAATGTACGGCCTGCAGAAGCTGACGCTGGGAAACGTAAGTGATTGATTCAAGAATACACAGTTCTTATATAATCCGCGTTGAGTGGCTACCAACCGAAATTTATTAAACATGATTTAAACGCGCTTGCAATAAAATGCCAAAAACTTCAAACGCGTCCACTTTGTACATTAATCGTAGCACACTGATAATTTTGCCTAAATACGCTTTCTGTTCTCCACAGGCCTATCGTCGGAATATGGACGATCGTTTCTCCCGTGTCATGTATCAACGCGATTACCGACTGACCGATAATCCATACAAAATGAATGTGAGTGCAAATTTAGATATTGTTTAAATAATATTAAACCCTGTGGCGGTATATTAAGTTTGTTAACAGCAGGTAACATTCAAAAGGAGGCCTGATCGACCCCATAAAGTATATATATTCTTGATCAGCATAAATAGTTGAGTCAATATAGCCAATTCCGTCTGTCCGTCTGTCCGTCCATTTGTCTAACCGTCTGTTCATCCGCATGAACGAAAGGACCAATGCACTCATTATATGTATGTGCAGGTAGATAACAAATCGAAAAGCGAATGCAAATTACATGAGAAGTTTTATAGTCAGAGACTTTAAATTTGGCACAGATCATTATTGTCTTGGGACTATTGTGTCTAGAAAATTTCATCATGATGCCACGCTCCATACGCGATCTACAATAGAATTACATCTTACTGTCACAGGGTATATTACGGTCGGGCTACCGACTGTCCATCTTATTGTTTAACTATTATTATTCATTCATAAGTTTCACATCTTCCTTTAACTCCATTGGTTTCTGCATTTATTAACCATTAAAACTATTATGTCACTTTGCATTTGTTTTAAAATTAACCAAGAAACTAAGGCATGTTCTTCATTTAATCATTATCCGAGTTAAATTGCATGTTCACAAGTTTTGCTTCTATATCAGAAATTGAGAAAGTATCTCCGTCTTTCACAGGGTCTACATGCTATTCCAGATGCGGGCAAAAAATAAATCTTAGTTGAAATTTGATTAAGCTTAAGTGCAAAATGTGAATAAATCTGCAGTACGAAATTTTAAAATATGATATATTTATCTATTTGTTAGGGTTTGTTTACAGCTTCCTTGCGCAAATGTTTACCAGAACACATGTGCTTGGTTAATTTTCTGAAGCGTATTTCTTTACAGGGTCTTGAGCAAGTTGAAGATGAAGATCCAAATGAAAACAACAATAATACGGATGACGGGGTCAATAATGATAATAGAAATTAGATCAAATATTAAATTGTATTGTTGATACAACTAGAATAAACTCGGCTCTTTCCCACATTTGCCGCGCAACAAACAACCCTGTTCTTGTGTTTGTGTGGAAAACCACCCCTATGGGGACGCTTCCCCCAATTGGGTTGTCAACTTTGTGGTATTCTGCAAAAAGGCGTCGACAGAGGCGAGTGCAGAGCGCCGAGCGTCGAGTAGAGAACTCAATGTGTCTGTATTTCCGTAGTTAAGTTCCGCTAAAATATTGTTGTAAATTAAAATAGTGCTAAAATATATTTTCCATAGTTGAGAGTGAAAGATATGTTTGGAAAATGAGTGAAATTCTTTTGTGAGGCGCCTAAAAGTAGACAACGCAAAATTCCATTGAATTGAACGGAAAGCATAAGAACTTCCTCTACTGCCGTAACTATATACAGACACACGGGGAGGCAGTTATGGCAGCCGGATGGGGGTCTGTCGGTGGAGGGGGTAGCCAAAGTTTTGTGTGTATAGTTGTTGTTGCCCTTGGGCTTTGCGTGTTATTGTTTACATGCGAGGCGCACGGCAATTCGGCAAATGCCATCGACGTCGAGGAACCGGCACGACGCCACCACCAACGACATCACACCGACTTCGAGCGGGAGCGGGAGCACGAGCGGGAGCGGGAGGAGAAGGGCTACTGTGCGCCGTACAATGGTAAAATATGCAAACAGTTCATCAGTGGCCCCGTATGGTACAGCCTGGAGGATCCGAGTGGCGGCTGGCGCAACGAGCAGGTTACCACGGCTCTCTGGGATGAGTTAATTGTGGACTTGACGGGTCTGTGCCGTGAGGCGGCCGAGGTAGGATTACTTGGCCATATTGCTGAACTATAGACTCACATCTTCCTTGCCATTTACAGAAAATGCTTTGCGCCTATGCGTTTCCACGCTGTCACGTCGAGAATGGACGCTCCATAGGGGCGCCTCTCTGCTTCGAGGATTGTCAGGCAACGCATCTGCAGTTCTGCTACAACGATTGGGTGTTGATTGAGGAGAAGCGGGAACGCAACATGTTCCTCAAGAATCGTGCTCACTTCCGGCTGCCCAATTGCTCGGCGCTTCCACACTACGATGCCAGCTTGCGGCGTCCCAGCTGCTCGTACATTGGCCTCACGGAGATCAAGGAGTCGGAAGTTAGCTGTAAGTATTTGCCAACAATGGGAGCAGGTTTCAACTATTTAATTTTTTACATTAAACAACAGAACAATACTTATTTCTTCTCCTATTACTAAGTAATAAGTGATGAATTAATTAAACAATCTCTGAGTATTGCCAGACTTAACTTATCTTATCCCTTTTATCTCTCCCGTTAGATGACTGTCGTAATGGCAACGGACGCTTCTATCTGGGCACCATGAATGTGACCAAGTCGGGCATACCCTGTCAGCGCTGGGACACACAGCATCCGCACAAGCACATACAACCGCCTCTGGTGTTTCAGCAGCTTCTTGAGGGCGAGAATTACTGTCGCAACGCGGGCGGCGAGGAACCGCAGCCCTGGTGTTATACCCTGGACGAATCCGTGCGCTGGCAGCACTGCGATATACCCATTTGTGGTGAGTTAAATGAGCATATCATTTGCTGATTGCAGTTAATAATCATGTTTTGCCTTGCAGCTGATTATGTGGATCCCAATGCCAAGGATATGAACACACCCATCAAAATGGAGGAGTTCTTCACACCATCGATGATATTTCTGCTGGCGGGTATTGGCTTTCTTGGCATCGTCGCTCTGCATCTCATTATACTGCTGGCCTACAAACTGTCCAAGCACAAGGATTACACGCAGCCATCGCAGGCATCTCACGGGGATTGCAACGCCTCCGTGCGCGCCGATTGCAATTTGTCTGCCAGTCGAGAGACGCTCGGCTCGACGGGATTTGCAGCCACGAATGCCAAGTGCGGAACAATACGCAGCACGGCGACAATTCACAGCAACTGTATCGTGTTGACGACGACGACGGCAGCTGTGCAGGAGCAGAAGACGAAGCTGAATGCCCGCCTGGAGAAGCTGGAGTATCCGCGTGGCGAGATTGTCTATGTAAGATCGTTGGGCCAGGGCGCATTTGGACGTGTGTTTCAGGCGCGAGCACCGGGTCTGGTGTCGGGTCAGGAGGATCTGCTTGTGGCCGTCAAGATGCTGAAGGACGATGCCAGCGATCAGATGCAAACGGACTTTGAGAGGGAGGCCTGCCTGCTGGCCGAGTTTGATCACACGAACATTGTGAAACTGCTGGGCGTCTGTGCTCTGGGTCGTCCCATGTGTCTGCTGTTTGAGTACATGTCGCCGGGGGATCTCAGCGAATTCCTGCGTGCCTGTTCGCCGTACGCAACGCACCAGGCACAGCCGCGGAATCGCCAGCATCTGGACGAGTTACAGCTGCTTCACATGGCGGCGAATGTCGCCGCCGGCATGTTGTATCTGTCTGAACGAAAGTTTGTCCATCGCGACTTGGCCACCCGCAATTGCCTGATCAATGAACAGATGCAGGTGAAGATCGCCGACTTTGGACTGTCGCACAAGATCTATCTGCAGGACTATTACAAGGGTGACGAGAACGATGTCATTCCCATACGCTGGATGCCCATCGAGAGCATTCTGTACAACAAGTTCTCCCTGGAGTCGGATGTCTGGGCATTTGGCATCTGCCTTTGGGAGATCTTCTCCTTCGCCCTGCAGCCCTACTACGGCCTCACCCACGAGGAGGTCATCAAGTACATAAAGGAGGGCAATGTGCTCGGCTGTCCGGACAACACGCCGTTGTCCGTCTACGCCCTGATGCGTCGCTGCTGGAACCGCAAGCCCAGCGAGCGTCCCGGCTTCGCGGAGATCAATCACTGCATTCAACACAGCATTGCCGAGTGCGAGTGCAAGGCGATGCTCTAGGATCCGCATCCAAGTCGAAATTACTCCGTCACGTTTCAGCCATGTTAAATGAATCCGTATCCGAAATCTGAATGCTCTCCAGTTGTCTTCCGGAGCATAAGCACAAATCAAAGAAACTGCCAAGAGCATTTACTATATATACATATAAAGAAACAGTTGCCCACAATTCCAAAACAATATTAAATTATGTTTATTTAATTTCGATAATGAGATTTAGAGTTTAGTTTATTGTTTGGTAGATCTTACATGGTTTTATAGAAACCCGTACTTTCATATTATATATATACAAACAGCATGTTTATTATGATATTATATTACTTTCCACAACGAACGCAACAAGTCAGCCATTTTATTGGTATTCGTACTCTCATATCTAGTCCGTAGCGAACATAAGTTTAATTAATAATAATAATAATAATAACAAACTCATATACAAACAAATATGCATATAAACATGTACATCTATATATTAAATCGTATATATTATACATATATATGTAATTTGGATTAGATTCCAATCGGTTTTTACTAGGTTTAAGCAACTAAAGAACTCCGGCAAATACGTTGAGCCGGACTCCAAATATCACTAAAAAGAGATGCTCTTGGAAACGAATCACAAACACCGACGACCATCAAAACAATAAGGAATATTGATATATGAAATATCGAATATTTAGAGAACTGGCTACAGCCTCAATTTCTTAGGACATTTACATAATAATCTTGTATCAAAACAAATGTTGATGTAATTTGTATAATATACTTTACGTAATCAAAACTAAATCCTCTTTAAGTGCATATATTGGCTTCAGCAATAATAACCATCGTAATAGTCGTAGTCATAGGGATAAGGACGTCTGCATGGATAAGACACAGGGACGGGCACTGGCAACACGCCAAGTCCTATGCCTCCGTATCTATATGGTCTGTAGCCACCATAGCCATAACCTCCTCCTCCATAGCCAGGTCGTCCGTAACCTCCAGGACGTCCATAACCACCTGGTCGTCCTCCGCCAAATCCTCCAGGACGTCCTCCGCCAAAGCCGCCAGGTCGTCCTCCTCCTCCAAAGCCGTGACCACCGCCATGACCTCCACCGCCATGTCCTCCGCCACCATGTCCTCCGCCACCGTGTCCTCCGCCTCCCCCATGACCTCCTCCGCCTCCCCCTCCGCCGCCACGTGCCATGGAAAACTCCAGGCAGTTGAGCAGCAAACCCAACAGCAATAATATCCACAGATTCCGCATTTTCAGCTGTGTTCCTCGTCGAACTAAATTCGTATTGCGACTAAACGAGAGTTTTGGCAAGTTCTACGTACTTTCAGAGCTGACAAATTAATTAGAGTATCCATAATAATTGCTAATGACGCTGCCAGTAAATTCCCCCACATCGTGTATTCGTATTATTTTTCGCATATACATATTTATATTTGTTTTGCGATATCACAGGAACCTAAAACCTAAACAATAGATTCAATAATATACTTAAAAATAATGTGATATAAATAGGGGCATCAATTCAGTGCATTTTTGGGGCAGTTGGTGTTCTTGCTGAGCACCAATCTCTCGGGATCTAAGGAGAGTCGCTTCAGCACATCATAGATCTTCTCACGAATCTCCAGGACAAAGTCCGTTTCGCGTCCCAAAACCCAAATCTGATCGGCATAGCCAAGGGAACCGATGCTGCCACAAGACCACAATATGGCAAAGTTATCGTAATCTGTGTAAAGCACTTGATATTTGCCGGAACCGGGCAATAAACGGGCAATAACCTCCGGAAAGCGTGTGTTGAACTACACGAATCAAATTCGAATAAAAGTTAATGAGAAATACTTGGCAGTATTTATGTTAAACTTACCTTAAAGTCCATAATGGAGGATTTGCTGTTCTCTGCCGTGGCATAGCCAAGATTTACATTAGGATTGCCAGTGCTGAGGGAAATATAAAGACACAAATTTAACCAAATAGCTAGTAAAAGTCTTAACCATTTCACCTACATGCGATTGACGGTTTTTATGGCCACCTCGAGCTTGAAATTGCTGAACTTGGACAGATCCGCTTTGTTGTAGGGCTGAAACTCGAAAGTGGTGCAGCCCGAGGCGATCTCTGGCAGGTAAAAAGAACGCTCCACTTCGAACCAGTGGCCGAGTACCTGAAAAATTAGATTACATTAGATTACAATCTCAAAGATTGACTCCAAGATGTTTGCGTTTCTCTTGGCAGCGATGAGTAAGCATTTAACTGGGTTACTATTATACAAAGGCAAAACAAAATATCAAAAAAAGAGTTCGTAAAACATAAACATTTTTGGGTAAACTGGTTTCACTGCTGCCATCATCAGCTGCTCAGTGGCAGATATCATTTGCAGCCACTGTCGGCACAACGTCATAAAACACTCAGTTGATAATAATTACTAGTATAGTATTCTTGGTGACGGGTCTTTGCCCTCGAAACGAACGATGTCAAAGTGTTTTTACGCTCACAGCTGTCAACAACACAATTGGACTGCAGATTTATCCAATTAGAGATAAGAGATGCCAATGCAGCTGCCACTAGAAGCTGGAGTTGAACGCGTGATTGCGACTCTGACTTGTGGTACAATTTGTACCAAGACGTGTACACTATTTATTAGTTGGTACATTGATTAAATTACATAATAGAATCAATTTGCAGGTCAAACTGATGAAGTTAACATTCCACATGGAAATTCGACAAAGTTATAAGAGTTCGAAATTAGCGGAAAATAGTCAAGTGTGAAAACAAATTAAATGCTATACTTTTTAATGTAATGCATCAATTTAGGGGGCAAACAATGATTAAAGAGACATTTTATAAATGTACTTTCTATGAAAACTGGTGTATTTATTACTATTATTATAATGTTTACATAATTGGTACAAAAATATATAAAGATGTCATTTCTTTTGCTAAACGAGAGACACTGTTTCCAATTAGCAATAAATTCAGCTTAACTGATTAGAACTGCATTCACTTAGTCTCTCTTCTATTCATCACGCGTTCATCTCTACCAGCTTATCTTCTTTTCTCACTCGCCCGCTTATGAGTTTCGTTTTCATTATGTGCAAATGAACTCAATGTGTTTATTCCATATGATTAATGCAGTTGAGCTGATGAATCTATTTACTTATTCGACCAAATACATGGATAGCTAGTTTGTCTCGTGTCCTTGAAATACCATTGAAGTTGGACGGTTGATGACTTCTTGAAATGAACAGAAGTGGATTGTTTGCCATTGGACGACATTTACAGATTGAGTTGTTTATAAAGTTGTTGTTGTTGTTTCTCCTTCGCTGTAAACTGGTTTGCACTTTTACACTGTCCGAAGACCCAAAAATTAGTTCAAGTTCATCTTTATGCACAATCTATACAACTATTTAGCCGACGCCTTGTGCTAATTAATGGAACACTTGACAGAAACTCTTTCTATTCAGTTTAGAGTGCCAATATATAAATATATGTGCATACAGATTTATTGTCTCACCTTGAGGTCGCATTCATTTCAATTTCGAGTTGATTCATTGGGATAATGGGGAACTTACTCGACTCATGTTGAACTTCGGCATCGACGGATACTTCGGGCAACGTCCGAATCCATAAGCCGCCGTCTCGCCCAGAAATGTCAGCAGTAAAACCGACGACAGCAGCGAAATTCGCAAGATTGCCTTAAATTGATGATGTTCCGTCATTTTGTTGGGTCGACAACTCTGGAGATTGGCACAGTTAACACTTGATGGTATTGGTGTCTTTTCGTAATGTGTGGGGTGTTTTCTGTATAGAATTTGTAATTGTATGCGAGAGTCACTTGCTTATGCACAGCGGAACTTCCGATTGGGATGTCAGTTGGCCAATGAACGCGGTCGTTGTTGTTCGATTTCCATTTCCTCAAAGGGAGTGTTTGTTGTAATGTTTGTTGTCACTCGATCTGCCAATTGATATTCCACATGAGAAATGTGCGATAATAAAAACGTGCTGCTCTGTCTCGCGATTTGTTTGGATTCAACTAAATTTGGACTTGGGATTCGCTTTAGGTTGTTGACTGAAGTGAAAATGAAACGGGCACTTGTTGGACTCTGAAATGTATTTATTTATTGTTAACTAGGTTGGCGTTACGTAAAGGAAAAGCCAAAACCAGACCAGACACGAACCGGCTGTCGATTCGAGTCGAGTAATTTCCCCATTCTCCAATCCCCATCCCCTTCTCGTCGAGCTGCAACTTGCAACTTGCAACTGAATTCGAGTGCAACGGGAAAATGCACATTGCACACATTCATTCATAAACAAAAGTAAAAGGTCTCATAAAGGAAGTCAGTGGCATTTCTGTTGCCATTTCTGTTGCAGTTGCATGAAATGTGCCATGAAATACACATGCTGCAATTGGATTTCATTGCCTCAAGTTCAAGTGGGAAAACAAGCGACAATTAACAAAACAACAACACACGTGTGTAAACACGTGAGTACATAAAAAGAAAACACAATTTCCTCTAATATAGAGGAAGTCGCAATATGTCAGGTTGTTATTAACTGTAGCTACTTAATATATAATAAATATATACAGCAATTGGCCGACCAAGCATCCAAATTGCCATCCAAAATCACCGCAAAAAAGTGTTAATTTGCAGACTGACAACGAATAGCAGCGAAAACAAACAAAAGCCACTCAAACGGTTCGTTCAATTGCAAACATAATAGTTGGGTGGAAATGTTCAGAGGCCAAAACAATTGCAAAATTATGTTGTTTTATCAACTTGTAAATTGCTTTGTTTACATGATTGTTTGATGTGCGCGCACAGTTCTCTCCGTTTGTTTGTTTTATCTCTTGCAAGAAATGGCCTTTAATAAATTATGCACCGACTATCTTTCCGTCACAACTATACCGCACGACCGTTGGAAATGTACTGATGTTATCGTATCGATATTTTAGAAATTTGAATTTTAATCAGTGTATACCTACTGAATATAGCTTTTGAACCGATTACTTGTTATGTAAGCACTGGCTGCAATATCGATAAATACTAATTTTTAAACAAAACTGGCGCGTAATTTAAATCAAACTCGTAGTTTGTTAACTATTCTTAGATTTTACAATAAAGAATTTTAGTTCGAACGTAATGTAATGAATCTAGGTTTTTCGTCACTTCTCGAAGTCACCCTCCGTTACATTAATTAATTATAATTAAAAATAAGCAAATTCAAAAACACGCCACCTATGGTTGTTCTTTAAAGGTAAATTCTTTCGACAACCGTACCCGCCATCAGCAGAAAACGCAGCAGTCAATTCGCGATCTGGCCACACTGGTTGCCATTAGAGTTGTTCATTATAGCTCAGTCGTTCAATTTTAGATAAGTTCAGGTGTTCACTTGTTAATTCAATTTGGTTTAGTCCCATTGTGTTTTTATTTAATTTCTAGTTTGAGTAAACTTAAGCAATGCATTTCCAAACATATAAACATTTTTCTATTGAGATATTACTAATTAAAAAGTCTATCTTATAATAATAATGTTGAGAAAAATTAAGTTTTAACTAATCAACTGAACGAAATATACTGTATAGTTCATGAATGACTGAATAAGTTGACTCGCTCATTTCAATGATCCGTTCATTTGAACTTATTCAGAGCAAAACGTCACAACTCTACCAAACAAGTAGCAAGCAATTTTTTAAACATATTTGTTTTTAGCATTAACAAATGACGACCAAATAGCTTTTGCAACGAAAATATTGCATTTGAATAGGCCATGGCCGCCTGTGTGCTTTGTTTTGGATGCTGCAAGAACGGCGCGTCCTATAAGATATTTTCCGAAGCAGGTTTGCGGCTAAATATTTGCAAAACAATAAACAAACATTTTTGGCTTGAGGTAAGGGAGCAACTTATAGCAATTTGACGCTGATTAACTTACGTGCATGATTTTGCAGCTGAGCAGCGTGGGAGGCGAGCGTGAGGAAATTTGCCATCAGTGCTGGGAATCTGTAAGCAACTTTAATGTGTTTTACCAACGCGTCTACAATGTGCACCAGGAACGACGCGAAGTCAAGAACGTGCCCATTGACTTCAGCGTCGAATCGGAGGCGACTAATCCGCTTGCCTTTGGAGCTGAATTGGATGCCCTTGCGGAGGATTTCTTTGCATCTGGCAACGTGAAGGTGGAGGTGAACGAGCTGGAGCCATTGCCCAAGCTGGAGATGCTCGAGGAGCCATCGATTGAGGAAACGAAAGCCACAAAACGCACTTGTGCCGCCGATACTCCAGCAAGTGCAAAGCGACGCATTAAGAAGGAAAAGTTGACAGTCGTCAGTGACTCTGATGGAGATATACCATTGGCTGAGTTCCTCGACCTGAAAAAGGCGGGAAGACCATCGGCAACGGGGGATGCGCAACCGCCGGACAAGGGCAGACAATTGCGTAGAAGCTCTCGACGTGGCTGCCGAGCGAAAACACCGCCCGAATCACCTAAAGCTAAGTTAAAGAAGGAGTTCTTGTCTGACGATGAGCCTGATAATGACAATGACATGGACTTCGCAGCTCCCGAGGCAGTTCTGGGAACCGATGATAGTGAAAGTTCCAGTGAGAGCAGCGACAGCGACTCTGGTGGCAGTTTGCCCGACGTCGAGCCGGAGGAGCGCTACGCAGAGATACCCAAACGCGTTGTGGTCAAGCCCAAAAAATACCGCAAACGTCCCAAGCCATTGGTGCCGCCCGTGCGCATGAGTCGGGAGGATATCGAGAAGCGGAAAGCACAACAAAACGAATACGATGAGATTATATTCGACTTCTTTAAGAAACTGCCGTGCCACATTTGCAACCTGCTGGTGCCGAACTTTGGAGATATGCGACGTCATCTACGCATGTCCCACGATATTGAGAGTGGCTTTATATCTTGCTGCGGTCGCAAATTCCACATACGCAAAGGTCTGGCCGAACATGTGCTGGTCCATAAGAATCCCGAGCACTTTATGTGCAGCCAGTGCGGTCGTGTATTCCAGGACTCAAAAACCCTCGAGACGCACGAGCAAACTCACGTGAATCCCCAGACAGATACAAAGGATAAACCCACTTACCAGTGTGAAAAGTGTCCCAAGACTTTCACCACAAAGGCTGCTCAGGAGTATCACAATATATCCAAGCACGTGCCCAAGTCGGACTTCGAGTATACCTGCCCCGAGTGCAACAAGAAGTAAGTAGTGTCCTTTATAGACTGACAGCCTAATCCTAATCTTAATGTCCTGCCTTGTTACAGGGTGCCTACGGCTCGTAAACTAAAGCAGCATCTGCGCTACATGCACGATCCGGAGAGTGCCATCATCTGCGACAAGTGTGGCAAAACGCTGCGCACCCAGGCGAATCTCAAAAAGCACCACGAACTGGAACATTCCGACACGCCTCGTCCCAAGCCAGATCCAGTGCAATGCGAGATATGCGGAACATGGCTACGCCATATGTCCGGTCTCAAGCAGCACATGAGCACGGTGCACGAACCACCGGGAACCGAGCATCGTTGTCCCATCTGCGATAAGAAATCCACAAATGCGCGAGCTCTCAAGCGTCACATTTACCACAACCATCAATGCGAACGAAAGTTCCGTTGCACCATGTGTGAGAAGGCTTTCAAGAGGCCACAGGATTTAAGAGTAAGCATATACTTATCATTAGTCAAGTGGAGCGAGATTTGCTAATTCTTACTAAACGTTGCAGGAACACACATCCACGCACACGGGCGAGGTACTGTACACCTGTCCCAACTGTCCGCAGACATTCTTTTCCAATGCCAACATGTACAAGCATCGACAGCGACTGCATCGCGCCGAATGGGAGGCGGATCGCAAGAAACCGCTGCCGCCCAACATAATGAAGCAAGCCTCGTCGGCAATGAAGAAGCGACAGGCCATCAACACTGGCCTGGGACTCTTCACACAAACCACAGACCCAGCTGCGGATGTCTACAAAGAGGAGCCTCAACTGCAATAGTATTTAATATTTATAAAACAAAAATAGGATAAAACACAAACTCGATAACTATTATGATATGATTATGTATATTCCGCACAGAAGTACATTCATAGATTAAAGATAAACTTAGAGATACATTAAGTCAACTAATGGTCATCCTGTGGTATCTGTATGGCATCACAAGTCCCCTCCTCGCGATGCACGCTGGCCCAGTGCTGTGACAGCTGCTGACTGATGGCACGGCGGAAGACCATGCACGTTATGTGCGGCAGCTTCTCGAAGCGAACTCGCAACAGGCCCAACTTGGCCAGAGCGAAGCGCCAGTTCTTCATTAGGCTGGCATTCTTGCCCACGTGCTGGGAGTCGGGTGTGATAATGATTAGAATTCCCTCGGGTCGCAATAGTTCGTAGGCCTTCCGACAGCAGAGTAATCTCTGCTCTGCACTGGGCATATACTCCAGCAGCAGGCTGAATATGACGCAGTGGTAATAGTTGGCAGGTAGCTTTCTCACGCTCTGCTCGCAGATCTCGGGTTCTGTGAGCGTGGCATCCACGTCAACCTTTAGGAAGTCCGCCTGCAGCACAAGAGAGCCTTGTGCCGGACACAGATCAATGGCTGTAACTTCCAGGAGCGGAATGTTGCCGAAGGGATTGAAACAGCTGCCCACGTCCAGCACATGCAGCCTGTCCGGTGGCTCTTCCATGTAGACGCATTCCACACTCGCCAGTTCGCTGTACGACGCCAGTAGACGCTGTTCCCTCTGTCGCTTCTGCAAGTAAATGCCCTCGGCGTAGAAGTATTTGGTAATGTAGTCGATGGCCCATTTAATGCGACTGCGTGCCTGTAGCTCTGTCTTGTTGGTATTCGTCTCCCATATGCTCGCCAGTTGCTGCATTGCGTCCGCGTATTCTGCCAGCTTGTCGGCATTGTGCGGTCCAGTGTGCTCCTGCCACGCCCGCTCCGCCCCGTATAGCTTTGTAAGTTGACGCAGACTGTCGTGACAGCCCTTCACAATATTGGCCAAGCGTTGATGCTCCTCTGTGGCCATGTTACTGCTTTGAATCCCCCGGCGTGCAACAAATGTGTTTGTCTATATGTATTTACATATATATTCGAGATGGGCGAAACTAGGCACCTGTTACTTGACCGTAGACTATATTAGCGAACTATGCACTTTATTTAGGCCACCACTGTGTCATTCATGCATTCCTCATTGAATTTGCCACCAAAAACAAACCAAGATAAGTGTGCCCAGTTAGCAATTAACTTGGAATTTTGTTCATTAAACAATTTGGTCACACGGCCACTTTTAAAAATATTGTTGTTACTGTGTATAGTTTTAATAAACTTATATGTGCGGACAAGTTTGCGGAGGGAGTGAAATATAAATTGAAATTAGCCAAGTTAAACGATTATTAATATTTTGTATACCCAGTACATGTGGGACCATTTGGTATAAGTATCAGTTTACGAATAAGTTATTAAAAAAATTAAAATATTTACATAAAGCAGAAATTCATTACTGCTTCTCATTGCGATACTATTAAAACTGTTCGTCGGCACAGGTTTTATTTATTTCATATGCAAGTTGCTTAAATTTCGCGCACTTTACACTCTTATCGTAAACTACCAAATGTATCTGCTTTATATGTTGATAAACCGTAGTAATTATTTAAGTGTAATTAACGGCGGCATGGAGAGCGATAAGGATAAGAACAAGTATTCTTTTGTGAATTTCATTATTCCGACCTTTTAGTCGTTGAAGGATCGTCGACTCAGTCAGTCGCTTATTTCTCTGTTGATAAGCAGCTTCTATATAAGAGGCAACAACATGAATATAAAGTGGGCTCCCGCTAAAATTCCGCTAAAGCGGCGCTTGCAAACACTTGTGACTGGCATGTTTACATTATTCTTCTTCACGCTGCCTATTACATCAGTTGGAACACTGATAATACTTATGGTAAGCACTATTTATGCATATGTATATCGAAAGGATGATATTTATTGCATCCACTGCAGTTCTTTGGCGGAATAGTGATTCGCACAGTCATTTTGATCTATGTTGTCTACATAGTTGTGGAGCACAAACGAAATTTCTCCGCCGTGGATGGTAATGGGTAAGCAACAGATCTTTTCCAAGACAGTATATTCAAAGATAAATGTTAATCAATTTCCCCAGCTGGATAATCAATCGAACTAATTTATTTAATCAAATGTATCGCAACTATTTCCCCGTTTCTCTGGTTAAGACCGCCGATCTGCCGCCCAATAGAAATTATATATTAGCTTGCTTTCCACACGGTATTCTCGGGTGAGATTACAATGCATATACATATGCTTCTTATCTCCTGACCTAAATATAAGTTCTTTGTTAATTTCTGTCTACAGCACGGGAATTTGCATTAACATGTGTGTTGAAATCAGCCAATGGCTGAAGCTGTTTCCTCAAGTGCGTCCAAAGGCGGCAACTCTTGATCTGCATTTCATGACACCCTTTCTACGGGAATTTCTGCGCTGGTGGGGAATGATCTCGGTCTCCAAAGGATCTTTAGTGTATCATCTTACTAAGTCTAATGATCCGAAAGATCCAAATAATCGCGATGGCTTCACATCCAATGCAGTTGCCATTTTAGTGGGCGGTGCTCAAGAAGCACTCGATACTCATCCCGGACAATACATTATAACACTCAAGAATCGCAAGGGTTTTGTTAAAATGGCCATACGCACAGGGTAAATAGAATAGGATATTGGCAACAGTTTAAACATAATAGTTTTCCGTATACAGTTCCTCCATTGTGCCCAGCATTTCTTTCGGCGAAGTTGACATCTTTGATCAAGTGGATAATCCGCCAGATTCGTTTCTTCGCCGCTTGCAAACGTTGGTGAAGAAAGTGATCGGAGTTGCACCAGTGTTACCTAAAGGTCGCGGTTTCTTAAACTACAACTTGGGACTCCTCCCTTACCGCCAACCCATTGCCCAAGTTGGTAAGTGTTGAACACGGCATAGAAGTAATCTTGTTGCTATATATTAGCACTTTTTAACACTTAGTTGGCGCTCCAATAGATGTGATACAAAGTTCTGAACCTTCAACAGACTATGTGGATGAGTTGCATGGCAAGGTAATAGAGGCATTGGAGCAACTGTTCGACAAACACAAGGATAAATATATCCAAAACTCAACAAACACGAAGTTAGTCATTCACTAGACGAATATGTTGTCTGGTCGGCAAAGGCAGCAAGCAAATAGGAAACACGATATCATATATAAATAATATTTTTTATAAGCACTTTAGTTGTTAACGGTTAGTACAATAATAAATGTAATTCTGTTAATTTTAGCAAGAGCGTGAATTTTATTATATATTATTATTACCAGAGAATAAAACCGAAGCCAGTATCAATTGCGGTTTCCAAATACAAACCTGATTTCCGTTTATAAAACTGAATCTGGTGACATTTTAATTTGCACATCACAAGTCAAGTAGATTTACTTTGGTAGTTAAACGATATTATTAAAAATTTCATATTTATAATTATTTGAACGTAAAAAAGTGTTATTAAACCGAAACTAAACGTTATACATATATACATATTATAGGCAGCTTTTACATAGTAGACTTTTTCAGCATGTAGATTCACTTTATTTTAACCAACACTGTAGCCTACTTACATATCGTTTATTGCTCATGTAAATGCGATGCACACAAACTTGGAATTTTTTAACAAAGCAATTTGGTCACACCGGCACATTTTAAAAAGTCAGCGGTACTTAGCGATACTTATAATAAACATGTGTGTATAAAGCTTGCGCAGAAAGTGAAAACAAATAATACAGTAAACAAGTTACTCAAGTAAAAAGAAATATATCTGTTTTGGAATAATTATAAGTTTGTCAGAAGTAAATCAATAATTCTGCGTTATCTTTGTTATTATTTATATGGTATACAAATTTGTTTTGACTACTCAAGCGTTTATTTTTATTGCGTCATTAACGAATTTCATATGGAAGTGCAAAGTATTTTACTTAACTTAAGGTGGACCTAAGTTGTAATGCGACTGATATAAAAAGTATTAGAAGTGTTATTTATACTTAATAATGTAACTTTAAATGAAAGTTGGTGCATCAGCTGTTACGAAATATTAGTAAGTATACAATGAAAAAAGACAAACATTTCTTACCCCATAAATACTAGCATGACTAATGCATTTACAGGGCAGTAAACTTAAATAAGCTTATATATATTTACCAGTTGTCAATCCCATTAATAATCAATTGCGGCTGGTTTAGGCCGCAACAAGTCAAGTGGTTAGCCAAGTGCAATACACAGAGCAAAAAAGCTTTAGTACAATTAAGTTCTAATGACAAATTTGAAATACGTGTTTGAAACGTGTTTTTGCAGCGGATATATATATTCTTGATCAGCATCATTCATGCTGATGATATATCAAGTTTGAACATGAAATACTTGATCTTTCCACTCTGTTTAGTGTTTATATCAAGTACAACGAGTATGATAATACCACCAAGTCGCGTGTAATGACAACTTATTTTATATGTAAGTAAATATATATATTTATTGTTTACATGATAAAGCGTGAAACAATCGACACACAAGATGAGTAAGCAAGTTATGGGATGGGCACGTAAGCAGGGTAAAATAGAGCAGAGCAGAGTCTGACATTTACATACGAGTACACAAGGTGGAAGATAAGACTGGGACTACTCAACATAGAAACTACTTATGTGTCGAAATTCTTATCAGAGCACATCGACCATAAACAATTCAATTTCGTCAAGCCCGATTCTGTTGCGAACTGAGTATGTGAAAGAGTTCCAAAAGTGTATCATTCTAAAGGTCAAGTCTGAGTGAGAATAGTACATGAATAATATAAGTGACACATATATGTACGATATATATGTGTTCCAAGTGTCGCATACTTTGCACTCTAATCGTAAACTACCAAAAACTTAATGTACCTGCTTTATATGACCGACCTAACAAGTTGATAAACAGCACTGTTAATATTGGAGCAATTAACTGCTTAGTTTACTATTTAAGTGACTTGACAATTCTCAAACAGAATCGCCAGACAAGCCTCTAGCTTGTTTCTATAGCAATAAAGCATTACAAATGTAAGAGTAGCTGATAGAAGCCCAAATAGAATTTGTGTTTGTCTGGTTCTTTTCTTTATCAACAATAACTTATCGGTGGGGTAATCACTGAATTTAGTTCTTTGACTGTTAACAGCGATTTTCGATGGTTGCTGCTCAACATGAGGCATGGCTAGCGATAAGGATAAGAACAAGTGTTCGTATAGGAATTTCATTAGTCGAACTGTTTAGTCTACGAAGGGTCGTCTACTCAGTCAGTCGCTATTTCTCAGTGGATTCCGTTTAGAGCAACAACATGAAGATCGAATGGGCGCCAGCTAAAGTTCCGCTAAAGCGGCGCTTGCAAACACTTGTGACTGGCATCTTTACACTATTCTTCTTCTCGTTGCCCTTAATATCATTTGGAGCAGTGGCATTACTTCTGGTAAGCCTTAGATACATATATATCTTTATGATATTAATTGCATCCTCTGTAGTTCTTTGGCGGAATTGTGATACGCACACTCGTTCTGATCTATGTTGTCTATATTGTTGTGGAGCACAAACGCAATTACTCCGCCATGGATGGTAATGGGTAAGCATTAAATATTTCCCTAGTCAGTTAGTTCAATGCTAATTCTGAATCAATTTCCCTAGCTGGATGATCAATCGTACTAATCCCTTAAATCTCATGTATCGCAACTATTTCCCCGTTTCTCTGGTTAAGACCGCCGAACTGCCGCCCAATAAAAATTATATATTAACTTGCTTTCCTCACGGCATTCTTGGGTAAGTTCGCGACATGTATATCTTATCTCCTCAACTAAGTATACTAAGTTATTGTGTTTATTTCTGTCCGCAGCACGGGTATTTGCATTAACATGGGCCTCGAAATCAGCCAGTGGCTGAAACTGTTTCCCCAAGTTCGTCCAAAGGTGGGAACACTCGATCAGCATTTTATGGTACCCTTTCTTCGGGATTTTCTGCGCTGTTGGGGATTGATGTCCGTCTCGAAAGCCTCTTTGATGCATCATCTCACAAAGTCCAATGATCCGAAAGATTCAAACAATCGCGATGGTTTCACATCCAATGCAGTTGCCATTTTAGTAGGCGGTGCTCAAGAAGCACTCGATTCTCATCCTGGACAATACATTATAACACTCAAGAATCGCAAGGGTTTTGTTAAAATGGCCATACGCTCAGGGTAAGTAGAATAGGATACTGTCAACAGTTCAAATATAATTGTTTTCCATATACAGCGCCTCCCTTGTGCCCAGCATTTCTTTTGGCGAAGTTGACATCTTCGATCAAGTGAATAATCCGCCAGATTCGTTGCTTCGACGCCTGCAAACGTTGGTGAAGAAATTGACGGGTGTTGCTCCATTGATTCCCGTGGGACGCGGATTCTTAAACTACACCTTCGGATTCGTCCCTTACCGTCGACCCATTGTTCAAGTTGGTAAGTATTGAATACGTCTTTCATGCAATATTGTTGTTTTATATTTATTTTATTATTATTTCACGTAGTTGGCGCTCCAATTGATGTGATACAAAGCTCTGAACCTTCAGCAGACTATGTGGAAGAGTTACATGGCAAGGTAATAGTGGCATTGGAGCAACTGTTCGAGAAGCACAAGGATAAATATATCCAAAACTCAACAAAAACGAAGCTAGTCATTAAATAGACGCTTAAGCTGCACGAACGGAACTGCCAACTCGTTTTCTAATGAGTCACATTTGATATTTTATAAACAAACCGAAACGGTCACACTAAACACCAAAGCTGTTAAATTTCAAAGGTGACTAGCCATAATAACAAATGGAAACACGATATCATAAATAAATTAAATATTTTATAAGCACTTAGTTGTTAGTTAGTACAATAATAAGAGTAAGTTTGTTAATTTTAACGAAAGCGTATGTTTTTTTTATTATTAATGTTAATTTACCAATTAAATTTTGTTACTTCGTACATAAATATTATATACAAAAGGAAAAGGAGTTGAATTTCATATTGGAAAACTTAACTAAATTTTACTTTCTGCATTTGTGCCATGATCTTTGTTTCTTTTTCAATTTTCAATTTTAACTTGTCGTTATTATTTAAGTACTATATAGAATTTTGGTTTAACAACTATATATATATATATATATAAGGAATTTTTAAAAATACAATATTATGCTACAATAAATTCAATCGCAGAATTTTTCGAGTAAGGTACAATTAATTTTTATTTAGCAACAAATCACCTTTTATAATTTTCTTTAAAGCAATATAAGTGGGAATAACAACAAAAACCAATAGAAAGTTGCCCTTATTAATTGTAGTTGGCTTCCTTAGTACAGAAATCATAAATACTATTATCTACAATAGAAAAAAAATAAACTCAAATCAATAGACACACACAAATGTAGTAGGAAATTCTAGAAAAGTACACGTACAATTTCAGAAAGGAACACTTGGCATAACTGGGTTGGGATTTGGTTATAGCTGGTTGGTTAGTTTAGAAAATGCATTGTCGTGGTGTTGTTCGTGATCTGTACGTTAACAACAATATGTATGTATTGTATATTTTAATCAATTGTAAGTATGATTATCTCTGTAATTGTTGTAAAAATTATATTCTGTGGGCTTAGACTGTATAGTAGTAATTATACTCGTATTGCAGCTAGTCGATTAATTTCTCATTTTCTTTACTTTTTTCTTCTATATATATTCTTGTATACTTCAGGGCCTAGTTGGATAATCTAGTTATGCGTGTTGCGTGGGTGACAAAAATATATATATAGTTATATATATATATATACTAGGTATAAGCAATTGAATTGCTATACATTTCAACTATATATATAAATATAATTTGATTAATTTGTTTAGCAATACAAAATGTTTAAGTTACGTTTGGCATAATTTATAATGTATGTTTGACGATGCGGTTTTAAAGATTTCAAAGTTTTTCTTTTTTTTTTGATTTCTATCAATTAGTAAAGAGCCTAAAAACATTTGCTAATTTCATATCATATCATATATCATTTAAATGCTAGCTCTTTGTTTTTTCTTTGTAATTTATTTCTACGGTTTTAGGTACTAGCCAGGCAGCCGACTTGTGAATGGGCGCAACAATGCAAAAGGCTTACGATATTTGCTGTGGTTCCAAAAAGCGTATGTCTTTTATCTAAATTTGTTTTCTTATTTTGTTTTTTTTTTTTGTATATTTTTTGGTTGCTTTAAATCAATCCCTGAGTGCATTTTTAATTTTCTTTTTTTTTAAATTTTAAGGTTCTGCTTTTTATTGCTGCTTGATTTTATTTTTGGTGTTTGCTTCTTGTAATTGTAATTGTTGTAATGGTTTCTAGGTGTTTTTTTTCCTTCAGCGTTTTAAGAATTGATTCGGTTGTAATTTATTGAGAGTTTTGGTAGCGCGCGTGTGCCTTAATTGAAACAATTATTCATTAACTACATTTAGATACGAATTCTTTACAATTTGTTATACTTTTTTTTTTTTTGGTTACCAATTAGTTAAAAATGTGTGTGGCGTGTCGAGAAAAAACGTTTAGTAATTTTGTAACTTGATCGTTTTTGAGCGTAAAATGTGCATGGAAGATTAACAAGGAGTTAGTGTGAGAGTGTGTGTGTGTGTGAGTGTGTGTTTGGATTAATCCATTATTAACATACTTATTCTCATTTTAACATTGAACATTTATTACTCGTTAGGTTGTTTCTTTTTTTCTTTATTATTGGTGTTTCAATTGCGGGCCTTACGGTGAGCTCTAATTAAGTTAAGTCAATTATTTAGGTAAGTATGTATCTACAAAAGGTTTGCTTCATATCTCGTTTACTCCTCAATTTCTTTAACAAGTTCAAAATATATTTATTTTTTAATATTTTTCATTTATTTATTTGGTTTTTAGTGTGTATATTTAATATATATATATGTATAATTTAGTTTTTTTTTCTTGTATAATTACAATTGAATTTATAATATGTACGTATCTGTTTTTTTTTTCTTAGGACTTGGGTAACAGAGGGATTGGGAGTTAGGGGTTAAGTTCAATTGCATACGCTTCGCTTCATACCATAATAATACAATTTTTAAGGGATCATCATCATCATTTGTGTATTGTAAGTACTATCCATAATACAATTTCTGAATTTGTCAACTTGTCAACTTGATAACTACAACAATATTTGTCTCTAATCGAAATCTCAATTTGTTCAGCTTGCTAGTAAATTTAGCTCGTCAAGACTTGCCTAAAAAATGCCTAAACGATTACTAATTTTGGTATTTCCTTTATAGTAATAGCAAATTAACTATACTTTTTTTAGCTTTCATTTATGCACTTCATAAGAATGTTTTACATAATTTTGGGTTTGCTATTTTTTTACTTTTTTGTTTAGTTTCCTGTTCTACACATGATCAGCTCGCTTTCCATTCTACTCAAATATATAATCCAACAATTCTTGCGTCTCATTAATTGCACGCAAGCAAACAAAAGGTTACTTATAATTAACAAAGAAAACATGAGTACAATTCTATAAAATTTATAAAAAATTCCATTATATGTGTCTGTTTGTCTGTATGTGTGTGTATATATAGGTATATCTGGGTGGTTTCAGCTGTCTAGACAGCTACAATGGCCGCCATCTACGAGGCAGTCGGCACAGGGTTAAAATAATGCAGGCCATTGGTCTAAATGAGAGAAAAGAAATATATACCATTAAATATCATACAATAGGTAAGAGAGAGAGAGTTATACTAACCGCCATATCGTATTCTGTAATATAGGCGGGTATTTCCAGCTGATCCTTTGTGATGGCCGAATACAAATGCTCAACGCCGGGCAGCGAATGCACTTTGGCTTTAATGGCAGGCGCCATGAATGTGGTGAACCACCAGGTCATCATTTTAGTCCAGAACGTGGGATGCACAATATAGAAGGCCTTTAGATTCTTCTTGTATCTGCGCAAAGAGAGAGAGAGAGAGAGAGGGAGTTATAATGAGGATCTATATACATATATCTATCTTTTCTTAGTCACTTACTTGTATGGCAAGACACTGTAGACCTCACGCAGCCAATGCAGCGATGGATAGTTATTGGTGGATGTGAGGGTATGGAAGTAAGCGATGACATAGTCGCCTTTAACAATTGGATCCAGCAGTTTTATCAGATACAACAGCGCCTGTAATGCATATATGTTTATGTATTAGATGTATTTCCTAAATCAACTGACATTAACTCACCTTTTCCAAGTCAAGATTCTGTGCTGGAAACCATTTGCCGCAGAACACAATCACAGGTCGTCCCAAACGATCCACACCGCTCTGATATAGACATCCGATGCCCGATACTTCATTCAGATCCTCAACTTGTGCCCGCTGCAAGAGACGCTCGTATCTGGAATAAAATAAAAGCAATAAATACAAATTTGCAATAATAAATAAGTGGAATAAATCAATAAATACAAATATTTCCATAGCCCATTTAAGATGCCTCCTCAACTCTTGTTATTATACTAAATAATGTGCTAATAGCACTGCTAACTAAGTAGATCGATCATGTCAATACGAGAATATACTACTCTAACAATGAATCTCCCGTAATTTACAGACTTATTTTTTTTATTTACCTGTCAGTTAATTCAACAACAACAACAACAAAAAATATCAGAAGCTGACATCAATGAGTAGCACGAGTAACCGTAAAAATTGTGTGTTTTGCTTTTGCCTCGCAAACTGTTTAAAATTCTCAGCACATTTATTAGTATTTGTGTGCTTCATTATTATACTATATTTTAAATGGTTTGTTCAGGTTTATAAGTTGACTTTTTGCTTTAATTTTCGTGCTAAAATGAGCGCAATCAATTGTGAAATAAACTTAAAAGCGATTTCGGCAATTAAACGTATTAATAATTCGATTATTTTCAAGCATTGCAGTCACAATTTCAATGAGAAATTGCTTGTTAACAGCGCACTGTTAACATGACGCGCTGTTGTTGAAAGATAACAGCGCACTGTTAATAGGGCTAGCTGTTGTTAAAAGCTAGCAGCTGAACAGACTGTAAATAAACAAAACAGCTGCAGAGACTGTTAACTGATCACTGTTAACAGATGTCTGCAGATAGTTAGTTTTAAATATTTAAATTAATTGATTGTAAATGCAAAATTAAAATTTTTTTAAAGTAAATAAATAAATAGCAATATAATCATTTGTTTTGCTAATATTATTTATAACACTTGTTAATTGTAATGTCTACAGTGGCCCTTTCTCTTTCTATCTTTCCCTTGCTCGCTAGTTTGTTTGTTAATTTCAGTTTTCTTTGGAATTTTAACAGCTTTGACTATCAGCTTTTTGGCTAAGTGTAGAACGCATGACTGAGTCAGCTGGGGTAATACTACATACTACGTTGACTTGGCTACTCGCACAAATACATATGCCAAATGGTGTTAATTAATCAGTTTCTGCCGCTTGAAACACGCTGACACACGCCGTGTTAATTGTTGATGCTGCTTATTGTTTATTGCAAGTATATATTTATATTTTATTGTTAAATGCAAAGTGACGCAGTAGCAGTCGCAGTCAACGTAACTGCGGTAGCGCAGCTGGACAGCGATAAGGAAATATCGCCACAGTGATAAGAGAGGCGCCGACAGCATCTGCATCCCCCCAAGCAAAAGATAAAGATAAGACTTGCCGCAAAACACGAGATACTAGTATTATAAACGAAATGCGACGCATTGTGACGAAGTTCTGTAAACACAAGCGATATTCTATTATCTTGATGAACTCAAATATACCCTATACATACATACAACACAACAATTGGCGTGTGAAATTGTATCTGATCAATTAAAATTCTGTTTTAATTTAGCTACAACTCGTGCGCTTTTTGGTACGTGTCTGAATGTACAGTGAAAATCGCTTAATATGAATTTCATTATGGAATTGTGTTGGATAATCAATTTATACTCAAATTGAAGGGGGCAACATTATGTTTTAGACAGTTTCCACTGTACTGTACTGTGTCTGTTATTCCCATTCATATTCTTTTCCTGGTTAGAGTTACCCGTCCACCCGCAAATTGCATGCTATTGTTCAGTTCAATTGACAGCTAGCTGAGTGGTTGTTGTTGGTGCCCCATTCTCAGGGTCGTAAATGCTTTTAATAATACATGACTACTGATGAGCTATGTATGTCTAAAGGACTATATCGAAGGTTATAAATAGCTGATAACTAGTTGAAGTCAAAGGGAATCGCATAACAAATCACTTGTCCCAATGACGTCACGTAATTAAAGTGAAAATTTGTGCGAGAAGAGAGGAGAAGAAAAGAAAAGACATTACGACGTCATCAACAATGGATTTCAATTGAATGACTGCGTGATGTGACTCGTTCAGAGCTTCCATTGATTTCTTAAGCATGTTTACCTCTCCTCCGGTGTCTCCATGAGCTCATCGGCTGCCATCATGTCCCCGGTGGTCTCCTGCATGGGACTGGAGCCCAAATCAATGGACGTCATGCCCTCGAGCATTGTCATTGTGTTGTTGTTGTTGTTGGTTGTTGGTTGTTTATGTGGTTGATTGTTGGGTGGGTGGGTTGCTTGCTATTTGTTGCCCTTTTTTTTATTATTTCCTTTGCCTTTTGCTAGTTCTAGTTCAATTATTTTGTTGTTGTTGTTGTTGTTGTTGGCTTTACAAATTTATCGATCGAACTATTTGGAATTTGCCTATTTTCCAATTGCACTTTTCTCAATTGACGCAAATCGCGCAGTCGTTTTGCCTTTTTATAAATAGATTTCTCAATATTTTCTTTACTTTTGCTGTGTTCTTGTTGTTGTTGTTGCTGTTTTATTTTATTTAATTTATTTTGTTGAAATGTGGCAGCTTTTTCTTTTTGTTTTGGCCAGACTTTTGCGTTGCGTACGGAAGCCGCGAGAAATGTTTATTATTAACGAAAAACTATTGCGACTATGGCATTAGAGTGTATATACTAAGTATATGTATATTTTTGTTTAAATATAAGTATTATTGAGTTTATATAAATCTGTTTGCCAATCTATTCTAAACTTTAAACACGAACACACGACCGTTCGTAACGAGCTGCGTTTCTCGACTGAACGGCTCTGATGCTCTGGAATATTCAACCCGACGCCTCAAAGTCCCAGAGGCCCCAAATGCTCCGACGATTCGCATCTGACCATACGACAAACAAACATACGTATGTCTGTACACCAAGAGACTTGCAGAGACAGTCACTCTCTCTCACTCTCTCTCTGTCTCTCTGCCTTTCTCTCTTTCTCGGCGTCGCTCTCTTCGCGTCTGCGCCTTTTTCGCTGTACAATGACATCAACATGAACACAAGTAATACTAACAACAACAACAATATAATAATTGAGGGAGGGCAGGAAATTGTACAAGGACATGCCAGGATTTTAACTGACAGCCGCCAATCGCATAATGCAAATGTCATGTCTACTATAGTACTATCCTCCTCTCTTCTTCCGCTGCTCTTCAACCTGTCCAAAGAATCAGTTAAGTCAGTCAATTTTCAAGTTTTCGTACCGCATTCACAACGTGACGTATGCGCAATTTAACAACAACTCACTCACTGTGTGAACCCGGCTTAAATGCATTGAACTAAACGTGTCGCCCGATTACTTATGAGTGTATCAAATGAATTTATTAAGATTTAAATGCGATGAAACACGATATTCGAACTCGTAGCAGGAGTAAATGAAACAAACTTTGTGGTTGCATTCAATGAACTGCACAACATTCAAAATTTGAATTACATATGAGCTAATGAGCCAATGGGGAATGGCAGCTGACAGGGAAGGGGAAGGATGAAAAACGGGTTGAGTTGATCATTGGCCCATAATTGAGTTGACAGCAAAAATTCGACATCGAATTGTAAATTCGACATTGAACGTCAAATTAAAGACAAATGGCATTCAGTTTTTATGCGATTAACTTTTAAGCAATTCTCTATGTACACTTGGTTGGATTTGATTCGTAGAGTGAAATGCAAATTAGGACGCAATAAAGATAAAGACTAACTGTGAATACAAACTTAAGCGTGGGCTGTTCAATTAGTTGTCGTAAATTCATTTTAGGGAATTGTTTACTGATATAAAAGTAAGTATGACATTTCTAATCATTGTTAGTGCAATCCAATTTAATACATATATTTAAACCGCATTAAATAAAAATACTACCAGTTTAAATAAAGAATCTATACTTTATATGCTTTCCCTCAGTTTTAAAGCAACATTAAACAACATTTCCTCAGAGTTTCCATTAAAGTTTTAAGCTAAACAATCAAAACTAGTGCAGTTTTACTTGAAATAAATATAAATTAAATAATAACTAATATATTAGCTAAATTTTCGGTTATTATATGACGTTTGCAACTGCTTGAGCCACCCTCGCAATCATAAATGATAATGTTGCTATTTACTATCTTTAGCTTGGCATTTTTGCAGCCATTTACGAGTTTATATTTACAGTTAGTCACAGTCTTATGTATTTTCAGGAAATGACCCTAAAAATTCTAAACGAATTTGGAATTTGGACATGCAACTGATGACGTAGACAACACAGGACAATGACGTAGTTTGTTAGTACATACGAAAGGGAGACAGAGAGAGAGAGAGAGAGAGAGGAGAAATGGACTTGAATTGCACGATACTCGTTCGCGTGCCAATGTCCTGTAAAATTTGCATAGCTCAGGACAAAGGACGGAGTAAAGAAAGAAGTGGGGTAAAGGAATTGCTCGCCAAAGAAGTCATTTGTTAGACGCTTAAGATATTTCCGGCACGCGTTCGCTAAATATATATGAATCTATTTATTTATCTACGAGTATTACGAGTAATACAATTGTGTTTATATGCCTGTCCGACAAATGGACAACTGGAGACACGGAAAGGGAATGGGTATGACGATGGGGAAGTGGAAGTGGAAGGGGCAATCCTGTGACAGTTTTATGAACTGCAGACGAGCCAGTTATAAGTGTAATCGCATTTAATGACGCAATCGGACACTTGATATGACTGCGTCTGTTTGCGTGCGTGATGATATCACTGCGTAGTGAGAACAACCAACAAACAAACACAAGAAAAATAATAATAGTAATAATAAGTATGGCATAAATATCTTTGTAATCTTTAATTGCATTTGGACTATTACATTTTAGATCAAAGCATAAGCAGCTTTTCGGTGAGCTTTAAGCTCAGCTTTACTCGCATAAGAAAAAGCTATGCTTGATCAATCAGTAACAATCCTTTAATAGCCTTTGAGAATGCTTGAAGCTAAGCTATGGCTATTTTATAAATTCGATTACAGTTGATCCTTTAATATATCTCATTTAAAAGCTTTCGGGAAGCTTTAAGCTTAGCTATACGATCATACTAAAACTCTGGGAATAGCCTAAAGCTATATTCCAATGCTGCAGCAATTCAACTGATAAATCAGAGTAAATCCTTTAATATAATTTGTTCAAGCTTTAAGCTATTTATGCTATCAAACAAAATCAAATAAGTCAATGATTAAAAAGCTTTTGAAGCAGCTTTAAACCATATCTTTACTATGATATCAATGCAATTCAGTTGGTCAAGCACAGTCAATCCTTAAATAGCTTTTGAGAGAGCTTTAAGCTGTTAGCTTACATACAAAATCTTGAATAGCTTTAAGGAATGTCCTAAGCTTAGCTTTACTCTCATACTTAAGCGAATAAATGTAGTCTCAATCAGAGGCAATTCTTTAAGAACTTTTTGATGAACTTAATATTCAGTTATACTGTCATATTTAAGCGATTACATTGAACTATTAAAGACAATTCTTTAAGAGCTTTTTGCGGAGCTTAAAACCCTAACTTTACCATGATATTACAGAAATTCAATCGAACAATCAAAGTCAATTCTTGAATAGTTTTCGAGGGAGCTTTAAAGCTCTGATAAGCTCTTACCTCTCTTGATGCTCCATGCCTTCAATGCCCTCAGCCACGACGCTCTCATAGACGCCAGTTCTGGGCCGATCGCTCAGCAAATGCTGCCTGTCCAGATCGAGCTGTGTTTATTCAAATAAAAAGAGATCAAATCAGGTTAATGCTGAGTTCACAATGATTTCAATTAATCTCTGCTCTTACCTGTAGCTGTGCCTGCAGCCCACTGCTATAGGAATTGATACTGAGGCCATTCATATCCCTGGCGCCATATTCCAGATCCGAGCTATTGCCCTCCATGTCGTGTGGACTAACGTCTGAATCGTCGTCAGCTGAGAGAGAAAGAGAAGAGAAGAGACAACAGAAGTTAGTTATGTTTGTGGCAATATATTTCTCAATTGCCAATGCATTTACATGAGAACTCAAATGAGTTGTTTATCATATTTGTTTTTGTTTTATTATCAACACAATGCGTTGATCAGCGTCACAAACGTTGTGCTCTTATCCGAACTTCAGTGCTGCGAAATTTGATATGAACTGAAAACGACGTCGGCGTCATTCGCTTTTGGACGCTGCTTTTGTCAACTGCAGCAGCGACGACGGCGACGTCGGCAGCTGCGACGCGAGAGCAGTCAACTGAAGGAGGCGAAGTGACGCCCCCAGACAAACAACAACAGCAACAACAACAACAGCAGCAGCAACAGAGAGGAAGAGAAAAGATGGCGACGAGTGGGCGAAGAAAGATGAAATGATAAGCGAGCTGCGTTGTTTTCAAACGTTGACATGATTTAAGCGAGCCAAGAAGAACTTTGCCAACAGCAAAATCAGCTAAAAGCATGGCTGACATTCATCTTAACTAACTGTCATGATAAGCCGAACAGTTAATTTAAATGTTTGCCTATGACTTTTTGATTAACTTGCGTAATGCTCCTGTCCACGAAGAAAGAACAAAATCAGCATTAGTTGACTTGAGTATGCACCTTTAAAGTATATGTATCGATATTAATGTATCGATGTTTGAAAAGGATCAACAAATAGCGAATATTTTGTCATCTCATAAATGTCGGATATCTAATAAATTCACTACTAAGAAGCAGAGACAAGCAACATGCTT